>JARHVA010000642.1:0-697500 GCA_037957365.1 Torreya grandis | reverse complement strand
GATCACCATTTCCAAAGACTCTTTGAGCATAATCCTCAATGGAAAACATACAGCTATTGATCTCAAGGAAGGTAAATAATATTTATTTTTTCTTCTATTGATACTTACTTATATCATTATCTTGATCCTTGATTTTATATGCTTGAAGTTTTATTTTGATTAATTTGTTTTTATTTGGTTTTTATCATACTAACACAATACTTGTCTCCCCTCTTGGATTCCTATTGATCATAGGCACACTATAAGTTAAGGGAATAACATGAACCTTCCCTTCAAAATAACATTGTCCTCAATGTTGAATCAATCTATGATGTAATTGAAGGAATTATTCATCCTCCCATGTTGCATATTCAAAATTTAGGTTCTTCCATTGAATCAAATACTTCTTAATGGTTTTGGTCCACTTTTGCTTAGTGTGTATGTGAAGGATCTCTTTAGGATCTATAATGATTTTTCCTTCATTATCCAATTCAAGTAACTCAATCTTAGTGGAAACTCTATGTCCAATTAATTTTATAAATAAAAATATATAGAATACTAGATGTATGCAAGTGGTAATTATAGGTTGTAAGCCACAATACTAATTTTTTGTTAGATCTGATCAGGGCCATAATACTTAGGTGATAGTTTGTTATCCTTTTTATGTTTTTTTAGAGAAATCTTATTATATAGATATAAATGTACAATTAACTAATTGCCTATGACAAAAATTCACTCACTATGGTATTGATCTACTTGTTACTTCATTCTATTTTGTGTCATTACAAAATTATCTTATAAACTGACTAGAACCTCATGTTGATGGTGAATGTGTTCCTCAATAGATCAAACCTTAGGATACATTTTCAAAGATAAATTTATATATGGGGTTAATACCCATATAACTACACAAAGGGATACATTTTGGAAAAAGTGTGAAAATAAGTGTTATACCACCATTCAACAAGTGGCAACCAATGAACCCATTTATCATGTTTGTTAAAAAACAATTAAGATACCCTTATAGACATTTTTGGACTACCACTATTTATCCATTAGATTGAAGATTCTAAGATGAGATATGATCAAATTGGGTGCCCAAACACACAAATAGTTTAATTCAAAAATTACTATTGAATATGGGATCTTGGTCACTTATAATGATTTTGGGAGTACCATGTAATTTCTAAATTATATTAAGAAAATAAGAAGCTATTGTACTAGAAAAAATGGATATGATAAGGGAAAAAATGAGTATTCTTGGTGAGTCAATACAAAAATACCATGATCAATTTTTTATCTTCAAATTATGGTAACCTCATAATAAAATCCATGGAAATATCCTCCCAATACTAGTTCAGGATGGATAAAGGCTAAAAAGAACTAGGGTCTTAATATTTTCACCTTTGATTTTTTGACATATCATGGATTCAACCACATATTTTTGTACATACCCATTGAGTCCTTCCTAAAATAAATCCTGCTTATTTCTGTGATATGTTTTCAAAAATCCAATGTGACCTACAAGTGGAGAGGCATGAAGGTCCTAAAGAATTTTATGTTTTAGGCAAGAATACTTACAGAGGTATAATATATATTTATACCATAATGTGTTCCCATTTCGTGTAAATTTTTTAGATTCATCATAACCCTAATGAATATTTCAAATTAAATCCTTGGTATCAATATCATTCTCCCATTTATATATTTCTTCCTCTAGCCAATATGCCTACCACATGGTCATGGTGTATAATAATGCCTCAACTAATTCATCCTTTCAAGAGAGGAATATTTCCACCACATTATATTTTAATTTCTTATACACTATTTCAAAATCATATCCTAACATTTTATTCACACATTTATATTATTATTTAGATGACAATCATTTCTCCAAAAAATATTTGAGGCTATCATGATCAGTCTTTACCTATAAGTGATGACCCATCAGATAAGGTATCCATTGTTTCAATGCATGTAAAATAGCCTTCATATCTTTCTCATAGATTGGTTTGAGCCTATTTTTTGCCTTCAGTTAGTGACTTTAAAATTCTAGTGGTTTACCTTATTTCATGAGTATAACCATCATGCTATATCCTTATACATCACATTCCACAACAATTTTTTTGAAAAAATAAGAGTAGCCAAAATTGGAGTTGTGCACATAGAAATTTTCAACTATTCAAATGCCTTGGTAGATAAATCAGTCTAAAAGTAAGGATTATATATTCACCAAGGAGGTGAGTAGGGCTTCAATACTATAATATTTTTTTACAACCCTGTGATAGTAGCCAGTTAGCCCCATAAATCCTTGAAAGTTTTTAAGGGTCTTGAGAACTTGCCACTCCATCATCACTAGGATTTTTTAAGGATCAAATTTCACTCCTTCATGTGAAAAAATATGACCTAAGTGATTCACCTATTGGACACAAAAATCACATTTGGAAAATTTGGCATAATTATGATGTTTTTACAGAATTGAAAGTACCTATTTTACATGCTTCAAATGGTCTTCCCAATTTTTATTGTAGATGAGGATATCATCAAAAAACACTAATAAAAACTTTCTCAAAAATGGCCTAAAAATAATATTCATAAAAATATTAAATTTATATTGTGCATTTATGAGGCCAAAATGCATGACCATAAATTCATAATGGACTTCATGAGTTATGAAATCTATTTTAGGTATGTCCTCTTTGCAGATGCAAATCTGATGATACCTAGAGCAAAGGTCTAACTTGGTAAAATAAACATCACCATTAAATTCATCTAGAAAATAATCAATTACTATAATATAAAACTTATATTTGATGGTGTACTTGATGAGTTATCTATAGTTTGGGCACATCCTCCAATTGTCATCCTTATTTTATGACTTGACCACTAGGGAATAATATATTCTTTCACTATGTTAGATTATTTTTTCCTCCAACATATCTTATACTGTATTTTCAATTTCACTCTTATAGGCATAAGGATACCTATAGGGTTTGATTTTGGGTGGTGTACTTCTTGGAATGAGCTTAATGAGATGATCATGTGCATGACTTAGAGGAAGTCCTTTCGGCATGTCACCAAAAATAATAAGATTGTCATCTATCACCCTTTATAAATCAAGATGTGTATATTCCTTGGTTGGTTGAAACTCTATGGAAAATAAGTGTGACATAAATCATTTTTCACCCTTTATGAGAATCTTCATCATTTAATGGGAACTAACCATTTGTGGAGATTTAGCCCATAGTACACATAGTTCAAAGTTCCTACCTTCTAAATGGAACCTCATGAATGGTTCCTAGAAATTCATCTCAATAGTGTCCAAAGTGGTGAGCCACTACACTCTCAAAATAATGTCATCTCCTCCCATGTGAATAGAAAACATAGGGGAATATATCAAGCAGTTTCCTATAGCAATATTAATGCTATGGCATTTTCCAAAATAGTTGACTATACCACCATATATAATTATGGCTTAAAATTATAGAGTTTGGTAAATGAAACAATTTAAATAAGTATCCAACTTACTATTGATGAATTTATGTGTAATCCCAAAGTCAATTAACATAGTCATCTTTTATTTCTTCAATAAAGCCACCACCTTAAGTTTTAGGGATTACTAACTCTTGAAAGTGTATGGAAAAAAATAGTAGGATGAGAATATTCAAATTTATCCTCATGTTCTTCCAAACCTACCCCTAAATCCTCATCATTTTCTTCTTCTTCATTGGCACCTTCAATGTAAAACAACTTCTTTTAAGCACATCGATGTCTTTTGGTCCATTTGTTATCAAATCTAAAACATAAACCTTTTTCATGCTTTTTTTCAACTTGTTAAAGTGTTAATATGGTAGAGTATGGAAATGATGGTGTTGGGAAGGTGTATCCATGCACATTAGTTAAAGTTATTTGTTTGATCAATTCTTTTTCCTTAGCCAAATGTGCTCTTAGTATGGATTCAAATACATTACTAGGATGAAACATGCAAACCTCCAATTGGATATTATTTTTTGGGACACTCAAAAATAGGTTCCTTAGTGATGTCTACCACATGAAAGGAGAGATTCTAAAATTGATGAATGTAATCCTTTAATATCCCAATTTGGTGTAACTTGTCTAGTTGGCTAAAGTACTTTTTTGAGACATTATTGTGATACGGTAATTATATTTCTTTAGAAAATATAGACTAGGAAACCAAGAGACCCTTATTTTTATTTTGAGCACACAATCAAAAATATCAAATAAATTACTTAGCTTATATATAGAGAGAGGTCATGGCCACTTTTTGTGAATAAGGAGTTTGATGGAGATCAAATAAATTTTTATTTTTAGTAATCCATATGAGTGGATAATTACCATCAAACATGTGTAGGTCTAGTTTTGAAAACAATAGCTTCATACCATGGTTGGAATTATGATTTTTTGGAGGTGAATAACCAAACTAAAGTAGTGGAGCATTATTTTGTAATTGTTTAGCTAAAAATTTGGCCAATTATCCATTGATTTGTTACAATTGATACCATAAGCTATTCAAGTCCCCTCTCAGCCCTATGAGATCCCCTTTAACTACATTAAGATCATATTTCAACACCATGCCATGAAAATTTGAATCCAATTACTGAATTACCTTTAAAAAATATTAGATCAAAAGTTTTTGACTCCATGTCATCTTTGTGAGGATTTTTAGGCATTTATTTCCCTTTCCCATGACTAAGAGTGTTAGTTTTTACCATGCACAAACCTTACGATGGTTGTGACCTAAAAAATATATCAATAAATAATACCATTATGATAACCTCACCAAGATGATTACAATGATTGATAATATACACAAGGGTGAAAATTATTGACCTAAAAAAATTGTACTGGTATAATATACCATTATGATTATCTTGCAGAGATGGATCCAACAACTGCTAATTCGCATGAGGTAAAAATAATTTATAGATTATATATATATATATATAATCTATAAATTATTTTTACCTCATGCGAATTAGTAGTTGTTGGATCCATCTCTGCAAGATAATCATAACGATATTATGTGTGTGTGTGTGTGTGTGTGTGTGTGTGTGTGTGTGTGTGTGTGTGTGTGTGTGTGTGTGTGTGTGTATTATATAAAAATGTTTTTCCCTTTTTGTAAAAATGCCTCATGAAAAAAATTGTGGTGATGATAAAATTAAATTCGTCCTAGATCACAAGTTATGTTTTTTGGCCTTATATTTATCAAGATGATAGACCTAAAAAAAACTACATCATATAAACTTGCCTAAATAGAAGCATTGATACCACTTATAATGAAATTACTTAGAATATTCACAATAATAGAATTATATATCATAGAACTAGGAGCAGAATAAACAGATCCATAACAAAAATTATTGAAAGAATAGAATACTTGAATATTATGACTAAGCCACTTTGAGAGAGAAAAATACACAATAATTTAATAAGAACAAAATTTTTAATATGATGATAAAAGACACCACTACCTCATATATATATTATACTTATCTAAGGTTATTATTATTAGTCTAGATTTCACCCTTGAGGTAGGGGTTTCAAACCTTCCTCATCCAACTAATACAATTGAATCACCTCTAGGTGTGGGTAGCCTACTGATTGAGGTGATGCATCAGGGGAGCTAGCCTCAAATCACTAAGCATAATTTTATTGATAAGAAAAAGGGATAGAAAAAGACTTGAAAACAAACTCTAAACTATAAGAGGTGATGCACCAATGTATTAGGTCTCCTCTTCTTGATATTTCAATAACATAGATAAAATAAGGGCTAATCAATAACACACTCTCTCCAAAAGGACTCCTCCACATAAGTATTTCATATGGAGGACATACCAAATGCCTATAACCTAAGTGAATGAAAGGTATAATAGAAGATACTACTAATTATTTTTCATTACAAGCATAATCATGATCACCTTCACATACCATTGAACCTACATAAGACCAATCCATTAACATCTAGGTGAGATACAAGGACTACAAAGGAAGAAATAATTCAACCATTAATTCAAATCAAAAAAGTATTAAACATAACATAAACTAGTATGGAGAGGGCTAAATCAATCCTTGTATTAGCTTAAAGGCTAAAAGATATAAATGGGTAGAGTTTTATTATACCTAATATATAGATGTGTACAATGTCTTTCCAAGCCAAATTTATAGAAAATGAGAGAGAGAGAATATGGCATAGAGATGGAGTGGAGAGGCCATAATGACCATCACCCATTTAAAAACAACTACAAATATGAATCAGGGGTAGATAATATCCCATACTCCTTATCCCATGCATGATCTTGACATGATTAAAGTCTTTAATGAGCCTTTTGGGCATACAAGTGTTGTGGATGATCTATTTCTTGTCATAGTAGACTTCATAAAGACACCATGTTCATTAAAACTAGTTCACTACTCCTTAATATTAATTAAGAGATCATGAACATATTTTGGGAAGGTTATTACATGTTTAGGCACTTGAACATGGCCATTACATGCCTAACTACCATCCTTCATGCCATTATAGCTCATATAATGCATTTGTCACCATAGTGAGAAAGAGACATGAGACTTAGACATTTTTAGGTGTGTTCTAAGATTGATAATGACTTAGAGAGGTTTATAAAAGGATGATTATACCCTAGAGATCCTTTTCACCATGTGAGTATACCTAGAACACTCTCTTCTCAATGCAAATGAGGGTTACCTCTCCACTTGACTTTAAGTTTGTTGATTAGGCTTGCTTGTGACACTATATGGATTCAATATTTGTTTATTGGAGACCATTACATATACTCAAATGTATAATAGGCCTTCCAACTAACTTAAGATCTCAAATATGCTTAGGAATCATGAAAATAGTCCCAAAATTAGACACCACAAGCCTTTTTCATCCATATTTTCCCCCACATATGCCACTATTCCTGGTCCATAAGGGGTGCATAGGATATTTATGTGTCTTATTGATTTTATCAAGGTGTTTTGAGGCCACTAGAGACATCAGGTGTATTTTATTAGCTATTGAGTTCTCAATGAGGGTTTTGGAGGGTTTGGAATGGCTTACCATCTTAAGGATGGTTCATAAAGCACAGGCCCTAGATTAGAGACTTAACTAGATGAATCTTAAGTGTATATATCCCCTCATATTTACCTAATATCTCTTTCCCCCATGCATATTTTTTTATGATATCTAAGGAAAAATTAGTACCTCTCAGGCTTCTTCTAGGTAATTTGGGTATACGTGCAGTCTTAAGGACCATTCATAAAGTCATCATATTGAATTCATCTCTCTATCATATAGGTCAAGTGAATAGGGGTCCTCAAATTTCCATAAGATAACTAGGCCCCATGCATCTTATTTGTAATTTTTTTATCCTCTCAATCTACCTCTCGAGTGGCATGCCTATGATCTAAGAGCTCAAGGAGGTCTATTAGGCCAAAATGTCAATTTCTTACCTCTCCCTACTTATAGATAACTCTAGAGGGTTTATTCATCCTCCTTACATACTCTCACATTATTTTCCAATGGTTTTTGATTTCCCAATATATCAAAATCCTATTTCTACTCCAAAAACCATGTAAAATTATAGGTTTCCCTACATTTGTATAGATGAAAGTGAAAGCATGTGAACTAGTGATGAGACTTACAGAGTGTAAAAGGTGCTTCAAGTGTTCATTAGGACAAAATAGTGCATTATAATCCATATATCTTACCCATTATCTTATCAATATCTACCAAGGGTTTTAGGGGGATTTATACCCCCTTGCACTCTTAGGAGTTTGTGAGGCAAGGTTCACTATTAAGTGAAAATGGCTTGATGTAGTCATTATGAATTAGATGTTTTTTCAGAGACCTCATATGGACTGATCCTCTCTATTTGATACCACCCATTGAGACATAAGTATTCTACATTTGGATATTCAACAAGGTACTATATTTGACAGGCTGAATCAAGCACCCCAATGGAGAAAATGAAACCTAGGAATCTTTAAAAAGCTTAAATAATACAAAGAAACATTAAACTATGCTAAATAGTCCATGAAATCATTTGAATATGATTTGTGGGTGTTGGTCTTGAGATCCATATGAATGTTTGTCCCATTTAAAAGAGGAACTCCATATTTTTGAATCACCCTTACAACCTAAATAAGGTACCATCCATAGAATTATAACCTTGAGATTGGTTGCCATGAGAGAAAGATGAGTTATGTTTGAATCTTTTCTCTTTCTTTTACATGGTGGTGAAACTTAAATGAGATATAATATGACCCATTGGTGACCATGTGGAATATGTGGTGGGCACTGTGGTATCATATAAACTCTTCATTGATCATCCTTGTGTTTTGTTTCTTCATGAAACATAGAGATTCTAACATATAAACCTACAACCTACCAACCATGGAATATTTTATGTTGATTTATCCTTGTAGGTTACATGATATCATGCTTATATAAGGTTAGGATGATCATTATAACCTTGCATATCTTCCCCCAAGCTCAAGTTATTACAATGAACTTGAACCTCTCTAAACATTATCTATAACTGAGCTTATGGGGTTTGAAAATGGTTTAAGACCACCTAAGGGTCTTAATGATTTTTCATAAATCTTATGGATTTTATCAACAAACTAATGCCACTAATTATAATCCCACTAGGGACTCTACCTCTAACAAAGAGCTTTGGATCTGAATCATCCTGTATGAATTATACCATTCACCTAAAAATGGCCATTGTGAGCTTGACAAGAGCTTGATGGAGGTTTTTTTATATTATCTAGCTTTATTTCATATTTTTAAATATATATTCTCCTTTGTGATGCTTGCAAGGAATTATCCATGATATATTTAACCTTTATGACCCTAACCTAACCATACCTATCATGACATGTCTTGGGAGCACCTACAAAACATCTTTTCTTTGCATTTTTTTCATGTTTGAGATCTTGAAAATCCATTGGACACCAAAATTAGTTAAATTATAGATAAAATACACTTTTAAACCAAGGGCATGGATGGAAGGAATCTAAAATGTCATTTTCAAGCATGTGGTGACCTTTTATGGTGAATGAAGGATGTTTGATCCTTAAAAAAGACCATTTTTACATATAAGACCACCCTATAATGACTTTGCAATGGCTATGAGACTTTTGATGCCTTTTTACCCTTAATGGTGACTTTGGTGGCTAAATTATGTCCTAGGGGCTTATAAACACTATTCACATGGTTTGAACATCCCTCTAAAGCAATACATACATGATATCAAATGCAATAACAATTGAAGTATTTACCTTAATATTTTCTAAAAAACCTTAAAAGATGCTAAAGTTTCCAAACAAGGTTCTCATTATATGGGTCCTTTGCATGTTTTAATTAAAACATGGTTGATCATAGACTAAAACATCATAGGTCATCCATTATGTGTGATTTTAGATAATTAAGGTTAAAGTAAGACTTAGTGTAGACTCTTAGACATAGTAAACATAAGATGGAACCTTGATGCAATTCTAAATTATATGAGATGGTGACTACCACAACACTCTTTGGAATTATAAAACCATATGGACATATTTCTTATGAACCTAAAGATAACTAACCCTCTCCTATACTTTTGTGACATCCTAAAGACTCATGAAGATGATAAGGACATTATTCAAGTGCTTACAATCATAAGTTGATTCTTTTTCAGTCTAAGGGTAGAAATACATCAACGTCATTGGTGACTCCTAGGGGTTAACCTACCTATTGATTTATAAAACCAACTATCTCATCATTGGATAAAGGACTCACACTTGAAAATCATGACTTAACTGAGATGACCACTCTACTTGAGATAAAACTCAGACTTATCACCATACAAGCCTTTAAGGACTAGAAACAACCTCACCACTAACACAACAAGGACATAATAAAGAACACCAACACTTAAATATATAGGAAAGCAACAAGAAAAAATGTAATTAACTAACAAAATAACTATGCAACAACACTTAAAGGAAAAGAAACACCTAAACTACTATGTAAAAACACAATAGATGATCTTCAATAATAGTATTAAAGAACAACCAATTGACTAGGATAGGGATTTCCTTACCATTCAATTTTGATAATTGGAATGCATTATTCTCCTTGAAAATGATGATAATGTAGGGTTCACTCCATAGGATATCAAATTTTATGTGCTTACCTAGTTTAGCTTGATCCTCATCCCACTTAAGCACAATATCACTATCTTGAAAATTCCTTGAGATAACCCTCTTATCAAATGACCTCTTAACTTGATCTTGATGAGACCACATTGTATGCATAGTATCATCTCTTATCTCTTCTAATTATCTCAACTCATTCATCCTTACTTCCATGGCATCATTCTACATTATCTCAAGCTAATGTGTGAGTTCTAAACCTGGTAACTCAAGTGATATGGGTAAACTTGCCTCCTTCCCATAAATAAGAAGGTAGGGATAATGACCAATATCTCTCTTAGGGGTGATCCTATCAACCCATAAGGATATCCTTAGTTTGGTATGCCACACCCTATGATTATCTTCTAGAGTCCTCTTTATGATCTAGATTAAATTCTTGTTAGTGGACTCTATGAGTCCATTACATTGAGGATAGTAGTTTAAGGAATTACTGAGGTAGATGACATAAATTAGAGCCCATCCACTTATCCTTTCACCACTAAAATCTATTGAATTATCTAATATGGTTATGGAGGAGACCCCAAAACTAGTCACTAGCTCTCATAGAACTCCAATACAGACTTTTCATTATCCTCCTTAAGGGCCATTGCTTTTACTGACTTGGTGAAGTATTCTATGGTAGTTAAGACCCATTTTCATCCTAAAATAGATGGAGGATTTATCATGCATATAAAATCTTTGGCTCATTTCATTAATGATTTTTATACTTGGATGGGCTTGAGGGGCAAGGCAACTAGCTTCTATTTTCTAATAAACATGGTACACTTCTGACATCTCCTAACCCAAGCATAAGAATATTTGAATAGGCTTGGCCAAAAGTAGCCTAATCTCATTATCCTTATTGTTGTAAGCCTAGCTATGAGGTTTCCTCCTATAGGTCCATCATGAAATTAATCCAATATTTTGTAAATTTGGTTAGTCTCCACATATCTCAAAAGCAATCCATCAAGAACCTTCTTAAATAGGACCCCATTTATCAAGACATAAAGGATTGATTGAAATCTATAATGTATTATATTTTTCCTATGTAAACCTATATAAAATTCTCCTAATTTAAGGAACCTTACCATATCTTGAGTCCATCTAGAAGAAGGTGCAAATGCAACTACTTGGGGATCACTATGCATTGCCAAAATTTCCTCTCTGTTCTCCTTAACATCTACTACCAAGCACTCACACAATCCTCTACCCTTTAATAGATTAGTGACCTTCACCTCTATTTCATACTAAGTACCTACAGTCACCCATTTTACTCTTTTCTTACTCAAATCTTGGTTAAGAAAGAAGTCTTTGATGTTAGGGTGGGCCACCATGACATAGATCTTATTGTTGGACACTACATGCCTAAATTTTTTAAGGCTCCTCATGACTAGAAAAACATGCTTTTGTATATGAAGTGTACCTCTCCTCATATCCATCCATTCCTTGGCTAAAAAATGATATGATCTGATCAAGGTCCTCACTATTTTATTGCATCAACATTATAGATATGGTGTCATTAGCTAAGAAGGCATACAAGAAAACATCTTTTGAGAAATCAGGATTAAGAAGAGTAGTTAATTAAGAAATAACCTATTTGATTGCTTCTAATCTCCTCTTTCCTTCCATATTCCAATTGAAATTATGATGTTTCTTGAGCATAGAGGTCAAGAATCTAACTAAATTGGAAAATCCAAGATTAAACCTTCTAATGAAATTGATATTACCTAGAAAAATCTGTAGTCCTTTCTTATACTTGGGAAATGATATGGATATATTTTCACTTACCCTCTCAAGATCTATAGAGAGGCATTCCTTAAAAAAAATATGGCCTAAAATTTTACCCTCATAAACTATAAAATGCACTTTTTGGGGTTCAAATAGACCCCATATTACCTACACCTTTAAAATATTATCCTTAGATGTGTCAAGTGGTCTTTAGCATCCTTTGAGAAGACTGCAATGTTAATAAGGTATATGATTACCATCTCATTGATTAGTCCCTATAAAGATACATTCATGGCCCTTTAGAAGGAGGATCCTATATTAGATAGTCAAAAAGGCATATTTTTATAGGCATAGGTTCCCCACTTAGTTGTGAAAGTAGTCTTATGTGGGTCCTCTTCCTTCACCAACACTTGGTTATACCATGAGTTCCCATCAAAAAAGGAGAAACATTGTGAACCTATAAAATTTTGAAGGATCTGATCCATGGATGAAAAGGGGTAGTGGTCTCTCAATGACAACCTATTAAGGTCTCTAAATTCCACACATAACCTTATCTCCCCATTATTTTTCTTACAGGCACAAGGTTGGCCACCCATGAAGAATGTTTGGTGGAGAATATAATCCTAGACTCAATCAGTTTAGTCAAATCTTTATTCAAGAGGAGTTCAATCTTGGGGTTGATAGGTATTTGTTTCTACCTCATAGTTTTGGCACTTACCTCCATTTATATGGTATGTTGTGCTAAACCAGGGTTAAACCTTTTTAGGTCACTATATTCCCA
Organism: Torreya grandis; assembly: GCA_037957365.1. NCBI lineage: Eukaryota > Viridiplantae > Streptophyta > Pinopsida > Cupressales > Taxaceae > Torreya > Torreya grandis. Next base: position 684,812 of record JARHVA010000642.1, on the reverse strand, counting down.
ATCAAATTTATCTGCAAACTCCATACATAGCTCTATGAAATCAAGTATCTCTTCTCTAGTATTCACCTTGCCTAGTTTGAGCTGCCTATCCTTAAAAATGGTGACCCTCTCATAATTTTATTCCTTGGTTGGCATAATGACCTTATCCATTTTTGCCTATTCATATTCATTGAAAATATTATCAAGGGTCACTAATCCCTTAAGAATGTTTTTCCTTAACTAAACAATCTAGTCACCATATTGTTGTTGAAGTCTGCCTTGATTTCTTGAGGAGAATTTTGCCTCTTCTTATAAGAAGCATGATATATTCCAATAACTATCAAAGACCCTCTAGATAGCTTCATTATTAGGCACTGATGGTCTATGTACCAACTTAATTTGTGATTGATTCTTTAAGTTCTTGACTTCACTTGGGATGTCATATTATGCCCCTATAGCTGTCAGCCTATCTATATGTTGGTTCTCTTCTTTTGGGATTAAAAAAATGGAAAAGACCTCAAAGTCGACTAATAATCCAAAAACCTTGTGCTTATATTCCTTTAATAGTGAATTATTGACTATGTTCTACCCTCTTACTTGGCAAACTACTAATTGACTATCTCTAATAGATTGTAGCATCTTCATGCATCCTTTCTTTCCCATTATGGCCGATGAATGAGGTCCTCATACTCTAATGTATTACAAGTTTAGCTAAATTAAAACCTCATGGTATAAAATTACTTTCATTTATATGGAAAAAAAAAACATAATACTTGATCCACTTTCATTCTTGCACCTAGAGCCATTAAAAACTATTTTCCATACTCCATAATTTTCTTGACTAGGATTGGTAAGGGTTGGTATGATTGCCTCCTCCTCATGCATATAATATATCCCTAGACATGCTTCCTCAATGCTATTGTAAGGATCATACCCATGATAATCTATCTCCCAAATGTCAAGGAATAGGTTTGATATACCCTCAAGTGGCATAACTAGCTCTTGATCATTAGGGTGGTCATCCTAATCAATGATATTGTAGTTGACATTTGATAGGTTAGGCATGCAGGGATCTAAATAGAACCTAGATATTAGCTCAGAATTAATGGTGACTTCGATCCCATACCTATTTCTAAAGACCATATAAGACTAATTTGATTATAGGTAGCCTTTTGTCTTGGAAGTGATGTCCCTAGATAGACATAGTGTAAAATAAGGGGGTCGATCAACCAAGATAACATCTTGGGATATAGTGAAATTGGGGTAGGGATCTAGGATAAGCTTTATGTCTTTAAGTACATTGACTTTATTGGTAGGTGACCCACCAAGTTACATTAATCCCTTAGAAATAGGCTCATATTTGAACCCCAACTTGTTTGTTATTGAATTTGGACTAATAAATGTGTTTTCCCCACTATGTATCATGCAGTTATGTAATAGGCAATCCCCTATTATGAAATAAAGATAAAAGGGAGGGGGTTTTTCTACCTTGGTGAGTTATGGTTCATTAGGTTGACTAGTATTGGTTAGGATTGTTCCTTCATTCTCTCCTTGATTATCCAAAATTCTAAGCTTTGATAACTCTTCTTGAAGGTCTTTCTACCTTGGCATAATAATTTTTTCCCATATTGGTAGAGTGACATGGGCCTTCTTCATCTAGACTATAATGTTGATATGAGGACCACCAATATTTGACTACAATTTAGGAGTAGTAACACTAGTTAGATATTGTGTTAAATGAGGTATAAAGGTAACCTTATCATTATAAACCTTTTGAAGTGGTTGAGATTTAGGAACTACATTATTTTTATTAGTCTCATAAAGTGGTTGAGAAGGTGTTATGACTATTCTCCCTAACTTTGGGTCACAACTCATTACCCTTCTATTATCTCTTTTATTGGCTACAATAGGGATGCCCAATTTAGTTTCACCTCTAAAATGATTGATCGTATAATATCCTAAAGGACTTTCTCATTTTTTAAAGTTGACAAATGTAGCCTCTAATTGAGTATGCTCCCCACCCACTCTTTGTTGATTTGGAAATTCAAATTGAGTCATAAGAGGTACTTTTACATATTACATAAGAGGAACTTCTTTAGCACCTTCAATTGAGTTGACACTTTGTTCATAAGGTTATCCCAAGTTGTAAACCATTGACCTTATTAAACATAGTTATTTTGGATAGGAACTAATGCTCTAGAAGTGATGGTAGGTTTGGGGTTAAAAATTTTGTATCACCTTGTATGAGACATTTTACCTTACCCTTGAGGATTATATTCATATGGAGGTCTATTAGACTCATAAGGTTTATAGGGATCCTAATAAGGAACTTGGTAGGGATTTTGGTATGGCCTATGGGGTGGAATTTGATGCCTTTTCAAGGACACTATCTTGTTGTTTTTTACTTTGAACAACCCTTTAATCTTGACCAATCTATATACCTGACTAGTATCTCTATCTACTCAATATTTATTGGTGTAGGTATAGGGGAAATGGTAGTTACAAGAAGTTGTATCTCTTGAAAAAATGGCATAATAGGATTTGGTGTAAGTTTGTGTGCTTATATAAGATAGTCTTATGCCCTTATTTCCACTTCATAGGCATTAGGGAATGTGTTCCCACCCATTGACTAAATCATGACTACCACATCAAAATTGATGGCTCTCAAATAATATAAGAAGGCTTAATTTAGGGTGGGTTTAACTAATGTTGTGATCCTATCCAAATTTTTCTTAAACCTATAGTTAAAGTCCACCATAAAATCTTTAGGGGCCCTTGTGATTTTGGTTAAATTTTCTATTAGGGACAAATGGTCACTTCTATCTTCAAAGTTATTGCATAGGTGTTCCCAAACTCATCCAAAGTAGTGATGGAGGTAGGTGTTACACCTCTATATCACTAAAGTGCTTTGATTTTTAAGGAGTTAGCTAGAAACATCATTGTTACATTTTCTTTAGTCATATTTTGTATAAAACAAAGGTTTGAAATGTCTCTGATGTGCTCAATAGGATTGGTAGAGTTCTCTCCTATGAAGTATGGGAGGATTTTTGAGGGAACCAAAAGGGATGTCCTCAAATTGGTTTAGGTTTAGAGGGATGCCACCATTGAAGGGTATAAAGTCATGGTTCCTAGGTTTATCCATTAGAGATTTAGGGTTTTTAGTAGGGCTATATTGAATAGGGATAAGAGGAGTAGGGGGTGTGGGATAGGGATTGAACCTAGGGTACTTATTCATTCTATAAAAATCCAAAGACAAATCAACAACTTTAGATTCCTTATCCTTGGATAAAGACCTTGTGATAACATTTGGCATGAAACTTGAGTGTTAATCTACCACCAAAATAATAAAAAAATACTTAAGGTCACCAAATTCTAAGAGCAAGTGATGTAACCTACTTGAATTTAGGTCTAACCAGGCATGCCAAAAATTGCTATCAATTTGGATTACACCCTTGAGGTAGGGATTTCAAACCCACCTCATCCATATGATAAAATTGAATAATCTCTAGGTTTGGGTAGCCTAATGAATGATGTGAGACTCTAATTTTGGGGATAGCTCCCATGATACATCATCTATGCTCAAATAACTAATCCTACTTATCTTGATAATTAAAAGAGATAAAAAAGACTTGAAAATAAACTTTAAACTATAGGAGGTGATACACCAATTATTTGGTCTCCTCTACTTGATCTTTCAACAACACTTATGGATAAAATAAGAGTTAATCATTAACACACACTCTCTAAAAGGACTCCTACACATTGGTATTTCACAAGAAGGCCATGCTAAATTCCTATAACCTGAGGGTGATGAATGAAAGGTCTAATAGAAGACATTACCAATTAGTTTCCGCTATAATAAAAAGCATGAGCACCTTCACACACCATGTGACATGCATAAGACTAATCCAATAGAATTTAGGTGAGAGATAAGGACCTTCCAAGGGAGAAATAATACAACCACTAATGCAAATCAAATAATTATTGAACACAATAGAAAATAGTATGAGTAAGGATGAATCATTTATTGTATTAGCTCAAAGTCTTCAAGATACAAATGGGCATAGTTTTTCATACCTAATAGAGGATGTGTACAATGTATTTCTAATCCCAATTTATATAAAATGTGTGTGTGTGTGTGTGTGTGTGTGTGTGTGAGAGAGAGAGAGAGAGAGAGAGAGAGAGAGAGAGAGAGAGAGAGAGAGAGAGAGAGAGAGAGAGAGAGAGAGAGAGAGAGAGAGTATGTAATGTAATAGGGGAGAGTCCATAATGATCATTACCCATCCAAAAAAATTAAAAACATGAATGAGGGCATATAATAGCCCACAATCCTTATCCCATGCATGATCTTGGCATGATTGAGGTCTTTAATGAGCCTTTTAGACATAGAAGTGTTGTGAATGATCTAGTTTTGGTCATAGCTAACTTCATGAAGGCACCATGCTCATTAAAATTGGTCCACTACTCCTTGAGTTATATTAATATATCATGTATTTATTTAGTGAAGGTAGTTACATGTTTAGGTCCTTGAACATGGCCATTACTCACCTAGATCCCATCCTTTATGCCATTTATAGCCCATATAATGCATTTATCACCTTTGTGAGAAAGAGACCTGAGACTTAGACATTTTTAAGTGTGTGATGAGATTTATAATGACTTAGGTTAATATATGGATTTTTCTACCTTAGAGAGCCTTTTCACCATGTGATTAGACCTACAATACTCTCTTCTCAATGTAAATGAGGGTTACCTCTCCACTTAAATTCAAGTTTTCTCATTATATTTGTTCCATTGTAGGGATTTAATAATGATTTTTTGGAGACCATTACATCTCTACATAGGTATAATAGGCCTTCCAACTCATTAATAATCTAAAACATTCATAGGAATCATGGAAATAGTCCTAAAATCAGACATTACAAGCCTTTTCCCTACATATTTTACCATATATGTGTTACTAATCCTCATCTACAAGGAAAAAATAAGACCTATAGGTGTCCTCTTGATGTTCTCAATGTGTTTTAGGGACATTCAAGCTATTAGGAGTGGTTTCTTGGCCATCAATTTATCTATGAGGGTTTTGGAGGGTTTGGAGTGGCCTACCATCTTAATAATGATTCATAAAGCACAGGCCCTAGATTAAAGAATTAATGCCATGAATATTGATTGAATATAAAATTTCATATTTTTATAATATCTCTTTCCCACATGTATCCTATTTGTTAAGATTATATCAAAAGATAGCACCTCTCGAGATTCTTCAAGGCAATTTGGGTATACATATAGTCTTAAGGATCATTCATAAAGTCATACACATAAATATATATCTATATATCATGGATGGAAAGTTATTATGGGTCCTCAACTTTCCCTAAGATCATTTGTACCCATGCATCTTGTTCAAAAAAATTTGAGCCTCTTAATCTACCGGGTGGTAGGTTTGTGATGGGAGAACTTGAGGTGGTCTATTAGGCAAAATGCCAATTTCCTACCTCTCCCTAGTTAGATATGACTTCTAAGGATTTAATAAATCTCCCTACATGCTCTCACATGATTTTACAATGGTCTTTAGGTGCCTAATTCATCAAACCTTATTTCTACCTTAAAAACCATGTAAAAAGTACATGTTTCCTTACATCCATATAGATGAAAGTGTAAGCATGTGAAATATTGATGATATTTGTTGAGTTTAAAAGGTATTTATAGTTTTATAAAATCCAAACTAATCTTAAATATCCAAACTGCACCCTTAGGAGTAGATGCTTCAGACCTCTCCATGTTTGGAGTAATATGCAATTAGACCAAGGATGTGGTGACCTATGATTAGGCTAAACCTCTAGTTTATGGGGATATCTCCCATGGTACATCAATTTATCTCACTTCCTACTACCTACTAATTTGTTGGGGTGAAAAGAGATAGATAAATACATGAAATAAACCTAACCTAATGAGTTGATGCACTACTATTGACCTATCCACTTTAACTAATTTTCAATCAACACTTTATGAACCAAGTAAGAGTTAGTGAGTGAAAAAAGATTTATAATGATATCCTTAGCATAATTATTTAATTTAAAGGCTATAATTTATGTATATAACTTGAATTCAATGGATAAGAGGCTTGTTCAAGACACTATAAATCATATTATTATTCAAACATAGTTACCAACACTTTGGCACATCACATGACCTTCATAGGATAACATTATAGTAACTAGGTGAGGGAAAGGACATACAAAGGATAAAAATAATTCACACTTATATAAATTAACAAAAATATACACACTAATGCTATCAAAGAATTCAAAAAATAGTCTTTATTGATTTAAAGAGGTTTGTAAGATACAATCTGGACAGAGTTTCATCATACCCAACTATGGGATGAATACAATGGCCTAAAATCCTCAATTTATAGAATAATTAACAAGAGGGAGAAGATAATATAACATTTAAATGGAATGAAGAGGTAATAATGGTCACCATTCATTCAACCTCTAGTTACAATCAACCTTCTATGCTCTCTCATGTATTGCCTTGGTGATGAGTGACCTTCAATGAGCATTTTGGGGTGTTGATGTCTCTTTTTGGCCAATGTTTCCCCATGAATGGAATTTTCATGCCAAACCTAGCCAATTCCTTCTTGTATTATAGTTACAAAACATGTAAGTGGTTCAATTAGGCCCCCTTCATGAATCATTTAGTATCCACCTCCTTCTTGCATGTCAATATGAATTGGAAAATTGCCATAACCTTCATAGTGGATAGGAAATTAGTTTTATCACCTCATGAGGTAGCTAAAAAAAATTCATGATCATTAATTTACTCCATATTTTCCTTCTACACCCATGAGCATCTTATTTTATTGACTAAGTAGGCTTATTAGACAAGTAGCCTAGTCTCTTGACTGCTCATTGTTTAGATGGATATGAAGATTGAATGGAACCTTAAAAATGAATGAGTGAGATGATTTCACATATGAAACAACATAATATACAAAGACTTGGGATTTCCAAGTAGATCACACCTGTAACTCTACCATACTCAGGTGACTAGCTCACTTCCCAGTAGCAAATTTAGACTACCTATTTGGTAGACCTGTATGAGTATTTATAGGTATAATTGTATGTGTTTCATGATTTGAGGAGCTGAAATATACCTAAAAATACCTTATTTAATTATTTTCAACTTTTTACTAAGTTTTTCACCTTAGATTTATCCTTAAACCTTGCCAATATAGTCTTTCTAGAAGGTTTATACAATAGTCTATATAGACCAATGACATGGATGAGATTTATTGAGAGTGAACTATGAGATTAAAGTGTTCACCAGGCCATCCCAATGTAATTAGATGCAAATTATTCAATATATTATCCATTAGGTCACTATTAGGGTTTTAGGGAGGTTTAAGAGGGTTTAGGTTCTTAGCAATGGTTCATAAAGGTTAGGCCCTTTACCTATGAACCAATGCCATTGATATATTTTATAAAAGACCCATTAACTTTACCAAAATGATTATATACCCATGAAACTATTCCATACTACTATGAGCTCATCAAGTTACTCATTGGGTGAGAATTATGCATTCTATGTAGTCTCAAGGCATTTTCAGGCCACAATGACTAATTTTTATCCTTATTATACAAACCACTATTGCTTACACCTATAAACATCTTTTAAAAACATATTCATTATGGTTTTAGGTGTTATCTAATCTCCTTTTATCCTCTATTTCATTCTTCAAGTGGCATTGCCTTGAGAAAGGTGTTAGGCCATTAGGCTTAAAGGCAGAGTTGTATATTGACTCCAAAATGGAGATATAAATCACTTAGCCACCCTTACTAATATGAAATCCATCCTTTATAACCTTTATATCATATGTGTTGTCTTCATTAAGACACTTACCTCTTCTTTGTGTGTATACAATCCTCTACCTAGGAACCTTGTCATGTCTACAAGTCATTATCAAGCATGGAGGCCCCTATAGGTGTTCATCATGTATATTTTTGAGACTTATGTATCCCTCTCCCTCAAAAACATATAGGATGTGTAGACCCATTTCAATATCTTACATATAGGCTTAGAGTATCTCTTTTAGGCCTAATCTATACACTACATACCTTGCACATGCCAACTAGTAGACTATTTGGGTGCCCATGTGACTCGAGGAGGCCACTGATGATGTTTCAAGGTTTAATTTCCTCATTTGGATACATTTGAGTGTGTAATTTCCTTATCATGTCTTAATCAAGGTTTAGGGAGGGTTTTTTGGACCTACCATTATCATAGATTACATGCCTAAAAACTAAAACCTTTTTCCATGAATGTTTATCCCATTGACCCCTTCAAATCTCTTGAATAGCTGTTGATGGTTAAAATTGTGCTTGTTTCTAACACCAAAAATGGGAAGTTTCAAGATGTGGGACTTGTGACTTGAAACAACCTTCAGATTTTTAAGAAGCTGGTCTCTTCTTTATATCAAGCATATACTGGGAAAAGGGATAGGAATTTTAACAAAAACACAAATGCAAGAAAGAAAATCTAACTATGGTGATGCACCTGAATGTAATTCAACCCTTAATTCTAAGCACCGTGAGACTATATGTAAGATTCAATTACATTTAAGAGAAAACAAGGCATGATCAATGTAAAAGATGAAAACAATAGAAACATAAGCTCATAGCTTAGACTACTTTTACAGTGACACAAAAAATATCAACAAATGCACAGGATTCAATCTTCTTATTAATTCTCTAGTCACATAAGAGGCACAAAAACATGCATAGTTATATAAACTTTCCAACTCAATAAAATAGAACAAAGGCAAATAATATTCCTAATCATAGCTCTAGAAAGTCTAAAACCCTTGACAACACAGCTTAGACTACTTTTTCAATGACACAAAAAAAATCAACAAAGGCACATGATTCAATCTTCTTATTAATTCTCCAGTCACATAAGAGGCACAGAAACATGCACAGTTACATAAACTTTCCAACTTAAGAAAATAGAACAAAGGCAAATGATATTCCTAATCATAGCTCTAGAAATTCTAAACTCTTGACAATAATTCTATCAGAAAATTCTCTCTGGTATCTGATCCTTCTTTTGGTGATCTCTACACCCTTATTTATATCCTTGGATTCACTTCAGATTGTTTGCATGTTCCCAATATAATGGCCCAACTGAAATCTAACTGAATTGGAAGTGTCTAATAGAAGATATTTCTTAGATTCTAAAATGCTCTATCTTCTGGTAGTTCATTGACTAAAATAGATCACAAGATGCTCCCTTATATTAAATGGAAGAGGACACTTGGCCAATTCCTTGAAAACCTTCTTATTATTTAGGAGACACCATAGAATGACACTTGTCATGTTCTATAGCCTTATTGAAGACACGCAACACTTTCCACGTAATTTATACTTCTTTTGTGTCTTTGCTTAGGAGTGTTCTACCTTTGACACCTGTCACAATCTGCTTCTTCAAAACTTTAACAACTTTAATAGAAAATAAGACCCACAACATTTCTCACCCGAGCAACTTTTAAAAGGGCATAGGGATAGGTGGCGATTTTTGGTTACCTCAACAAAGGATACATGGTAATCTCCACTTTACTTAACTAGGGATATGTGGCAATCTCTACTGCTTTTAGCCACCTTTTGAGAAACCTACAGAAGGTGACACATGTTGGTCTCTGCATTGCTCTATTTATATTATAGAAATAATCAGGCCTTATTTCATATTTACACAGACAATGACACTTGGCAGCTTTCACTTGCTTTAAAAACAAAACCTAAGACCCACCACAATCTTTAATATATTGGTGAAACCAAATGAAGATAATTTGGATCTCGACATGAGGTGGCTTTTTCTCTCTTTAGCTAGGATATGTGGCATCTTTTGTCACTTTTTAGAAAAGCAAAATGAAACCTTCCATGATTTCCACTTGGCACTTTCCTCTTGATCCTGATACTTAGCTTGTTGAAACCTTCCAATGAAAAGAGCTCTGAAACACGGATGTCGATATGAAATGTGGATGCTAAAACTTGTCATGTTCTATTGAGTTTTTATGAGATACATGGTACATCCCAACCAACTTATAAAAATTATGAAAGGTGCCTCAGCTGATGACACTTGGTAGCTTCTGATTGACTTTGACACTTAGACAAAAATGAATCAAAAGGAAATTAGAGCCTGTGGTCTATTTCAAAACTTTGTCATCTCGAACCAAAGTATGCGAGAACAAAATTTTGTAGTATGCAACTAAAAATTAGAATGAAACGTAAGTAATTTTTACTCTATAGTTATTAGCAACCTTAAGAACTTTTGAGCCTACTCAAAAAATAAACTACAACTCCTGTTAGATCAAAATTTCAAAATTATAGCTTTAGCAATACTATTTGGTAGGTGGACCACTCATCGTCAGATAACCCCTATTTATTATACAATTAATTGAAGGCTAAATCAAGGTTAATAATATCCTTGTGTGAAAATTTTTGCAAAATCTGAATCATAGCCTTCAATTTGAATTTGAGCATAGAAATAGGAATCAAAATTGCTTCTACTTCGAGTACGGATGAGTCATCCCTTAAATCCTAAAACACTATTTGATCATTCTGCTTAACCAATAGCAAAGGTTCAATTTCATCTACCATCAGTATGGTGTTGTCATTAGGAAATGGAGAAGACCTAATTGTACTAGGTCTTCAATGTGTCATTTCATTTCACTGATTCCATCTTTCATTAATTCAATAAGCTCTCTGTAATTAATGGCTGTGGAGTTGCAACTGAGAACCTCATTTACTTGCTTAACAGTGACCATTCTATCATTAATTCCTACTACTAACAACATTCCATCTATTGCATCATAAAACTTTTGTAACAGTGTTTTGGAGTCCAATACTCTCCCTGAAATTGTATCTAGAGTGTCTTCAATGGATTTCTCCACCTTTTCACATAATTTCTATGCATTTAGTAGGATGGTGAGAGAACACATGAGCTAAATAATCTCCAAAGAGATTCTTTTCCATATTGATGCATAGAGCTCCTTCACCAGAGTTAACACTCTTAGATTCTTTGGCCTATTGGCTAGCTCCATTGTCAATTGTTCTATTCTTTGTTGTTTAACTTGAAATTGGGCTTGTATAGCCACACTATCATTCTATTTGGCTAGCAGCTTTTGTTGTAATTGGGTAACTTGTAGCAGGTGTTCCTCACATTTTCCTTGCAATGTTGATATTTCCCACCTTAGGGTCATCATAGCATCTTTTACCTACATTAGCCTTGCTTTTAAGGAGTCATTTTGGGCCTAGACTACTCGGTGAGTGTGAAGAGAAATAGTATCTTGCAATTGTTTATTCAGATTCTCTATCTCATTATCTTTTCTATTGATTTCTATGGTCAAATTGTTATAATTTGCCTTTTCCTTGGTTAAATTAGCCTCCATCTTCTATAGCCTCCTTGATGTCTTCAAGTAGTCTTCAACGACTACAGAAGTGGATTTGGTTGGCAACTCAATTTTGTCTTATGGCTTGAAGAGGGATATGTCGATGGCCATTGCATTCATCGTGTAGTCTTTTAGCTACATTTTCTCACTTGGTTTGGTTACATTTGGTGACAAATGAGTCATCATCAGTTGTTGAATTGGGTCAAATTGCAACCATAGATGGGCTGTAGCCAAGGCTTTATTTTCTTTGATATTCTTTTTCTCTCTTCAGGCTTCCCTTACCTTCCTAGCAGCATTTGCTTGGGTCTAGAAGGTAGAAGGAGAGGCAATGTGCCCACCCATAAAAGGATGTCCCTATGGCAAACCATATTGAATATCCAATTATTGGCTATGGGCAATCTGAGGGGAAAGTTTCTTGAGAACAAAAGGGGAAAAGTGAGGTAACGTTAAAGCTTGAGGTGGTATAGATGGGGTGAAGTGAGAAATGGGAATGACAGAGGTCACAAGGGATGTCATCTGGCTAGATGGAATCATCATGCCAATAGGAGAAGAAAGAGATTGAGAAGGATAAGGAGGAATAATACTTCCCCAAGGGGAAATTATAATACTCTATAATTGGCATTGTGGGGGGTCTACCTCCTCTTCTAAATCAAACTGAAACTGCACCCTCTTTCACTTCTTGGGTGTCTCTTCTTTTGGCTGTGTTTCTTTTCCTGCCATCAGTGATACTTGTGGAGAACTAAAAATTTCAATAATCAATGTCGATGGGGAAGCTTTTGGTGATGAAGGAACCACAATCTTTTACTTTTCCATGATGCTAAGAGATTGAGGCCAAATTGATATAATTACTATAGCTGTAGTTTTCCCTGAGGCCTATGACTCTTGGCTAGACCCTATTCTAGCTTTTGGCTCTACACCTAGTGTCGACAAATTACTTGTCTCTAGGATAGATACAGGGGAGAGATGGCACTCATCCCAGAGTTCTTCCCATCTCTCATTTGAGTCCACATTCCCAAAAGAATGGGTTGTTTGACAAATTTCTTGCCTATATTTCCAATAGGCTTCTATTTTCTTAGCATCCCAATATTTATTCTTTAGTGTCCTTCTTAAGCTAGAATTCATTCTAACTTTAAATCATAATCCCTCTGCTTAACATAGAATGTTTCGTAGGGTCTATTTTGTGGAAGGGGCAAGTCTGTTAATTCAACATAAAATCTAGGAGCATCTTCTCTAGGATTTTTCTTGTTTTCCCAAAAAGAATGGCCATCATGTGCAATTTTGGTTACAACCCTATTAGTACTTATCCAAGAAGCTATGAAACCATTTGGGTCATATACCCATTTGTCTTTGACTAGTAGGAAACCTAAGAAGGCTAGCTTTCTAAGTAGCACAATCTCAGCGTCTCTGGTTTCAAAAACCATGCTGGTTGTCATCCGTGGGAGGTCATACATTTTCCTCTTCCTCTTCCCAGATCCATATTCATTATCTACTGTAGATACCTACCTGGTGACCTCTAAGAATTCTAACCTAAGAGTCAAAATCTTAGGTAGCAACATTGGTTCTCCACAAAAACCATGGACTCTTATAATTATATGGTGAGATCTAAAATAGAAATCACAAGGAATTGGGCAACTACCCAGAAGGTTTGAAACAATTGGGAATAGTCTATTCATAACTAGTTTGGGGCTGAGGTGACAAAAATTAGGGGTAACAAATAATTCTTAGAATTCATATGGATCATTAGTTTTTGACAAAATATGTGTCCATGTAGACACAAGAGTGGTCCTTTGGAGATCAAAACTTGGGTCATACATATCAAGATGCATATGTTGGGAAAAGAGGTCAGAGTTCTGATATAGCATGAGGTGAAACAAATAAGAAGAGTACCTAAAAACCCCTTTTGATTTGAATTGGGCTAGTTATTCCACCATTGAGAAAGTAATTTGTTCAGACAAGTCAAGCCTATACTCCTAAGTTTTGTCGATGGTCTTCAACTTGAAGAGGATAGCCATTTGTTCTCCATAAATTTCCATATCATCTTTCATATCATAAATGAAAGCCATCATAGACAGTGCATCTTGGCTAGCTTGTACGAACTGGGCTCTTGCTATAGGGAGTGTAGGCATAGTAGTGTCATCATCACCCATTTGTAATTCAAATATTAATAACCTCAATTGAGTATTTATGTTTGCCCACATTCTTTACATTTTAGCAACAATGGGAAACATAGCTATCTTATCGTGATACAGGGCTAACATGTCCCTGATAGCCTATGGTGTGATTAGCATTGTGAATGGACCCTATTGAATGGTGTTTGAGGGTACATGGAATAAGTCTGCACATAATTCGACCAAGTAAAGGCATGGATGTATAGCTAGGATAATGAATTGTGCCAATTGTGAAGTCCATATCCTCATGGCAAATGTCTCATATTTCCCTACTCTGGCCCTTTGTAGACACCTTTGATGTGCCCCTTCTCTAAGAGTTCTGCTACTAGGTCTTTGAAGAATTAGGTCCATGACTCCATCTGCATAATCTTTTATCTTTACTGGGTCACTTGCTTGACCAATTTCAGGGATTCTGGTCCATGGATAGGTCTTCAATGGTTGCACAGGAGTTGAAGCATATGACTTGCTCGCAAGAAACTTGTCAAGGGATTCATACATCCTAGCTCCTTGCTGTGAAGACTATGCTCCCTCCATCTCTATATCTATTTTGTGATAATTGGTATGAACTTTTGCAAAATAGAAACACTTTCACTAAAGCAAGTTTACTAGGCACTAAAAATGCAAGTAGCAGGATATTTTCTCATAGATGCAGGAATGTTTGAGAAACTGTAAGCTTTAACTCTTGCTAAGAGGTATTTATTAACCAATCAAGTCTCAAAATGGCATTAAACTTAGATAACTGTTAGCAAATCTTACTCAATATTTATGGGATAGTGAGATAGACACGTTATGCAAGTGGCAGTGCAAGGTACCTTGGGGATTTCTAAAGATTTGGAAGATATTCAATGCATTGAGAAATTTTGAGGATTTTGAAAAACTCTCTGAGTTACTAACTATGTGTTCAAAGAACACTTATTTAAAAGAAAAGTAGGAAAACAAAAATGGGAAAACAAAGCAATACAAAAAGGGGAAACTATCTAACTATAATACATTAACCAAGTATCTTTATCTCCCTCCTAGATCAAAAGAAGAATTTCTAAAGTATCCTTCATGACAAACTAGCTTATATTTCGAGACAAGTGGTTGAATTGGATATAGCTCTGCTGACTTGCTCTTTGTGTATGCCACATTGATTTGTTTGCATTCAAGTGAGTCTGAGTCAAACATGCTTCCAACATATATAAACTCTTCTTGTCCTTGGAGGCTTGTCAAATGCTAGTTCTTAATACTGGCATGTCTTATCAAGAAATTAATGACTATTTGCTTCTGAATAAAATCCCTTTGATATATATCATTTATTGGCTTATCTCCTTCTACCTCAAACTCAGGTTCAATTGCATGGTCATCCTCTTTAATGACTTCAAAATTACCAACCTCTTGAAAGGATAATTTTGAAAGTTTGCAATAATTTTGCATATGTAATTGAGTCTCAATGTTGTCTTGTTCATCTATAACTAGCTCACAACCTTCTTGAAAAATAGTATAACTTGACCTAATGATTTCAAACAAATCATTCAAATCATGATCAAGGCAATGTCCATGCTCCTCCACATCATCTTGCAAAGTAAGAAGAAAGTTATAAATTATCTCTTCTTCATTAGAGATTAAGGCATACAATTGTGACTTCTCACTCAGAATATGGAATTCATGTTGAGAGACTTGAGGATTAATAGAAGAGGTCTCTTTTGACTTTTCTTCCCTTAAAAAAATTGGGATTTTATGATCTTCCTCAAAAATGACATAAGTGCCCAGACCAATGGAGTCATAATTTCCATATGGGTCACTTTACATCATAGCTAATAAATGATCATTTTCCTCTTCTTGATCATGTTCATTCCATTCACCTAACTCCTCAAAAAAAACCCTTTCTTCTTTATTCATCATAGCATGAGATGCCTCTAACTTTGCAATTGGTTCATTGGTGATGTGATCCTTATATAATGGCTCAGATAATATCTTCATCTTTGAACCATATTTGGTTCTTAGGATGAGGTGAGACCAATCAAGGGACATATATCCTCCAATCTTGGCTGTAAAGTCTCTTGATAAGCATAAGCCAAAAATAAGAGGTATATCTATGACTACTACATCTTTATTTATAATTATATTGGGACAAGTATATAATTATAATGGGAGTTGTTTAATTCTCCCTATTGTTTGTACTATTTTGTCATCTAGCTGCATGACTCCTTTAGTGAGTGGTTCATACTTAATTTTTAAAGCATAAGCTATATGCTTAGGCATTACTATGATATTAGCCCCTGAATCTATCATTGCATTATGTAGTAGTTTCTTGCCAACTATCAAAGTTAAATAGAAGGGATCTGGTTTGGATTTGCTTACCTCTGGTGCATTATTCACTAGGGTTGTTATCTACAAATGAACTATGTCTTTGAGCTTTTCTTTTTCAGCGGGTCCTTCTTTGATAATAGTACATTTGGGCACTGCTTGGCCTTGTAAAGCTTCTTGTAGTAGTGTCTTATATTTAGGAATAACTAATATATTCCATATTGATACTTGTGTTGGAGTCTTCTTCAATTGATCCATCACATTTATTGGTCCCAGAGTCTGAGTTCTTTGCGAATAAGGATATCTTGTCTTTTCTTGAATTTGTGTAGGGATCACTTGATTCTGCATCAACTGAGGCACCTCTTATCTAATAGCTATGTTTTTTTGTCCTTTAAATGAAGGATTCTCTATGACTTGACTATTTAAAACTTTAGGCTATTCCACCATCCTTCTCTTTGATCTAGTATAATAATCTGATTGCACCACTAGTTTCTTAGAAGTGGAAGCTTCATTCAAGAAAATTGATTCTTCATCTTCAACCCATGAGAACAAAGCATGTTTTTGAGATATTTCTTCCTCTTGTTGCAAATACATCCCTTGCATCTGAGCCATTAAGACTAAATTTTGCATACCAGCAGACTGGTAGGCTTGATTGTCACTAGAACTTGCAAACTGTCCATCCATTCTTCTTTGCTCTACCACCTTTTGTTGTAGATTACCCATGGGAAAATCTCTAGGTGTATGAGAATTATTGTAAGAGAAACACTAGCTATTAGTGTTATCCACATAATTATTTTGCCTTGGAATAATCTCCCTATTTGAATTGGGAGGAATAGTCTGTGAGGGCATAGGGATTGCAACTAATTGGTTTACTGGCTAAGGGTTATTTTGCCTTTGGGGACCCTAATATTGGTTTGGCTATGATGTAAATCTATTTCCTTGATAGCCTTGATATTGGGGTTTAGTATAAGTATTTTTCTATCTCTTTATATTAATCAGATCATTAGAAAATGTCCTTAAGATATTCTTGATATCATCTAGCTCAGATGACTGGGTAGGGACAATTTATTTAGCTAGTGGTTGAGGATATGTGTACATAAACATAGGTGGGGTTATGGATTTAGGGGCTTCTTGAGGTAATGGCAAGGAAATCTCTAGAAACATGGGCATGGGAGGCCTTGGAGACAACTTTCCAACATCTATCAAATTATTTTTAGCTCTGACTGCATAGTCATAAGCCTCTAGCAGAGTTTGACCTCCAAGTGACTGAATCAGAATAGATATGTCTGAATTTAAAGCCTTAAGATAAAACACTATAGCCATACCTAGTAATGGTCTAGCTATAGTAGGGATTCTTTCCCAAGTTTTTTGAAATTTGGAATTGAAGTCAGTCATTTCTTCTTGTGGTGCCTTTTGGATGGTAATCAATTGTTGTAACAAAGAAGACTTATCACCCTTCTCTTCAAATCTATCAAAGAAAAGATCTCCGAGCTGATTCCATGTAGATATGGTATTTGCGGTCAAAGACCAATACCATTCTAGAGCCTTCCCTTTAAAAGAAGCTACTAATAATATTATGGCCATATTTTATTGTGTGACAACATGTATAACACAAACATCCGATACATCTTGTAGATGTTTTTCAGGTGTTTTGAAGTCTTGCCCACTAAATTTGCATAGAGCTTTCAGGGCATTCACTGGGATAGGATCCCAAGTGGTTGGTGGTATTATGAGAATCAAAGGACTACCATTGTTCCAACTTTCATAATTTCTTGGGGGTATAGGGGCTCCCATATTTACTCTTGGTATTGGTATAAACTGGTTGACTCTTCTTCTTGGACTAGTTACCAAAGGTGGCAAAAGAATACTTGGATTTATAGCAGACTGAGAACTAGTTACTGGTCTACAGCTCTGACTCCTCATAGCTCTCTGGTTCATATGATCTTGAAATAAAATTCAATATAGTGTCCCACCAGGTGTGCCAAAAACTATTGATGGTTAAAATTGTGCTTGTTTCTAACACCGACAATGGGAAGTTTCAAAATGTGGGACTTGCGACTTGAAACAACCTCTAGATATTTAAGAAGCTAGTCTCTTTTTATATCAAGCATATACTGGGAAAAGGGATAGGAATTTTAACAAAAACACAAATGCAAGAAAGAAAATATAACTATGGTGATGCACCTGAATGTAATTTGACCCTTAATTCTGAGCACAATGAGACTATATGTAAGATTTAATTACATTTAAGAGAAAACATAGCATGATCAATGTAAAAGATGAAAACAATAGAAACAGAGGCTCACAACTTAGACTAATTTTGTAGTGACATAGAAAATATCAATAAAGGCATAGGATTCAATCTTCTTATTAATTCTCTAGTCACATAAGAGGCATAGAAACATGCATAATTATATAAACTTTCCAACTCAAGAAAATAAAACAAAGGCAAATGATATTCCTAATCATAGCTCTAGAAAGTCTAAAACCCTTGACAACATTGCTTAGACTACTTTTGCAATGACATAGAAAATATCAACAAAGGCATAGGATTCAATCTTCTTATTAATTCTCTAGTCACATAAGAGGCATAGAAACATGCATAGTTACATAAACTTTCCAACTTAAGAAAATAGAACAAAGGCAAATGATATTCCTAATCACAACTCTAGAAAGTCTAAACTCTTGATAATAATTCTATCAAAAATTTATCTTTGGTATCTGATCCTTCTTTTGTTCATCTCTACACCCTTATTTATAGCCTTGGATTCACTCTATATTGTTTGCATATTCCCAATCTAATGGCCCAACTGAAATCTAACCAAACTAGAAGTGTCTAACAGAAGATATTTCTTAGATTCTGAAATGCTCTATCTTTCAGCAGTTCATTGATTAAAATAGATCGCAGGATGCTCCCTTCTATTAAACAAAAGAGGACACATGGCCAATTCCTTAAAAACCTTATTATTTAGGAGACACCAAAGAATGACACTTGTCATGTTATGTAGCCTTACCGAAGACACATGGCACTTTTCGCATAACTTATACTTCTTTTATGTCTTTACTTAGGAGTGTTTCACCTTTGACACATGTCACAATTCACTTCTTCAAAACTTTAATAGCTTTAATAAAAAATAAGACCCACAACATTTCTCACTTGAGAAACTTTTAAAAGGGCATAGGGACAGGTGGTGATTTCCACTTGCCTCAACAAAGGATATGTGGCAATCTCTGCTTTACTTAACTAGGGATATGTGGCAATCTCCATTGCTTTTAGCCACCTTTTGAGAAACCTGTGGAAGGTGACACATGTTTGTTTCCACATTGCTCTATTTATATTATAGAAATAATTGGGCCTCATTTCATATTTACACAGACAACAACACTTGGTGGCTTCTGCTTGCTTCAAAAACAAAACCTGAGACCCACCACAATCTTTACTATATTGGTGAAACCAAATGAAGATAATTAATATCTTGACATGTGGTGGCTTCCAATCTCTTCAACTGGGATACGTGGTATCTTCTATCACTTTTTAGAAAATCAAAATGAAACCTTCCATGATTGCCACTTGGCACTTTCTACCTGATCCTGATACTTAGCTTGTTGAAACCTTCCACTGAAAAGAGCTTTGAAATGTGGATGCCGATATGAAATGTAGATGCTGACACTTGTCACATTTTACTAAGTTGCTATGAGATACATGGTGCATCTTGACCAACTTATAAAAATTATGAAAGGTGCCTCAGCTGATGATACTTGGCAGCTTCTACTTGACTTTGACACTTAGACAAAAATGAATCAAAAGGAAATTAGAGCCCATGGTCTATTTCAAAATTTTACCATCTTGAACCAAAGTATGCGGGAACAAAATTTTGTAGCATGCAACTAAAAATTAGAATGAAATGTAGAGTATTTTTTACTCTACATAGCTCTTGGTCCCATTCAAACTGTATGATGAGCACTGAGTGGAAGTTGGTGACCTTCGATCTCTTTACAAGCATTTTGAGTGGGTTGATAGTCTTAGTCATTTTTTATAGAGTAGTGTTAAGCATGGAATATAGTGAGAGGGGGGTGAATCAGTATATTATATATCTTATAAATCTTTCCTTTAACCAAATTCCACTTAATCAAACATTCAAGATATGCAATAAAACTCAAAAAATAAACATCCACACAAAATAGAGAGAGACACCAGATATAATGTGGAAACCCAATGTGGGAAAAATCACAAAGAATCAATCTCAAATATATTCATGAGAACAACCCCACAAGAGCACCATACCCCTTTGCCAAGTACAAACCTTAGCTACAATTCATGAGCACCAACCTATAAGAGCTTCAAACCCCTTTGCTGAGCACCAACCCACAAGAGCACCAATCCCTTTGCCAAGCACCAACTCAGCGACAATTCGTGAGCACCAACCCCTTTGTGTATACCACACACCTATCTCTCAATGTTGTTATCTCAATAATTGATAGATCAATATAACATCTCCTTCCTCTCTCACCTTTGCTCTTCTAAGCTAGATATAAAAAATACAAATCATATTCATCTCTCACAATTGCTCTTCTAAGCTAGATATTACAATATCAAAATCAACCTCACACTCACATATTACAAATGGCTACTCAAGCCTTTATTTATAGCTTTCCAAATGACCTTTGGCCTTCCCCCTTTGTGACCTTTCAATCCTCATGGAAAATGGCACCAATCTTGGATGACCCTTCATATCCAAGCATTTGAAAAGTCATGTGGTGACCCTTCATGACCAAAAACGTCTTTCCCACTTTTTTCCTTATTTTTGGTGACTTTTCATATTCCTCAAAGTGTCCCTTCATGAGAAATTCACCCTTTACTCTTTTGTCTTCACTTGGTGACTCTTGATATTCCCCAAGATGACTCTTCATGGGAAAATGCATCCCATCCTTCTTTTGTCTTTATCCCGTGACTCTTCGACTTCTCCATGGGCCCTTATTTTGTCTCATATGAAACCAAAAATATATTCGTTAATTTAAATAAATATTAACTCATATTAGCCAAGATAAACAACATTAAATGCAATGGGGACTTTATCACCAATAATACTAAACCTTTGACATCAATGACAATATTTCCAACAAGTAGGGCTTTTTAATCCCACTATTTCCTCCATGGATCTTAAGTGTATTGGGGTCCCCAACTCCCCCTAATAGAATTGGGCCTGAGTGTTCATTCCATGTGAGATATGAGTGTTTGAGTTGGTAGATCAACATGACAACTTAAGGTAGTGGAGCTTGAGAGGGGTGCTAAGACCAAATTTAACTATTTCTATGTATTCCTATGTTACAAACATCTCCTTTAATAACTATATCCACATCATACACCTTTTCATGTATTTAATTTTACTTTTGGGTATGGATTTTTCACCAAGATAGAGATGCGGTCTTTGAGTGTCAAGGGTGGATTTAGGTTTTATAGACCTAGATTGAGTTTTAAAACCTTGAATGATATATAGATAGTCATTGATGGATTTAAGGTCATAATAACCTCTTTCTCAATCTTATGATTTCCTTATGCATATTCCCTCAGCTATCTTGACCATCATCTCAATCCCTCTCTCTCATATAGGTCTACTTTAAGTGTCCTTGACTAGCCTAAATGCTTGAGTCAGCTAAGTTTTAGATTTAAGTAGTCTATTTTGTCTCTCTAAAGTGATATAATTAAGGATCATGATACATATTATTAAGATCTAATCATAGCCTTTAAGGTTTGGTCTCCCTTATTTCTGCCATCAAGGCTTACTTACATAGTCAAGTGCATAGGCCTGTGTGTCCTGATTGCTTAACCAAGACTAGATAGGTTTCAATATTAGCCATACCCATAAGATATTGAGGAGGATGGTTACCATTCAAAAATCATGATCTTAATATTTTTTTTGTGCCATTTACATCAATTAGTCATTCTGGCTAGCTAGGCAAATTTGAATGCATCTAGGCTAATGCTCATGCCTAAGTGAGCTTACTTGGTCATATTTTCAAGTTCCTTTCCTTATCAAGGACATAACCTATACACCTTACCTCTCTATCTAAGTTCTCCTCTCTATGTACATATAACGTCTTATATTCAAATTTAGGGATAGATTGCTTATAGTCCTATAGGTAGTGATCTATGTATGTTGATTGTTAAGAGGTCTTTAAGTAGGCTATTGGGCTAGAACACTGATCCCATTATTATGCTTGAGGCCCTTGTGGTCTTCCTTGAATCTAAATCATGCCCCTTTAAGATATCCATATCTACAATCTATGACCTTTCTTTGCATTCCTCAGATTCAAATGCATATGATGGTTTTAAAATCTTTGAAGGCTGACTTGAGTTAGCTTACTAAACTTGGTTATGTTTCCTCGATGGTATTCATTCTTGAATATGTCTTCTCACAATTTTAGTGGGTCTTGATAGAATTATGGATCATTTTAACTAGTTTCTATGTTTTAGGCTTGGTTACAGAGGCTTAATGTATAGGTAATGGTTATAAGGTCTTATGGAGTCTCAAACTTGGAACTTGGAGCCTACTGTGAGGTGAATATGCTTGATGAGACCATCAGATAGTAGAGGTTATTTGAGAGATGATATGAGGATTATTTACCCATTATTATGACCACCTAAGGGTACCCTAAACACCTTATTCACATAATCAATAATCCAAAACATTTAGAGTTCATCAATTAGATATATGGAGTGAGAAATTGAAACTTAGGATTCTACAAAAAACTTAACTTATGTTAATGAATCTTAAACTCTTCTAAACAAGTGTATGAAGGTATTCGGAAGCTAGTTGATGGTTTCTTTCTTATGAGGGCCATAATGCATCCTATTTATTATGAAAAAAGGATTCTTATACATGAATATAACACTTCTATTGCCTCTATGGTATAGTGATGACCTCTAATAGCCACCACCATGGAACATTCAACCTATATCTACAATGAAGATCAATAACACAGTCATACACATTTGAAAAGAACATCTTTGGAGAGATGAAGGTTTATCTAAAATCTCCACTTATAATAATGGGGAAATAAAAATCTAAGCAAATTTAAGAAACCATCATCAAACCTCAAACCACTGTTCATTCTGAGATATGTGTATTAGATGCTCTTCCTCATCAAGGAAACATTATGTGTAGTCTACAACTTGAGATGACTTGGATATTTATTGATCCTATAGGATCACATGTGTAAACCAAGGGTTTATAATTAAATTTAAGGGCCTTGATGACTTGCATATGACATGTTTAATAATTAGTTTTAGAAAATAGGCCAAAAGTATATTGAAATAGATCAAATGTTTACCCTATGTGGATGTAGAAGGATAGTCTAACTATCTTAATTTTTTAACCTTTTTTCATAAATCATATACCATTATATTTCAAACCAATTCCAAAGATCAGAAGGCCATTATACCCCCTTCATTTGGATAAGATCTCAGGTCATCATCTTTTTTCTCTTATTTGTACTATATGTTAAGCATGAGATATATTGAGAGGGGGGTGAATCTGTATATCATATATCTATTAAATCTTTCACTTAATAAAATTAGTTTTATTTAACCACTTAATCATACATTCAATATATGCAATAAAACTAAAATAATAACATGCACCACACGAGCGAGAGAGAGAGAGAGAGAGAGAGAGAGAGAGAGAGAGAGAGAGAGAGAGAGAGAGAGAGAGAGAGAGAGAGAGAGAGAGAGAGAGAGAGAGAGAGAGAGAGAGAGAGAGAGAGAGAGAGAGAGACCAGATTTTTATGTAAAAACCCAATGTGGGAAAAACCATAGAGAATTATCTCAAGTATGTAAATGAGCACCAACTCCAGTTTAAAAAGTTAGAAAAAACTAACTTTTAGGATAACCAACACCTTTATTAAGCACCAAAATAATAATTATTTGTGAACACCCACCCACAAGGTACCAACCCCTCTTGTGTATAAAACACAACTATCTCTCAATGTTGCTTTCTCAACAAATGATAAAACACTACTATATCTCTTTATTTTCTCTCCTCTTCTCTTCTAAGATATATAAAACAATTACAAACCATTCTCATTTTTAATACAAATGGCTTCCCAATCCTCCTTTTATATCTTTCCAAATGACCTTTGGCATTCACCCTTCGAGACCTTTCAATTCACATGGAAAATGGTGCCAAACTTACATGACCCTTTGAATTCTTTCATTTGAAAAATCACATGGTGACCCTTCATGGGGAAAAGTGTCCTTTTCCTCTTTTGTCTTTAGTGGTGAATCTTATAATTCCTCAAGGTGATCCTTCATGGGAAAATGTTCCCTTTCCCTCTTTTGTCTTTACTTGGTGGCTCTTTGACTTCCTCATAGGCCCTCTTTTGTCTTTATGCAACTAACAATATATATGTTAGTATTTAATTAATTTTAACACACTTTAGCCAAGATATAAACATTAAAAACACACTTTTAAATATTAAATGCTATGGGGCCTTTGTCACCAATATTGATACACCTTTGATATCAATGACAATATTTTCAAAAATCTCCCCCTTTGTCATTGATGGCAACCTCAAACCAAAACTACAACATTCTAAAACTTGTACTGCACATGCTAACCTAAAACTAAGACCTACACATACTATCAATTAAAAACATACAGTAACTCCCCCTTACTATAACATCATATTTTATGAACATGTTCCTATACTTCTCCCCCTTTGAAATTAATGGCAAAGCTAACAGTTATCTCCACCTCAACTGATGTTGATCCTTAATGGTAGGAAGTAAAAGAAATTAATCCCAACCTCTCTCATAGATATTTGAATGTGTCCTTTGGTAGTGCCTTTGTGAAGATATATACAATCTATTCTATAGTACTAATATATTCTAACTTAACCTGTTGATCTATAATGTGCTTTCTTAGGAAGTGATATCTAATAGGAATATATTTTGTCCTTAAAAGCATCATTGAATTTTTTAGAAATATTAATAACACTTTTGTTTTCATAATAAATAGAGATAGGTTAATCATATTTTACCTTGATGTCTTCTAAATTTTGATCCATCCAAAGTACTTGAATACAAAACAACACTACTACAATATATTATGCTTTAGTTTTAGAAAGTGATATTAAGTTCTAATTCTTGCTTAGCCAAGATACTAAGCTATCACCAAGGAAGAAAGATTCTCCACTTGTACTCTTCATGTCAATTAAACAACCTCCCCAATTTGAATCTATATAATCAACCAAAGTGAAATCTCTACTTGTGGGATACCATAATCTGTAGTTTAATGCCCCCTTGACATATCTAAATATTCTCTTCACCAACTAAACATGACTCTCCTTCAAGGTTGCTTGATATCTCATGACCATGCCTACTACATGCATTATGTCTGGCTTCAATTACCTTAGATATAAAAGACTGCTAATCATATATCTATACAAGGATTGATCACTATGAGGTGAATATTCAGCTTTAGTCACCTTTTTCCTCATACCCATTAATGTGCCAACTGGTGCACAATCCTTAAAACCAAACTTTTTCAACATATCCTTGGCATATTTGCTTTGAGATATGAAAATACATTTATCTAACTGAGATACTTGCAATCATAATGAAAACAACAATTATCCAAGCATAGACATCTCAAATTCTTTTTGCATATTATTAAAAAATGCTTTTGTCATCTTTTCACTATTACCTCCAAATATTGTGTCATCAACATATACCAAAACAATTAACTAGTGCTCACCTTTTATTTTGATGTAGAGATTAATGTCATCAAACCTTCTCTTAAAGACTTGATCCTATAGGTACCTATCAAGCTTCACATACCAAGCTCTAGGAGCTTGCTTTAATCCATACAGTGCTTTCTTCAATCTACACACATATCTATTGTCATTTGAGAGAATAAATCCCTCAAGTTGATTAATGTAAACCTCCTCTTCTAACTTCCTATTCAGGAAAGCAGACTTAACATCCATCTAAAACACTTTGAAATTATTAAACACTACATATGCAAGAAACATCCTGATAACCTCTAGCCTCGCCACTGGTGAAAAAGTTTCTTCAAAATCTATACCCTCAATTTGAGCATATCCTTTACATATTAACCTTGATTTATTTTTGGTAACTTCACCATCTTCATTTAGCTTATTTTTGTATACCCATTTTATTCCTATCACATTTTGATCTTTCAGTCTAGGCACTAATTCCCAAAAATAATTATTTTCTATCTAATTTAATTCTTCATCCATTACTTAACCTAATGCTCATCATGTCTATTTTCTAAAAAAGTTCTAAGTTGAATTTTGGATAATAAAGAAAAATTAACTTGCTCAGATTCACTTACCATCATTATTCTGGTGTGAACTCTTTCATTTATGTTCTCGATGATGTTAATTTCATTATGATTTATTTGGACATATTTGGTTGGGGTTTGGTGTCTTTTTGTTCCTTCGTCTAATATTCATTTGATTCTTCAAAATTTTCTTCTTCAATGATTTTAGGAATGTCTATCAGATCATTAGTTCTTTATGTTACATCTTCATTTATCCTAAAAATTGTAATTTTAACTATCTTCTTAATTATTTTGTTATAACATTTGTAAGATTTATTTTTGTTGGAGTATCCAAGAAATATAGTTTCATCTTCTCTAGCTTCAGACTTACCCAATTTTTCATTGGTTCTCTTTATGAAGCATCTTCTATCAAAAACTCTAAAATAATCAATAGTGCTTAGTTTGTCTTTCCAAAACTAATAAGGAGTCTTGTCACTATTGAATCTTGACAATGTTCTATTCTGTATATGCATTATTGTGCCTACTACCTCTCTCCAATATGTTTATAATATCTTGGATTCATTTAACATTGTCCTCACTATCTCCTAAATTATTCTATTTTTTTCTCAACCACTCCATTTTATTGTAGAGTTCTAGCTACTAAATAATGTCTCTTTATTCCATGGTCTTCACAGTACTCAATAAGATTATTTGACATGAATTCTCCTCATTCTAATCTTAGGCACTTAATCTTCAAACTAGTTTCATTCTTAACTAAAGCTTTAAATGATTTGAAGTGGCTGAAAGCTTCTAATTTTTTTTCAAAAACAACACCCAAGTCATACATGTAAAATCATCAATAAG
This sequence comes from Torreya grandis, assembly GCA_037957365.1. Lineage (NCBI taxonomy): Eukaryota > Viridiplantae > Streptophyta > Pinopsida > Cupressales > Taxaceae > Torreya > Torreya grandis. Next base: position 657,780 of record JARHVA010000642.1, on the reverse strand, counting down.
AAATATAAAGTATTTCTCACCTTGATTAATTTTAGTTTTGGTAGGTCCACATAGATTAGTGTGAACAATCTCTAATATCTGAGTAGTCGAGTATTCCTTTATCTTGAACCATCTTCTAGCCTGCTTCCCAACTGACATGGTTCACAAATCATGTTGAGGGTATTTGTAATCTTTGGAATATCTCTAACTACTTGCTGATGTTGACAAGATTATCAAAAGTTATGTGTCCCATTCTCCTGTACCATAGCCAACCTTCCTCAACTTGAATGAAAAAACATTTTTGATCTTTGCTATTTGATAACATATATAAATTATTTCATGTCCTCTGAACATCTACAATCAACACATCTGAATCTTTTCTTCTAATCTCACAACCTTCTGCATAAAACTTTAATGTGTGTCCCTAATCACACATTTAACTTACACTCAATAGATTATGATTAAGACCTTCTACATACAATACATTCTCAGTCTTGGTTCTACAATTATACAAACTTAATGTACATTTTATAACTATCTTGGTAGTGGTATTGTCTTCAAATTTCACTATGCCACCATTAATATTCTTTAGATTAATGAAATTGATTTTGTCTCCTATCATGTGCCTCAAACATCTACTATTAATGAACCATGGTTGTTATTCATTTCTTGTATGCAAAGCTATTTGGACTAACATAGACTCTTTAGGTTGTTTCTTTTACCATGAATATGTTTGAACTCTCTTCTTGACGAATGGATCCTTGAAGACTTGGTCTTTATTAACTAACTCAAACACACTTCTACAAATCCAAGCTATGTGTCTAAAATTATTACACTTGTAACATATTATGGCTTCTTCATTAAAGCCAAATAGAGGAGCAAAAGAGTTGTGGATTCTACTTGACTCTACATGAGTTCCCTTCTCCTTATTTCTAAAATTGTTACTCTTTTCCTATAGTGTATTTTCTTATGACCTTAACCATTAAAATAAAAATAATAACCATGAAAATAATAATTACTAATGCTATTATGTTTTATGTATCTTTGACCTGGTGGTATTTTGTAGGTTTATTCTCTCTAGCCTTCTTTGTTTGAGTTGGCCTCTGTATTCTTAATTTATTTCTTTTTTATTTTCTCTTTTATAAGAGCTTCAACATAGCTCTTTATTTTACTGTATTACCCTTGTCTTGAGGTTATATGGAAGTAGTGGCCTCCCTTTTCTCTTTTTCAAGTCTGATACCTATCTTATCTGACATTAATCTTTAACTTTCTAATACCTTATTCAATTTGTTAGTGTTATTCTCAAATTTTGAATCATTGGTTTCTTTATTTTTTTCTAGATATCTTCTTTTAAAGAGGAAAATTGAACAACATACCTTTCACATTCTTTACTTATCTTTTGTAAAAAAAAATATAGATCTTCTTCAGTCTTTTTATCTTCTTTAATGTGTACTTGTAGATCTTCAATTATTTCCTTTGACTCCTTTTCATTTTTCTTGATCTAGAGCTTCAATCTTTGATTCTTCTTCTCAAGAGATTTTAATTCTTATAAGGCACAAATGAATTTTCCTTCCAGATTCACCTCAACTTCATCCTCACTTTCATCATGTTCTTCTTCTTGATCATCTATAATTTTACTTATGGAGGCATCATCATGTATTATCATGAGTAGAATCTCTTCTTCATCTGAGTCACTGACTCCACTGTATTTGGCTGAGCTAAGATCTTATGAATATAAAATCTTCATCTTAAATCTCTTATTGTATTTACCTTTGAAGTTTTTATTGTATGTAGGCTTTCCTTCTTTATTGTCACCATTATTCTTAACTAGGCACTTATCTACAACATATCCAATCTTACCACATTTACAAAATTAAAATTGTAACTTTCTTTTATATTTACTTGTGCCCTTTTTAGGCTTGCAGATGGATAGGGATTCATTGTCATCTTCTTCATGGCTAAATATGTCACTTGATTCTTGAATCTTATCCTTATATTTCTTAGATGTTTTTAAAGTATCTTCCCTCTTTGAGGGTTTCTCCTATTCAGTCTACATCTCATATGTTATAATAATACCATGTAGTTTATCCATATTTAAGTTGGCTAGATCTTTCATTTCCTCAATTGTAGATACCTTTGCATCATATCTCAAAGGTAGAGATCTCAAAACCTTTTGTACCACAATTAAATATTCTAATTTTTTTCCAAGGCCTTGAATTTGATTTACTATTTGATCAACCCAAAAAATATAACTTGTTATATTTTCTTTCTCTTCCATTTTTAGACTCTCAAACTATCTCTTAAAAGTCTGGAGCTTAGCTTGCTAAACTTTTCCATCACCTTTGTAAATATTCTATAGTTTTACCCAAGTCTCATGAGAAAATTTACATTGCATAACTTTAACAAATTCTAATTCACATAAACCACATAAAATAACATTTAAAGCTTTAGCATTATTTTCACTTGCCTAGTTATAGGTGTATATGGCTCTTCCCATTCATTTATCACTACTTACCAAATTTCTAATCTAAGGGCCATCAAGTAAGTCCTCATCCTTATGCTCTGAAAAGCATAATTTGTCCTATCAAACAAAGGTGCATTATTTGTAGAAAAGCCTTCATGTGATCTAGCCATTGTGCTTTCCATGATCTACCTTCAAGCTGTTAAACTATTTTCGAAAGAACATACTTTGATACCATTTTTTAAGCATAGGATATACTAAGAGGGGGGGTGAATTAGTATATCATATATATTTGAAATCTTTTACTTAATCAAATTACTTTTCTTTAACCACTTAATCATACATTCAAGATATGAAATAATAAGATGAACCACATGTGAGTGAGAGAGAGAGAGAGAGAGAGAGAGAGAGAGAGAGAGAGAGAGAGAGAGAGAGAGAGAGAGAGAGAGAGAGAGAGAGAGAGAGAGAGAGAGAGAATAGATTTTTACGTGGAAACCCAATGTGGAAAAAACCACAGAAAACTATCTCAAGTATGTAAATGAGCACCAACTTGTAGGAGAACCAACCCCTTTGCTGATCACCAACATTGTAATTATTTTTGAGAACCCACCCATAGGAACACCAACCCCTCTTGTGTAGAAAACACAACTATCTCTCAATGTTATTTTCTCAACAAATGATAGAATGCTACTATATCTCTTTATTTTCTCTCCTCTTCTCTTCTAAACTATATAAAATAATTACAAACCATACTCATGCTTATTACAAATGACTTCCCAAGCCTCCTTTTATAGCTTTCCAAATGACCTTTGGCATTTACCCTTTGAGACCTTTTAATTCACATGAAAAATGGTGCCAAACTTGCATGACCCTTTGAACTATTTCATTTGAAAAGTCACATAATGACCCTTCATGGGGAAAAGTGTCATTTCCCTCTTTTGTCTTTAGTAGTGACTCTTTGAATTCTTCAAGGTGATCCTTCATGGGAAAATGTGCCCTTTCCCTCTTTTGTCTTTACTCAGTGACTCTTTGACTTCCTCATGTGCCCTCTTTTGTCTTTATGCAACCAAGAAAATATAATTTAATATTTAATTAATAGTAACACAATTTATCTAAGATATGAACATTAAAAAAACACTTTTAGACATTAAATTCTATGGGGCCTTTGTCACTAATACTACTAGACCTTTGACATCAATGATAATATTTCCAACACTATATAGGAACCTGAGATGCTATTCATGGCTACCAAGGAGGACAATGGAAAGGAGGGATTAGTTTTTGGTATTTATTGGATTGAAACACCTATATTTTCTCACCTAATTTATATACCAACTCCACTTTATATATGTTAGGATCTTGTAGCTATGATACCACTTGATAGGAACTTGGAGTACAATTGATTACTTTTGTATAAGCAACTAAACACGAAATTAAACCAGAAGTAATAAGTAACTAGAAATCAAAAACAACAAAGAATAAGAGATATGAGAAATAATACAATCTTGTATTAAACTCTTCCAGAAGGAAATACAATGAAGAAATCTCTTTTCTTCCTCACACCTCTTGGGTGTACAATAATTCTCCCTCAAGAGTTCTCTCTCTCTCACAATTACAACTAACTCAATTACTAAGTTGTTCCCTCTTCTCTTAATTACAATACTACCCCATGGGTCTCTTAAATAGGATCCAAGGCAAACAATAATTATAAAAATAGACTCAAGACTAAAATTAGTCTTTACATGCAAACCAACTATTATCCTAAAATTAGAACAAATCTAATTCTAGAAATACATGCAAAAGCACACACGTCAGTGTTAGTCTATAGATGACCGACGTGGGCTGACCCCTGACCGATGTCAATCAGTTCTGTGTCTAAAGATGACTGATGTTGGTTTCATGACCAATGACAGTTACTGTGCTAGCTCAATAGTGAAGCTTTTAGCTCCACAACTCAACAATCTCCCACTTGGAGATAAATAACTACACATGTACCTATACAACAACATCCTCTAAACATCTCTGGCTTGTTTCTCCATCTTCAAGTTCAATCTTGAAGACCAACAAAAGTTGAATGAAGATTCAACTTCTCCTTTGTTACCAACTTTGTTAACATATCTGTAGGATTCTTATTCGTATGGATCTTTTTCAGCTTCAACTGACCATCCTCTAATACCTATCTAATGAAGTGGTACCTAAGTTGTATGTGTTTGGTTCTTAAATGAAAGGCTAAATTCTTTGCCAAATGAATTGCACTTTGACTATCACTGTACAATCTACAACTTTGTTGCTCCTTTCCCAACTCTTTCATGAATCGAGTCATCCAAATCATTTCCTTTCTAGCCTCTATGACTGCAATGTATTTTGCCTCTGTAGTAGATAGGACAACAACCTTCTGCAACTTTGAAATCTAGCTAATCACCATTCTACCAATAGTGAACACATATCTTGTGGTGCTTCTCCTGCCATCCAAATCACCTGCCATATCTGAATCTACATACCCATGTAGAGAAGTGTTTGACCCTCCATAGCATAAATGCCTACTATTGGTCCCTCTCAAATACCTAAGAATCCACTAAATTGCCTTTCAGTGTTCCTTTCCTAGATTGGCCATAAACTTGCTGACAACTCCCACTGCTTGGGAAATATTAGGTCTAGTACATACCATGCACTCAACCTCATCATGTGATTTAGGACACTGTTCTTTGCTTAACTTGAACTGTCCAGCCATAGGTGTGCTTACCAATTTTGCATCCTAAAAATTGAACCTCTCCACTACCTTATTCACATAATCCTCTTGAGACAAAATCAACTTGTGATTTTCCCTGTCTCTAGAAATATTCATGCTAAGGATTGCTGCTCCTAAATTCTTCATAGCAAATGTTTGAGATAATTTTACCTTTAGCTCAGTAATTCCCTGCATGTGTGAACCTACAACAAGCATATCATCTACATACAGTAATAAGATAATATAACTACCATTATCCAATTTGATAAAATAAACACAATGATCAAATTGACATTTACTAAAGCCATGCTCTATCATAAACCTATCAAACTTCAAATACCATTATCTTGGAGCTTGCTTAAGACCATATAAGCTTTTCTTCAACCTGCACACAAGTTTCTCCTTACCTTTAACCTTAAAACCTCTCGACTGATCCATATATATCTCTTCATCCAAATCTCCATGAAGAAATGTTGTCTTAACATCAAGTTGCTCAAGATGTAAATCTTCAATAGCAACTAAAGACAATATAGTCTGAATAGAAGTCATCTTTACTACATGAGAAAAAATTTCACCAAAATCAATACCTAGTTTTTGTGTAAATCCCTTTACTACCAACCTGGCCTTATGTCTCATTTGTTCATTCTCTCCTTCCTTTAACCTATAAACCCATTTGTTTTTTAGTGCTTTCTTTCTGGCTGGAAACTCAACCAAATCTCACATTTGGTTCTTTTCCAAGGAATCAATTTCCTCATTCATGCCATGCTCCCACTATTTCTTGGATTCTACCTACATTGCCTCATCAAAACTTTCTGGTTCTCCACCATCAATGAGAAACACGTAGTATAAATAAGGGGAATAATGAATTGGAGGTTTAATTAACCTTTTAGACCTCCTCATGGGCATTTGAGACTCATTTACCGCTTGATGTCTACCCAAATTTCTTGACAGTGACCGATCCTAGTCATTTTTGATCGATGTCAGTCTGTACCCGATCGATGTCGATTCCACCTAACTGACATCAGTCTCTATCTGACTGACATCAATATCTATGTTTTCTTGTGAGTGATGATTTTTATCTGTGAGCTCATTTTAGATCATAACCTCATCTAAATCAAGATTGCCCCACTTAGAATTATTTAGCCTCTTAAGCTGATCACTGTACATCACCTTCTCATTGAAAACTACATCATAACTTCTAATAATTTTATTAGTTTCTAAATTCCACAATTGGAATCTAAAATCTCCAAAACCATAACCAATGAAAGTGCACCGTATAGATTTAGCATCCAGCTTCTTTCTATTTTCTTTATCAATGTGCATAAAAGCTTTAAAACCAAAAACTCTGAGAAATGAAAAATCTACCTTTTTACCTATCCACGCCTCTTCTAGAATTCCACCATCCAATGCATTAGAAGGTCCTCTGTTAATTAGGTAAACCATAGTATCTATAGCTTTTGCCCAAAACTTTAAGGGCAAACCAACATGCAACCTCATACTCCATGCACACTCCATTATTGTTCTATTCATCCTTTTAACAACTCCATTTTGCTGAGGTGTCCTTGGAACCGTTCTTTCCCTATGTATTCCACTCATAGAATAGTAACTATTGAATTTATTGTTGTAGTACTCATCACCATTGTCAGATCTAAGGCACTTCAATCTCAAACCTATTTCATTCTCAACCAAAGCTTTCCATTTCTTAAATGTGTCAAAAACATCAGATTTCCTCTTTATGCAATAAACCCATCCCTTTCTTGTAGCATCATCAATGAAAGAAACATAATACTATGATCCTCCAATAGAAGCTACCTGAGCTAGTCCCCACACGTCTGTGTGAACAAGCTCTAACTTGTGCTTCTTCTTTGTTGACTTAGTTTTGAGAAACCTCACTTTCTTCTATTTCCCAAAAATGCAATGCTTACAAAAATCTTGATCTATGTTTCTCAAATCTGAAAGCTTACCTTTTGACTTAAGAACATGCATTCCCTTCTCATTCATGTGACCAAGCCTACAGTGCCACAACTTTGCATCTACATCTAAAGTAGATAAAATAGAAGGAGAATCAGTAATACAAGTAGATAGATAAAGCGTACCTACTTTCTTACCTTTAGCTAAAACAAGTGCACCCTTGGAAACTTTTCAAGATTCCACTATGAGAGTTATTGTGCAACCCTCATCACCTAACTTTCTTGTAGAAATTAGATTCCTCTTCAAGATGGGTACATGCATGACATCCTTCAACACCCATGTGTTGCTATTCTACAATTTTAGCTACACTTCTCCTTTGCCAACAATTTGACAAGGTTCATCATCCCCTAAATAAACTTTTCCAAAATCTCCATGGATATAATCATTAAAAAATTCTCTATTTGAGGTTACATAGAAAAAAGCACCAGAATCTAAAACACATGATTCTACTTGACTATCCAAAGAAAATATAAGAGCATCCTGTGCAACAATACCTACAACATCTACTTCTTTATTACCTTCATGCTGATCTTCTTTCAATCAACAATCTTTCTTTGCATGATCTTTCTTTCCACAATTCCAACAGGTTATACTTCTATTTCTAGATTTGGATCTACTTCCCATCTTTGACCTTGATTTCCCTTGCTTGACCTTCTCTCTTTACTTTCCCCTTATTTCAACACTTAAAGCATTACCTGATGTTTTCCCTATGCTTTTCTTATGAATTTCTTCATTCAAGATTACACTAACAACATCATCAACTTTCAAGATATTTGAAGCAGATGCAGTATTACTAACTACCATTACCAAGCTATCCCAACTTTCAGGTAAAGAGCATAAGATTAAGAGAGCCTTAATTTCATCATCAAAAATTATTTTGATTGAAATTAACTAATTTACAATTTCATGGAAATCATTAAGATGACTATATACAGATCCACCTTCCTACATTTGCAAATTAAATAATTGCTTCATAAGAAATACCTTATTTGAAGCTGAGGGTTTTTCATATAAATTTTCCAAAGATTCTATTAACTCTACCATTGTCTTTGCCTATGATAAGTTGGAAATCATAGATGATGCCAGGCTCAACCTTATAGATCCAAGAGCCTTTGTATCAAGAACATTCCATTCTTCATCTTGCATATCTATGGGCTTTCTTGAAACCCCACCAAATAGTAAGTATAGATCTTTCTGATACAGATAATCTTCTATCTACATCCTCCATAATTGATAATTCTTGCCATTGAATTTCTCCATTCTTAGATTACTTTCTTCTGCCATTGTTTTACTCCCACTCAATCAGAAACCCCTGAGAGTGAACTTGTAATCAACAAACACTAACCCACTCTGATAGTGAACCTGGCTTTGATACCACTTGCTAGGATCCTGTAGCTTTGATACCACTTGATAGGAACTTGGAGTATAATTGATTACTTTTGTATAAGCAACTAAACACAGAATTAAATCAGAAGTAATAAGTAACTAGAAATCAGAAACAACAAAGAATAGGAGATACGAGAAAGATGTATTAAACTCTTCTAAAAGGAAATACAATGAAGAAATATCTTTTCTTCCTCACACCTCTTGGGTGTACAATAATTCTCCCTCAAGAGTTCTCTCTCTCTCACACAATTACAACTAACTCAATTATTGAGTTGTTCCCTCTTCTCTTAATTACAATACTACCCCATGGGTCTCTTAAATAGGATCCAAGGCAAACAATAATTAGAAAAATAGACTCAAGACTAAAATTAGTCTTTACATGAAAACCAACTATTCTCCTAAAATTAGAACAAATCTAATTCTAGAAATGCATGCAAACACACAGACGTCAGTGTTGGTCTATAGATGACCAACTTCAGCTGACCCCTGATCGATGTTGGTCAATTATGTGTCTAAAGATGACCAATGTCAGTTTCATGACCGATGATGGTTACTATGCTAGCTCAATAGTGAAGCTTTTAGCTCCATAACTCAACAATATATCCATAACTCTTTCTGACCATGTCTTTATTACAAAGATCTATTCTTAATTGAAAACTCTTGTAAAACACTAGTTTCTTGCATTTTCTTAGGTTTTTAGACCTTGAAAAGTTATTGGTGGGTATATTGATGTAAAAGAGGGGTCAAAATGCATTTCAAACTATGAATTATGGATGGGGTAATTGGAGATCCATTATTTCCCATGTGTGGCCCCTTTTAGTAGATAATAAAAGCATTTTTACTTTTGAGAAGACACCCTTTAAGTATAAAACCATTTTTTCATGGTAATATGGTGATCATGGGGGGATTTTAAGGCATGATTTATGGTTTTAGTGGTGTTTTAGGGTCAAACTAGTATTATCTTATGGTTAAACACCCTTTTCTAAGTAATAGATGTGAGCTCAAGTGAAGGCCCAATATAATGTAACCTTAATATCAATCAAAGGACCTTAAAACATACTAAGGACCTAAATAAGGTTAATCTATATTTATTATAACACTCTTTAACTCCTATGATCTCACCATACTTTATAGGCTATTAACATACTAGATGGATTCATGATGGGTCATAAGTTGTAACAGTGGGTCATCTTCATTATGAGCAAATTTGGACCATTAAGACCACCTTAAGGCTTGTTATGGATCCTTATAGATGACTAATCACAATGACAACATTTAACACAAGCTTAATATAGTGTATAATAAAACTATCATAACATACCTTGATGTTTCTCATCACTTGAAACTATTGCCTTGGCATGATGACTTGGGATCCTTCTTTGGAACTGCCTTGACATTTCAAGAAGCATGAGGGGGTGACCAAGGTGATTTTAGGTTCTTATGACATATGTTGACTCATTTTTAGGCCTAAATGGAAATAGAAGTTAACAACTAGTGCATTACAATCCATATATCTCACCCATTCTCCTATCGATCTCTACCAAGGGTTTTAGGAAGGTTTATACCCCCTTTCATTCTTAGGAGTTCATGAGGCAAGGATCACTATAAAGTGAAAATGGATTGATGTAGTCATTATGAATCATATGTTTTTGGGAGAACTCATATGGACTACTCTTCTCTATTTGATACCACCCATTGAGACCTAACTATTCTCCATTTGGAGATTGAACAAGGTACTATATTTGACTGACTGAATCAAGCATCTCAATGGAGAAAATGAAACCTATGAATCTTAAAAAACCTTAAATAATACAAAGAAATCTTACACTATGCTAAATATCCCAATAAATCATTTGGAGATGATTTTTGGGTGTTGATCTTGAGATATATGTGAAATATTGTTCCATTTAAAAGAAGAACTCCTTCATGTTATTGAATCATCCCTACACCTTGAAGAAAGAACCATTCATAGACTTGAAACCTTGAGATTGGTTGTCATGAGAGCAAGCTAAGTTATGCTTGAAATTTTTCTATTTTCTTTACATGGTGGGCATTGAGGAAACTTGAAGTAGATCTGATATGCCCCATTGGTAACCATGTGGAGTATGTGAGGGGCATGGTGGTAGCATATAAACTCTTCACTAATCATCCTAGTGATATGTTTCTTCATGAAACATAGAGATTCTAACATACAAACATGTAACCTACCAACCATGGAAGATTTGATGTCGATCTAGGCTTGTAGGTGCCATGAGAGCATGCTTAGATAATCTTAGGATACTCATCATACCCTTGTATATCTTCCTCCATGCTCAAGTTATTACAATGAGATTAAACCTCTCTCAAAATTTCCTATAACTAAGGTTATGAGGTTTGAAAAGGTTTTAATACCACCTAGGGGTATTAATGATTGTTCATCAAGCCTAGGGTTTTGTTCTACAAACTAATGCCACTAATTTCAAGTCCACTAGGGACTCTACCTTTGAATAAGAGCTTGGGATCTAATTCAGCCTATACAAACTATACCATTCACCTAAAAAAGGCCCTTATGAGCTTACCAAGAGATCGATGGAGGTTTTTCTATATTCTTTTAATTTCTTTTAGATATATGAACATGCATTATCATCTTTTATGCCTATAAGTAATCCCCCTTGAGATATCTAACCTTTTTTAACCTTGGCCTAACTGCACCTATTCGTACATGTCCTAAGAGCACCTATAAAACATCTTTTCTTTCAATTTTTTCATGTTTGAGATCTTGAGAATCTATTAGAGACCAAAATGAGGGAAATGATAGGTCATATACACTTTTAAACCAAGGGGCATGCATGGAAGGAATCTAAAAAAGTCAATTTTCAAGTGTGTGCATACATTTTATGGTTAATGAAGGATGTTTGACCCTTTAAAAAGACCTTTTCTATATATAAGACCACCCTATAATGACTTTTCAATGGCTAAGACTTTTGAGGGAATTTCACCCTTGGTGGTGAATTTAGTGGTTGAATGATGTCGTAGGGGCCTATTAATATTCTTCACATGGTTTGAACATCCCTCCAAGGAAATACACACATGATATCAAATATTTACCTTAATATTTGATTAAAAAAACTTAAAAGATGTTAAAGGTTTCAAACAAGGTCACCATTCTTCCATCATATTAGCTCAAATCCCCATGATTTTTCCACATTCTATAGGTCTTTGGCATGCTTTAATGAACACATGGATGATCATGGACTACAACATCATAGCTCATACATTATGTGTGATTTTAGATAATGAAGGTCATACTAAGACTTGGTGTAGACTCTTAGACATAATTAACATAAGATAGAACCTTGACACAAGTCCATATAAGATGATATGGTGACTACCACAACACTCTTTGACATTAGCATACCATATGAACATGTTGTCTATGATCCTAATGATAACTAACCCTCTATTAGACTTCCATGACATCCTAAAGACTCATGAATATGACAAGGACACTATTCAAGTACATACAATCATAAGTTAATTCTTTTTTAGTCCAAGGGTAGAAACACATCAACAATTATTCCATAGGATGACCATATTAATAAGATAGAGTAATGTAATAAAAGATAATATGAAGGTGTGTAAGCCAAAAGTCAACCACACATATCCCTAGATGCACTATAGGTTAAGGGTGTAGCAATGGAACCATCAATTTTATGGTCATTAAGACATGACTAAACATCTTAAAACCCTTCTAAGTCATGTTCAAAGTTAGGAGATGCTCTAGGAGTATGGAGATGCCAAACAACTATGTTAGAATATACTCTTCTTTATAGGCCTATGCATACTTTATGGTTCTCTTTTTACCTTGAGATCTACCTTTCTAGGTGTTTAGGTTCATTGAATATTCTCATGAATAATTTGATCTTTCATTATAGTATAATATTTCTTTGAACAAGCCTCACACCTTCCCTGAAGCCTGTATGGATCCTTAAATTTAACTTCTTGAGCTAAGAATCTTGATATACTCCTTCATGAAGTTTCCACAAATACCTTAAACAATGATAACTTCCTCAAACAATACTAAACTTATCTTAATCCATGCTAACTACCCTTCATATTGATTAATGATCATATTAGGATGCACTCTTGTTAATTAAGCACCTTCTAATGGTGGGTTAAATCCTTCATGTTGATTGTCCTAACACCTAGTTTCAGCTTAGGAAACACCTAAAACTTGAAATTTGTATCAATTATGTTCTTCTTTATTGAATGAGATCAACTTAAGTGCTTATCCTTTAACCCATTTCACCTCTATGTAGGGTTTTGAGATCCTCAAATAGTAGGGTTTTGACAACCTATTCATCATTGTTTTGAACTAAAATGCTTCTCAAGAAAGTTTTGAACTTGATTTAACCTTGGAAACTCATTATGGACATTGCTTGAATGCATAGACCTAAATATAAATTCATAGTTCTTTTTTTGACATTAACTCTTTCTCAACATATGATTGGAGAGTCTTATGACTAGTTTTATCTTCCATTTTAATGTAAAATCACCTCTAAAAGGATCTCACACTTTCCCAAATGCCTATATAGATTATTTCAATCTCAAATTTTGAGATAGAAACTTTATAAAGTTGCTTCTAAAACCTTAAACCATGCTAAAATACCTTGAACACTACCAAAAACCTTAAATATTATTAAATACTATTCTCATGATGTAATACTCTTTGAAATCTTATATGGATCATTACAAAATGTCTTTAAACTTTATTAGTAATAATAACTCCATAAACCCTCTAGAATTATTTTTTATATGCAATATATAGTGCTTCATCTTCATAGGTTTATGTGAACTTTAAGAATATTGAAGTCTTCTTCAGGGTGCTTCCATAGTCAATAATAGTAGCGAGTCCTTAGGATCGATTGAACCTTGATCATACACCTATAGCCTCCTTCTCTTGGTTCAATTATTATTATGGAATGTAAGAATTTTAAGGGTTTTCCCCCCTTGATAAGATCCATATTACTTGTTATGAACTTGATCAAGTAAGAGTATTCATGGTTCCTAATGGTTAGTACTCTACTTTAGAGATACTTTAAATGGTATGCCTCCTTGATCTAATAATAGTGAGATTAAAGAAAGTAATTTTGTGTATGGTTAGAGGCTCTACACTCAAAGAATGTTTACAAAACATTACAAACAATATTATTATGTAGAAGACATGTATGTTATCAACCAAGACTCAACTCTTATATAACCTTGTAAACTAATAATCTTATGGAGTATGCTCCTTAAAATTAATATGAGAGGTTAGAGAGAGGAGAGAGGACCATTGAAGATACTCAAGACCTTTCTCTTAAGTGGAAACACTACAAAATGCTTTGAAACTTCTGTCATTATGTATACAGGCATGTGTACTTTTTCCTTGAGACAAAAAACCTTCTTCAATCCCCTATATTTTGGTGTCCAATGAGTCTAAAATTAGGTTCAATGAATCCTTGAATAGTGATATTAATAATTTGATTGAAATGAGACCTATTTATTCATGAAAAGACTCCTTTATCATAATGAAAACATGTTATTTTTACCAAACATGTAACTCTACCTTCTTATCTACTATGCATATGGAAACCCTTGTTGCTCTCTTGTGAAAACATTCATTGGAGGTCTCTTAAGAGGAATATAAAACATATTCACAACCTTATTAATTATCCATTCCACTAGATCAGGTTCAAAACACTAGAAACAAAATTTTCACTTGTTGGGGTTTTATGATAGTTTTAGAGCACTTTTATTTATTAATCATTATTCATAACTTCCCTACCTTATTTCTATTTACAAACACCTATATGAGGTAAGTAAGGAACTTATCCATCTCCTCCAATATCCATATTGATCCATGCAACCTGAGAAATGATATTTCTATTAGAGGTATAATCACTGAGAGGGGGGGTGAATTAGTGATCCAAAATAATCCAACTTCAATTTCAATCACTTTCAAGTTATTAATCAATTACCATAAGCATTCATAAAGCATACACATCATTCATAGTAATGAGAAAGAGAGACAATGCAAGATCAATCACATAACACATGGCATACATGGGAAACCCTATTAGGGAATAAAACCCACTCAAACCTATAGTTAGACTATTATCTTATAATAACAAGAACCAATTTAGACTAGTTATAATTGATCAAGGATGTACAATCCCTATTTAATGAGATTACAATCTTACAAGGTACTACAACACTTATCTAGCTGAGTTGTAATAATAATTAGACCTTTAGCAAGTTTCACCTTGTAAGGAGGTTACAACCACCTTAGATGCTAATATGACACAAAAACACCTATGAACACATCCACCTATGAACTGATGTCTTCAACACCTGATGATGGACCTCTAATTATCACTCTTCACCTTTTCTCATACTCAAATAATAAGAGAACTAATCTACCAATAGAATTATGACCTATAGGTCATACAAATAATCCTCAATCTATTCTACTCTTCAACTTATCCATAGTGCACTCTACCCCTCCTTTTCTCCATAATTCACACACACAAGCCTCCCTCATATCTTTCATAAGTCTCTCACTCAACTCTTCCTCAAAGTATAGAAACCAACACATTTGGTTTCACTATTTATAGAGCAATCATGATCATCACCATTTTGGCCAACCATTAGGAAACCTTAACCCTTAAGACATCTATCATATGAATACACAACTCAATACAATATTCATAAGTTGGCCATAGAATCTATGGGTCACCCTTAATGAAATACACCTTTAAATTAGGCCCTTATAGCCTTTATAGGTCTCATTTTTTATGCTTCTATCCAGGAAAAAAATAGACTTCTGGATCTTCTTTCTGACAGTCTACCCATCTAGATCAATAATTTGTATCCTTTATCTCCTTCGTCTTAGCCTAGAATCAGCTAAGTTTTACTCTATCCCCTTGTTTTCTATTTTTAGAGATCAATTGACCACTTCCTAATTCAATAAATTATTTGGTTAATTAAGGAACATTTATTTACTAATTTTCCCCTTAATCTAGACCCCTTTAATATTTAGAAAATTAAACCTATAGTTTCCTAGATTTAGTAAAGCATTTGGTGAACCTGAGTTACTTCAAATTTTTGCATGAAAACCTTGGAAACCCTAGGGCCAATTATTTCTTATTTTTTGCAGTATTTTTTTTATTTTTTTATAAATTTAAAACTAAAAAAACTAAAAATTAATTGAAATATTTTCAATAATTCACTAAAATCTTAGTTTTCACATACTAGGTCCTATTTTGCATACAAACACTTTCAAACCACTAAGAAAACTATAGTGATAATTTTAGAAATATTTTCATATTTTTCCTAAATTTTTCAAGCTAAATTATACAAATTCATAGAATTTTTTTAAAATTATCATACTAATTTTGAAAAAAAATCTTTTCAAAACCCTAGTTGTACCTACTGAGTCCTAGTAAATCAAGTACTTTCCCATAAATTTCTAAATTTTATCTTACATACTTACCTCATAAATTCAATCTGGATTACAAAAATTAGTATTATTTTGCACAATTATTAATGAAAAATCCCTAGTTTCATATTTTAGCTCCTATTTGTTTTTCTTGAGGTATCAGTTTACATCTATAGTCAAATTACAAAAATGATGCTCATTTCTTTACAATTTTTTCTTACATTTCTTACAAATAACAAGGAAACCATAATGGGCCCTATCATGCACACGAATGATTAAGTCTATCATATTCTAGTACAAAGTTTCATTTTGTGTATTTCATGCTTAATTTTCATACTAAGGGATAATATTGCAAAATTCATTGCCAAACATGCACAAGATTCCAAAATTCTTTTTGCATATTCTCTTTCACTCATATGGAACAATTACCAACTACATTTGGCTAATTGCATTCAAAATGCCATGTTGCATATCAAAAGTTTATATGCCTTTATGCAAAAATTAAAGTTCTCTATCCTTTGCTTTTTATTCCTCATATGGAAAATTATTCAAGTTTATCATGCTAAAAGCATTCGAAATGTCATGAAATATATCAAAAGTTTATATGCCTTTATGCATAAACCCATGCTCTCAACCCTTTGCTTTCTATCTTTCATGATGAAATTCTTTCATTTATCATGATAAACACATTAGAAATGTCATGATTCAAGTCAAAGTTCTTTATGAAACAATGCATAGTTCCATATTCTCTATCCCTTGTTTACTATCTCACATGTGGAATGTTCTTTCTAATCATATTGTTATACATGGTTTTTACTTAGATGTATCTAACTCTTTAGTTACTTTTAAGTATCTCCCTATCACTACTAGACATAAGCAAACACTAATGGTTATATCTATCCCTCCTCCCTTCGAACTTGGTACATCTAGCTTTTATCCCCACCTACTACCAACTCTATGCTTATAGTAAATTATGTGGTACATGTTATCACCCAAGTTTACAAAGATAGGTAGGTTGATTACAACCATGGTTATAGATTTTTCACTTAGGTTAGCACCCCTTTTGATCTAGTTTTAGATCCTTCACCTATTATATATCTTCCTCCAGTCCAAATTAAGTTATACCTTCATCATTAGCACAAAGAGTTCATACACCTATATAGCTTCAAGATTCTAGACAAATTTTAGTTATAGTATTCAGACCCAAAGTAGTTTTATTGAGATCTTATGTGTTTACACATAGAGCACATGTTCAAAGAGTTTCTCCTACCACCAGATGGGTCTCTAAGAGCCCTATAGTTGCATCTACTTCTCAGAGTTATAGAGGGATGCCACCATGGATTTCCACTACTAAGATTTCAGATTATTTACAACATATATAGCTTTCAAAGCCACAGTCTCATCATTTCCATCATGCTTCATGATCATGCATGATCCTTCTTCTTGATACAAGACGATACAGAGTCTCCCATGAGACTCATCAGTTAGTATCATTTCTTCACAATATTACTTGTACATAGCTTCTTTTTGCTTGATTGTACATAGTTATTTTTCAATTTTTTATATATAGTCTCTCCTGATTGATTGTACATAGTTCAAATATATTCAAAAATACAAAAATATAAAAAACACCAAAAATAAATTTTGATTATATGCATCATCCATGCTTTATATTACTAATATCATGCTAGAACTTAAATTTGTTGTTTCATGCTATTGTATGTCAATTTTATACATTACCATGCTTCACTTGATCTTTTTTGAGTGTGTGTAGTGACATCTAATTACTTGATTACTTCATTCTACCCATAGAGTGGGCATTCCTACTTCTACATTTGAGACATACATTGTTATGCACACCCACTAGGGGCATACTCTATATGACTACACCATCTAGGTTATGTCATTGTTACACTATACACTCTAGACATCTTTTTGTAGTACATTCCTTATTTGCTTACACAGATATCACATCGACATCTATTAGCATATATCACACTTTTGTATTTCATAGAATATACATTAGTCTTGTATTACATATCTTGTATACTCTTACTTCTTGCTTTCCACAGTTAGATGAATGTTTATATTCACATTACTTTCCATGCTTCCACTCTTCACTTTGATTAGATAGATGTGTTTGCATTTTCTAGTTCATATTTGCTTCCTACTTACATTTTAGGACATTTGATAATGTCCTTTGTTCCTATCTATATGTGTGTGCCTTTGGACACTTGCTAATGTCCTTTGTGTGTGCCTTTCATGTGATTGAGGCCCTTGTGCCAATATTTACTTGTTCTCATTGTGTGTGTATGTGGTATTTGAATGCCTTATATCGTTTGTGTGCTTATTTGGCCCCTTGGCCACCCTTGCATATTTCTTGATTCTTACTTTTTATGCTTGTTACTAGATTACTTATCTTTATGTGCAATGCCATGCTTCAAATTATGCATTTACCTTGCTTCTTGGATGCCATGATGGACATCATGCTCCATCTCACCATGCCACTAAAAAATAACAACTAACAACTAACATTTCAAATTCTATTTTACTCTTATACACATGCTATTACATTTTTATATCTATCTAGGCATACCTATGTGGATCTAACAATCTCTCTCTCTACAACTTTTTCTATATCTTGAGATAATGTATATCAATGCTATATCAAATGTTTTCATAGCTTAACACACTTGCGTGGCTTCTTCTTCTGAGGGTAGTCATTATAGGGTCTTCATTCCTACCCTCATAAGAGGGGGTAATAAATAGGATTTTTGTCATAAATATTAGAGCTCCTAATGATAAAAAAGTAGTTTTAAAATAGTATAGTCCAAAATCTAGAACTTAGCAAAGGCAAACCAAAGTAGGTAGATAGTAGAGAATGTAGATAAATCATCAATTTTGGCTTTAGAAAATAGTACAAAAAATGGGACTATAATGTTAAACCCTAAAGTGTCTAGTTTTTGGCATTATTGATCAAATAGTAGAATATTTAGGTTTTCTAGAATCAGGTAGAGAGGTGAGTTTAGTCATAGTTTTATTAGTACAATTTAGTCCAAAAATCAATAGTTTTTAGCACTTATTTTGCTCAGAGACTCTACATACAGGGGCATCATACGTGGCATGAGGGTTTCCATTTTTAGTTTAGAAATGGCATTTGATAGAACTTTTAATTCAATATCTATTTTCTAGACACTAGTTATTAGGGGCAATGTATGTGCCACATGGGCTTTCTCTATTTCTAAGTTTATAACATTTTCTTACACATTCCCAGTAGTTGTGTGCCTTACTCCATCTTTATGTGGTTGGCATCACATTAAAGTAAACTTTTATACAAGTTTTATTCCTATGTACTTGAGTTCTTGAGTGGCTTCCTAAGCCTTGATTCTAGTTTTAAGAGTGGCTTCTATAAAAGTCCAATCTTCATCTTTTGAAGTGGTTACTAGTGGCCTAATTTATAGTTTACATTCAACTATCCATGCCAACATTTTTAGATTACAACATATTTAGGGGCTCCATGAGTCATCTCATATAACATTCATCTATACCAATATTTTATCATTTAGCTTCACATCATGAGGCAATGATGGAGCTAAAAGACTAGCTAGCATTTGTATTCTTGATCCACCTATTCAGAGGGATTAGACACATGGTTCAGACATCGATTAACACACACATGATTCATTAACTTAACATAGTTGAAGATGATGGAGCTAAAAGGCTTACCTTTGAATTCTTGAGCCAACTTGTAAGGGATTGAACACTAATCTCATTCATTGATATAACTCTTAGTTCAACATACTTCCAGCATCACTCATCACAACCCAATAACATAATAAATTTTATATTAGTTCATGTACTCGATGAGGTGTATTCATTCCTTTCTCTTCCTTACTCTCTCTTTACCTATATTTTTAAATTTTTATTCTAGATTTAGAGTATCTAGTAAGAATTTATCTACTTTTGCTTTCCTTTTTTCAAACTTACACAGTATAACATGATCTCACTATGTACAACCTAGTATCACATAGCTTTTTGGGATGAGCCACATAATTAATTTCAGATACACTTCTCTTTTTCTCCTTTATCCTAGTATTTTTATTTGTTACATACTTAGAATAAATGGGGGGGGGGGGGAAATGTAGTCACACTAAAATGAAATTTGAAAAACTTGAGCATGACTTATGACACAAAAACCATAGGTCTCTCCTACTCACTTACACAATGGACTTAAGCATGTTTTCACTATTTCTCAGTCATCTGAAGCCTTCTAGATTCATCATTTGCTATCTTAGACTCCTCTCTCAGGGACATATCTATCCCCCAAGGTCCCTTTCCCTTATAAAATAGTGCCATAAGTTGGAATATAGTACTAGGACCTAGGGTGTCCACTTTCTAGTGTTGTTGTCCAAGTCCATAATAGCCTCAAATGGTCAAATTTTCCCAAATCCTTATCTTTTCCCTTGTCAACTAAATGTGAGTTCATATAACCTAGGATAACTAGTTTCCTTATAAAATCCATTTAAAGGTCATTTATAAGGGTTGGAAATCATTCAAAAGGTACAATATAGAAATACACTAAAGCACACTCAAGTAAATCTTCCTATTCTCTGCATACAACCAACCACCATTATTTCTAGCCTATCCAATCTCTTGCACTAGTCACAAGTCATCTCAAGCTTGCCCAAATTTGCACACACTTGTATTGAATACAAAAGATTGCACAATACACATTCAAATGGGAGAACTACATTATCCCTGATCCCTCTTTGGATTATTTATATGTAGGTATCATGGCTACACATGGGGTGTGATCACATTTTTAGTGCATATTACACACTAACCTCTTTTTCAGATAGATTTGAGATCACCTATCAAGCACGAAGAGGAAATAGGATCCTTGAAGATAAAATAAATTAAATATAGAACTTCATGAATAACTAGGACTCAATATTTTAGGCATAAGGTCTCCTAGAGCAGATGAATAGAACCTAAAAATCTCAAAAAAGTGTAGACACTAAGGACTACAAGCCAAAACTTGGACAATAACACTAGACCTCTAAGTGTCCCATTTTTGGTGCTCCTTCCAAGTAAAAAATAGACTTCTAGATCCTATTTCTGATGGTCTACCCAACTAGATTAGTAATGTGTCACCTCTATCTCCTCTATCTTAGCTTAGAATCAGCTAACTTTTACTCTCTATCCTCTTGTTTGGTATTTTTAGAAATCAATTAATCACTTTCAAATTCAATAAATTATTAGGTTAATTCTAGCACATTTATTTACTAATTTCCCCCTTAATCTAGACCCCTTTACTATTTAGGAAATTAAACCTATAGTTTACTAAATTCAGTAAAATAGGTTTTTAATCAGGTAGCTCACCTATTTATCTATTAATCTATTTTTATCTAAGTTGTTTATATGTGTGTAGGTTATTCTTCCCAACCAAAAATAAGATCCCTCAATCACTAGATTTAAGTTATGCATAACCATTTCCTAATCTCTAGGTATTCATCATAAACCCTGATTTTTATTGAGTTTTTAGTAAGTAATTTAAACTATAAGAAAAATTGAAAACTACTATAATAAAATCACGTGTGTGTAAATCAAGTATAAAAATGACCTATCTTGTAACTTGGAAAATATGACCTTATGAATTATAATTTTTACTTCACACATATATCTAGGTTTTTAATATGATTGATATCAAAATAGGGTAGAATAGGAAAGTTCTTGGTAACTTAAATGTTTTTCTAGTGATCTTTTGGTCAAATTTATAGGTGAGGAATAAATGAGGGGTGATATTATATTATACCAATATTATCAGGAGATAACTCACATTAAAGAACTTAGGTTGACCATTGTAATACATTTCATTTGAAAATTGGATGACTTTTAGGGTACTATACACTTGTATCAGATGAGGACATTAATGTTGATGTTACTATCTGACCTAGATGTTATTGTATAAGGAGAAGGAGAATAGGCATAGACTCAAAACTTATAGAGGTGTAATATAATTTTATGAATTGACAGAAAGATGGAATATTTATGTCATCAATATAATGTTGGTCAAACTAAGAGATAGGCTAATGGGTATAATATAGATAAAATGTGATGTTTAAGGAATTAAGGCATGTATATAACTAAGAGGAATAGCCAAGGTCATGAATTTGACAAGTGTATAAGACTGAGGTACTACATAATCACAAAATATCATCTACATTTCCCCCTATTTAATCTAGTAATTAAATTTATAGTTTAAAGGAAAAGAATAAGCACCTAGTTGTGTATACATACCTTATCTTTACTTGAGTTGAATTTGATTTCTTTGTTAGAGGTGGGTTTGAGTGTTTTGCTGGTGACTGACCTGCAACCAAGATCATGTTATAGTGTATGATCAGTGCATTAATATGCATTAAAATTACTTGAAATAGATTAAAATTTAAAGATCAAGGTTTAGGTATACACTTGTGTGTTGGTGTAACCACATTTCTTATTATCAAATTGTTTTTTCAAAAGATGTATCATTGTAAGGCTCTTAAACTGAGATAGGATAAATATAAATAATTATTTAAAGTGCATATATCCAAGGATATATATATATATATATATATATATATATATATATATATAGAGAGAGAGAGAGAGAGAGAGAGAGAGAGATTGTAAGGCACATGCCCCCAACATGGATCAAAAATGATTTGCCACCTGACAGTTAAGATTAGATTAACCATTCAAACTAATGATACTTGTTGTGATTGTAATTTTGAGAAAATGAATAAAAACTACCAAAAATTATAAATTTTACTAGATGAATAATAAATTATTGATTCCTTGCTTCAACTAGCCTCCCTCCAAGATCTTTAAGTAGATTATTGATTGTAGATTTCCATGGACTTAAAATTTTTACATGGTAATGACTTGATTCATGGATTATGGATTCATGGATTTGATATATAGTTTTCATAGATGGATGGATTATATAAATAATCCAAGGAGGGAAGATCTATGGCTCACTTTCAAATTTGAGCCATGAGGATCAAGGGTGGAGTAATTTCCAAGAAATAAAAAATTCCTTGGAAGTATCTAAAATAGAGGATTCTAGAAAGGATGGGAAAAGTTAGAGGAGGTTATAGAATTAGAGAATTATAAAATATCCTTAGGTATTAATTAGGATTAGTGAGGGATTAGGAAAAGGACTAGCTAGGTTATTAGGGACTAGGGATATAAGAGAGCCTAAGAGTAGGCTAATATCAGTGGGTCATGGGAGTTTTAAATTCCCAAATAATAGATAAGTGAGGTTAAAATAGGATTACGTGATAAATGACATATTAAAATAAGGATTAATTAGATTATAAAGTAAGATTAAAGTTAGTAGATGAATAAAAATGAAGGGGGATGTGATTTTATTATTTAGTTAGGACTATGGTTATGTTATTAATTAGGATAAATAGGGAGATTAGTAATATAGTTGGGTAGAGTAGATTTAGTTGCATAAAATTTTCCCCTTTTTTAAATGGAATTACGAGTGGATGAAGTCAAATGATTAATAGTCTTTCAAATAAAAACCATTTCATAGATTAATGTTAGAAAAATATGTTAGTGGATATTATTGCCCTTCAAGTGGACATGTAGGGAAGAGTGATATGGATGACCACTTCAAAGAGGAAAAGAGGGGTGGGATGTGATGGATATACAAGGGGATGGGATGATAGATTAGAAGATGAAGAAGATGAATTTGACCTAATAAATGACCTATAAAGTGATGATTCTCCTATTGAAGATATATGGATAAGGAGTAGAGATGACTATGTTATGATTGTCAACACATCCCAAGGGGGATTCAACCATAACATAAAGATGATAAGATAAAAGGATATAAACTTTTGACATATCCCAAGTAAGGATACATCTAAGGGAGAGATATAGGCTAGTATAAGACATTGATTTTATGAGATTAATGATGAGTGTAGCTTAAATTCTAAAGATTAATGATATGGTGAAGTAGATGGGAGAGAATAAATGATATGATCAAGTGACCTAAAGATTCAATAAAAAATTTCATCAAATCAATGAGCCACAATGTGATTAATAGCGATGATGCCCCTAGAAAGGACATATGCAAGGGAGTGATAGATGATGATAAAGTTATGGTTTTGGTCATACCCCAAGCAAGGGAAGAAAACATAAACTTTAAATGAATGAATAATGGAAAAAAATATGGATGTGGTGATTAACAAAAAGGTTAGGGAGATGATTTCAGGAATGATGATTGATCAAGAGAATGGTTGATAAATAATTTATATCTCAAGGATTTGATTGATCTAAGATAGGAGGATGATGAAGGACAATAAAGATATGATAAATAATTATGGGAAAGAGGAGAGAGTGGACAAGATATACTTAGACACAATATGTGACTAAGCATTACCTACATAGTCTGAAATTACCTTAGGCTGATGTAGTTATGACTAGATTAGAGGATGATAATGATGGATTATGATACTAGGGTGACGCTGATTTTCACTCATGTTAGTTATTATATAGATGTTAAGTGTGATGATTGGATTGAATTTGAGTTACAATGTTATATGTGGATGACTAGAGAGATGATATATGATTGGTTAGAGGATATATACATGATGATAAAAGGACTCATAAGAATAATTAGATACTAGACAAATAGACTGGGATGATTGACTTGATGATGGGATGATCAAGCCATAATTAATGTAAGAGATATCATCATAGTCTAAGAAATATTATGAATATAAAACTTGATATTATCCCTCATGATATAAGTATGACTAAGAAGACATTGTGCCAAAGTGCATAGAAAAGGGGGAAATAGCAAACTTTGTAGCATCGAGGACACCTAAAAACATCATTTTAGCTTTGGATGTCATAATAGAATCCTTGTTCATTTACCAATGTAAAAAATATAAATGACACAAGATAATTATATAAAAATAGACAAAACATAACATAATCATGTATACATGATGAAAACAATTCAAAAAAGATAGAGCATATAAGTAGCACACACAAGTATAAACATGCAACTTCATTATGTCTTATCTAATGGACCTGATGAGAGTTGATGGCATGATTGATTAGGTGATGAGTTAGACTAAGTTGGTCATGATGATGATGATGATGTTATTTTAGATTAAGTATAGGAACTTGGATAAGGTATGGACTTGGAATAGACTAATGATTTAGATGAGGATAAGGATTTAGATATGTTAAAGATAGTAGGACAAGATAACTAGGATGATAAGATTATTAGGTTGTGGAGCTAAAAGCTTCACTGTATGCAAACATGGAGGAGGTTGCATCTAAGACATTGGATAGGATGACTAATATAAGTAAGACATAGGAAAATATAACATAATATAATACAAATTAGATGATTTTGGATTTTATGCAATTTTTGATTTTAAAGGTTTTTGGAATATATATGTACACTATACAAATAGGGGTTACTAGCAAAGGGAATATCAATCATATAGACCAAGATAAATATGGATGAGATGATAAAATGATGTGGATGATACTGAAAAGGGGATGTGGACTAAGGAAGAATGGACTAGGGATCACCAAGGACCACATCATGAAAGAATTAGATATTTAGTTTCTTGAGTGTCCATTAGAAGATATGATAAGAGGATTCCAAAACATTTTGAAAGACATTTTACCCTCCCTTATGAAGGCCAAGACTAAAAAAATATGGACACAATAGGATGCATGATATGGTGAAACATGATGGGCAAGAACAATGGATAGAGGGATTGACAAGGGATATTAAATAGAGGGATTTTTCCCCAAAGTGTTGAGGTAAAATGTGGGCAATAGATTATTTTACCATGACATTGAAAATTGGTTTTCATCATGGTACTTGCCCAAGGCACTAGAATACTGGTTTTCACCATTGGATGAATGATTTTTTATTTTATTTTTGACTCATTTATTATTATTATTATTATTATTATTATTATTATTATTATTATTATTATTATTGTTGTTGTTGTTGTTGTTGTTGTTGTTGTTGTTGTTGTTGTTGTTGTTGTTGTTGTTTTTGTTGTTGTTGTTGTTATTGTTATTATTGTTGTTATTATTATTATTATTATTATTTAATTTTTTTTAACTTTTTACTGTAAGGCATCTTGATTTATTGGATATGGGTATGAGATGCAGTAATGCTAACACTTGTTGGATCCTTAGCCATCACCTATTCTGGAAAGATGTGATGCTAAGATCATGTTATATTTACAAGATTTTTTGATGTATGCATGACCTTTAGTGATTATTGATTGAAACCCTTTTAGGTATCTAGACCAGGTATCTTTGTCACCCTACGAGAGGTAATGTTGCCCCGAAAGGTGATGTGAAGTATGGATTGGATTAGATCTTGATGTTGATGAGTGTGTATTGGAATTGAATGGATGATATGATCATGAGAGGAAGTTATGGTATATGATTGGGAGATGGGACTAATAGTCATACACATCATTAGAGATGTTGGACATTATGTATTTGATTGATGCCATATGATAAAAGATTTTAAGAGTTTTATGACACTTTGACTTTGTAGTTCATATTTGATCTAATTATTCAAAGGATTATCAGCCATAATGATATGATTTTAAAAATTATTTTGATTTATTTATTTATTATAAATGACTTTGACTTCCCCCTGGTGCATGATTTTTGGCTTCACCAGAGGAGATTGATTTTTAACCTAGTGTCTGATATTGGGATTTACTAGGATGAGATGCTTTTTGATTAGGTTGATGATTTGAATTTTTTTATTATGATTGACCTTTTGAATATGTCATTACAAATTTGTATTTATGTAACATATTATATTACTTGGTGAAGAGTCTAATGATGTATGTGTCTATTCATCCTTATGGAGGGAGGTGATTAATTAATCATTGATAGGATGAAATAGGTCTATGATGGATGAAGGTTATGAAGATGATATGATAAGGTCAATGAGTGGTGATGGTGCATAATGGTCCTTTTAAATGTTCCTTGGAGACCTAATTTTAATATCAGATAAAATATCCTCAAGAGTAGTAAAAGGATTACTAGGATTAGCTAAAAAATACACATCTGATGAACGATCAGATCCACTTTGACTATCTTTAATGGATAAATATTTCAATAACTTTGTTATGACTTCATCATCTTGATTTGGATCAAAAGATATGACTGATGATTTATTGTCATCTGAATTAGAGGTATCTTCATAAAAGGAGGCATAGTCATCATCTGTTGCAATATCTATGAGGGATGATTTTGTTGATGAGGAATCTAATTTAGATATTAGTGTTGAACATGATCTTATGTAGATAACACTTATATTGACTCTAATGTTGACTTTGATGTATAGGATGTAATACTTATACTACAAGATTCATTATTTTCAAGTGACCTCTCAACATGGGATCTTTGATATGATAGATGAGGGGGAGATGATGGAGAAACAATTTACTCACCAAAGATAGGCCCATGTAAGGAATCATGAGGACTAGGTTCATGGGGAGTAGACTCATATTTGACGAAGGATTTTTCAAAGATGGTAGGACCATGGAAGATGGATGTGGTATATTGACCATAGCTTTGAAAGGGAAGATCTTGATCATGATTAAGAATGGAATCTTGGCATAATTATTTTTGTTCACCCATGTATGTAGACTCATCTAACTCATCCTTGACTTCTATATCATCATGGTCGATGAGGTATTATACGTAGTTTTGTAAATTATGACATCGATTAATAGTATGCCCCTAGGTTTTTTTATATGCATAGTATTGGTTATCTTTATACCAAGAGAGCTTAGGCTTGGTAGGATTAAGATGTCATATGGGTGGATAGGCCATCATGTTAGTAGTAACAAGTTGGTGCAAAAGGGATTCCAAGGACATATGAAGAGAAATATAGGGGCTCTCTTCACTTCATGTCTAAGAAGTGGAGGTATTGGACTTTGGATCATATAGTTTTTTATGTCACTAGGTAGGTGAACTAGTAATAGATGAGGTGCCTGGGATTGAATTCCCTTTACCAATATAGGAAGGGGTAGATGATTGGATATGACTGGTGGATGGACATTTGAATGAGACTCACATGGATGGGCATAGACTGGTGTTAATGTTAGATGGATGGGGTCAAAGTTTATAGGAGATAGAGTGGTCATGTCAAGGATGAAAAAAAGGAGCATGTCCCTATTAGCTATGAGGTTTTACTCTATCAAGGTATTGACCAATTTATTTTTAGATTCCATGGATCAGGATGAGGGAAAATATGGATGATGTGATTTGATGGACCCAATCAGAAGGTGAGGGGGATTGAATGGATAAAGATGGGATGTGGGGAATTTTTTTGGATAAAGGGTTGTTTTTGTTCAATTTCAAGTTTGACTCAATGATATGAAATTTTGGATGGGATAAGACAATATTTAAGTAGACCAACTTAGGATGTGAGTTAGACTCGGATGATTAGGATTGGATTCTATTGGGAGAGCTATGATAATATCTAAGACTTAATGATGTTTGGCTAAATTAGATAAAGAGACTAATTTTGATTGGGGATTGATTGAATTAAGAATAGATAAAGACCAAAATTATCAACTCAAATAGGATGAGGTGATTTGATTTATAAGTTTATACCAATTTTATTGTATGTATGATCAAACTTGATTAGACACAATCAAGCTAATGATGAGGACCATGATGAAGAGAGTTGTTTTCCAGTGTGGGTGAGGACCAAAGTATGATTACATACTTGACATGAGGACTAGTATAGACAAGGGGATGAGTTGGATTGGAATATGATTAGGACTAGGTTGTTAATATGGTGGATAAAGTGACAAGACCAAGACAAATGATTAGTTATGGATAAAGTGGACTTAGGACAAGATGTGGATGACAAGAAGTTATTAGGATATGTAGGTTATGGGGGTATGACCAATGATTGGTAGATATGACTATATTAGAATGGGATTAGTACAAGAGGGTGATGAGAGATAGGATGAGCCTAGTGAAATGATGTATAAAGATAATATGTACAATATGGTGATGATAAGGATGTATGGAATGATAAGATGATAATATGTGTAAAAGACCTACATAGGAGTGTATAGGTTTGGGTAAAAGCATGATTTGGCTCAAAAACAAAATTGGTTTAGTAAAACACACATTAAATCAAGAAAACCACAAACCTAAGATTGCTAAATTGATGGGTATGTAACCTGATGATTACACCATCTAATGGTGTTGTAGGTGAGGCTGTAGGCCAGTGACCCATTATAAAATACTCTGGACCCTCTCAACCTTATCTACACATGATGGTCACTTAAGAGCTGATACTAACACCAATAATAAGTCATTTGTTACATCCAATGGGTCCTATGCTAGGAATAATGGGCTCTATAGATGTTTCCCTAATATATGCTAGGTATAGTGAGGCCCAAGTCCATGTATGGTATTGTCTAATTCCTAGTTTAGGTAATGAACTCTTCCCCTTCATGGATTACCTATATGGGGTCAACTACTTATCCTAATGATAGTTTTCCCTGATATTTATATTCTATCAAAACATAGAGTGCATTTTAGTGGATGGTGGTGAAATATATGGTCAATATCCCCTGAGACTATGAGAAGTGTGTGGTTGTCAATTCCACATCACATTTCCCCTAGAAAATAAAAATGGGAGGGTTTATAGGTGGTTTTTTATCCTCTAAGAATCACCTTAAGGATGTAAGGAGAAGAGCATACACCACCATAGCCCTCAACTAACAAACAAGCAATCCAAATAGAGATTAATTTATTTATTTAATTAGGTGTGAGATATATGAAAGATTAAAGATATACAGGAATATACAAGATATATATAAATGAAATTGATTTAATCAAAGTAATTAAAACTCTTAGACAAATAAAATTATTTTCAAGATGCTAAAATGTCTTTGACAGGTGGTCTATAAAAAAATAATTAGTATTTTGATTGGCACTCATGAAAGGGTAACCTACAAGACAAATGATTAGTAGTTTTGATTGAAAATCTTTAGGGGTAACCTAAAATACAAGATGTTAGACCAAAATATGACTTGAAAGAAAATATTATAGACAAAGACAAAATTGCTACTAGATTCACCCCTTCAAGAAACAAAATGTTAGTCCAACAATCCTTAATAATGTGATCATAAGAATCTAATAAGGGAGGTTAGTATAGTGTTATTTCAAGTAAGAAAACTCAAATAAAAACACACTAACACTTACACTCCAATTCTAGAACTTAGGGAGGGCTTAGTAACAAAAGACAAATGAAATCACAACTAAAAAATAAAAGATAAAAAGTCTTTTACCTTCCTTAGGAGATCCAAATGTTTTTTTGAGTGGCTTGCTTGGTTTGTGCTTCAAGAAGTCTTTAGAATGGATTTTGTGTATCTCCTTCTATCCTTGACATAACTGTCTTTATTGTGTCTTGGCTTAAGATTTTGGCATTATAACTTTACTTGATATGTATTTAGGCATTATAAAACTTCTCTTATCAAAGCTTTCAAGTCATTTGTGTATGATAACTTTGCACCAAAATAGCTTAGGATTTGATAGGCAAGGCATTACATTTACAGCCTAAGGATTTAACTCTCACCCAAGGTGAGTTAGGTTAGAATTAATTCTTAGAATGGGTTCAAACCTAACCTAGGTGAGTCAAATATAACCCTAGTAGAGTTAATAATTGTCAAGTAATCATGATTTGCAATTACTAGGCATGGATCTCCAAAATAGATATTTTAGGATATTTTCAAAGATCTTGAAAACTCTTAAAGATAATGATGATAGGCTAGGATATTTTGGATTTTTTAATTTCATTTTTTAGTTACTAATTAATTTCAAATGGTTAATTCAATTAGGCATTTAATTTGGTTTAGCTTGTTAATTAATTATTATTAGCCTTTTATCATTTCCAATATTTGGTTTAAGTGTGAAAGTGCCCCACTTAATAGGTACATATGCCAAATTGATTATTGTAATGTTGTAGGATGATTAGAAATGAATATGTGAGAGTTTATTGTTGCATATGGTAGGATATCCCAATTAGGGATGTGTCAACACATTTTCAAGCATTGATGAATGATGTGCAAGTAAATCTGGAGTGTTCAATGATTCTTAGGCCTAATTTTCAATGGTTTGTAGGAATCAGTCTAAATTTTGGTTGAAAGCTAGTTGTGGCAAGTTTTAGGTGTCTAAAGTTTGCCCCTTATAGGAAGGCATTACAAGTTATAGGCACAATAATGTCTTTTCAAATAATAAAAAGGTATTATATGCCTATGAATTTAATTAAAATAGATGAACTAGAGATTCCCCCTTAGAGGAGTGAGTGGAAAAAGGGTCAATGATCGATCCTTCAAAAGGAGGAAAGGATGGGACCAAAAAGATAAAATGGGGTAGAAAAGACTAATTTTCCCATAAGCTATGATAATCGGTGGTATATGGAGTTATCTCAATTGGGAAAAAAATAGGATTATTTTCCCATGGGTGGTTATAATCATTGGCATAGGTGGAACAAATAAAGGTAATGATTTACCTAGAGGTAGTAATAATCATTAAAAAATTATGTAGGGTAATAGGAGACTAATTTGCACAAAGGCAGTTATAATCAATAAAAAGGAAAACAATGATTTTCCCAAAGGTGTTTATACCCATTTATAGGATAAAAACATTCCCTAGCTAGGTGGATAGAGGAAAGATAATAATTTTCCCAAAGGCAGTTATAAGCATTAACCTCCAGATAGATCAAAATACCATGATTTGCCCATAGGTGTTTAGAATCAGTGGCATCACAAGTAGGAAGAGATACAATGATTTTTACATAGGTGGTTATAATCATTAATTAAATGATGGGAATATGATGGCACAGTGGTATAGAGGAGAAATATGAACATGGTCAAATTGGTAGAATAGAGTTGGAGGCCTAACTAACAAGGAGGAAAATTATTTCATGACTAAATTACTTTGTATGTGGGAATGTTTTGGGTAGATCAAGAATTTTTCAAATGACAAAGAGTATCATGACCTCATTATTGTGTAGACTTCCCCATCTAATTTTTTTTGTAGCACTTGATGGTAGGCATCATGATAGAACACCATGATGACTTAGCTAAAATATGCATAATGATTGACACATGATCCGATAAACCATTGAAAATAATACATCAATGATAAAAAATCATGATGATAATGTTGATGTAACAATATGGATGGATTCAATAATAATGTCCAAGGAATCACCCAATAAACACACCTAGAATGAATCAAGGAACAAAAATAAATCAAACAAATAGGTAAATAAACAAACAAAATACCAAGAAAAATAAAACAAAGAGAAAAAAAAGAAATAAAAACAAATAATGGTTAATCAAAATGTTTTCAAAAATAACATGACATAAATAGGATGATGAACATTTCCCCTAGTGAATAGAAGACAATAAAGAAAATTTAAAAAATGGGGGAATAGAAGAAAAGGAAGGGGTGATTGAGATGACTCTAGATGCACTAGGAAGTGGATGTTGCCTACATAATTTCATGGATGCAAAATCTAGTATAAACTTTAGGCCAAATGTAGTTCTCCTAGGATATGGGATAGAAGAAAAAATAATGATAAATAAAATATGACTAGTGTTGTAGAAGAATAATGGGAATGGGATCATAAAATGGTGACTGCATGGGACATGAGGCCAATAAGGATGGGGAAACTAAATGATAAGTAGTTTCTTGTGAAGTAGCTAGGGATCCCATAATCCTTAAGATAAAGAAGTTGTTGATATTATTGGTTTTTGTCTTTTCTAGATATTGTTCAAATGCTTTTGGAAATTTTGAATTATCTCAAATCAATCAATAATGATAAGATACTAAATGGTCAAATATCATAAAATGGCAAGAGCATTCAAACTTAAATTGCTTACAAAATAGTGATATTGTGGCTTAGGTTACTCATAAAATGGTGAGAGCATGGCAAAGGGGTGACTGAGATGACCTCAACATGAATCAAGCACTACCTACATATTCTGAGGATGGGACCTTAAGTCACTATAGTTTTTCCTTATAGTGGAGGAATCTGACTAGTATAACACTAAATTTATAAACTAGTCAAATGGCATAATATGGCAAGGTGGTGCTTTAAGACATGATAAAAAAAATGTTGTTCCTAATTTTCTCATAGGTAGTTATAATTAAAAAAACAATTTCATAGGTTAATGATTCTAATTTACCCATAAGAGGTTATAATTAGTAATGTGATGGTGATACTTTGATTTGCCCAAAGGTGGTTATAATTAGGAACATTAGGTATAGAATGAAACATGGAAGAAAAGATGCAACTATCAAAATCACTATCATGCCAATCCAAAAGATGACCTCTATTTATAATAATGAATCAACTATTGAAAGTTGATCTGAATCCTCATGTTAAAATCAGTCGTGGAACCAATGGAATGGAACCAAGGTTAAAGGTGTTAGGTAGGGAGGGTGAAAATAACTTGATCAATAGGAAAGGTATGGTAGAATGGTACATGGTAAGGTATAAGGAATAATGACAATATTATGGTACAATAAAAATGGGCCTCATATACAATACACCAAGTCTCTCAAATGAAGTAATTCTTGTAGTGTATAATGTTCATTGACTCATCAAATCCATCCCCATCTGGTATAATGAGCCTATATACTCTAGCGCCATAGTTTATAATAATGATGTATGAGATTATCTGTTGGGATTAAACTTGCCCTTGTGTTTCATCTCAACCATGGTATTCTTTTGGTTTTATTTGAGAACAATATCACCAACCTCAAATTCTCTATATATGACCCATCGATTATAATGGCCATGGAGTTGGTTCTAGTATGCTTTAAGGTTATTGACTACATCCATGCATTTCTCATCAATTAATTCTAGCTCTTATAGGTGAGATACTCAATAAGATTCATCATTTAGGACATGCTCTAAAGAGATGCATAAAGAAGGTAACTCAACCTCAATGGGAAGAATGGCCTCAGTGCCATAAACTAGTGAATATGGAGTGGCTTTTGTTGGAGTATGATAATTAGTATGGTATTCTTAGAGGGCACAAAATATTTGGAGGTGTCAATCATAGTCGGCATCATTAAAAATATTTTTAAGGATGTTGAAAATTATTTTGTTAGATAATTTTACTTGGTCATTACCTTATGGATAATATTCCATGGAAAAATGTTGAGTAATTTTGTACTTGGCACATAGTGATTTGACATCCTTATTTTTGAATGATCTATCATTATCAGATATAATGCTATATGGGATAACATAATGGTAGATGAGATGGTTGAATATGAATTTATTAGATGATTTTTACAAGGCATGTGAAAGATTATCCTTCATTGACTCTCAATTGAAACCCCTCCAGACATCTAGAATAAGTGTCTTCATCACCCCTATGAGAGATAATGTTGCCTAGTAAAATGATGTGTTGTGGGGATGGAATTGGATGGTTTTGATAGTGAGGTATAGGATGTGGATGAGTGATATGATGATGAATGATATAACTAGGAGGATATTAAAAATGGGGTTACATAATTGCATACACCATTGGATATGTTGGAGAGGACATTTTTGAGTGGTTTTGTATGTCAAGAAAGATTAAAGAATATAAGATTATTTGAATTCTTTGATTTTTGATCCAAATATTATAAATATGAGTGGACACACTACTTTTAACTTGTTTTACTTGTGTGGTAATTAGTATGACACCAACTTCTTGGTTTGTTGACTTGATTGGATTTTTATTTCCCCCTGGTGCCTAAAACTAGGCTTCACTAGGGATATTTGAATTTAGAACTAGAGAATGATTATTTTGACTTGGATGATTCTCTAGAACTTCAAGGATATTTTTACTAGGGGATGATGTTTTTTGACTTGTTTGATTATGAAACTCTTCTTAACTTTGATTTATTATTTTTAGATCACAACTGATTTGATTATTTGGCTTGATTAATTGATTATTGGCTTAGATCCTTATAGATTTGGTACATGAGATTTCATGTTGAGGGGAATCCAATGATGTGTGTCCCTATTTGTCCCATTTAGGAAGTGGGATGGAGGGATTTTTAATAGGAGGTGGATGATTAGGGATGTGTGGTGAAAGGGGTGGATTAAGGGGATGATGGGTAGAATATTCCTCATAAAAGCTACTAGAAGACTTAGCCTCAATTTTAAATAAAGTGTCCTATAATAATCTCAAAAGAAACACTAAGACTCTTTGTAGAATTAACATCTAAAGTTGAGTCATATCCATCTTGATGATCTTCAACTGATAAAGCATCCATTAATTCTTTTATGATTTCATCATCATGTATTAAATCAAGAGACATGTCTTCTAATTGGTTGACATTCAAATTAGAGGCATCCTCAAAGAGATAAGTGTTGGCATGAATTTCATTTTTAGTAAGGGATGATGATTTTTATATGGATTCAGATTGATATATTAGTGTTAAACATGATCCTTATGTAGATGACCAATCTAATGTTTAATCTAATAAAGATTTGATGTGGTAATGTTACTGATAGATGGTTGTTTAATTATAACATATTGGATAACATCATTGTACACAATTACCTTCTTCACTTTGGGTTTGTGAATGGATGCTTTAGGATTAATGAATTTATGAAAATGGGGGATTTGGTATGAATGGGATATATGGATGGTTATGGCATGGATAATATTAAGGTTATGACCTTGGTTGGGAATGGAATAAGTTTGATCATATTTAGGAAGTGATTCTTAATATACCTTTTTTCGCACACTCTCAGGTGTATATGTATTGGATTTAGCCTCAATTTTAATGTCTCCATTATCAATTAAGTTTTAGACATAGTCTCTAAAAGGGTGACATCTATTAATAGAATTTTAGAGACTTTATGGTATAGACAAAATTGTTCTTCTCGATACCATGAGGGTGTATGTTTGGATAAATATAGAGGTCTTGTTTTTTGGTAAATAATCATGCCTATGGCCTCTAGTTTCCAAAATAGGGATTCCATGGATATTGGTAGAGGGGTATCTTTCTTATTTATAGTGTTAAATGTGGAAGTTTTATATTTAGGAGTGGAAGAATATGATGTCGATGTCATGATATTTGGGGATGGTGTTGTGTGAGATTATTGAGGAAATGAACTAGAATTAGATCAGGTTGACAAGTTAGGTTTATTTTTTATAGTAGGATGGGGATTTGTGATGGACTATGACTGGTAAATCAAGGATTCAAATATGGATAGGTATTAACTAGAGGTAAGATTAGTTTAATGGGGTAGAATCCAATGGGAAATTAGGAACCCATTTCTAAGATCTACAAGATAATTTCATACTTTTGGAAAATGATATATTTATTAATTAAGGCAATCTCTTTATTAGAATACTAATTAGGAAGGTTAGGAATAGGATTAGGGGATGATGGATCATAATGGGATTGGTTGTCACAAGAATTAGATGTGGATAAGGTTTGATGATGCACTTGTTTTGTAAGTGACCTTAGGTTTAGGGGTTCAAAATCATTGGGAAGGTGGGAACCCATCTCCAATAGTTGTAAAAGGCACTCACCCTTATTAACAAATATATAATTATGAAATAAGGTGAACTCATCACTTATATATTAGGGAACATTAAAACCATGGCTAGGTTTAGATGGAGATTGATGATGGGGAAGGATAGGGGACATTACTTTAAGCTTTATGGGATAGAGGTTGGAAGGTAGGTGGGCACCCATTTCTCGGACTTACAAAAGGATATTATCTTTGTTTGCAAATAGGTATAGTTACATAAGAATTGGGTTTGAATCCATTTGGGTAGATGATGAATGAAATGTAGACCATTAATAAAAAGGGGATGATGTGAAGGCAAATTAGGTCTTAGATAAAAATATGGTCCTTGGACAAAGTAGGTCTAAAGGATTGAGCTAGTATGACAAGTGATGGTGAGGATGTGAGAGACTAGATGGATTATTACATCAAACTAGGATCATATTTCAAACTTATAGTATGATATGCACTAATGATCTATCAATAATGCCTAGTTTTCAATCTAAAAAAATATAGGGATTTGACTAGTGCCTAAATTCAAACTATTAAGATGATGATTAAATGGGTGTTAGTTATAAATAAGTAGGATGACTAGATTTGAGATGACTGGATTGAGGATGATTGTATTCTATATTGAAAATTACAAAGTGATATGTTGTTAACAGGGTATTGACTAAGTATGAAATATGAAAAAGTGACAAGTGATGGACAAAATCACAAATAGAGCGATAAGATGATATTGATGGAAAACAAAAGGACTAGTTGAATTCTTAGACCAATTTGCTCAAAGTAAAATGGATATAAGATTATGTTATGAAGGTTACATGGGAATAAATGGAGAGATCAAGGATGATGGGATTGATATTGTAGACACCTAAATTTCATTTAGTGTCAAAATTCTTCTTAATTTATTTTAATCATTTTTCCTACGTTTATTAATTATTCTTATTTATTTAATAATCAACATTTCCTCATAAATTTAATTCAATTAATTGATTAATTCAAATATTTTTGAAAAATTAAATTGTGCACCATTTATTATTTATTTTAATTAATTAAATCCTTAATTTTACTAATTCAAACATTCCCACTTTTCTTTCCCTCATCCCAACCAAATCCACAAAAGTCTTCACTTCCTAGTACTCCATTGAGTTGTCAATCCATTTGATAATGTCTTGTTGAGTCAGCTAACTAGCCCCTCTTTTTGCACCACTTGGTTAAAATAGTTCCTATCCTCATGGATGAGGACTCATCCTCAACTGTTGATCATTTTGAAATTTGAAAAAGTCTAATTAATCCTCCACCATTGGATCATAATCCAATCTTCTATAAATAGGCTTGCAAATCTCCATTTTCATCTATCCTCTTTTAAAGTCAAAAATATTACAATCAATCACAATCTTGAGAGATCACAAGCATAATCAAAGCAAATCAAAGTCAATATTGCATTCAAATCCTGCCCATTTTACCTTTGCATTGGAGGAGTGAGCACCACATTTTGATAAGAACAAATTGGATTTGAATCAAAATGGAAGATTCTGGTATCTAAACTATTAAAGTTTTTGATTGTTTATTTTCGACATTTATTACTCTAGCTTTAGTAGAATTTTAGCTTAGAATATTTTTGTTTTTTGTTCTTTGCATTTTTAATTCATACATTTTGGGCATGCTCGATGGGAACTTCCCACATCTTTTAATGTTTTTAATTTATTGTTACCTATCTTTTGCATTTAATCTCACTTTTTTTTGAGTTGATATAGAATATAGGTTATTGTCTTAGATTTCATGTTTGGCTATGCATTTTTATAGCGTAACAATGATTTTAGAATATATTTCACTATTTTTTCTAGACCAAATAGATATTTTGACACTTTTTCTACATTTTCTTGTTTTTAGTGTTTTTTAGGTGAATAACAATTTCATAAGACAATAGCAATATCATTATGACTTGCAATGTTTTTGTAATTTTTAGCAGTGATTTTGTGTTTCTAGGTAGTGATTTCATCTTTTTGCATAGTGATTTCATATTTTTGGGCAATGATTTCATCATTTTCCACAATGATTTTGTCTTTTCCTATAGTTATTTCATTCAACAACACTTTTGTGCTTCTTATCAGTGATTTTTTGAAGCATAACAATGATTTTTGTTTTTATAATTTTTCCTATTTTTTGTCTTTATCTTACATGATCATTTTGCAATTTCGCTATTCTAATTTGATTATGTAATTGTGATTTTGTCACAAAGGCTTTTTTGTGTGTATTTTTTTATGATTTTTTGTTTCTTTTTGCAAGTTATCTTATCCTTAAGCCCAAGAAAAACAAACTAATACTTTGTTTGTAGAACACTGGCCAAAGACAAATTACAAAAAGAAAAAAAATAAACTATTTTTCTTTATTTGTTTTTGCTAACATCTTTTATTTTCAGTCTTTTGCATTCCTAGTAAATAAACCACACTTTATTTTCTATGAAGTAAATTTATTTGTTGTTTTTGTCTTATTGTTTGGTTGAAAAGGTTGTGTATGCTCCTATTTCTTTGGCATCATATTGGTGATGATACATGGAAATCAAAAACAATCTTGTAACTTACTTGTTACCCTAATTGATCTTGTATATGCTCTTTCCTTGGCATCATGTTGGTGATGGTACCTGAAAATTAGATACAACTATCAAATATTTGAACTATTTCATGTGAAGAGTCATCCAAAGCTAGCCATGGTTTTTCTACTAAAATCCATGCAAATCAATGAAATCAAAAGATGATAAATTTTCAATCCCATCAATTAAATAATCCATTTGGTAATCCTAGTGTGAGTGCAAATAAAAATTTACATCATCATCCTACCAATCCAAGTTTGAATACCATTTCAAACTCCCAAATCTTGTAATTAGCTAATTAAAACTTGAACCCTGCTTTAAGTTTGCCTATCATAAATCCAAATCATCCTAACTTGAATACAGGCTTTACACCCAATTTGAGTCCAATCAATCAAAATCTGACCACACCCATTTTAGGTATACCCCAAAATTGGCAAGGTTATGATTAAACTAATCAAAATATGAATGCTTACTCATACTCACAAATCAATCCAAATCAGATTTGGAAAAACTCACCTATCATATCTAATCAAAACTCAAATGTATATTCAAGTTTGCCCCATCAAGTACCAAATCATGGTTTCAATGTTGCTTCAAGCACATTCAACAATCCATTATATATTCAAATATGACAAATCAATTATTGTTAGAATCAGCTCCTATGAATTATAATCCAAATCCAAATCAATCAAGCACTAACTCATCCATTCAATTTCAAAATATAAACACTAATCAAATACAAAAAAATACTAACACTAATTTCAATTTGAATCTAACTTCTAACCAATTTAGCTCAAATTCTAACATTCCCCACCCAAATAATCCAAATGTGTTTAATCAAGCAAGTTTTGGTCAAGCTACTAGTTCTAATCCAAACCCAACTCAAACAAATATTGGTTTAACCCAAAATCCAAACCCAACTCTAATCAATTTTAGTTTCAACCCAAATTTAAGTCAAACAAATTATGGCATTAATCAAAATCTTGGATATAATACAAGTAAATTTTCCCAACCCCAAAACCTTAGTTATAATAATCCCAAATATAAAAAAAAATCAAACATACCCCAAAAAACTAATCAAACATCTGTATCCTCTAGTCAAATAGATTATATCTCCCCTTTTTTAATGCAAAAATTTCAAAACATTAGGGATCAGATCCAAGGTTTATAAGATGGGTCATACAATCGACAAAAGCAATACAAGTTTGATGAAATTTTTTCATATCTTTATGACGTGATCAAAATGACTACACCATTCCATAAATATTTTGAATTTCCCAAGTTTTACAAATACAAAGGAAAAGGAGATCCAAGAGAATACCTAACAATCTTTTATCACGTATGTGCAGAAGTTACCTATCATAATGAGTTCATGCTACATCTCTTTCCATGGAGCCTTGGAGATCAAGCCCTTGAATGGTTCTCTAGACTTCCAAAAGGATCTATCTTCACTTTTGTATATTTATCTAAAAAATTTATCATTTTTCATACAACATTGAGAGGGACTTAACCACTCTAGATTTGCACAACACAAAATAATGATAGGGTAAAACATTTGCTTCATTTATTCAAAGATAGAGAGTAATGGAAAGCCAATTTTCATGGTCATTACTAGAAAATAAATTGGTGGACATTTTCATGAACAACTTAAATTCAGATTTCATGGGGAAAAAATGGTGACGGGTGCGTGCTGGTGGAGAGCTAGGGCCCGCATGCCCTAGTTGTTATTCCTGCTCTGTGTTCATGGTGGTGAATGGTAGTTTAGAATGCTGGGTGAAGGGATTTGGTGCTGCTAGAAAGGTGCACGGGTGCTAGTTGTGGGGTCATTTGGATTAGTTGAAGGTAAACATAATTTTCTGCTATTTGGTGTTCTACGCTAGAACTTGGTCGTAGGGTTTTGGGGTTGGGGACTATGGGTTTTTACCCCATCTTTTGCTGGTGGATATTAGGCTCACCCTATGGAGAATTAAAGACTAGGGCTTTCTCATATTGCCTCTGAGGATATGGAGATGGCTGATCCGTCTTCTTCAGCATAGGTCAATGGTGAAGTCTAGGTGAATAAACCTACAATGGGAAATGGAGTCTCATCCTCTAAAGGGATGCCTCGAATTAAAAAAGTAAATGGATGTCTGGAAAGATCTAAAGATCAGCCTGTGCTAGTTATTCAACCCTAGTATATTTTAGAGGATGTTGAATATTACCATAACCATGCCCTTATTTGCAAATTTTTGGGCTTTCAGCTCTCCTTACCTGTGCTAGATTCTTGGGCTCATCAGGTGTGGAATCCCAAAGGAGATATGGAGATTATTTTGGCTATGAACAATTAATTTTTGGTTATTTTCTCTTGTATGTCAAATAAGAATAGGGCATTTGAAGGAGGCCCTTATTTCTTTAACCAGGTGGGGCATTTCATCAAGCCTTGGCACACGGGTTTTAATTCAGCTGAAGAGATCCCCTCACAAGTACCTGTGTGGGTTTGATTGCCAAGACTTCCTTTGGAGTTTTGGAGGGAAGATATTCTTCACTCAATCTCACTACTTCTTGGAAAGCTTGTGGGAGCAGCTACACAAACTCAAGAATGAAAGGTAATCTCTTATGCTCATATTTGTGTAGAAGTTAATTTAACTAATCCATTACTAGATTCTATGGAAATATGCATGGGATCCTCTTCTTGGATCTAACAGCTAGATTATGAGACTCTCTTATTTAGATGTCGAATTTGCCATGAATATGGCCATTTACTCTACAAATGCCCTAGATTTAAGCCCACTCCCTTGGATGACTCTAGGTCTCTTAAGGGGGATAAGGGCAAGGCACCTGCATCTACTGTACCTATGGATAATGAGGGCTTTACTCAGGTTAAACCCTGTAACAAAGGCAAAAATAAAAAGAGAACTTGGATGGATAGACACAATGATGGTATTTTCAGTAGATTTGAGGTTCTTGAAGACCTAGTATAGGAGGAAGGGATACCAATTGAGCTATCTTCTGGGGATAAGGGACTACAAGAAGTTCAAGAAGAAGGGGAAATGAAGGAACACCAACTGCTTACTTCAGAAGACCCTTAGAGTGTATAGATTGATGTGGATCTACTTGTTCAGACTCAAGATACCAGGGATACTTAGGGGTCATAGAATATAATGAGCTCAGTTGTGGTGGTTGTAGATCCCCCTATTCCTAAAGGAGCTTTAGATTTGGTTAAGATCAGCAAAGCCCACTCTATTTTAGGCCTACAACAAAAATCCTTTAAAAATGGGCCTCTTGATAAACCGTCAAGGAGTGGAAAAAAGTCTAATCAAGAGAAGGGACACTTTGGTTGAGTCAGGGTGTGTGAAACCCATTGATTCCCACTTTTCCCAACCCCATAAATGATTCTTCTATCTTGGAATATCAGGGGGTTGAACATCATCCCTAGACAAAAGGTTGTTCATAGATTAATTGATTTTTAGTTACCTGATGTGGTTTTTATCTAGGAAACTAAGCTTAAAGTGGATGGTTTGGAAAGTTGTGCTTCTCACATCTGGCCCCAGGGTAATTAGTAGGGGGTGGGAGCTCAAAATAGTTTGGGG
Organism: Torreya grandis; assembly: GCA_037957365.1. Lineage (NCBI taxonomy): Eukaryota > Viridiplantae > Streptophyta > Pinopsida > Cupressales > Taxaceae > Torreya > Torreya grandis. The sequence goes on along the minus strand of JARHVA010000642.1, from coordinate 615,011 downwards.
GGTTACTTGCTTCTGGAACTCGAGGAAAGTTCTCCCCTTATGGTGGATTTCTAGTCGATCCTCTATCTCTTTGGTTGCATCTTGTTTAGCGACTGGGGAAAGGTGCCTTCTATCCAATATTTATGCTCCTACTGATATTATAGGCAAGTCAAATCTTTGGGCTCATATTAGCTGCATCCATGCCTTAAACCCATATCTCCCATGGATTTTGGCCAGTGATTTTAATTATGTTATTAGTCTAGAGGAAAAATAGGGTGGAGTTGCTAGGTTGGACCCCTCTGCATATCTCTTCAGGGATATGATAGATTCCTTGAATCTCATTGATGTGAAGCCAAATAATGGCATCTTTACATGGAATAATAGGAGATGTGGTGCTGAGGCTATCTCAAAAAGACTCAATAGATTTTTGGTTTCATGTTATTGGATGAATGATAGGTTGCTCACCAACTTAAAAATTCTTAATTGAAGAGGCTCTGATCACTGGCCTATCAAGCTATCAGTTATGGCTTATGGAGTTTCCAAAAATTCATTTTTCAAATTTTAGCTAATGTGGTTAAGAGATCATTCTTTGCAGGACCTTATGGAGGAGTGGTGGTATGAGGGATTTCTACCCATGGGATGACAATGTTTACTTTCTATAAGAGACTTCAGCATGTGAAGTACAGGCTTAAGAAGTGGAATAAAAAATGTTTTGGAAACCTACAGGTTCAGAGGATTACTACTCAGGCTAAGTTAGACAACATAACTTGGTTGATTTAGGATCAAGGGAAGACCCTTGGCCTTAGTGAAGCTGAGTCTTTGGCTCTTAAAGGTTTAGAGGAGTGGGAGCTTCGAGAGGAGATTTTTTGGAAGCAAAAATCTTGGATTGACTGTCTTTAGGAGGGGGATAGGAACATTGCATTCTTTCATAATTTGGTTAAGGCTCTGAGACAAGGAAATTCTATCTCCTCTTTGATCTCACTTGAAGGGGCTCATTTCTCATCCAATGTGGATATTTCTAGGGTAACGATCAACTATTTTTCAAATCTCTTTTCTAAGGAGGGGCTTGTTGCTAGGGATGAAGAGAGGGAGATCTTGGATTTTATTCCTCACCTAGTCTCTCAAGAGATGAATGAAGCTCTCTTACAACTTATTTTTCTATTTGAGGTGGAGGGGGTGGTGTTTAACATGAAAATTGGTAAGGCTCTCGGCCCTGATGGGTTTTTGATTGAATTCTTCCAGGAATTCTGGGAAATAATAAAGTTTGATCTCCTTGAGGTGGTTTAATAATCTCATAAGAATAAATAGATGCTCAAATCCATGAATTCTACTTTTTTGGCACTCATTCCTAAGTAGGAGGGAGCTAATCAATTGAATCAATTCAGACCTATTACACTATGTAATGTTGTCTATAAGATCATTACCAAGTTGATTGCAGAGAGACTCAAACCTCTTCTTAGCACTTTGATCTCTATGGAGTAGGGGGTTTTGTTGAGGGAAGACAAATTTTGGATGGTGCAGTGGTGGCAATGGAAGCTATTCATTCAATGGCTAACTCTAAACGAGAGGGCTATGTTTATAAAGCTCGACATGGCTAAAGCTTATGATCGGGTGAGCTGGGAATTTTTACAAAGCATTCTCTTAGCATCTAGCTTTGCTAAAGAGTGGGTGAATTGGTTCTGAGTTGTGTGACCTCTCCTTCCTTTTTAGTTCTTCTAAATAGGGAACCTTTTGATTTGTTCAGGGCTTCTCAGGGGCTTCGGCAAGGAGACCCTCTATCTCCTTATTTATTCATTTTAATGGCTGAGGGTCTAGGAAGATTTGTTAAGTCTCAAGTGGGAAGGGGTCTTAATCATGGTTGGAGATGGAAAAACTCTCTTCCTCCCTATTCTCACCTTTAATTTGTGGATGATACTATGCTAATGGGCATTGCCAGAATTAGTGAAGCTGTGAACTTCAGGTGAGCTTTAGACATCTATTTGAAGGCTTTAGGTCAGTGTATCAATGATGACAAATCTTTCATCTATTTCTTCAATACCTCCCAGCCTATTCAAATCAAGATTGCCAGGATCCTTAGATTTTAGAATGGTTCTCTTCCCTTGATATACCTTAGGGTTCCCTTGTCTTTGGGATCTCAGTATCGAGTGTATTGGCAAGGAAGCTTGGATAAGTTCCAAAGTAAAGTTAATCACTAGATTCTTAGGTGGCTTTCTTCTACTGGGAGACTGGTTCTTCTAAAGACGGTGATGCAGTCTCTTCCTATTTATAGGTGTTGTGTGCAAGTTCCTCCTTCCAACTTTGTGAGGGATTTTGATGCTCTTTCTCGAAAGTTTCTCTAGTCTGGTACACTCCTCTCTTTGAAGTGGAGTCTTGTTAAGTGGGAGTATGTTTGTAGGCCAAAGCATGTGGGTGGCCTTGGGCTTAGGTCTATGGTGCTTGTGGTCATGGCCCTAGTTGCTAAGCTATATTGGAGGTGGTATACCAATCAACAATTAGATTGGGCCAAGATTCTTACTCACAAGTATTTTCTTGGTGTGGATAGCTCTGAGGTACCATGGCTGGATTTGATGGGTAAAGGATCTTGTGTTTGGAATACCCTTAAGAAAGGAGCACAACTAATTAAGGAGGGGCTTTTTTGGATTTGTAACAGTGGCTCAGATGCTCTGTTTTGGCATGACTCTTGGGATGGCCACTGCCCATGATTTCTAGCCTTCCTCAACTCCAGCCTCTTTGCCACACTTTTACTAATGCTGGTTGGTGGAAGGTGGAGCACTTCAAGACTGTTAAGAACTTGGGTCAGGTGGAGGTGACATGTTGGAAGGATTCTCAGGAGTGCCCTATTGGTGGCTCTGATGAAGATTGTGTTCTACTTTCTTAGGTGTTGGAGGATCGGTTTTACAGCTCTCTCAATGGTAGGGATGTTTTTGCTTGGAGTCCTAGCCCAAAAGGAAAATTCTCGATGGCTCAAGGATATGTTATACTTGACAAGAACCTACATGGTACTGATGAAGTGCACTGGTGGAAGAAGGTTAGGAATAACTTCTCTTAGCCTAAATGTAATTTTTTCTTATGGTTGTTGGTTCATAAAAAGTGTCTCACTTGGGAGAATCTTTGCAAAAGAGGCTTTCAAGGGCCTTCTATTTGCTTTTTATGCACGCACAATGAAGAGTGTTCCTCTCACCTATTTTTTCTTTGCCCTTACTTGAGAGATATATGGCATAGATGGTGGGAGGCTTGGAGTCATGGGTGTATTCATGCCACTTCTCTTAGTGACTTTTGGGAAAGCTTGGGTAGACCTCTAGCAAAAACTTCCTTCTTGCAGGTTACCTGGATAGTTGAACCAGTCTTTATTCTTTGGAACCTATAGTTGGAAAGGAACCACATAATTTTTTGTGACTCTAAGTTAGATAGCCTTCGGTTGTGGAGGAAGATTCTTAATAAGCTTCAGGAGACTATCTTGGCAAAATGTGATATGTCTGAGAGTATAGATCCTGGTGATCAAGCTATTATGAGGAATTTGAACCTAGATGGTAATAATTAGGGAGGAACTCTTAGGAAAAGGCCTTGCCATGGTAAGCAACATGTTTGTAGGGTTGGACGATGGACTCCTCCCCCAGATGGGATCTTGAAGATTAACATAGATGGATCTCCTTGAGGGAATCTAGGTCATGTTAGTATTGGGGCTATAGGTAGAAGTAATGATGGCAAGGCAATTTTTATTTTCTCTATCTACAAGGGCCAACACTCAAATAATTTGATGGAGGCTCTTGCTATTAAGACTATTATTGAGAGAGGATGTTCTTTAGGCTGGAAAAGGATTATATGTGAGTCTGACTCTCAAATTGTTGTTGACATGCTGAATAACCAGAGTTTGGAGAATGTTAACTGGAAGCTGGCCTCTTTGGCCAGACAAATTTTAAGTCTATGTAGTTCCTTGGATTCTATCTCCTTTCGTCATATCCCTCGCAAATGGAACAGAGTTTCAAATTGTTTGGCTAAGTGGGCTACTGAGAATGAGGATAGTTGGGATATTAGCGGAAGGGATGAGATTCCTTTGGATTATCATGGGATTTTTGATCGGCTTCTATTAGAGGATAGAAATATGTAGTCTGGTGGTGGGCCTTTGGCCTTTGTACTATGTAATCTGGTTTTGATTGAATAAATATTGACCCCTTTTCTTTAGAAAAAAAACTTAAATTCAGATTTAATCCATCATTTACTCATTTCCCATTGATCTTTTGATGAGATAATTGAAAAGGGCATTCAGATAGAGAAGTATTTAATTAATAGAGGAATCATTAAAATCTTCAAACCAGGCAACAACAATTCTTCTAAAATAGTAGATAAACTAGTAGATAAACCCAAATTCTTAGGTAAAAATAGAAATATTGTAGGGGATGGTGTAACTAATGTGAAAAAAATATAAAACCCACAAAACCAAACACCTAAAAATTCAACTCATAACATAACAATCCCAGGGGGATGACCAAAACAAGGACAACCAAAGCACAAGTTTACTCAACTAGGGGACACTTACAAAAATATTTTTCAAAGTTAGCCAGCGCAAACATGATATTATGTCCCAACACAAAGCCTTTTGAATATAATGTTCCAAAACTAGATTGGTATAAGGAGGATAAATACTATGAATATCATAGGATATAAGGACATTCCATAAATAGATGCATGCATCTCAAACATTATGTCTAGGATATTATTGAAAAAGGTGACATAGCAAAAGAAAATGGCTCAGTTAAATAGTCTAATAATCATAAAATAGGGATATATCAATGTTATCCCCCAAAGGTAGCAGTCATTTTTTCTGGGACAACATTTGAACTATTTTGGTCCTATAGACCAAAATTGTCTCTTCCATTTTCAAAATTTGTCCTAGACATTCAGATTCCTCATTTTCCAAGCTTCTCAAAAAATCTACAAACTTTGCTAGTCAAGTTCAATGGGTTTTACATGTTGATTTCTATGGAATTTATATCTACATATTCTATAGGTAGGTTCATTTATACAGGTTCAAAGGCTTTTACAAGTGGTTTCAGTCAAAAGAATTGATTTTCAGCACTTGTGCATTTTTTGGGATTTGTTCAGAGCTTTGGTTCAGTTTAAAATCTTCATCGGCAAGCATCTGAGTGCAAAAAGAGACTTGAAACATTGAACCATTGAACCATTTTGGTTCAAAGGTTCAACGGGTTCAAGGTTCAACAAGTTCATCTTTGGCAAGAGTTAAGCACTTCATCAAGGTTCAAAGTTCAATCGCTTTAATTGGTTCATCAGTTTCAAGACATTCAAGGTGGCTTGAACCATTGAACCACTTTGGTTTAAAGGTTCAATGGGTTCAATGTTCAATGGCGGGTTCAACCAAAAAAATAGTTCAATGGCTCAGTGCAACCAAGCATTTCAATGTTTTATTTCACTCAGTGTCTTTTGGTTCAACCAAATAGTTCACTCAGTTGGTTCATTATTTTAGTTTATCCCTTAGTTCAACGTATACAAGTTCAACAGTAGGTTTAAGGACAATTTTCAAAGCTTTGTTTGAACCGTTGAACCAAAATTTGGTTTAACGTCTTGGTTCAATGAATAGGTTAATTCAATCCAATGGTTCATTTAGTCAATTCATCATCCTTTGGTTCAAAGGGGCTCAACGCACTTCGTTGAACCATTGAACTAGTTCAACAGATTGGTTCAAAGCCTTGGTTTAATTGATTGGTTCAATGTCAAAGTTCCTATTGGTTCAAAGGCAAGTTCATTATGCTTGTTTCAATGTTTAGTTCATCAGCTTGTTTAATTCATTGAACCATCAGCTTGAACCATTTTTGGTTCAATCGATTGGTTCAACCGATTGGTTCAATGTCAAAGTTCAAAGGGGCAGTTTAATGCAAAAGGAAACTTCTCGAAGGACAACTACCCTTGCGGAGGACACTTAATCAATAAAAGCACCCTTCTAAAGGGTCATTTTTCAAGGAAGCCAAAAGGTAATTATTTTAAATTTGTTTAAGGCATTTGAAAATTGGCTAAAACTTAACTCTTTTAGACTTTTGTCTAAAGGAATTCCTTCAGACAAAAAGTCTAAAAGAATTCTAAGTGGCTGCGGGCTCAAAAGATCTGAAGACTAGTCAATGACTTCACGGGAATTTTCCTTGGGCAAATTGTCCACAGGAATTTTACATGAGACAAATGTATATAGAAATTACCCATGGGAGAAAACACCCAGGAATTTTCTCAAAGGATAGTTCACGGGAAGCCTTAGCCTGAGGATTTGTCCGTGGGAACTGCCAAGGCAAAGGGCTGCCAAAGGACCCCGAAGGGCAGGTGCCCTTGTGGGGGACTCTCGATGGCCAAAGTAAAAGGCTATTCTGACTTGACATAGGTCATTTCTCAAGGCCTAAAAGGGCAAGTCCAATCTAGAAGGGAAAATCCAAAAGCTAAAAGAAGACCAAGGGGTGACACCCCCTAAGACGTAAAATTTAGGATAGTAAACTAGCCATTGAGAGCACATTGGCGGGCATGTAAACATCAATTTTAAAGATAGTGAAATAGCCTTTGATCTTTTGAATTTATAGAATCAAATGCATTCCCAAATTTAAGACCAAAAATAGCTAAAAGTGAGGAAAGATAGAATAATGGATGAATCTAGGACCTGATTCAATTAACCAGAAAAGGAGGAACGATGAAGACAAGATCAGACCACCAGGTGGACATCAAAAGTTGTAATTTTTCAATTACATGACTTATTTATCTACATTGAGAAGATCAAATGGGTAAAATGCCCTAAAGTTCTATCCTATCTCCCTAATAGTTCCCAACACATCATGATGTATTACTATTCCTGAGTCCTTGAAGTGGTTATATAAGGGACTTTCTTTCATTGTAAATTTATATCTTTTTTGACAATCTGAATGAAACTCTGCCCAAATTGAGAGGCATCATTGAGACTTTGTGCTTAGTCTATTGATCATATTCTATTAATGGAATAAGAAAGCAAGGGACTTTTTTAGACTTTGTGTTGTGATATCTTTTCTTTTTCATTAATTTAACAAGCAAGATTAGTAAAATTAGTCAGGAAGGTGTCCTGAAGAATCAATTATGGAGAGACTTTGTGCCCCGATAGCTGCCTTTAGTGTGTTTTATTTATATTGTTGTGTAAAGGAATTTGAGAAGAATTCATGCCCTCCTCATCCTTCATATATTACTCTTGAGTATTTTAGGTGCAGACTTTGTGCTATGTCTTGATTTGCTAGTTACCATACCTTTAGTTACATTCTAATTTTATTTCCAAGAGTATTCTTGTGGCTAGCTGAATAGTTATTCATAAAGAAGAAGAGTGCTATTTATCATTCCCTTGAGTTTTTCCTTTATTTTGTACACATCATCTCTAAAGAAAGAGAGATGGATGTCTTGTCCTACCTTTGAGTATTATTTTTTGTTTATACATATATATAGCATATCCTTAGGGAACCTCCCCTTGATGAGAGGAGAGAGTAGTCTCCTTTTGATGTGATAAACTTACACATTAGGATGACTAATCATCCTAATTTGGCTAATAAGACCTATTTTGTTTACCAATACACTGATAGACAAAATATTCAACCAACAATTTTTGGGGACTCTACTGGGGATATACCCATTATCCATTTATAGTCTATCCATTCCATTCACCTCCACACCAATCAAGAAAGAATGCACAATTTAAAGCCCCAAGCTTTAACTGAAGCAAGGTCAATTTTTTTTCCTTTTGTTTTATAATCTAGCAGATTCAAGGTATACATGAAGCCAAAGGGCTAAAGGTGTTGTTGATCCTATGTTCGAGTTGGTACAACAAAGTGATTTTGATCTGTTTCCTTCACCATCTCGTCTCCAATGAACCTAGAGTTTCCCTCCTACTAAAGCTAGATCTCCATTACCAGATGAAGTATCTACTTTTGTAGTTGATAAAGCTGTGCCTATAATTACCCCTTTGAGATTTGTTATCCCTCCTTTTTAGAATCCTATAATGGCAATTCAAGGCCCCTGGTGTAATGCTTTTGGTCCTCTCAATCTTACTCCTCCTCAACATGAGTTTCCACACAGTTCTAGGAAGAATTTCCCTAAATTCTATAATGATGTCAAAGTTCATCTTGATGAACACATTACAGCATTCAGTATAGCTTGTGGAGTAATCAGAGTAGAGTTTGAAGATGTAGCAGTCAGACTTTTTGTTGAAACACTACAAGGTGCTACTGCAGATTGGTTTTACCATCTACAGGCTCAGTTTGTGACTGATTGGAATACTCTTAAAGCTAAGTTTGAAGCCAGATTCAAACCTATAGAGGATGCACATACACTTCTGGCTCAACTTACATAGATGAAAAAGAGCCACATGAGCCTATGAGAGACTTCATAGCTAAATTTGATAAATTGAGAAATAGAATTCTTATCATTGTTTGACCTATAGCTAAGAATCTTAAATGATTTTTCATTAATTCTTAGCTACATGAAGTTAGTTTTCTCTTAAGACGTGTTGGCCAAATAGATCTTGCTACAGCTCAACTTTTGGCCACTGAAGTATAAGATGATCTCATCTTAGCAGGGAAAATAAGAAGAGATCCCAATAGAAACAAAGCTTCATCATCTTCTAAATTTGCATCTACAAGCACCACAGATCCAATGGTGAAAAAATTAGCAAATGAGTTTCTTGCTCTTAAAAAAAATGGCTCAAGGAATGTCTTATGCTCCTACATACAGAAGGACATTCCCAAATCAGTCATATTAGGGCAATGTTGCCAAAAATTAAGGACAAAAAAATTGTCTCCCTCCCCCACAAGGGAAACTTGCCCTAGAAGCTCCTCTAACTAATTTAGCAATGGAATATTTTGAAGTAGAATCAAAATTCTCTTATCAGCCTGAATTAAATCAAGAAAATGACATTGATATCGTTGAAGATAGTCAAGAAGAATTAGTTGGTGACTCCCACATTGGTTTCCTGAATTACCAGGATGAACCTAAAAGTAAAAGAGAAGCTTTAGATGGATCATATGCAGTGTTTACCAGGTCTAAGAACTAATTAGTCCAACAAGCTAATAAAGAAAAGACAAAGGAACAACCACAACCAGCAGTCACAATTGTCAAGCATGGGATAGCTCTGCCTTTTCAATCAAAAGATTTGGTCATTACTCAAAATGTAAATACATCCATTGTGCCTTCCCCTTATACTTCTAATTCACAAACTAGCCCACCTCCCATCCCTCTGAAAACTCAAAAAGTTGAAGTACCTTTTTTTATACCTAGCTCGATTCAGCCATTTGACATAATTCATCATGTCAAAAAGACAAAAATACAGATGTTTGAATTTGAATACTTGCAGTCTAATCTAGATCAATTGAATAAGCTAGTCCAATATGTTAAAAATTAGATCGTACCTATATGACAAAAGGCTAAAAAAGTAATTCTTGATTCTCCAAAGAATATGCCTATTCCAAATAATCTGGTCATTACTCTTCCAATTGCTCCTAAAAAATAGAACCCTTCTATGTTTCCCTATTAATCAATGGCCATAAGCTGAGTAATTGTATAATAGACTCAGGCACATCTAATAATGGTATGCCTACTAAAGTCACTAAGTTTCTTGGTCTCACACTGACCAAGATGTTTGGGAGATGTTTCTAGATGGAGAACAATCAAGTACCATTGCTGGGGCAAATCAAAGATGCCAAATTTGTATTTGCAGCCTTTCCAGACAAGAGAATTAAAATGACTATCTTAGTGGCTGACATCCTAGCATCTTATGGCATTTTTCTTGGATGAAATTTTTGCAAGGACATGGGAGGAGAACTAAACATGGATCTATCTGAGGCAAGGATCCCTATCCAAGGTGTGATGAAGAGATTACTTTTTGAAAAGGAAGAAAAGTATGTAGTTACCAAGACATCAGCTCTTGAAGCTCAAATCCTTTTTGAATATGTAGGTATAGGTAATTACTTTTTATATATAGATCATGAAGAAAGACCCTCCATCTCTGATGAGGGAAAGTTTGAAGTAAAGTTAGTATCTAATGAGATTTGGACTCTAGAATTTGATGGTAGCTATTCCTCTACTGGTTCAAGAGCTGGAATTGTCTTGATATCTCCTCAAGGAGATATGTTTCCTTCATCTTATAAATTAAAATTCAGCAACACTAACAATATAGTTGAATATGAATCGTTGTTGCTGGATATGAAAGCTACTCAAGAAAGTGGCGTCAAGTTTCTTCATGTTAAAGGGGACACCAAAAAAGTGGTCTGTCAAGTGAGAAATTTATATCAAACCAAGAATGAGAGGTTACACCACTACCATAACCTGGTTTGGGACCAAATTGAAAGCTTTGATGCTTTCAACATTTATACCATTCCCAGAGAGTCCAATGACAGAGCTAATACACTTGCTATTTCAGGAACTCAGTTCCTCATTCAGATTTTAAAGAAGCCAAGTATACCATTGAGCTGGTCTATAGACCAAGCATTTCTAACAATGATAATCATTGGCAAATATTTAATGATGATCATCAGATCATTGCTTTCTTGGAATAAAAAGACAATTTTGAACAATAGTATTTTGAAGGCAGTGAATCTCAGAAGTCTGAATCTATTTTTGAATCTAGTTCAGATGTAAATGAAGAATTTCTACAGCTAAAAGGAAACAAAATTTCTAAAGGCCTAGTTTCTCTTGAGAAGCTATTTGACAAGCATGATAGATTCGTCAAATAACAATAAATAGATGCAAATTTCTTTCAGGGATTTGACCAAGTAAATCTAACCAACAAAAAAATCCCAAGATGGTCAACATTGGTAAGTGTTATACACCTGAAGAAAGATTCAAATTCACTTCTTTGCTCTGTCAATACATTGATGTCTTGGCATATTCATATGAAGACCTGAAGTCTCTCAGAGCTAATAAAATTTGCCATCACATTCCTCTCAAGGCTGATTCAACGCCCTACAAGTAGAATTTCAGATAATATAATCCAAAAAATTCAGGTACTATTATGTCTGAGATACAGAAAATGTTAAATGCTAGAATTATTTTCCCAATCCATCATTTTACATGGATTGCGAATATAGTACCTATAAAGAAGAAAAATGGCAAAATCCACATTTGTGTAGATTTTTGGAATCTGAATCAGTCATCTCTGAAAGACAATTACCCTTTGTCAATCATGGACTAAGTGCTTCAAATAGTAACAAGATCAGAAATGTTATCAATGCTAGATGGCTTCTTAGGCTATAATCAAGTTGAAGTTGCTGAAGCTGCCCAACACAAGACTGCATTCATTATGCCTTGGGGTACATTTGCATATAAAATACTGCCTTTTAGATTAATAAATGTTGGCACTACCTTTTAGAGAGATATGGACATGGCTTTCAAAGATGAGATTGGCAAATTCATAATGGTATATCTTGATGATTTAACTATCTTTTCAAAGCATCGATTTGATCATGTACGCCACTTGCAACAAGTGCTGGAGCGCTGTCAGTAGAATGGTATTTCCTTGAATCTTAAGAAGTCTATTTTTGAAGTGATAGAGGGAAAACTCCTTGGACACATTATGTCTAAAGAAGTTATAAAGATTGAATTAGACAGAGTCAAATCTATTCAAGAGCTGAATTTACATACAAGTAAAAATGTTGTTCACTCTTTCTTCAAAAAAGTGAATTTCTTACAGATATTTATTCCTAAATTTGTTGAGAAGACAAGACACATTATGAACATGATGAAAGGAAAAACCACCTTTAGCTAGACTAAAGAAGGCAAATCAGCATTTTAAGACATCAAGACTACCATTGCTCATGCCCTTACCTTGGTTTGCCTAGATTACCACAGAAATTTTATTATATACAGCTATTCATCTGAGCATACTCTTTCAATGATTCTTATTAAATAGGACAAGGAAGGTATGGAATCCCCCATATCTTTCATGATTTTTCCTCTCAAAACCCATGAAATGAAGTATTCAAATATAGAGAAGCATGCCTATGCGTTGGTAAAAGCTATCAAACATTTTTGCTTCTATATTCTGAATTCACATACTACAACCTTTGTTCCTAATGCTATAGTCAAGTCTATATTAACTCAGTAGGAGTTTGGCACAAAGAGAGGTAATTAGATTGCAAAGATCCAAGAATTTGATTTGGATATCAAGCCAACAAAGCTAGTCAGAGGTAAAGGCCTTTGCTAATTAATGGCTGATAATAAGCTAGAAGATACACAATGTGAAGAAGCTAAAGTAGAAGGTGCACCAATAGTCCTTTTTACCTCCACTACCAATTAATGGTACTTAGATATTGCTTATTTTTTAACTTATGGTGAATGTCCTACTCATTTGTCTTACAAAGAAAGGAGGACTATCAAGTTAAAACTTGCCAATTTTGTCCTTTGGGACAACGACCTATATAAAAGAAACATAGATGGAGTATTCTTTCATTGTGTGGAGAAAGTATAACAAACCCAAATCTTGAAATCTTTCTATAATCTATCCTATGGAGGACATTTTTCCACTCCTGTGACTACTCACAAAATTCTGTGAGCCAGGTATTACTGGCGAACTCTTTTCCAAGATGCACATAAGTGGGTGAGGAAATGTGAACTTTGCTAGCAATTTGTTGGAAGACCCAAGTTGGCTGCCCTACCTCTCAAGCCAGTAATCATAGAGGAACCTTTCCAGCAATGGGGACTTGATTTTATTGGAACAATAAGCCCATCTTCAAGTGCTGGACATGATTATGTCCTTACAGCAATTAATTATTTCACCAAATGGGTAGAAGCAATCCCAACTAAGCATGCTACTTTAGAAGTTGTATGCAAATTTCTCAAAGAGAATATCATTTCCATGTTTAGAGTTCCACTCAAAATTATTACTAATAATGTAGCTTGTTTCACCTCTCAAGAGATTATGCAATTCTATTTTCATTATGGAAATATGCTCTCTCATTCTTCTGATTATTTTCCACAAGGAAATGGACAAGCTGAGTCCAACAATAAGAATTTGGTAACTATTATCAAAAATCAAGCAAATGATAATCAAAGGACATGGCATAAAGCATTGGTGGATGCTCTGTGGGTAGATAGGATCATGCCAAAGAGGGCAATTGGTATGTCCCCTTTTTAACTTCTTTATGGTATTAATGCTGAGATACCAATCACTTTAGAGTTACCAGCCTTGAAATTGGCAAAAGCCATTAAAATTAGACATATGAGAGTTCTCTTGACAAAATAATCATGTTCCTGACTTAGCTAGAGGAATAGAGAACAATGGTGGTGGATAGAATTATTGCTCATCAAAGTCTGGTAAAGAAACTCTTTGATCAGAAAGCCAAAAATTGTGATTTCCAGATTAGGGATCAAGTCCTGTTGTGGAACAAAATAAGAGAACCAAAGGGGATGCATGGAAAGTTTTACTCCCTTTAGAGAGGCCCATTCATAATTCATCAGCACATGGGTAAAAATAGCTTTCTATTGAAATACTAAGATGGCACACTCTTTTCTCTACCCCACAATGGGCAGCATTTGAAACACTTCAATTCTTGAAGTATCATATCATTACCTCTGTATATATGTATATTTATACAATTTAAATTCTATTTTGTTTTGTTTGTTTTCATTTTTGATGCCTTTCATTTCTGGATAGCATGACTCTAAAGCCCAATGGTACACATGAAGACACTGGAGATTCTGTATTCTACTCCTTTCAATTTGTTTTGCAATTGATAGAAGTTTTCCAACTAGAGCCAGCTGTTGTTCCCCAAAAGTAGCAATCATTTTTTCTAGGACAACATTTGAACTATTTTGGTCCTATAGACCAAAATTATCTCTTCCATTTTCAAAATTTGTCCTAGACATTTAGATTCCTCATTTTCCAAGCTTCTCAAAAAATCCACAGACTTTGCATGTTGATTTCTATGGACTTTGTATCTAAAAATTTTATAGGTAGGTTCATTTATATAGGTTCAAAGGCTTTTGCAGATGGTTTTATTCAAAAGAATTGATTTTCAACACTTGGTCATTTTTTGAGATTTGTTCAGAGCTTTGGTTCAATTGAAAATCTTCATCAGCAAGCATCTAAGTGCAAAAAGAGACTTGAACTATTGAAACATTTTGGTTCAAAGGTTTAATGGGTTCAAGGTTCAACAAGTTCATCTTTGGAAAGAGTTAAGCACTTCATCAAGGTTCAAAGTTCAATTGCTTCAGTTAGTTTATCGGTTTCAAGACATTCAAGGTGGCTTGAACCATTGAACCGTTGAACCATTGAACCACTTTGGTTCAAAGGTTCAATAGGTTCAAAGTTCAATGGCAGGTTCAACCAAAAGAATAGTTCAATGGCTCGGTTCAACCAAGCATTTCAATACTTTATTTCACTTAGTGTCTTTTGGTTCAACCAGATAGTTCACTCAGTTGGTTCATTCTTTCAGTTTATCCTTTGGCTCAATGTCTACAGGTTTAACAACAGGTTCAAAGACATTTTTCAAAGCTTTGTTTAAACTGTTGAACCAAAATTTGGTTCAATATCTTGGTTCAATGAACAAGTTCATTCAAGCCAATGGTTCATTTAGTCAGTTCATCAGCCTTTGGTTCAAAGGGGCTTGACGTGCTTCGTTGAACTATTGAACTAGTTCAACGGATTAGTTCAAATCCTTGGTTTAATCAATTGGTTCAAAGTCAAAGTTCTTGTTGGTTCAAAGGCAAGTTCATTATGTTTGTTTCAATGTTTAGTTCATTGGCTTGTTTAATTCATTAAACCATCGACTTGAACCATTTTTGGTTTAACTGATTGGTTCAACCGATTGGTTCAATGCAAAAAGAAACTTCCCAAAGGACAAGTGCCCTTGCGGAGGACACTTAATCAATAAAAGCACCCTTTCGAAGGGTCATTTTTCAAGGAAGCCAAAAGGTAATTCTTTCAGATTTGTTTAAGGCATTTGAAAATTGGCTAACACTTAACTCTTTAAAACTTTTGTCCAAAGGAATTCCTTTAGACAAAAAGTCTGAAAGAATTCTAAGTGGCTGTGGGCTCAAAAGATCTGAAGACTAGTCAAAGACTTCATGGGAATTTTCCTTGGGCAAATTGTCTACGGGAATTTTTTGTGAGACAAATGCCCATGAAAATTACCCACAGGAGAAAACACCTAGGAATTTTTTTGAAGGATAGTTCACTGAAAGCCTTAGCCCGGGGATTTGTCCACAGGAACTGCCAAGGCAAAGGGCTATCGAAGGACCCCGAAGGGCAGGTGCCCTTGCGGGGGACTCTCGGTGGCCAAAGTAAAAGGCTATTCTGACTTGACTTAGGTCATTTCTCAAGGCCCAAAAGGGTAAGTTCAATCTAGAAGGGCAAAGCCAAAATCTGAAAGAAGACCAAGGGGTGATGCCCCCTAAGACGTCAAATTTAGGATAGTGAACTAGCCATTGAGAGCACATTAATGGGCATGTAAACATCAATTTTAAAGACAGTGAAATAGCCTTTGATCTTTTGAATTTATAGAATCAAATGCATTCCAAAAATTCAAGACCAAAACTAGCTAAAAGTGAGGAAAGATAGAATAATGGATGAATCCAAGACCCGATTCAATTAACTAGAAAAGGAGGAATGATGAAGACAAGATTAGACCACTAGGTGGACATCGAAAGTTGTAATTTTTCAATTACATGACTTGTTTATCTACATTGAAAAGATCAAATGGGTAAAATACCCCAAAGTTTTAGCCTATCTCCCTAACAGTTCCCAATGCATCATGATGTATTACTGTTCCTGAGTCCTTCTTGAAGTGGCTATATGAGGGACTTTCTTTCATTGTAAATTTATCTCTTTTTTGACAATCTGAATGAAACTCTACCCAAATTAAGAGGCATCATTGAGACTTTGTGCTCAGTATGTTGATCATATTCTATTAATAGAATAAGAAAGTAAGGGACTTTTTGATATTTTGTGCTGTGATATCTTTTGTTTTTCATTAATTTAACAAGCAGGATTAGTAAAATTAGTCAGGAAGGTGTCCTAAAGAATCAACTATGGAGAGACTTTGTGCCCCCATAGTTGCCTTCAATGTGTTTTCTTTATATTATTGTGTAAAGGACTTTGAGAAGACTTCGTGCCATCCTCATCCTTCGTATATTACTCTTGAGTATTTTAGGTGCAGACTTTGTGTTGTGTCTTGATTTGCTGGTTACCATACCTTCAGTTACATTCTACTTTTATTTCCAGGAGTATTCTTGTGGTTGGCTAAATAGTTGTTTTGAAAGAAGAGGAGTGTTGTTTGTCATTCCCTTGAGTTTTTCCTTTGTTTTGTACACATCATCTCTAAAGAAAGAGAGATGGATGTCTGGTCCTACCCTTGAGTATTATTTTTTGTTTATACATATACATAGCATATCCATAGGGAACCTCCCCTTGATGAGAGGAGAGAGCAGTCTCCTTTTGATGTGAAAAACTTACACATTAGGATGACTAATCTTTCTACTTTGGCTTATAAGACCTATTTTGTTTACCAGTACGCTGATAGACAAAATATTCAACCAAAAATCAGGACCCATTCCTTAACCATGAGAAAGGTAAAGGTAAGAAAAATAAAAAAAACTAGGGTCAAGTAATGTCAACCAAGCCAATCATCCATTTGATTTTATCAATAATAACATTAATATGGTACATAAGCATGTCAATGTTATAATCCCATCCAAATATAAATGTGTAGTAACTAAATGATGTGCAAATCTCACCCTACCAAGTACACCATCACCTGATGTTGAACAAAATTATGACATCATAGATCACCTTGAGCAAATGCCAACAAACATATTCATTTTATATCTTCTCAAAACTTCCATTGTATATAAAGACATTTTGTATAAATTCCTTTAAGAATCTAATGTACCTAAAAAATTTGATCCTAAAAACATTCAAGCACTAATTGATTCTTTGGAAACAAATAACCAAGTGGCATCTGATCATTCTAATGTTTCTCCTTTAGGTTCAGAACATAATCTACCCTTGTATATAAAGGTTACCATTTTTAGGTACAAGGTAAAAATGGATTTTATAGATAATGGTTTGACCCTTAATTTATGTACACAAAGACTCATAAAACATCTTCAATATCTAATAATAACATTAGAATCAAATATCATAACAATCAAAACATATGATAATAATGAGAGGTAATCTATTGGCATAATTCATTTGCCTTTAATGGTAGGCACAGTTATTAAAGAAATGTTTGTCCATGTTCTCAATCTTGATTTACTATATAATATACTCCTTAGATGCCCATGGATTCATGACATGAACAGCATCCCATCAACCTTTCAAAAATGTTTGAAGTTTTCCCATGTAGGAATGGAAGTAACCATTCAAGGGGATCCTCATCCCTTCCAATATTGCAAATTTTTGGAAGGTAGATATCAAAAATCTAATTATCTCCCTATCACCAATGATAATTTCACCCCTATTAAGGATCACCCTTCACTTGAAAATTATTTCAATCCTAAAGGTTTGTTTCAAACACCTCCCATTGGTGGTTAGATTAACACTTCAAATCCATCCATATCCATTGAAAAAGTATTGACCAATGAGCCATATATTAAACAAGCTTTCAATAACCCATTTTTTGAACAAATCTCTAAAATCCCTTCTGTTGAATAAAATCCATCCACATCTATTCAGTTATCAAATAAACCTTCATCTTCCACTTCTTCTCATTTAAAAATCATTGATTGAGGCATGAATGAGTATATTATTTAGTATTTTTATATAAGTGCAATCCATGCAAATCCAAATGAGTATGGTAGGCCAAATCACATAAATGATCAAAGAGTGATTAAAAATATTGGGCTAACAATTTTTTTGAAGGGAGGTTTGCTTTCTGATAAACATATTGATGATTCCAATTCCTCCTAGATTTATTTAGATGAACTAGATACATGTTTTTCCACCAACTGATATCTTATTTCAAAATCTATAATGTGTAAATTAATGGACTACAAAGGCAAAGTTCTTGGTATCTATGAACAAGGTAACATTGAACCAATAAACATAAAAGCTAATGAAGGGAAGAATGGTATATGATTTAATCTAATTAATGTTCATCTAACAAACTCTCAAAGTGATTCTTCTAGTGATTCTAGAGATGATTCATCAGACAACAAGATGGGTTCCATCATTAGTCACTTTAAAGATCTAGCATTTACTAGTCTTTTCAATGAAAATGTTCTCTTCACACTTGACCTCGTATATCATTCTTCAATACATTGGGATCAAAAATACATACCTCCACTTGATTACTTCAAAAATGATAAAGCATTAACTAAGTTTATAATAATAAGGGATCAAATTCCTATAGGTGATCATAAGAAAGGTTTCTTAATACAACTATTAGATTTAGCATATTTTAGAGGACAAGGATCACATCAGTTTATTAATTCTAAATCAAAATCAACACAAGAAGAGGTAAAAAAAGATTTCCTTCTTCTGATACTACCTTAATCCTACAAATATTAATCTATTTTGCTTATTGATGAAACCATTCCTATAAACATTGAAAGCAAGGATGAACCAAAATTTGTAAAAATAGCTATCTCACTCAATTCAAAGGAAAGGGAAATTTTTACACTGTTTCTTCATGAATTTTATAATGTATTCATATGGTCTTATGTAGATATGCTAGGACTAAACCTAGAATTGGTAGTTCACCATCTTATGGTGTACCCAGATGTGAAGCCAGTCAAATAAAAACTTAGAAAAATGCACCCCAAAATACAACTACTTGTTAAAGAAGAGCTAAAGAAATAGTTGGTAGTAGGATTTATATGCCCTATTAATTATTAAAATTAGATATAAAACATTATACCAGTATCTAAGAAACTAGTAGGGATCAGAGTAAGCACAAACTTCCATGATATCAATAAAGTATGTCTAAAAGATGATTTCCCATTACCTAATATAGATATGATAGTTGACTCTACTACATGACATGAAATACTATCCTTAATGGATGCATTTTATGGTTATAATCAAATTAAAATTGATGAATAATATCAACATAAAACAAATTTTACAACTCCATGGGGAACATTCTACTACTAGGTAATGCCTTTTGGGTTGAAAAACATAAGTACTACATATCAGAGAGCAATGACAATTATCTTTCATGACATGATCAATGATATTATGGAGGACTATGTGGATGACATTTTGGCAAAATATAAATCTAGGGTAGACCATCCTCATGTGCTTCATCATTTTTTTAAAAGAATGCATGAATATAACATGTGGTTAAACCCAAAGAATTGTGTATTTGGTGCTACATCAGGAAAGTTGTTAGGATTCATTATTTCGTAGCATGGAAATAAAGTTGACCCTTATAAAATTTCAACTATCTTGGATATGCCACCACCCAAGAATCTTAAATTCTAAGGATCTTATAAGGAAAAATACAAGCCATCAAAAGGTTTATATCCTAGCTTGTAGATATCTATCATCCATTTACATTTTTTTGAAAAAGGATGTCATTTTCACTTGGATAGAAGATTGTGCAGAGGCATTTAGTAATATCAACCTATATCTTTCTAATCCACTATTTTTTATTCTTCCAATAACTAGTAGGCCATTTTTTCTATATATCTCTACTACACAATATGCTCTTAGAGCATTACTAGAGCATTACTAGCACAACTAGATGATAATAGAAAAGAGAGAGTAGTATATTATTTGAGTAGAACCTTGATATCCTATGAGTTAAATTACTCTTAGATGGAAAAATCTTTTCTTGTAGTAGTTTTTACTTACCAAAAGTTATGACATTACATGCTTAACAATAACACAAAAATCATTGCTAAAATTAATCCCCTTAAGTATCTTTTATCCAAAATAGTTCTTATAGGCAAGATGTCTAAGTAGGTCATGTTACTTATTGGGTTTGATCTTGAGTATGTTAATCAAAAATAAATCAAGGGTTAGGTTCTTGTAGATGTTTTAGCAGAAGCACCACTTTATGGAAAGGCACCAATTATTATAGAATTCCATGATGATGCAATTATGTCTATTGGTAAATCCTTGCTTTGTCAATTTTTATTTGATGGCTCTTTTATAAATCATGATTATGGGGCTAGTATCTTGTTAGTGACACCAGATGGTAGTTTTATACGTAAGGCATTTCATATTGAATTCCTATTCACAAACAATATAGCAGAGTATGAAGGTTTAATCATAGGTCTCAATATCATAATTTAGTGGGGAATTCAACATATCCTTGTTTTTAGAGACTCCAAGATAATTATTAATTAACTAATGAATTCCAAGCACGTGATTACAAACTCATACCTTTATAAGAGAATGGTGGATATCTTGATCAAATATTTTCAATACATCTAGTTTGAACAAGTGCCTTGAATCGATCATAAGGTAGTAGATGTTATGGCAATAATAGGCTCATTGATAGATTTAAACACTAAGCATAACAATTTTTTGGTTGAGTACTTATGAGTATTTGTTTATGACACACCAAAATCAAAAATGGTTTGTGAGATCATTGGTCTCTCCTCACCATAGTACTCAGATATATATGCATACCTTTCCAGCAATACACTACCATCTAACCTATCCTCAAACCAATGCAAATCATTCATCCAAAGAACATCCTATTACATAATCCTTGGTAATACTCTATATCATCAATGCTATGATGGAAATCTTCTACATTGTTTAAATTTTAATGATTCTATTATGGCTATTCAAGAAGTATATGAGGGAATTTGTGGGTCACATTCAAGTGGAATTATACTGGCTAAAAAACTTCTCTGAGTTGGTTAATATTGGCCAATATTATAATCTAACTCATGTGAATATGTCAAAAAATGTATACCTTGTTAAAAACATGGAGATATTATACATAGTCCTTCACAAGCATTACAACCTATAATAAAACCTTAGCCATTCACCACATGGGGGTTAGATATCATAGGAAAGATTAATCCTAGCTCTTCTGATGGGCATAAGCATATTATCACTAGCACTGAGTATTTTACCAAGTGGGTGGAAGCAATGCCATTGAATTATGTGACTGGCAAACAAATTTCCAAGTTTATCCTTCACCATATTATTTTCCACTTTGCTATTCCATCCACTCTTATTTTTTACAATGGTAAATCCTTCAAAAATAAAACTATAAAATCCCTTTGTCATACATACCATATAAAACACAAATGGTCCACTCCCTATTACCGATAAGGAAATGGCCAAGTTAAGGAAAAAATAAGAACATTTTATGCATTATTAAGAGAGTTTTCAATGAAGTTGGTTGTGACTAGCATACTCCACTATACCCTTCCCTTTGGGCATATCGTATAAGTATTCACACACCTATAGGGGTAATCCTTTATTCCCTTATTTATGGTAGTGAGTCTATTTTGCCTATTGAGGTTGAGATTATGTCACTCAAAATATCTTTGTAACAAATCATAGATGAGGAATCATATCAAGAGTCATGCTTAAGTGAGCTCAATCTATTAGATGAAAAATGACTCAATAATTTAAATCACCTCAAAGTTTACCATAATCACATTCATACTAGCTCTAGTAAATGGATTAAATCTAGACAATTTGAAATCAAAGATCTTGTTTTGAAAGAAAATCAATGAAACACTAATGTTGACAAATAAAAGAAAGGAAATTTTGAACCTAATTGGTTAGGCCCATAAATCATCATAGCCAAATATGGATCTAGATCTTATAAGTTAGCCATGAAAGATGGAGAGGATCTTGATGATCCTATGAACATCATGCACCTTAAGAGATTCTATGCTTAAAAAAAGTTGGCTCTCTATGTTATTATAGGTCTATCAAAAAAATTAAAAATAATATATATATATATATATATATATATATATAAACATGTATACATCTAATGCCCATAAGTGAAAACCATGTCCATGGTGCTTTGGATAATTACCATCCTAAAAGCTAGTTCTTCTAACATCATGTGCAAAAGTCATTATCTATAACTACTCCTTTTTCCTAGGGGCATGATATTAGCACTAATTTCACTGCATAAATCCATTTGTGTCATTTTTTTCCTTTATAAGCATTTTTCAAAGTTCCCAATTGTAATTGCATTTCCAAAACTAGTATTCTTGCTCATAGTTTGAGAGAGTGGCTTTCTTAGTATTTCCATTCAAAACATTTTAAAAATACAAAAAAACATTCAAATATTTCAAAAAAATCCAAAAATAATTTCAAAAATCCAAAAACATCCAAAAAAAAACAATCCAAAAAACAAAACACAAAAACATTCATAGAACATAAAAATAAAGACAAACCAAATCCAAACAAAGAAACCAACATTTAGTATAACCATTGGTATCCATTGACCTTTCATTTCATTTGTTTGTTCATTGGGTGGGTCACTCATGCATCATTTTCATCATACAATTTGTTCACCTCATCAACTATCCACTTTTTCATCACTTCCCATATTTGGGAGAGTTACATATGGTTTGATATCCACACATGAACATTGTCTAAGTGGATTGTGTAGGCAATGCTTAGAGACATGGAGTCTCTAGGGTCATCTTAGCCTCCACCTTCACCATCATCCATCCCCCTTATCTTTTACCATTGGACCTTTTTAATTTGGCTTCTTCTTCATCTATCTAGTCTTCATGCTTGCTCTTAAAACGTGACTCTTCTTCCATACCTTGTTTCTTTATGTGCCTTAGCCATTTTTTTGGTTAATTTTATCTTTATTTCGTTTCCTTAGCCACTTGTTTAGTTAATTTTATCCTTTGTTTCTTTTCTTTAGCCATTTATTTGGTTAATTTTATCCTTTGTTTCTTTGATTTGACCATTTGTTTGGTTACTTTATAACTTTTATCAGTATGCTTGATTATTATAGCTTTGTAAATCTTATTACTCTTGGTTTTGTAAATCTTTGTTTCTTTAGAATGCATTCATTTACATTTGAATCAATTAGTAATAATAATTCATTTACTATTATTAGTTTATGTTTATGCCTTTGTTCATGTATATCTTGTTTGTTTATCTAGATTAACTCTTGTCTTACTTTCTTGTTTATTGTTAAAAAGATTATTTTGTGTAACAAAAGCATACATAGTATGGTTATGACTATATCATGACGTACTTTTCTTAAAAACACAACTTATTCTTTCTTTGTTTTTACATGCTTAAAACATTAAAATCCATCATGATTATTCCATATCATCAATGATACTATGTTTTATAGCTACATTGAAAATCATGTTGCTCAAAATACTCCAAATTTTTTGGAATGCCAATGCAAAGAATAGAAACCCATATTATGCAGCAAAGTTTTATCCATGATCATAAAATTCATTTCATAACAATCATGCATCCATATATAAAATAAAATAAATACAAATACAAATAATAAGTACAATTGCATACATGCTTCATACATCTAATATGCAAGAAAGTATAAATAGTGATATCCACATAACTCAATTAAATAATAAGTCCAAAGTCCATGAATACCAAAGTCATCATGTCTCTATATATCAAAATATGTATATATAATAGATACATCATGTGTATACATTCATAAAGGTCCAAAACTAAGTCTCATCCTATCCCTTAGAAGGAATATCAAATTTTTGAAAAGGCTCTAATTGTTGTGATGTACCATGTGGTGGCCACATACCTCATGAAACCTACCCGACTAACATCTCTAACTCTACTAGCTCTATAGATTTGGTTGATGTTGATCATCTCATAGAATAATATCTAAAATATGGATCACATTGATGTGTTAGTACTTTAGCCTCATATAAACTCCTATAATAAGTGGCCTGCTCCATAACCCTCATCACCCTATCTAAAACAACTAACTAACCTATCTCAGCTAGTTGTACCCTCACCTCTACTAACTCAATCCATGGTGTATCTCTTCCCTATCTTTATCTCTATATAAGGGATGTATAATCTAAATTATGTGTCTCTACATCATAATTAATAACACTTGACCTCATAGTAATACCATCCATCCCATCCAAAGCATCTTGTAATCTATGAATGTCACCTTGTAATTGTTGAATCTCTATCACTTACTCATCTCTAGTCAAGGCTATACCCTATAACCTAGTCACCTCATGATGTAGACCATTAATCTCCCTATCCCTCCCTTGAATATTCTCTTGTGATTGCTCAATCAAAGCATGCTCCTATAAAGTCTATGAGGATCCTGTAATCTCTCCTTTATCCATCTAGAAGGTCATACTATCATATCAAGCCCTATGTCCTCATGACCTATCATGTCATGCCCTATGTCATCCTCCCTCTCTATAATAAGAGTGTCTCCACCTACTGGTTGATCTATGTCTAAATCCATTGCTACTCTTACCTCTTGAAGAATCTCCATATCCTCTACCAAAGTAGTGGGAACATCATGCATCTGTCTCATCTCAATAGCTCATCCTTTATATCTCTCTCTTCCTCTATCACTAGCAACAACCCTCCCAATTTAAGATCCCAAACCTATGCCTCAAGGTTGCCTACTCAAGCTCACTGCTAACCTCTACCTCCATGTCCTTAGAGGTCTATACGATAATGTCAATCTCAATGGCCTCTACTACACCCACCACTTTGTATACCCATCCATTACCCTTGTATCTTTAACATTCCTCCTATTTTTCCATCTCACTATCTATAATTATGTCCAAATATGATCAAAAATAGAAGGATCAATCATAGTTCCCCACTATCACCTCTTGCACACTATCTGATCAAAAACATGTGGACCAGTTGGAATATGTTGTCTCACATTGAACTACCTCATCACTCTATCTAGTCTATATAACTCAATAATATGTACATGTCTCCCAATTATGTAGGATGGAGTCATCAAATAATCCATATCTAACTCATCATTTGGCTAGTAAAAAACAATGTCAATATAAGGTCTCCATGTAATATGTGCCTTGGCTAGCTCATCTACATCTCTCTTATAAAAATCTAGGTCACCTAAATGTGGCCTATGTATAAAAAAAATAATGTACCAAGCATAGGTAATAGGATCTCTTACCTATCGAGTATCTAACTATCTAACTAGTCTTTCTATAGTTATGTGCTCCTAGCACCACACTTGTAGTAGTGTCGATGGTCCTATCTCCACCCGACTAGAGTAAAAAAAGTAGTGAAGATCATGATATAAACTAGATAAAATTCAAAGTCCCCATACAAACCAAATGTCCATCTCCATCATGTCACCAATAACATCTAACAATACAATAGGCCATAGCCTCCCACTCTGGTCGAGTAAAAACATGACACTGACAATCGCATTCATAATAATAGTTAGTGAATCTATCTCTAGATCCATGTAATAGTCAACATCAATGTCATTCCTCACAATGAATAACATGCTCTCACCAAAAATCCTAAACAAAGTCTCATCTTATGGACCCTACCCCCAATAGACTAACCTACCTCAAATCAAAATACCTAGTATATGATAAGTATCCTCTAATTTCACTATCATCTCCCCTATCAATAAGTGAAATGCACTCATCTCATTATGCCATCTATTAGCTAGTATAGTCAACAAAGACCTATTAGTTCATACCTCAAGCATTTATGCAATGTAAGAAAGACTAGTAGCCTCCATCATACCCCACTCATAAACTGTTAAGGTTGGTATTAATGACATAGCATGTGCCCTATGCTCTCAGTAACTATCACTAGTAGAACCTCCTGCATATTAATGATGTTTCATATTGTGCAACACTATTAGATAATTCATCTCTGCATATTTTTTATCAATATCATTTCATCATTTCTTGTTCTTAAAAACCATAATTTTTTTTAAAGCACTTCAACAAAAATTCTTCTCAAATTAACAAAATTACTATCAATGAAATCGATTCACATTTTAGTGATATTACTTCCATATTTATCAATATCACTATGATGTTCAATGATTTCACTATAGTGATATTATCTCAACCCTTAAATGAAATTGCTGCTCAAAATAATAAAATCATTATGTTGTTTAATGAAATTACTATTTACCCTAGCGATACCATAAAAATGTCAACAATATCATAATTTTGGGAATCACAATTTCATTTTTCTTATTTTCAAACCATAATAAATACTCAAAAAATTCAAAAATTTAAAAAAATAAGTCACTTATCAAACAACCACTCCTCTCAAGGTTCTAAAAATGTCTCACTCGCTCTGCATGATGCTCATAGTGAGGAATACAACCCATTTCTTCTCGCTACCCTTGAATCAAGTACTCTCTAATTACTTATTTAGCACTAATTTTGAAGATTCTTTGCACAAATGATTTTCTAAACTCCCCCAAAACCCTTGTTTATATTAAAAACCCTAAACAACATTTATTTTATTATAATCCATCGATTGTTAATACACAAAATTTTAAATCAATTTATTTTCATCAACCTATCAAAACCTTATAATCATTTATCAACGTGAAAATCCATAATCATTTGCAAAATTTAATAACAATTTTCTATTTAGGGATCTACAATTTATTATTACTGGGATATATCATTCCCACATCTACTTCTTTGGCCATTGAGCCATTAGCAAAAAAAATAAGCATGCAATCTCTGAGTGGTTTAAACTATTGATTTTCAAATCAAAGCTCTAGTTTTACTAACTAGGGGCAACTCTTTTACATTACCTACACATTGCAAATTTGATAGCAAAATTGAAATCGATTGATTTTTTGTTCGACCGATTAATTATCTCTTATTTTCATCAATTTTGAGTGTTTATCTATTTATCACACAAACCCTCGAGGGGGTATCATCATACTCATTTTCATTCATTTGGGGCAAATTTTTTATTTTATATCATCAACACTCTACTTCTATTCTTTGAAATAGTATTACTTCGCAACACCATTTCAAAGAGGGGCAAATGTAGACACCTAAATTTAATTTAGTATTGAAATATGCTTTAATTTATTTACTCATTCTTCTTAATTTATTTTAATCATTTTTCCTAAGTTTATTAATCATTCTTCTTTATTTAATAATTAACATTTCCTCTTAAATTTAATTTAATTAATTGATTAATTCAAATACTTTTGAAAAATTCAATTTTGTACCTTTTACTATTTATTTTCATTATTTAAATCTTTAATTTTACTAATTCAAATGTTCCCACTTTTCTCTCCCTCATCCCAACCAAATCCACAAAATTCTCCACTTCTTATGACTCCTCCACTAGGTTATCAATCCATTTGTTAAAGTCTTGTTGAGTTAGCTAAATAACCCCTCTTTTTACTCCACCTAGTTGAAATAGTTCCTATCCTCATGGATGATACTCATCCTCAACCATTAATCATTTAGAACCTTGAAAAATTCTAATTGATTCTCCACCATCAGATCATAATCCAATATTATATAAATAGCCTTACAAATCTCCTTTTTCATTCATCCTCCTTTAAAGTAAAAAATATTTCAATCAATCACAATCCTAAGAGATCACAAGTAGAATAAAATAAAATTAGAGTCAATATTGCATTCAAACTCTACCCATTTTACCTTTGTAATAGAGGAGTGAGCACCACATTTTGATAAGAACAAATTGGATTTGAATCACAATGGAGAATTTGGTATTTAAACTGTTAAAGTTTTTGATTGTTTGTTTATGATGTTTGTTTCTCTAGCTTTAGTATAATTCTAGCTTTGAATAGTTATGTTCTTTATTCTTTGCATTTTTAATTCATATATATATCAAGACAAGTATATAAAGTTGGTGATGTAATGATAATTGGGGGCATGGTGAATATGGTTTGGACAAGTGTGTAACCTAAAACTCTAACTAGATGTGTTGTAGTATAAAAAGGCAAGATAAAGTAATATGGGATCTATCTATATGAGTTAAAACTAGATAAGATGAAGGATAATTATAATATAAGGATATAATAGATAGGGTGATAAATAAATATGAGGATGCCAAGGTAACAATAGATTAAGATATGTATAAGATGGGATGATAAAATATACAAGATTATACAAGATTAAGGATGTACAAGATATGATGAATGATAAAGTACATAAAGATATATAAGATATGATGATAGGTGAAGCAAATAAGGATGTACAAGATGATGAACAATGTACAAGATGTGGATATATAAAATGATTTAGGTTATACAAGATAATAATGTGTGGTGTAGGGATGAATAGGTTAAGTCTAAAGGATATGACTTGAGATGAAATAATGGTGGGATAAGAAGTGATGATGGACAAGGTAAGAGTATACTAGATGATAAGACTAAATATGGGGTAATGAGGGTAGGACTAAGATGGGACAAGATACAAGATAAATATGTGATCTATGTAGACTAAAGGGTACAATGATGTTGAAATAGTGGTATGACTATACAAGGTTAGGGTATGACTAGGTTATGGGAGATAGTGGAAGACTATGGTACAAATAGGATATAATAGTCAAGACTAGATTAGGCAAAGAAGAGATGAGGTGGTAGAGGTTTTACTATTGTTAAAGGTATATGACTAGACTAGGATATGATTAAGATGAGAGGTGATGAGAGTAGCCAAGATGAGATGAGGTAAGCTAAGAATGTACAAATGAAATGGATAAGGATAGAATGTATAAGGTAATATAATATATTCAAGGATATACAATATTATAATATAGGACACCTAGATTGTTGTGTATAAGATAGGGTGAAATACTAACCTAATTCACAAACAACATTGGTCTAGCATGACATACACCAAAGAAATCAAACCACAAGCCTAATATTAGTAAACTAGTTTAGGAATGTAACTCAATGACTAAATCATTTAACACCTTTGTGAGTGAGGCTGAAGGTTGGTGAACCATTATGGAATCTCTCAAATCATTTCAACCCAATTTTCACTTAATATTTACTTCAGAGCTGATACTAACTCTAGAAATAAGTCACCTACTAAGGCAAAAGGTCCTAAACTGGGTTTAACTGGATCTTTAGGGGCATCCCTGATATACACTAGGTACATGGGGCCAAAATTTGTGTAGGGAATTGTCTAATGCTTATGTTAGATAATTAACTCTTTCCTTTCATGGAAGAATTATAAATGGTCAAACTTTTGGCCTAATGATAGTTCACCCTAATTTTTATACTCCATCAAAATACAGAGTGTGCTTTAATGTGTGGTGATGAAATCAACATCACCAACCCCTAAGACTATCACAACTGTATGGGTGTCACTTCCAATGGGATGGATTGTTAGTGGATTTTAAACCTCCAAGACTCATTTAAAAGGTGTAGGGAGTAGAGAATACACCATTTTATCCACTAGGTGACACTCAATCAATAAAAAAGATTATTAACAAATTAATTAAGTGTGACATATACAAAAAATATATAGAAGATGGTTTTTTAAATGTCAAAAATATTTGATAGGTAGCCTACAATGCAAGTGATTAGTAGTTTCAATTTAGAAATATTGAGAGGTAACATGTACGATAATATGTTTGAAAAATGTGATCTACAAAAACAAGTGGTTATTAGTCTTAAAAAAGAGAAAATTCTCATTAAATTCACACCTATAAAAATCTAAGAAAAATGTTACTATAATAAGCCTCAATAAAAATACTAAAAATATCATGGATTTTACACTAATATTTTTAAATGAGGTTTTAAGATGTAGGGTCTAAGGGTGACAGCCCCCAACGAGGTCAAGGGGTAGTGCTCTTTATGGGGTTAATGGAATTACCCCTTATGGGTTTAAGGTTTGGGCCTCAACCATGCCCCCTATCAGGGTATAGGGTGGGGTCAAGGTGTTTCATTAAAAATGTGTCTATATAAGTTTAAATAAAAATAGACAAGAAGGATAGGGATAAGTGATTAGAATGAACTTGGATTTGTTTGCATACTGTATCCAGACATTGTGAGTACTCCTCTTTGGTTGGGGAGGAATACTAAAAGTAAGAAATCACCACCACAAAAATGTTTATTAGTAGGTATATGAGTGGGCTGCGAAGCTACGTTCTTGTTCTAGGAAGTGTCAAACTTCCTTAGAGATGACAATCCACTTTTGAGAAACAAAAGAGTGATAAAAAATAAAGAGATTAGAAAAAGGAGAGTAAAAGAGAGATTATTTTACCATTATTCACAACTTAAGTACAATAGAGAGTAATAGAGTGTAGGTGGTATATTTAGTTTATATTTGGTAATTATTTGGGAAAGTTTTAGAAGGGTTACTAAAAATCCATAGCTACCAACATCGGTTAGGCTATCAAGGTCAGTGATCAAGTGTGACCAATATCATTTAGGCTACCAATATTGATCAGGACAATAATTGCCTAGGGGATTACAAAAGGCTTTTATAGGTCTAGAAAATGGTTTTGGTCAAGTGATGAAGGTTAGAGAGAGAGAGAGAGAGAGAGAGAGAGAGAGTATTGTTTGGATAGATCTAGTCAGAGGTTTGGTGTGTTAGAATAAGGGGAAATAAATAGGGAAGCTTTATAACTCCTTCACAAAGGTTTAATCAGGAATGTGTAAAACAATAAATAGTAGGTTAAAGTGATTGTAAATTAATTGATTAAAAACTTATAAAATAAGTGATGTACTTAGCTATAGAGGTGATTGAATGATAAGTGCCAAATGGGTAGCTCCTATAAGGCTTACTAAATCGATGCCTTGAATGGAGAAAACAAATGTGTGCTACTAGTTCTCTAGAGCTTGGTTCTTGATCTGGATTGATTTGTGCAAGGTAATAGTGAGCCAAGATATGGATGTTTTGATGCCAAAATCTTGCATGTGAATAGAAATGAATTTTATTAATTTTTATTAACCTGAAAATTAGTTTAGAGTTTGGCTTAAATAACCAATGTTAGTGATCCCACCAATGTCAGTCATGGGTTGACTGACATCAGTGACATGAGAATAGGTAAAAGGGATATTTTTAGCCTATTTTTTGTTATTTCTTATGCCAAGTGTGGTATCTATTAGGAAATGGTAGAAGTGGGAGGTTAAGAAGGATGTAGTTGGTTAGGAATTTATTTTTGGGGTGAGGACAAGTCATGGGTAGTTAGGATAAGGGGACTAAGTCTTGAGGTGACTTAGAGGGTGAGAATTATTCTTAAGATGAGGTGGCCAGGTAAGGTGGCATAAGTGGTTTTATTAATTAACTTAATTAAATATTTTAAATTAATTAAATCTGTGATGGGTAAAATCATGGGTTAGGGAGGCTAATTATTATTATTGAAAAGGGGCTCAAGGGGGGTTTCATCATAGGGAGTTATGCACATGTATGACATAATTTTGGTGTCTACATTTGTCCCTTTTGGTCTTGTAATTTTCACTAATAAGTTTCAAGACAAAAACAAGAATTAGATGCTTTAGGTATTGGATGAGGTATCCCCCCTCAAAATGGGAATTGATGGAGGAGAAACCAAAATTAGGTACCAGTTTGATAAGAAGTGAATTAGGTGAGTGGATGAGAATGTGGTATCATGGATTGCATGCATACTACTATGAGCTATAGTCAACAAAATCATGAATAGGTAAGGTGGAGGAGGTCTTAGATAGAAATAACCAAATCATAGCTTGTAAGTGATAGCTGATAAGGTCAAAATAATCAAAGTTATAACTCTAATGGTCCATGTGTGACAGGTATCCAAGGTAAGAAGTGTTCCTAATAAACACAAAAGGTTCTAGGTGATATGATGAGCTTAGTCACCATCCAAAACACTTAATATATATGTGTGTATAATAGCCAACTATAACATAATAGCATCAGTGATCAAGATAAGCAATACAAAGTTGGTGTAAAAGGGTCAATGATCAAGGAGATAGTTAAGATCTCTAGTCAAAGTCATTATGGGTAGATATTTAAGTCATCTCCAAGGGTGAGTGTCATGGTTAGGGAGATATACATGATCTCCAAGCTAGTTTCCATAGTCAAGGAGATATATGTGATCTCTAAGTTGGTTGTCATGGTCAAGGAGATATACGTGATCTTCGAATTCACTAAGATTAGGGGTAGAGTCTAAAGGATTGTGTTTCTATTCAAAATTTTGTTTTTTTTTAGATTTAAGAGAGAGAAGAAACTAAAGAAATAATGGACGAGGCTTGTGAAGTACCTGGATATAGTTTGCGCATCGTAAATCCAAACGCTGTGAATACTCCTCTTTGGCTGTGAAGGAATAACACCTGAAAGAGATAAACACTAAAAACACGAAGAATATTAGTTGATAAGAGAGTGGATTGCCAAGCAAAAGCTTGGTCCTAGAAGCGCCAAGGCTTCTTCAAGGATGACAATCCACTGTTTAAAACAGAATATGACAGAGACAAAAAATAGAAATAATGAAAGATGTGAAAAGAAAAGACTAAAAACAAATGCGTACCTAATAAACTGTAATCTGGTAAACACAGTCACCGACGTCGGTGGTATTGCCGTCGTCGGTCAGAAGGTTGCCGACGTCGGTTGGGGAGGTGACCGGCGTCGGTCGGGGCAATAGTCAAGAGCTGGTTACAGGATTGGTTTCAGGGCTGTAGGATAGTCTATGGTCTTGTCTAAGGGTTTGGGGGTCTGTGCGGGGCTATTTGAGGGCTAAGGGATAGAGAATATTGTCTGGGAATAGACTGGATAAGTGACAGAGATGAAAGGCAGATGGACAGGAGAGAGGGCTTATCAGCCTCTCCGGGAAAAATAGAGAAAGTTTTGGTGAAGGATATTGGAATAGACAGAAGACAGAGTATTTGATATAAATGAAATGATATAGAAATAAAGACAGCACAAATACTTAGCTGTGTTGAATAGTTGATGAAGATAGCATGCAGTCCCAGTACAAAACGTTGGATACAAGATCTCAGTGCCTGAGAGAAGTTGTCAAGTATGTTGATCCCTGCAAGAAAACAAGATGCCAGAACACCAAAAAGCAAGAGCACCAGAGCTTTGTTTCGCCGGGAGAGAGATTCTCTTGTTAGATCACTCGAGATTCAAAAACTTCTGATTTTGATTGTGATTACCTAGAAAGAGGAAGAGAAGTCAGTTAAGTATAACCGACGTCGGCGATTCCGCCAGCGTCGGCCGATAGGTGGCCGACGTCGGCGGGGTTAGAACGGGCAGAACAAGCCACCAAGCCCATTTTTTATCTGCCAAGTGTTTTTATGCATTGGAGAACACCGAGGGTTGTGCTAAATATGCACGAGAATTTGTTAGGAGGTTAGAAGAATTAGGGAGAGATCTTGAGTGAGTCATAGGAGGAGAATCAGTCTAAGGTGAGGTGTCTAGGCGAGGTGTCCTAGGCGAGGTGTCAAAGGAGGGAGGGGTTAAAGGGACTTATTTAATTAAAAATAGTTGATTATTTCTAATTAATAAGACTTAGGTGGGTTAGGGACCAAAGAGGACTAGGAGGGAGAAAAGACCAAGGGTTAGACACTTTTTCGGTGTCTACATTTGCCCCTTTTTGTCTTGTTGATTGTTCTGGACGAACTGCAAGACAAAAACAGGAGTTAGTTGCCCCAGGTATGGGATAAAGTTGATTTCATAGACAAGAATATGTGAGAGTTAGTTGCCTAATTATGGATGAGGTATCCCCCCTCAAAGCAGGAGTCGAGAGAAGGGAACCTGGAATCGGGTGCTGCTTTGACAAAAAGTGATAGATAGGGTGGAAGATAGAGTGAGAACGCTGCAAAAATTGTGATTGCGCGTACACCACTTCACGAGGATGGTCAGGTCAAATTGTCATGGGTCAAAGGTCAAGGAGTGCCAAAATTGAAAGAACCGGGCCCCAGCATTAGTCATAGTTGATCGGGTTATTCAATCGATGCTGAAGCTCCAATAGTCGTCATGTTCCAGGTATCCCAGGCTTAGGAAGTGCTCCTGAAAACACAAAAAAGTCACAAGTAGTGCGGATCAACTGGCGTGTGATCCTATACTTATGAGAGTCCAAAAATATGCACACAATTTTGCTAACCAGTCGTGGAATAATATACAGGCAAAAACAACCAAGGCAAACGCTTTGGAAGTGGTCGTGGTTTAGGAGATGGGCATGATCTCCAATGTCTGGTGGTCGATGGATGGATGCAAAAAGTAATCTAAAAGTGCCCCAAGGGGCCAAAATGACATGGTCTGAAGGACTTGACTTGATTAAAGACATGATTTAGGTCATTTGGAAGAGGGATAAAAGGTTGAAGGCCACCGATGTCGGCTATGTCACCGACGTCGGTGTCCAAAATGGACCGACGTCGGTGCCAATCGGCCGACGTTGGTAGCCTAGGGCACGCCGATGCCGACATCAGCGGCCTGCCAAATCCGACAAAACCGGATTGGCAGCCCACCAAAAGTCATTTGCTATTTGATTGAAAGAGAAAAAGGAGCTTTGGAATTTGTTGAGTGATAGTGACCTTGAACTGACCCAGGGAGTAGTGCGAGGTGGCAGAAGAGCATTGGTGGAGAGAAGGCACTGATTGGATGCTGTAAGGACGCGTTTGAGTCAGCAAGATCGTGCAAAGCCATTAGGACAGAAGAGATGGCAGAGGGGAGTAGAGGGCCCGCGGGAGGTCCACCACCAGTGGCACCCATCGTGCCACCATGCCGGCGTCGACGGGATGAGGTAGGAGGGTCTTTGAACCCTATTTGATTGATTTTGCTTTTGAATTTAGTTTTGAAATTTTTGTTATTTTAGGCAAAAATTGAGGGGGGGAGGGTAGCTAGGAAGGTGGATAGGTTGTCTAGGAGAGTTTAGGAGTAATTTAGAGGGTTATTTGGGTAGTTTAGGAGACAAAATGGGGAAGCCCTAAAAATTAGGGCTCACCCCATTCGGCCCTAGGGCCGAACCAGTCACCGACGTCGGCGATACCGCTGGCATCGGTCGACCAGCAACTGGCATCGGTTACTACCCTACCGATGTCAGTCACTAAGTGACCAATGTTGGTTAGGAGAGTGCTGTCGCTGGCATGCTAACCGATGTCGATGGCTGCCTGGTCAAAAGAAGAATGAAAAAAGTTTAAGTCGAGGGGTTGAAATTATGTCAAAGATTTCCCGGGTGTCGGGGTAGGCATAGATGATCAAATAGGTTGGTAAAATAGGAAAAGTAGGAACAATGTTAACATGAGATTGCTTTGGGTGGGTGCAGGCTAGACAGACTCTGATGCTGCGAGATCGCCTCCTGACTTTGCTGACGTGGATGCGTGGAGGCATGTCCATCGAGGAGTGGGCGCAGATGAGCGCCATTGGACTAGGCGGGTTGAGACGCTACTGCAGAGTGGCGAGGGATGTGAGTCTCATGGTTGCTTTGATCGAGTGGTGGGACCATGCCACCAACACCTTCCACCTACCTATGGGGGAGATGACAGTTACGATTGAGGACGTCTACCAGATTTTGTAGCTACCGGTGCATGGAGCAGACTTGTATGCGTGCTCGAGAGAGGCGCATGACATTCATATGGTGACGCTATTTAGAGAGCATGCCGCGGAGATGAGCTACCACTCGGCGAGTTTTGCCTATGAGCCATTGTACGCGGCAGATGAGGAGGCCCATCGGCTAGCGATTTTGATGATGATCAGCATCACAGTGTATGCATTGCCGGATGCAGAGGGAGGCAGATACCTGATGGCCATGACTAGAGTTTTACTGGAGATGATAGAGTAGAGGACAGTGTTCGCCTGGGCGCCAGTCTTTTTGGCTCAGGTCTACAGAGAGCTATGGGGCATTAGCAAACAGTGGCAGTACAGCTTATGTGTAGGCCACCTCCTGCACTGTTGGGCCTACGAGCACATAGTAGTCACACGACCTCTCAGCCTCCCAGTGGTGATTCAGGCTGGCTTCAGAGTTGGATTCAGACGATGGCACGAGGTTATGGCATAGACACAGATGGATGGAGTGGTCAGGGACATCGACCACTACAGGGGAGTGCTGGAGGGTTTGATCCTGGCAGACATCATTTGGAGACCATATTTGGTCTATCCAGCATTCAGAGACCAGGGAGAGCAGCTGGTTGGAGCTCAGAGCCGGAGATGGGTCAGGGGCAGGCGAGCCAGTGAGCTCGAGAGGATCCCTGCAGAGAGAGTGCGGCGCCAGTATGGGCTGCTATAGGATGTGCCTCATGCCTTCCCACAGTATAGACGGGATGACATAGAGGCACTACTCCCACTTCCAGAGGAGACAGAGGAGCTTGATTTTGAGGAGTTGCCGACAGGACCTGGGATAGTCGACCCAGGGTGTACAGAGGCCTACACAGCATGGTGGTCAGGTCAGTATAGAGGGATATAGGTCAGGTAACAGCTAGATCTATAGGCCATCACTAAGGAGCGGGATACAGCCCACGAGGAGAGAGACACGGCTCAGGCCCAGGTCTCAATTTTGTAGGGTCAGCTGACAGGGGTGACTGGACAGCTTGCAAAGGTGACAGGGCAGGTGGCAGCATTGACAGTGCAGGTCACTCTGTTACAGGGACAACTAGTCGCAGCTCAGGCACAGGCAGGTGCAGGGCAGAGTTTTGGAGGGCAGGGCCCACTGTAGCAGCCATCATTTTCACAAGGGGGAGGACCATCAGCATCGGTGCAACTAGGTCAGCCACAGCCACGGGGGTCAGGACAGGGCACGGCAGCAGGGCAGATGGGTCCACTGCAGACTGTATCTATGGTTAGATACAATGATGCGTTGGATGAGATCATGTACTATGAGAGGGCTATTAGGGGGATCCCTCATATACAGTGATACTCGGAGATGAGGGCAGAGCAGAGCAGACAGAGATCGATGTCATGAGCAACGGCTTCAAGGTCACGCAGATGACAGAGGTCAGAAGGAGGAGAAGATACAGCCTTTTCTCGACCACCGCCACCACCACCACAGCCATAGCCTTGAGGGCAGCCCCAGAGTTGTATTATTATTTTGGATGTATATACCGGCCTGCGCGCTGAAGACAAGAGATGTATTTGATTTTTGAGAGTGAGAAACAGATACAGGTTGTGTCTGCTTTGTATAAAACTGATTTTTTGATATATATATGATGAGATTTTAGCTATTGATGTGTTATGGAGATGTTATAAATGTTTGATGTGTTTCATGATGCATGTTTTGATATGATATGTATGATGATTATGATGATGCTAATGATGAGAATGATGTAAATGTTATGTTTAATGATGATATAATGATTAGATGATGATAGATGTTATATGGAATGTTTAACTTGTGGATTATGCAAATGTTTAATGGATTATGATGGATGAAATTTATGACTAATGAAAATGAGAGTATATATTTATTGACTGTGATGTGATTGATAGGTGACGAGAGAAGGAGATTGAAGAAAGTGACGAAGAAAGTGGTCGAGCTAACCCCAGAAGATCCCATGTCAACTGAGTACTACCTACATAGCCCCTATTGTTAGGGGCCTCAGGCCTATGTAGTTCTCCCAAAAGGGAGGAAGAGTCAAAGTGAGTGATGGTCTAGTCAAGGTCAAGGTTATGGTCATAGTCATGGGTATGTTTGAAAAGGTTTTGGTTGAATGTGACTAAAGTGTAAAAAGAGAAGTGAAAGCCATATTTGCTCTTTCATTGACAAGGACCAAAAAGTCAGTATAGATAGAGGTTATTAGAACCAAGAACCCCATTATGCATTGCGTCGTTGACCATAAGTTATGCTAGAGTGGTGATCGAATCACTTTGACACTAAAGTGAGCTCGAAGTCCCTTGAGCAGGTTATAGGAAAGGAGGATAGGACAACCCATTTTAAGAGTAGAAATAACTTTGCCCCTTTTTATAGGAGACCCTGAGACAACATAAGCCAAGTCCATGACTTTTTTTTTTTTTTTTTTTTGAGGCTGATCAATACGGGAAGCCTATATAGTGATGTCATTGTGTATGATGGTCAGTTATGAAGCTGATCGATGCGAGAAGCTTCTAAGATAGTGTTGTTTATTGCCAAATTTAGTCATAGCCATCCTTCAAGGGAGTGGTCTAGATCTTTGCTTAATAAGGGCTTTTGAATAGCTGTCCTTCGAGGGAGCAGTCTATTAATTGCGGCAATGATAGTACAGCTGTCCTTCAAGGGAGCAGTCTGCTTTTTAATTTGATTTTTGTGACCTTGGTTATTTTGACATCTTGATTGATTGTTGATAGGAATTGGAGTCATGGACAAGACTTATAAAAGTTTAAGGGCTCCCTTTTATTAGGACAAAGTATCCATACTATATAAAAGGGTTTTAGAGGATTGATTAAAGGAAGTAGGGTTGAAAAATAAATAAGATTAGCTGGATGAGGGATTACTCAAGGAACGAGCTCAAGTTAAATGCTAAGAAAATGAGTACTCAACTAGCAATAAAATGGTCGTAGATGCAACACATTAAGGGGTTCAGGTTCTGGTCGGCCTTCAAGAGAAGACAGATGATAAGTCCCTGATCCATACTTGTGCATGATAATGTAAGGTTCGAGCCAATTAGGAGCGAATTTGCCTCGCTTACTTCGTTCCATATTAGTCACATGTTGATTCTCTTTGAGGACGAGGTCTCTGATATTAAAGTCTCGTTCTCTTAGATTTTTGATATAGGCTCATCTGATTCGACTTTGATAGACATGGAGATGATTAAGGGCAGCAAGACGACGCTCATCAAGTAACTCTAATTGAGCTAAACGATCTTGATGAAAGTCATCATTAGAAAGAATGTCACGTAGAGAAATGCGAAGAGATGGGATCTGTACTTCGAGAGGTAGGACAGCCTCTGTTCCATACACGAGAGAAAAAGGGGTAGCGCCTGTAGAGGTTCGGATGCTAGTGCGGTAAGCCCACAAAGCGAAGGGAATTTGAATGTGCCAATCCCTTCCAGTGTCATTGACCACCTTCATGAGAATTTTAGTTAGAATTTTGTTGGAAGCCTCTGCCTACCCATTTGCTTGTGGGTAGTAAGGCGAAGAGAAACTGAGCTTGATGCCAAATGAATCGCATAGCTTTTGGACAGCTTTGTTTTTGAAGGACTTGCCGTTGTCGGTGATGATTTTATGAGGGACACCGAAGTGACAGATGATGTGGTTATTGATGAAGTCGACAATCTTGTCGGCTTTTGTGGAGACAAGAGGAATAACTTCCACCCACTTAGTGAAATACTTAGTGGCGGTGATGATGGACTGATGACGAAGAGATGAATGAGGATTAATCTCACCGATGAGATCTAAACCCCACTGTGAAAAAGGCTAGAAATCTTGAGCAACTTGTAAGGCATGACTGGGGAGATGAAACAAGTTAGCGTGCTACTGACACTTGATGCATCACCAAACATAATCGCTACAATCTTGATGAAGAGTAGGCCAATAATAGCCTAGACGAAGGATGCGCTTGGCAATCAAATTTCCACTGAAATGTCCACCACAAATCCCGTCATGGGCTTGCTTAATGGCATGAGAGGCTTCAGTGGAGGTAAGACAACGAAGAAGGAGGCCGTCGAAACCTCGCTTATAAAGAAGACTGCCTAGCATGGTATAGCGAACGGTGCATTTGATGAAAGCTCGCCGCACATTGCTAGAGAGGTTGGGAGGAATGAGAGAATGAGTCAAGTAGTCCTCAAGTTGTTTATACCAATCATCTTGTGAACTAAAGTCTATGGTGTGGACAAGATTGATGTCAGTGGAAATGTATGAAGGCAATGGCACACGATGTACCATGACATAAATTCACGATGAGGATGATGATGATGAAGGAATATGCGAGGCAAGGGAAGCCATGGTGTCAGCAAACTTATTCGTCGATCGAGGAATAGTCTGCAATAAGTGATGGTCGAAAGATGCAAGAAGAATGTCGACATGGTTTTTGTACCTTTGTAAAATTTCATTTTTGCAGAGATATGAACCATTGACCTGATTGACGACGAGCTGCGAGTCACCGAAGATGTTGATGGTCTTGATGTTGAGGGAAAGGGCGGTCTGAAGTCCCAAAATTAAGGCCTCATATTCAGCCATATTATTGGTACATTCAAAGTCGAGTTTAAAAGACAGAGGCATGGGCTCCCCTTTGAGAGGGATGAGAATGACCCTGGCACCTCCACCAAGTTGACATTTGGAGCCATCGAAGAACATGGTCATTTGATAAATGGCATCATTGATAGAAAGAGTGGCGATGGACTCGTCAGGAAATTCACAGTGAGAAGGTTGATTGTCGGGAAGTGGGGCATCGGCTAATTGATCAGCGATTGCTTGCCCCTTTATAGATTTTTGTTGGACAAATTGGAGGTCGAGCTCAGCGAGCAACATGAGTCACTGAGCCATATGTTGATTCTGATAAGGCTTGGAGTGCATATATTTGAGAGGGTCAGTGTGAGTGATGACGAAGGTTTTTTGGTTAAGAAGATAATGGTGGAGTTTAGTGGCAGCAAAGACTAACACCAAACAAAGTTTCTCGGTATGGGTGTATCGAGTTTCATAGTCGACTAATGTTTGGCTAATATAGTAAACTGCTTGCTCGCGGTGTTGCTCGTCTCGATGCGCGATCATGGCACCTAACGAATGATTGGTTGCGGAGATATAAAGGTAAAAGGGTTTATCCTCTTGAGGTGGAATGAGGATAGGTGGGGAGATCAAATAGCATTTAAGGGCTTCAAAAGCCTCTTGACAATCCTTATCCCATGTAAAAGAGATGTCTTTTTTAAGAAGATGATGAAAAGGTTGGCAGCGATCAGAAAGTTGCGAGATAAAACGTCGAATGGACTGGAGTTTTCCTTACAAGCTGTGAAGCTATTTGAGATTAGATGGGGGTGGCATTTCGAGGATAGCGCGGATCTTGGCGGGATCTATCTCGATGCCACGAAAGGAAATAATGAAGCCTAAAAGCTTACCAGAGAGGACCCCAAAAACACATTTCTTGGGGTTAAGGCGAACATTGTATTGAAGAAGTCGAGAGAAGATGATTTTGAGAATAGTCAGATGGTCACGGCGAAGTTTGGACTTGCCTAATAGGTCATCCACATAGTCTTCCATGATTTTATGGAGGAGATCGTGAAAAATGTAGGTCATAGCTCGCTAATAAGTGGCACCTACGTTCTTTAAGCCAAAAGGCATGACCCGATAGCAGAAAGTCCCCCATGGGGTAATGAAAGTGGTCTTGTGCTGATCTTTCAGGGCAACCAGGATTTGATTATATCCTGAAAACCCATCCATGAGAGATAACATCTCATGACCGGCCGTGAGATCAACAAGTTGGTCAATGTTTGGAAGAGGAAAGTCGTCCTTGGGACAAGCCAAGTTGAGGTCACGATAGTTCGTACAGATTCGGATCCCCCTAGTCATTTTGGTAACAGGAACGATGTTAGAGACCCACTATGGATAATCGATGGGTTGGATGAAAGAGACTGAAAGAAGACGCTGAAGCTCTTCTTTAACAAGAAGTGCAACACGAGGATGCATTTTGCGAAGCTTTTGCCTAACAGGCTTAGCCTCTGGGTTTGTGAAGATGTTATGGGTAGCGATGGTAGGATCAATGCAAGGCATATCGGCGTAGGTCCAGGCAAAGGCTTTGCTATGGTCAGAGAGGAATTGGGTATAGTCAAGCTGCTCCTGAGTGTCTAAAGATTGACCGATTTTTAAAACGTGAGGAACATCAAAAGATGAAAGGTTAATGTTAATGGTCGATTCATTTAACATAACCTGCATTTCAGAAGGGAGGGAGCGTTGAATGAAAGAATCATCAGCGCCCATATAGGTAAGAATGGCATCATCGTCTATGCAGTGGACTGTGTTGATGGTTGATGATTCATCATCTATCATGCTAGGATAAACGAGAGGAAGAGATTTGGGAACCCCGTGGAGTTGATAGGTTAGGGGTTCTAAGCGGATGGTGTTTATGGAAAAAAAAACTAGGAGGGATGGAAACCACTGACTCCGTAGGTGAGGAAGGAAGAATAGGCGAGTCCAGAAGAAATTGGTTGATGTCTAGTTTAGGGGAAAGGTTTGTGAAAGCCTCAGTGGGTTCTTGGAAACCCAGTCCATACCGTTTCTTCACATTATCGTCATTGGGTGTTTTGACAGGCTGATGAGAACCTTGTTCGTAACGTCCAAAGCCGAAACCCTTCCATGCACACCTATAAAGATAGGTATGTGCAAAGGTGGGGTTGCTAAGAAAGGAGAAATCTGATGTGAAGATTTGAGGCGAGGAAGAAGGATTTGATTCAGTAGGGGCTTGATCTAGCCCCCCATAGACAAGATTGGTGCGAAGGCTAGGGGGACCATAAGGAATGACCATCCTGATTCGACAGTCATAGTTTGGGTGTTGATGAAGTTGTCCATACTCTTGAGGAGTTTGGAACATGTCTAG
The DNA here is from genome assembly GCA_037957365.1 of Torreya grandis. Taxonomy (NCBI): domain Eukaryota; kingdom Viridiplantae; phylum Streptophyta; class Pinopsida; order Cupressales; family Taxaceae; genus Torreya; species Torreya grandis. The sequence continues at coordinate 572,752 of JARHVA010000642.1, read as the reverse complement.
AGTAAGGAGACGATATTCTCCTAGTGAAAGTCTTTGGAAGATGTCGTCCAAGGGGTCCTTGGTTGGTAATTGAGAAGAGGATGTAGTGGTGACCACGGTTTGCGCACTAGTTGACGCTTCTGCGGATGGAGGCGATGCTTGGGTTGATGCTTTAAGCGGGATAAGAATGTCGTTTGGGCTATAGGTCGTGTTACAGGTTTTAAAAGGTGATGGGTCGATGGGAATGACATGGATTTGTTTGTCATGTTCAAATTTAACACAATGGTGGAGTGTTGAAGGGACGCAAGCCATGGCACGAATCCAAGGTCGCCCTAAGAGGATGTTGTATTGGAACTCTCCTTCGATGATGTAGAAGAGCTCCGAGATTGTGCGTGGACCGACGCGGATGTGGAGGACAACAGTGCCGATGGTGTTAGCAGTTGTGTCATTAAAAGAGCGCAAGATTGCGTCAGTTTTAGAGACGCAATTCTTGGGAAGAGCCAACTGATCAAAGGCATGGGTGGAGATGATGTTAATGCTAGCGCCCCCATCAATCATAACTCATTTAATACGAGTTTGATCAATGTAGGCTGTGATGAAAAGGGCGGCGTCCTGATCTTCCTCGGTAGAGGTAGGAATCTCAGAATTACTAAAAGTGATGGATGCGATGGGGGATAAAGAATGGACTAAGGCAGTAAGTGGTTGAGGGTCTTCAGGTTGAACCTCAGATGCCTGTAGGGCTTTGATTAAATCTTGGCGATGTTGGGGGGAGCTTTGAATAAGGTCATATAGGGTCATCTTCACAGGCGTTTGGTGAAGTTGTTTTATCATATATTCTGTGATTGCCTGTGAAGAAGTGGGTTGGGACGCACCTAAGATGGAAATCTTAGGTTTTGGTGGTTGAGGTGCTTGGACGAAAGGATAGGTCCAAGGGATAGCGGCTTTTTCTTTCGCTTTGTCCTTTTGTGACCTAGTGGTTACATGAATGGCGTTGATTTTGAAGATAGTAGGTGAAGAAAGGGTTATGGTCTGTTGGATAGATGTTGATGCGGTTGATGAGGCTGGATGGGAAGGTGATGAGGGTTGGTCAAGAGTGTCCTCAAGGAGAAGGGTATCTTTCTCCATAAAGCGGCGAACTACTGCCTTGAGGGCACAGCAGGTCTCAGTATCATGTCCTGGTGTGCGATGGTATAAACAAATCTTTGTATCATCGAACCAAGACGGTTTCGACCCGAGAGGTTGGAATGGCTTGATGGAAGGAAGGGTAATGCTAGAAGTTTTCAAAAGTTGACGTAATATTAAAGCGTATGAACCTTCTAAGGGGTCCACGCTTGTTGATACATGACGTGTTGGTGACTTCTGCTTGGGAGATGTTGAAGAAGGTTTTCGTACCACCTTTTGGGTTGGTGGTGCGGTGACAGGGGAAGACGGCACTTTCTTTGTGAGAGGTTTCGACTTTTTGAGAGGTTGACTTGTGATTGGTGAAGGAAGTAACGGAGGTGATTTGTATTGGTTAAGAGATGGAGTAGGAAGTATGCCAAGTAAAGTAGAAGGATGAGGACCTAAGATGGAAGGCAAAGTTGATGGTGGAGGAGGGGTTTGCCTTTGTGGTTTGGTAGTTTTCTTGGATTTGGTTGGAAGATTACTTTGGGGCGAAGTTTGGTTCAAGTCCACCTTCACTTGCGGGTGAGTGAGGGCAGAGAGAGGGCAAATGCCAAATGGCTTGATTGGTTTGGGTTGGGTAGATGTAGATTTGGAAGCAGCGGTTTGGTCTTTGTTTAGCGTCTTGGGCGATTCTGCCTTAGGAGGATTGGTAGCATGAGATGAAAGGGGACGAGAATGTTGAAGAACTTTAAGATGTTCCCACAATCCCCAATGTTCCACTTTCCTTGAAGGGAGAAGTTCTAATTTCTCCACTAGTCGGGAAAATGGTTGGGAGGACGTTGGATAAAGTTGGGATCCTTGAGAAGATGTACTAGGTGTGGCAGTAATGTTGGATCCAAAGTGTATGGGAGTTATCACTGGATTGTTGTTGGTCGAAGAAGATGGAGAGTCAGGTTCTTCTCTTGGTGGAGAAAGAACTGGAGAGCGTGACTCCTCAAGTGGGTAAAGGGCAGGAATTATAGTGCCCTCCACTTGTGGGCGAGGAGTAGGTAAGGTCAGGTCCTCCATAGGAAGAAGAAAAGAGGATGGTGAGATCGGTTGCACCGGTAAAGTTAAGGCATCCTCCAGGATGAGAGAGGTTGATGGAGAATTGACCGGGGAAAGAGGTTCGTCCACACGTGATAGACTGGTAGATGAGTTAACCTCTTGAGGTTGGTTGGAGATGAAAGGTGAGACCGTATTGACAGTTCGAATATCATGTTCATGAGTGTTGTCAATTAAGGTCTGGACATTATTATTTTGGGTTGGTAGATGATTGGGGAATGGCTATTTGAATATGTCGATGCCCTGGTTTGAAGGTGCATTAGGATTATCTAGAATAAGCTCTCCCTTTTCAAGCATGTCCTGGACTATGTTTTTGAAGGTTTTACAGTTTCCTGTGTCATGACCCTTGACATGATGGAAATTGCAGAAGTCATTTTCCCTGTACCACGCAGGGATGGCACGTGAGGGGTCGAATTGTGGCGGTGGTCGAATCTGGGGAAGTTTGATAATCCCTTGTTTGACAAGTTTTTCCAGTATAGATGCGTAAGATTCTCCAAGAGGAGTATATTGTCTTTGCACGTATCTTTGCTGGAATTGACGGGTGGCGCTCTGAGATGTGGAGGGTTCGGCTTGATTAGATGAAGAAGATGAGGGTCTAACGGCCACAGCGTTAGCAGCAGCTTTAGACTTAGGATTTGACGATGAAGGTTTAGATGACGAAGAGTCATTAGTCTTGGAGTTGGGGTTCTTACTCCGCAATTTGATTTTGTTCTCCTTGATGGCACATAATTCAAGTTTACGGGCCATCGTGAAGGCTTCGTTAAAAGTACAGAAGGTTTGAACCCTCAAAGTAGAAGAAATGTGTTTGGCGCAGGCTCAGGCGAATAGTTCAATGAGTTCAGTTTGAGGTAAGGAAAAGGAGAGTTGGTTGATGAGACCTCTCCAATGAGCAATGAAATCAGCTACTGATTCGTCCTCAAATTGACAGATAGTGTAAAGGTCTGTGATCGAAACCTTTTTAGTGATATTAATGGAGAAATGGTCAAGAAAAAGCTGCGCCAGTTGTGTAAATGAGAAGAGGGAATGGGTGGTAATGGAGCTGTACCAATTGAGTGCAGCACCAAAAAGGGACATAGGAAATGTGCGCAAGAGTAATGCGTCATTATGGGTGATAAGGTAGCAGGCATGTCTAAATGCCTGTAAATGTTGCTGTGGGTCTTCCTTGCTTTGAAAGCGCAAAAATTTTGGAAGCTCCCACTGGTTGGGGTATGGTCTAATTGGGACGGAAGGATGAATAGGATCATTGCAAATTTGCTCGTATGATAGAGCATTACGTGAACTAGAAACAGAGGTCTCTAAGCTGGACATTTTATCCATCAACATCTTGATGATATCTGCTGACGGATTGGTAAGTGGAGCACCCCCTAGATTATAAGGTGCTTGAAAGATATTGGGAGGGGCGTATGACGTGGATGGTTGCATAGACGCAATATATGGATAACTGGTTATTGGAGCGAAAGTTGGGGCCAAAGGCACTTGTGTTATGGGGTTGGTAGGCATAGGTTGAATAGGGGCGGTCAAGGATGGTTGAGGAGTGGTTACGCTTGTTGACGGATAAACAGTTACCCTTGTGTTGATGGGGGAAAGAGTAGGGGGAATAGAGACTAAAAGGTTTTGGAAAGGTGTGGGGTTTGGCTGAGTGACTTGAGGTTGAGGGAGTATCGGAACCCCCATGGAGATAGGTTTAGATGGAGAGGTTACGTTCTGAAGGTAAGATACCATTGGGTTATTGGTGGAGGTGTTGTCTAATGGTTGAATGGTAGGGGCGGTTGATGTGATTCTTGTGTCAATTAAGGAAGTTGGCATCCCATAGATTGGGTTGCCTAGGGAGTCTCGCGTTTGGCTATTGGCGAGATAGTGTTTCAAGGCTTTAACGTTAAGGTCTAAAAACCGTGCAAAGTCTTGGTCCCCTTCTGGGACGATAGGAGTTTGAGGCGGGGTTGGGCGAATGGGAGTTCTTTCAGTTTCTGAGTTGAACTCCATTATTGGACTGGTTGTAGGTGGTGAAGGTGGAAGCGGTTGTTGACTAGCGTGGTCAAGAAGGGCCTTGGTTTGACTGCGTGTCAAAACCATCCAAGGCTGGAAAGAGGCAGGTTTCAGAAATTGTGTTCTGTCAGTCTCAGAAAACCAGAATGGATGATTAGACAGTCAAAAAGTTGGATTTTATGCTTGCTGGTTTTTGGAAAAAAGAAAATCGACAGAGACCGACGTCGGTATAAAAACCGATGTCGGTAAATAAGACTGCCGATGTCGGTCAAATGACCGATGCCGGTTAAGATAAGTTGCCGACGTCGGTTACAGAACCGATGTCGGTTACTGTGTTTTCCAGAAACTCAAAAAAAAGTTTTTGGAAATGAGGAAAACGTCCTTACCAGCTCAAAAAAGACAGATAAAAATAGAAAATGTGGTGATGACAGACAGAGCCTAGCGTTAAATCCCTATAAATAATTTTATTAGGATCGTATGGCTTATGCCTTAATAAGATGTTTGAGGAAGTTGGCTATAAGAAGGGTCCTAGAATAGGCAATCTAAAGATGGTTTCAGGTAGTTAAGGTGCTCAAAAATCTGTATTAGCTTCCGTACAGGCCTGGTGCTAAGGAGCAAGCTCCCCTCACTTCACAATTCCAGTGGTTAGTTGGTTTCGCTTAGCCAATAGATACTTTCACTATAGTTTATACTCTGCCAGAGAACAGAGTTGTCTTTCCCCTTGGTGGTGAAATCCAAGTAGGATTGCCGGGTAGGGGTAAGGTTGTCCGTTGGGTGATGAAATCCCAGACGGGCCTTATCTCAAGTGTGTTTTATGTTTTATTGAGTGCTTGTGGTCTGGTAGTGTAACATCATGTGATCTACGGTTTATTCAATATGCATTTAAGTTACTAGATGTGGACTAAAAAGATGCAAGAAAGCAAGAAATGAAATGCAACAAGTTTTAAAGTCCCAAATCGAAATATGATATTGGAATGAAAACAAATTGGAGAAAGGGTTTGAAGAAAATGATTTTTCTTTCTAGTCTAGAAAATGCAAGAAAAAAGTAAGAAAGAGTTCCTTTTAATTTCCTGCTTATGATTTTTTTTTTTTTTTTTTTTTTTAGAAAAGAAGAAGGGATGAAGGTTAAGAAGCCTAATGCAACTAAATGAATACAGAAGAAAGGGAACCCAAGGAAGGCCCTAAAGGGGTCCCACTGGGCGTGCCAGAATGTTTCTATTCAAAATTTTGTTTTTTTTCAGATTTAAGAGAGAGAAGAAACTAAAGAAATAATGGACGAGGCTTGTGAAGTACCTGGATATAGTTTGCGCACCGTAAATCCAGACGCTATGAATACTCCTCTTTGGATGTGAAGGAATAACACCTGAAAGAGATAAACACTAAAAACATGAAGAATATTAGTTGATAAGAGAGTGGATTGCCAAGCAAAAGCTTGGTCCTAGAAGCACCAAGGCTTCTTCAAGGATGACAATCCACTGTTTAAGATAGAATATGACAGAGATAGAAAATAGAAATAATGAAAGATGTGAAAAGAAAAGACTAAAAACAAATGCATACCTGATAAACTGTAATCTGGTAAACACAGTCGCCGACGTCGGTGGTATTGCCGTCGTCGGTCAAAAGGTTGCCGACGTCGGTTGGGGAGGTGACCGGCGTCGGTCGGGGCAATAGTCAAGAGCTGGTTACAGGATTGGTTTCAGGGCTGTAGGATAGTCTATGGTCTTGTCTAAGGGTCTGGGGGTCTGTGCGGAGCTATTTGAGGGCTAAGGGACAGAGAATATTGTCTGGGAATAGACTAGATAAGTGACAGAGATGAAAGGCGGATGGACAGGAGAGAGGGCTTATCAGCCTCTCTGGGAAAAACAGAGAAAGTTTTGGTGAAGGATATTGGAATAGACAGAAGATAGAGTATTTGATATAAATGAAATGATATAGAAATAAAGATAGCACAAATACTTAGCTATGTTGAATAGTTGATGAAGATAGCATGTAGTCCCGGTACAAAATGTTGGATACAAGATCTCAGTGCCTGAGAGAAGTTGTCAAGTATGTTGATCCCTACAAGAAAACAAGATGCCAGAACACCAGAAAGCAAGAGCACCAGAGCTTTGTTTCGTCAGGAGAGAGATTCGCTTGTTAGATCACTTGAGATTCAAAAACTTCTGATTTTGATTGTGATTACCCAGAAAGAGGAAGAGAAGTCAGTTAAGTATAACCGACGTCGGCGATTCTGCCAGCGTCGGCCGATAGGTGACCAACGTCGGCGGGGTTAGAACGGGCAGAACAAGCCACCAAGCCCATTTTTTATCCGCCAAGTGTTTTTATGCATTGGAGAACGCTGACGGTTATGCTAAATATGCACGAGAATTTGTTAGGAGGTTAGAAGAATTAGGGAGAGATCTTGAGTGAGTCATAGGAGGAGAATTAGTCTAAGGTGAGGTGTCAAAGGAGGGAGGAGTTAAAGGGACTTATTTAATTAAAAATAGTTGATTATTTCTAATTAATAAGACTTAGGTGGGTTAGGGACCAAGGAGGACTAGGAGGGAGAAAAGACCAAGGGTTAGACACTTTTTCGGTGTCTACAGATTGTGGTTGTCATGGAAAATCTAATGCAAGGGTACTGATGTTGGTTTTATCATTGATTTTGGGAGGAAATAATATTGACATCAGTAGCTTAGGTCAAAGTTACCAACATCAATGGGAAATAGTACTAATGTTGATAGATTAGGTTAAGGATGCTGACATTGATGGGTGACCAAACCTAAAAAAAGGGGTTTGGTGGCCCACCAGAACTCATTTGCAACATGTGATTAGAGAGAAAAAAATCTCTAAGTGAGAGTGAGATAATAGAGTTAAGAGGGGACCTAGTTGGAGGTGCACCACCACAAGTGCCAACTATTCCAACATGGAGGAGATAGAGAGATGAGGTAAGATCCCCTTTGATTTGATTTTGGATTTGAGTTTGTTATGCTAATTTTAAATTTAGGGAGAAAAAATGCTAGTAGAGGGGTAAGAAATGAGGGGAGGGTAGGTTTAGATGAATTTTAGAGGGGTTTGGGGGTTGTTTTTAGGTTAAAATTTAATGTTTGAGAGATGGATCATTTGGTCCTAGGGATGAACTAGTCACTAATGTCAGTGGGGTCCACTAACATTGACTAACACAGTGTCAATATCAATAGGATTATGCTAATATCAATCGATACCAAGTGCTGATGTTGGTATTTAAAACCAATCTCAGTGACCTTGAAAAACCCAAAATAGGAGAATAGGTCACTTTGGGATCCCCAATTAGAGCAGTCAATAAATCTAATGGCTAAGCTAACCTCAGAATACCATGTGTTGATTGAGTGCTACCTATATAGCCTAGTTTAAGGGCCTCAAGCTAATGTAGTTCTCCCAGTACATAGGGAAAAAGATCTAAGGTATGGTTAAAAGTGTGTTAATGGAAATGGTTAAGAAAAGCTAGGTTGAAATAGGTCAAGGGACTTAGGGCTTAAAAGATAGGTCATAGACTTGAGGGTTAGGGATATAAGCCATGAGGTCTAGAGTTGTGATAGGAAGTTGGGCCTAGGGTGGAGAGAGAGAGTAGGTTATATATCTAGGTGAGTATATGGCTAAGCTAACCTCATAAGACCCCATGGCAACTGAGTGCTACCTACATAGTCTAGTTGAGGACCTCAAACCAATGTAGTTCTCCCAGAGAGAAGGAAAAAAGGTAGTGGTAGGTTATATGAGAAAGTATTTGAATTGAGGTATGTGTGTGTGTATGGATACAATCTAGGCAAGTGTTGATTCTACAAGATTGCCTACCAATGTTGTTGTTGCAGATGAGGAGGGATGTCACCCCAGATGAGTGGGAACACATGGCAACCATAGGTGTAGGGGGAGTGAGATGATATTATAGAGTTGCATAGAATATGAGTTTGATGATAGCATTGATTGAGAGGTGGGATCATACCACCAACACCTTTTATTATCCTATTAGAGAGTTGATAGTGACCCATGAGGATGTGTATAGGATTTTATAGTTTTCACTCTCAGGTGAGGATCTCTTCTCATGTTTGAGAGAGGATCATGATATTCACATGGTGGCATTATTTAGAGAGCATGTTAGTGAGGTGACCTATCACTTAGTGAGATTTGCCTATTAACCATTGTATATAGCTGATGAGGAGTAGCATCAGCTAAGCATCATGATGATGATAGGGATTATAGTGTATGCACTACTCGATATAGATGGTGGGAGATTTCTTATTGCATTAACAGGAGTTCTGGCATAGATGGTTGAGCAATGGACTATATTTGCATGGGGACTAGATATTTTGGCATAGTTATATAGAGAGATATGGGGGTTGAGACTAAAATGATGATATAGTTTGTGTGTCAGGTATTTAATTCATTATTGGGCATATGAACATATCATGGTGACATGACCATTGGGGTTATCTACCATGATTATAGCTAGTTTCAGGGTTGGTTTCAAATGGTGGAGAGATGGTATGGCCCAGACCTAAGTAGACAACATAGTATGAGATATTGATCATTACAAGTGTATGATAAAGGGATTAATCCCTATAGATATTGTATAGAGACCTTACTTGGCATACCCTACATTCAGAGGATAGGTAGAGCAGCTTGTTGGCTTACAGAGCACATTATGGGTTAGATGGAGATGAGTCAATAAGCTAGAGATGGTACCTATGGCACAGATTAGGAGATAGTTTAGCTTGTTATAGGACGTACATCTTACTTTACCTTGATATAGGAGGGATGATATAGAGGCACCCCTACCCTTACCGCATGAGATAGATGGGCTAGATTTTGATGAGCCACCACTAGAGCTGGGTGTGGTAGATCCTAGATGCACAATGGTGTATCTTGCTTGGTGGATAGGTTTAAGATTAGGTCAAGAGGCCACCACCAAATGTATAGGGGTTTATGAGAAAGAGAGATGAAACTTTAAAACCTCAAGATGCAATGATATAAGCATAGGATATAGTATTACAAGCTCAAGTTGTGGTAGTGTAGGCTCAAGATGTAGCTCAAGCACAAGTATTGGTTTTACAAGGATATGTGGTGACATTATAGGGCTAAGTTGGGGCATTACAAGGCTAGGTTGGGGTACTATAGGATCATGTTATTGCACTAATAGTAGAGAGGGATAGTTTGAGAGCAACAAGTTAGGCTACTCCTCCTCCTCCACCACATGGACCCGTATAGGTTGGGCCTTGAGTAAGTGTGATTTATTATTATGAGAGGGCCTTTAGGGAGTTCCCATAGATTTAGAGGTATTTTGAGTTTAGAGAGTAGGAGAGATCAATGCCACCTACCATAACTTCTAACTCATGCAGACATAGATAGGTGGAGAGTGGTGATGGCACTACTTCTTCATGACCACATGTATAGCCTCAAGGACTCTAAGCACCAAATTTTGTTATTTTTATATATGTTATATGCACACCAGCCTACAAGCTAAATATGAGAGATGTATATTTTGAGGGAGAGATGATATTATGATGATGTATTGATGTACATTTATGTTGTGTGTGTGTGTGTGTGTATATATATATATATATATATATATATATATATATATATATATGAGATGTGTTATTATTATTTTGAGATGCATTTATTCTGATAGTGATGATGATTTTGATGTAGATGGTTATTTTAATGTTATCTTAATTTTATATTAATGTTGAGCAAGTTAGTTGAGTTAGACTATCATTTCCCATATGTTTGATGGTATATGCATAGTTGATTTGTTAGGTTCATCTTAGCATTTTTTCATATTTGTGATGGTGTATGCTTAAAATGGATAAGCTATTTATGTTATCATTTATATGAAGTTTTCATCTTGACAAAGATATCAACATGTGATTTAGATGGGAAATAAAGAGGTAGAATTCTCACATACTAGCAAAGACCATAATCATAACATAAATAGGCTTAGAAATATGATCCTCTTTCATGATTTTCATCCTTAGACCATTTTGTTTGTTAAATAAGTGTCATGTTCACCTTGTGTTAAGTGAGTTCAAAGTCCCTTAAAAGAGTATGAGGGGAAAAGGGTAAAATAAGTGAAACTATTTGGGTAGCGCAACCTTTGAAGTATGGATGATATGCCCCTGTTGTGGTGACTCGAGAGCTACTATAGGTAAGTCCATAACTTAAAGCTTTTTTTTGTAAGCTGATCAATATAGGAAGACTACAATGGGATGTTGTTTGTGTTAAGGTCATATGAAGCTAATCAATATGATAAACTTTTTATTTATATTTCCCTTTGATAACAAAGCTTAGCCTAGATATCCTTTAATGGATTGGTCTAAGAATTTTTTTTTGAGATTAAATAGTTGTCCTTCAAGGGAGAAGTCTATTGATAGTAGCAAACATAAATTATGTAGTTGTCCTTCAAGGGAGAAATCTACATTGAGAATTGTGACCTGAGAGATTATAACTTATCTACATATCCCATTTATTTATTTATTTATTTTTTAGGCATGGACAAGACTATATAGGCTTAGGATTTTTTCACCTTGAGGGTAAAACCATAACACTTTTTAAGTTAACTAAGTGTGTAGGAATAAAGGTTAAGAGGAAGGGAGATGAATGTAATAGGGGTGCTCAAGGGATGAGCTCAAGTGAAACATGAGGTTAAGTGTTACTTGGTTAATAAAAGAATGGTCATAGGTGTAAGGATTTTAAAGGCTCAAGTTTTGGATTTCATTTGAGAGAAAAGAAGCAATAAGTTTCTGAGCCATACTTGTGAGTTATGATGTATGGTCCAATCCAATTAAGAGAAAACTTATCCCATTTGATTTTTTCCATGTTCATCACATGTTGATTTTCTTTTAAGATGAGATCTCTAATTTTGAAATCTTTCTCTTTGAGTTTTTTGTTGTAAGCATGGTTAATACACTCTTGATAGATTTGGAGGTGGATGAGGGCTATGAGATGGTGCTCATCAAACAACTTGAGTTGAGCCAAACATTCTTGGTGAAAGTCATCATTAGTAAGTGTGTATTTTAGAGAAATGTGAAGAGAAGGAATTTGAACCTCAAGAGGAAAAATAGCCTCCATCCCATATACCAAGGAAAAATGTGTAGCACCCATAGGGGTTTGAATGCTAGTGTGATAAGCCCATAAAGTAAAGGGAATGTGTGTGTACCAATCCTTGCTAGTATTGTTGACTACCTTCATGAGAATTTTGGTCAATGTTTTGTTAGAAGATTTTGTCTGCCCATTTATTTATAAATAGTATGGTGATGAGAAGCTTAATTTGATTCCAAATGTATCACAAAGACTTTGGATTTTTATTTTTGAAAGATTTATTGTTATCTATTATAATTTTATGTGGGACACCAAAATGATAGATGATGTGATGGTTGATAAAGTCAATAATTTTATCAGCTTTAGTGGAGATGAGAAGAATGGCCTCAACCCACTTGGTGAAGTATTTAGTGGAATTAATGATAGAATGGTGATAGAGAGATGAATGAGGGTTAATCTCACTGATTAAATCTAAGCCCAATTGGTAGAAGGGCCATAAGTCTTTGACAACTTGTAATGCATGACTTGGAACATGAAGGAGGTTAGCATATTGTTGACATTTGACACAACACCAAACATAATCATCACAGTCTTGATGGAGTGTTGGCCAATAATAGTCAAGTTGAAGGATACATTTAGCAATTGTGTGACCATTAAAATGTCCACCAAAAACCCCATCATGGACTTCCCTAATAGCAAAGGGAGTCTCAATACTAGCGAGGCATCTAAGGAGGAGACCACCAAAACCTCACTTATAGATAAGTGCCCCTAATATAGTGTAATGAGCGGCATGTTTTATGAAGGCACATCTCTCATTATTAGAGAGACCAAAAGGGGTAATAAAAAAGGAAAGATAATCTGTGAGTTTCTTGTACCACAAGTTATATGGGTTAGATGTTACATTTTTGATAAAAAGGATGTTAGTTGATACATAGGAGGGTAATGTTAAGTGATGCATGGTGACATAGATTTTTGAGGAAGAGGATAAAGAGGGTCTATGTGAAGCAAGTGAAGCCATTATATCATAAAACTTGTTTGTAGATCGAGGAACAATTTATAAGAGATAAGATTCAAATGATCCTAATAACGTATCTACATGATGTTTATACCACTGCAAAATTTCATTTTTACATAGGTAGGAACCATTAACCTAATTAACCACTAGCTGAGAATCACCAAAAATGGTTATTGATTTGATACCCAAGAAGATAGTTGTTTGAAGCCCTAAGATCAAAACCTCATATTTGGCCATATTATTAGTACATTCAAAATTGAGTTTAGATGACAAAGGCATAGGATCACCATCTAGAATAATAATGACACATGTACCCCCACCATATTGACATTTAGATCCATCAAAGAACATCATCATTTGATAGGAGATGTCATCAGTGGAGAGCTTTGTGATGGATTCATTAGGGAAGTTGAGGTTTGAAGGTTGGTTGTCAAGTAAAGGGGTGGTAGCTAGCTGGTTAGCAATCATTTGTCCCTTGATAGACTTTTGTTGAATAAAATCTAAGTCAAATTTAGCAAAGAGCATGAGCCACTGAGCTACACATTGGTTATGATATGGCCCGAAATGTATGTATTTGAGGGGTTAGTAGGAGTGACCACATAGATTTTGTGATTCAGGAGATAATGGTGAAGCTTGGAGGATGAGAAAACCAATGTGAGGCAAAGCATTTTGGTATGGGTATATCGAGTCTCATAATCAATAAGTGTGCAGCTTATGTAGTAAACAACCTATTCTTGATGGTGATCATCTTAATGTGAAATCATAGCACCCAAAGAATGGTCTATTTTAAAGATGTAAAGATAGAAAGGCTGATTTTCCTTAGGTGGAAAAAGAATTGATAGGGAAAGGAGATATTACTTGAGTACATCAAAAAGCTTCCTAGAAATTTGTATTCCAATAGAAAGAGACATCTTTTTTGAGGAGATGGTGAAAGGGTTGGCAATGATCTGACAGCTGAGAGATGAAGTGGTGGATTGATTGAAGTTTGCCTTGTAGGTTGTGGAGTTGTTTGATATTAGTAGGTGGAGACATCTGTAGTATTTTTATAACCTTAGCAGGGTCAATTTCAATGCCATGAAGAGAAATGATAAAGCCTAAGAGCTTACCAAAAAAGACACCAAAGACACATTTCTTTGGGTTTAGTTGAATGTTATATTAGAGGAGATGAATAAATATGATTTTGAGAATTGTCAAGTGATCTTGGTGAAGTTTAGACTTTCCAAGTAAGTCATCCATGTAATCTTTCATAATTTTGTGTAGGAGATCATGGAAGATGTAAGTCATAACACATTGGTAGGTGGCACCAGAGTTCTTCAAAACAAAAGGCATGACCCAATAATAGAAAGTCCCCCATGGGGTAATGAAGGTTGTCTTGTGTTGATCCTTAGGAGCAACTAAGATTTGATTATATCTAGAGAACCCATCCATAAGTGATAGCATCTCATGGCTGGTTGTAAGACCAATAAGTTGGTTGATTCTTGGCAATGGCAAGTCATCTTTCAAATAAGCAAGGTTTAAGTCATGGTAGTTAGTGTAAATTTAGATTCCTCCAATCACTTTTTTGATAGGAACAATATTGGAAATCCATTTCAAGTAGTCGATGGGTTGGATAAAGTTAATAAAAAGGAGGTGTTAGATCTCTTCTTTAACAAAGAGAGCAATATGAGGATGTCTTTTGTGAAGCTTCTACTTAACAAGTTTAGCATCTTGATTGGTGACAATGTTATGGGTGATGATAGAGGGGTCAATACCATGCATGTCATTATAAGACCAAGTGAAGGGTTCATAATGGTTATTAATAAATGTTACATAATCAGCTTACTCAAGGGAATCCAAATATTGGCCAATCTTGAGGACACAAGGGTTATCATGAGAGGGCAAATTTATGTCAATGGTTGATTCATTTAACATATCTTGTGTTTTAGATGAGATTCATTGGATATAGAAATCATCTACACCCATGTATGTGAGAATATAATCATCATCTTGACATTGAATAGTGTTAATAGTGGGATAATCTTCATCAATTATTTTAGGATGAATGAGAGGAAGGGACCTTGTTTCATTACCCTAATGATAGGTGATAGGCCCAAAATGGATGGCATTTATTGAAAAAAAATTAAGAGGTATAGATACCTCCAATTTGGTAGGTGATGGTGGAGAAGGTGAGACTATATTTTCAATAATTGGTACAAGGGAAGTTTTGTTGAGTTTAGTTGGTTCACCATAACCCACTCCATGCCTCTTTTTGGCATTTTCAATGGTTTTTCTAGTGGGGTATTCAATGGGTGTATGAATACCCTACTCATAATGACCCAAACCAAATCCTTTTTAGGCACACCTATAAAGATAGGTGTGAGAGGAACTAGGGTTTCTCAAGAAAGAGAAGTCACAAATAAATGGCTGTGGTGAAGAGGATGTATTGCTGACAGTGGGATCCTAATCAATTCCCCCATATGTGAAATTAGTTTGAAGGTTAAGGGGGCCATAAGGGATGATCATACCAATATAAGGATCATAATTTGGTTTCATATGAAGCTTTACATACTCTTGTGGAGTATGAAGCATGTTGAGCATCAATAAATGATATTCTTTAGGTGACAAATGTTTAAAAGTTTCCTCCTTGGGATCTTTGTCAATAATTTGTGTTGCCAATATCTATGTAACTAGGGTAGTGGAAATTTTGGAAGCTTCAGAAGTATCATGTAGAGAAGATGATGTATTTAATGGAATGATAACATCATTGGGACTATAAGTCATGTTACATATTTTAAATGGATGTGGGTCAGTGGATATAACATGCACTTGCCCATTATGCTCAAACTTGACATAGCGATACAAAGTTAAGGGTACACATACCATAACACATATCTAAGGTCATCCAAGTATTATGTTATATTAGAACTCTCCTTTTATAACATATAAGAGATCAAGAATTTTGTGGGGACCTACATAGATATGTAAGATAACAATGCCAACCGTAGTAGCTATGGTATCGTTAAATGAGTGAAGCACCACATCAGTTTGAGACATGTAATTATTAAGAAGAGCTAGATATTTATATGCATGGGTGTAAATAATATTAATACTTTATCCCCCATTGATCATGACTCTCTTGACATGAATTTCATCAATAAATGTGGTAATAAAAAGGGTAGAATCATAATCTTCAGGGTGTTGAAGTGAAATTTCTAAATCACTGAAGCAAATCAAGGAGATGGAATTAAGAGAGTTGACAAAAGTTGTAAGAGGTTGGGGATCATTAGGTTGTACCTCAACTACTTGCAAGGCACTAATAAAAGCTTGATGGTGTTGGGGTGAGTTTTGGATTAACTCATACAAAGACATTTTCATAGGAGTTTAGTGAAGCTGTTTCACCATCGAGCTTTGAATAATGTCTGAAGATGTTTATTTTAGGACACCTAAGATGGAAATATTGGGATTTGAAGGAGGAGTGTCTTTGGAAAATGGATGAGCCGAAGGATTAGTGACTTTCTCCTTACCTTTCTCCTTTTGGTTTTGTGACCACGTGACCACATTGACTATGTTGATCTAAAATATAGGTGAAGGAGGTGGAAAAGGGGGTACAACATCTTTGGGTTTTAATTTAGGTGGAATAGTAGGAGGCTTTTTGGATGCTAAAGGTGGAATAATAAGAAGGTTAATGGGAGTATCAATAGAGAGAGTGTCGACATCAAAGTGTTGTGTTGTCAAATGACTATATGAGAGTTTTACAACTCTTAGTATCATGTCAACATGAATGATGATATATACACACTTGTGTATCATTAAACCAAGATGGATTCAATTCAAGAGGATTATAAGGTTTAATGGGAGGAAGATTTATTATAGAAGATTGCAACAACTGATGTAGGAAAAAGCTCTAAGAGCCTATGAGTGGACTTGCACTTGTTGTGGTAATAGGAGTGGACAACTTCTTTTGTTTATGAGTCATGGGGGTGATTTTTCATGGTGCCTTGTTTGGTGGCAGTGGAGTTACATGTTTTTTTGACACTTTCTTGGTGTTAGGTATCATGGTTTTAGATGTGAAAGGCCTACCAAGTGGTAGAGGTAGTAGTGAAGGTAACTTAGCCTTTTTTTCACTTAGATCAGTGATACTCTAACTAAAGTAGAGGGGTACAGTCCCAAAATTTATGATAAAGTTGAGGGTTAAAGAGGGAAGGATTGGTGAGACCTAGGAAACTTAACCTTTTTTTGTAGTTCAAGCCATGAAACTCCAACTTTTGGTTGTAGAGTTAGATCTAATTTCACCTGTGGATGAATTAGATTAGAGAAGGTGCATATGCCTAAAGACTTGATCTACTTTAATGTGGAAGATGCTTGTGAGGGTGAGGGTTTTGACATAGATGGATGAGTTTTTAGTGATTTTGGTGAAGAAGCTTTGGCTTTATCAAAGACCTTGGGGTAAATGGTAGTGAGAGGATTGGTGGTAAATGTCAAAACTCATTGTGTTGGATAAGGATTTTTAAGTCAGTCCCAAAATGTTGTGTGATCTAGCTTTATGGAGTCAAAAAAATTGAGACTTTTCACCAATTGTGAGAAGGGTTTAGATGAAATTGATGTAGGCATTACAATTTATTATTTATAAGGTTGACGTGATTGAGAAAGAGGGAAATTATTGGTCACTACTACTTCAGGCTAAAGATGAGAAAAAGCCACAACAGGGTCTTATTCGATAGAGACAGGACAAGAGGCATGGTCTTCCATGGGTGGAAGAGAGGTAGGCAAAGAGGTTTCCTCAAGGGGGTAGAGCATAGGTATAATTTCTCCCTCAACATGTGGGTAAGGAATAGGTAAATTATGATCCTCCATAGGTAAAAGAAGTGGTAAGAGTGGTAGAATTAGAGTAGACACAATAGGTCTCTCATCTAATGTAGGAGTAGATAACACTGACTCTTTTAGGCATAAAGGTAGAGTAGATGGGGTATTACTCTCTATCAATAGAGGAGAGGTAGGTGAAGAGGGTTCCTCAAAAGGGTATAACATAGGAATGATATTCCCCTTAACATGTGGTTATGGAATGGGTAGGGTGTGGTCTTCAAGTGGTAAGAGGACAGGTAACATTAGTGTAGAAGGAACAAGAAATATGGGCTCCTCTAATGGCAAAAGGAATGGTAAAGGAGGCTCTTCATCATGTGGGAGTGGAATGGGAAATATAGGCTCTTCTACGTAGGGAGGAAAAATAGGCAAAATAGATGCCACTAACTATGGGGGAGGAGTCGATAAAATGGGTGCCTCTTATTGTGGGAAAGGTTAAACTAGAGGTAAAGGAAAGACCATATTAAACATATGGATATTATGATCACATGAGTTAGTCATGGTCTAAACAATATTTAGATTGGGTGAATGGTTAGGAAAAGGCCATTTGAACACATCCATATTTTCATTAGCAGGTGTTTAGGATTATCCAAGATAAGATCACCCCTATCAAGTATGTCTTGAATAATGTTCTTGAATGTTTTACAATTGTTAGAATTGTGACCTTTAACTCAATGGTAGCTGCAAAATTCATCCTCCTTGTAATAAGTTAGAATAGGATGGGAGGGGTAAAATTGTATAGGAGGTTTGATTTGAGGAAGGGTTATGACACCTTGTTGCAATCGTTTTTCCAAAATGGAAGTATATGACTCCCTAATGGGAGTGTATTATCTTTGTTGATACTTTGTTGGAATTACTTGGTCAGATTTTGGGAAGTTGAGGAATTAGGTTGGTTTATGGTTGTGGAAGAAGTTGATTTAATGAACACCATTTTGGTGATGCCTTTATATTTTTGGTTAAAAGAAGAAGTTTTAGAAGAAAAGGAGTCATTTGATTTGGAATTAGCATTCTTACTGTGTAACTTGACTCTACCTTCATCTATAGCTTGAATCTTGAGTTTTTATGCCATTGTAAAGGCCTCATCAAATGTGAAGAAATTTTATACTTAGAGTGTAGATGAAATGTGCTTAGCACATGCCCTTGATAAGAGATCAATAAGCTCAAGTTGGGGTAAGTAGGAGAATTGATTGATCAAGTCCCTCTAGTGAGTGACAAAATTGATGGTAGACTCATCATCAAATTGTCTAATAGAATAAAGGTCTATAATAGAAACCTCTTTATAAATGTTAATAAAGAAATGGTCTAGTAATATTTATGTGAGTTGGGTAAATGAGAAAAGGGAGTATTGAGTTATAGAGCTATACCAATCCAGGGAAGCACTCAAAAGAGACATCAGGAATGTGTGAAGTAATAATGCATCAGCATGCCCTATTAAATAACAAAAATGTCTAAATGCTCACAACTACTATTATGGGTCCTCTTTAATCTAGAAATGAGTAAATTTGGGGATTTCCCATTGGCTTTGGTAATGGAAAATAGGCATAGAAGGATGGATGGGTTCATTGCATATCTGATCATAAGATAACACATTCTTTAAACCCAAAATAGATGTCTTTAGATTAGACATCTTATCCATCGACATCTTAATGATGTCAAGAGGGGGATTAGTTTGGGAGATACCCCCTAAGTTATAGGGAATTTGATAGGAAGTAGAGGGAGCGTATGACATAGCTTAATGAGGTTGTGTTAGCACAATATAAGGATAATGAGTCATAGGCTAGGGGTGAAAAGAAAAAGGGCTTGTCCTATTGGGTTAGAGACTATGCTTTGGTTGGATGTTGTTATTATAGGTTAGATTATTGGTATGGTTAGACTAGATGAAGGGTGAGTCATAACTTGAGTAATTATAGGTGTGAGAGTAGATGGAATAGGTACCACCAAATTTTGAGATGAGATGAGACTTGACTGAAATGCTTGTGGTTGTGAAAGTAGGGAAGTTATGCTAGGGTTTAGGTGGGATTGGGCAATTGGAGATGCTAAACTTTGGACATTGTTTATGGTTGGGTCACTTATTAAGATAGTGGTTTGAGTAACCATGGGGAAAATAGTGGAGATAGTTGAAATGAAAGTTGTCTCCATTAGAGAGGTTGACATACTATAGAGTGGGTCACCCGAAGAATTATGGGTCCAGCTCATGGAAAGGTAATGCTGAAGGGCTGCCACATTATGATCAAGAAATTTAGTAGAATCCTAATCCCCTTTAGGCACAATGGGAATTTGGTTGGGGTTCAGAGTATGCTCTATATCTAAATTATGCTCCATGATACAATCAACAATAAGAAGGGAAGGTGGAAGTGGTTGTTGACTTGCATAATTGATAAAATTTTTGGCTTGGGCACATGTTACTACCATGTAAGAAGAAGTAAAAATATTCTTAATACTTTGTATTAGTGATATAATAAGGAAAAACTAGGTTTGAGTATAGGTAAATAGGTTATTTTAGCTTGTTGTTGTGAGAAAATTAAAATTACATAGTCATCAATGTCGGTCACTTGATCGATGTTGGTAGTAATAGTTTGTTGATGTTGGTAGGATTAAATAATGTTGGTAGGCTAAAGTATACTAATGTTGGTATAATTAATTGATGTCAGTCACTGTAATATCCTGGAAGATGAAAAATCCAACATTTTAGAAACTTAGAGGTAGAATCTAAGTAAAATAAATGATGCAATAGGTCTATGTAAATAGAAAAAACACTTAGAAAACCTAATATAATAGGTTATACAAATTGAGTATTACAAATAGTGTTGATTTTGTGACTCAATGGAAAAATGTCCTTACCAAATCCAAAAAATATAGAAGGCAATAGAAAAAGAACATACAACCATTAACTATTAACTCCTAGAGATTAATTTTGTCTCATGTTGGCTTATGTCTTAATCAGATAGTGAGAAGAGAATTTGGTTAGTGAAGGTAATAGAAAAGAATCTAGAGTTAGTTTTAGTGCTCAAGAGGAAATCTACGTTAGACTAGGTACATGGCTTGATATAGGAGCTTGCTCCCCACACTTCATAGACTTGAAGCCAAGCCAGACCACTTAGCCAAAATATACCTTCTACCTAGATTTTATACTTTGCTAGAGAATGGAGTGGGTTCTCCCCTTAGTGGTGAAATCCAAGTAGGATAGCCAAGTAGGGTAAGGTTATCCACTAGGTGATGAAATCTTGATGTGCTTTGTCTCAAGTGAGTTTAGATGTCTATATTTGTGAGTGTAATCTAGTTTTGTAACATAGGTGCACTATAATTCATTCATAATGCTTGTAATTAACTAGGTGAGCTAATATGCAGCAAGCAAACAATGAAGTGTAGTAAGTTTTAAACCCAAATATTTAATGTTTAGATTCAAATGAAAACAAAGATGAAATAGGAGTAGAGAATGAAATTCACTATCCTAATGTGCATGAAAGAAATAAATATTGAAGAAATTCTTTTAACTTGTAAGAAAAATGATAAATTGCTTTTAGAGGTAAAGAGAAAAGAAGAGTGGCAAGGAAGAAGAAATTTGAGTTTATTTCCCTTAAACAAAAAATATAATGTTGAATTTTTTGAATTGAGGGAGAAAATAAGGAGAAAGTGCAAGCAATGAAAATTTCAATATAATGCACCTATAATGAATGTTTAAAACAAGCAATGAACCTAAAACAAACTCTAGGGTCCCATTGGTCATGCCAAAAATGTTTCGGTAAAATTGTGTCTATTTCAAGTCTAAAGAAAAATAGAGAAGAAGGATAGGGATAAGTGATTAGAATGAACTCATATTGGTTTGTACACTATATCTAGACATTGTGAGCACTCTTATTTAGCTGGGGAGGACTACCTACAAGTAAGAAATCACTACCAAAGAAATGTATATTAGTAGGTATATGAGTGGGCTGCCAAGCTATGCGTTTGTTCTAGGAAGTATCAAACTTCCTTAGAGATGACAGTCCACTTTTGAGAAATAAAAAAGTGATAAATAATAAAGAGATTGGAAAAGGGAGAGTAAAAGAGAGATTATTTTATCATTATTCATAACCTGAGTGTAGCAAAGAGTAACAGAGTGCAGGTGTTATATTCAGTTTATATTTGGGAAGTTGTTTGGGTAGGTTTTAGAAGGGTTACTAAAAATCCATAGCTATCAACTTCGGTGATCAAGTGTGACTGATATTGGTTAGGCTATCAATGTCAATAGGGGAAATAATTGCCTAGGGGCTTGCAAAAGGATTTTATGGGTTTAGAAAATGGTTTTGGTCAGGTTTGGAAGGTTGGAGAGATTTGTGAGAGAGAGAGTATTATTTGGATAGATTTGGTCAGAGGTTTGGTGTGTTGGAACAAGGGGAAATAAGCAGGGAAGCTTTATAACTCATTCATAGGGGTTCGGTCAAGAATGTGTAAAACAATAAATAGTAGGTATAAAGTGATTTTAAATTAACTACTTAAAGACCTATAGAATAAGTGATGTACTTAGTTGTGAAGGTGATTTAATGATAAGTGCTTGATGGATGGCTCCTATAATGCTTGAGAAACTAATGCCTTGAATGGAGAAAACAAACATGTGCTATTATTTCTCCAAAGCTTAGTTCCTAATCTAGAATGACTTGTGAAAGGTAACAGTGAGCCAAGATGTGGAAAGTTTGATGCCAAAAGCTTGTATGTGAATTAAAATTAATTTTATTAATTTTTATTGACTTGAACATTACTTTGGATTTTGGCTTAAATAACTGACATCGATGATCTCACCGATGTCGGTCATGGGTTGACAGATGTTGATGACATGAGAATAGATAAATGGGCTATTTTTAGCCTATTTTCTATTCTCTCTCATGCCAAGTGTGGTATCCATTATGAAATAGTAGACATGGGAGTTTAATAAGGATGTAGCTGGTTAGGAATTTATTTTTTGGGTGAGAACCAGTCATGGGTAGTTAGGATAAGGGGACTAGGTCTTGAGGTGACTAAGTGGGTGAGAACTAGTCTTAAGATGAGGTGGCTAGGAAGGTGGCATAAGTTGTTTTTCTTAAATTAACTTAATTAAATATTTTAAATTAATTAAATGTGTGAGGGGTAAAAGAATGGGTTGGGGAGGCTAATTATTATTATTTAAAAGGGGATCTAGGGGGTTTCATCATAGAAAGTTACACATGTGTGTGATGTAATTTTGGTGTCTACACAAGGGGTAGTGATCCTAATGCCAAAAGTAATTTGAGACTTATGAGATGCTCAAAATGACTCAAAATTCACCAAAATTTCCTAAAATAATGCACTTAGAAAAAGACAAATTTTGAGGCAAATAGAAGGAAAAATTGCAACTATAGAATGCAAAACCACTATACATAGTCTAGTTTTAAAACAAAATCACGTGTAGAGAGACAAAATTGCTTATGATAAGTCAAAATCTTAAATTAGGATAAATAGTTTTGTAATCTACTAAGTAAACTATCATAATTACTGGGTGGTTAGGTAATTTCCAAATATCTTATAAGACCTAAAAAAACCATGACTACAAATAAGTGGTATTTCAAAACTATAGATTACAATCAAAATTGCAAATTTGTACAAGTGATATTTCCAAATATCAAAATGACTATCTACCAAAAGTGTGATTTAGAGCAGTTTGATAACTACAATGTTGCACATGATGTAAATATCCAAAATATAACAATATGATTGAATACATATTATAAAATGTATAATTTGCCTTTTGTGAGTATATAAATGAGTCTTAATTAAGTGGTATAGATAATGGGAAATGAAAAAAGCAAGATTAAGAGATGAAAACATGACTGATCAATTAGACAACCTTTTTAGAAAAATCGTGACTATTCATGCCAAGTTCCTACAAAACCACTAGGTTTTAACTTTCCTAGGAATTAGTCAGAACATTATGGCCTATAAAAAGGTATTGTAATTGAATAAAAACAAATTATAAAATTTTCCATCACATGGTTCAATTAGATTTCAAGATAATTCAAAACTATAACTGTGGTGGTTGTGATGCTATAATAAGATGAGAAAATAATTAATTAGACATGACAAATCCTTCCCAAGAGCCTTCAATCCCTACAAAAGATAGAATTAGAAATAGATAGACATATTTATAGACAGTGAGTAATATTTATAGATAGATGATAAACATATTTTAGGTTAAAAACCTAAAAAAGGTATTAATGTTTAAAACCATAAATCAAAGGTTCAAAATCATAGCTAAGTATTCAAATTCATGATTATCGAGAAGTGACTTTTCAAAGAATATAACAAAATAGTTAATTAAATTATTATCTAGTGGTTGACTATTAAAGTTATATCAAAACCATGATTGTCATCTTTAAAACCATGACTGTAAAATCACCTTTAGTAGAGCAAAATCAATTTTCACCTAGAAAATGAGGATTTTGAAAATTTGAGCCCAAATTATTCTTAAACTTGACCTAAAATCTGAATTCACACACTTTACAAACTCAAGGTCAGTCCAAAAAGATGGGTCCCATTGTGGTTTCTAAATGTAATGCAAATATTTTGTGCAAATGGATTGATTTTTACAAACTTATCACTATCCTACACAAAATTTCAGCATACCTCTAATTTAGATCTAATTAAATAAAAATTCAATTAAAATGGAAAGATTATGCTTGAATTTGCCTACATCTTCCCTGATTTTATGTTTGAAACAAGACTAATATTAAATATTATTAGATTTGGTGTATTATTGCCTCAAATACACTCAGATGTTATGATAACATTGATATTGGATTGATAAATTGACTCCTTAATGGATTATTGAAGGATTATGGAGTTGATAATATTATTAGATGGGTTAATGGATTTTGGCTTAATAGACTTCATGCACATTCCACTCTTTTTTTGGATGTAGGGAGTCATGGATTTAAATAAGTAATAGAGGGAGATTTTCTAATGATTTAAAAATTTATTGCAAGCCTCTAGAGAAGAAAACTCTAGAGAGAAAGAAGGGAATTTTATGGAATTTAAAATTCCATGGAATTATCTAAATAGAGAAATCTCTAGAGATTTATAGGATTTTATAATCCATTAGAGGAGCCTAATGGGGTTTATAAGGGGTTTATCTAGGTTTATAGGAGAATTAGGTGGAGACTTGGAAGTAAGCATATAAGAGATACTTGGGGATAAGTGTGATTTTATGAATTTAAAATTCACAAGTGGGCATAAGAGGAATTTAGTTAATGAATGAATTTTTTTTTGGATTGATATGATTTTGATGGGATCTTTACCCTATATGCTTTTGATCATAGCTCCAACTAGTTTGGGACACAACCAGGGCCCCAGATCCCCAAGTACATAAGTACTAGTATTACCAACAATAGCCATATCCAGCTCAAGAATAAAAATAAATGTCCATAACCAGCCCAAGAATACCATCAATGGCCATAACCAGCCCAATACCAATGATCAACCATAACCAGCCTCCAATACCATCTAAGATTTGAACCTGAGTGGTACTTGTAACAACCAAGTCACTTTACCAACTCACCCACATCTCATCAGTGTTATGAATGAAATTTTAATAAGAAATAATAAGGGAATTAACATTGGATGGAAAATATGAATTTTAGTATAGATAGATAAAGGGTACTAGATTATTGACTAGGGGGATAGGCAATGTTAGATGAAATAATGATGAAATGGATTAATTAGTGAATCATTAATTAGAATTAGACATGAACTAGTATCAAAATTAGTAAGCCTAATAAGACAAGAAACCTAAGATGCATATGTTTTACCCCTCTTTGAAATGGCACTGTGACTAAATGAAGTAGGAGTAATGGTATTTCAAAGAAGAAAGACACTCATGGATGAATGTTAGTAAATGATGTTAGTGGAACTAATTAAATAAAAATGCAATTAAAATAAAATATTATACCTAAATTATACTTGAATCTTCCCTAATTTCATGTTCCAAACAATACTAATATTAAATATTATTAGATTTGTTGTTTGATTACCTCAAATACACTTAGATTTTATGATAGCATTGATATTGGATTGATAAATTGACTCTTGAACAATGGATTACTAGAGGATAATAGACTTAAGAAATTTTTTGGAGGGGTTAATGTATTTTGGATTAAGAGACTTCATGCACATTACACTCATTGTTTGGAATAGATGGATTCATGGTTTTAAATAGGCAATAAAGGGAGATTTTCTAGTGAATTAAAAATTCAGTGGAAGCCTCTAAATAAGAAAACTCTAGAGAGAAAGGAGGGAATTTTATAGAACTTAAAATTCCATGGAATTATCTAGATATATAAATCTCTAGATATTTTGAGGAGGATTAGAGTAGTATAGACTCCATTAAAGGAGCCTAATGGGGTTTAATAGGGGTTTAGCTAGGTTTATAGGAGAATTAGGTGGAGACTAGGCATGTAGGAGATCTTAGGGTATAGGTGTGTTTTTGTGAATTTAAAATTCACAAGTGGGCATAAGAGGGATTTAGGTGATAAATTGGTTGTTTAAAGAAATAAAAAGGTAATTAAGATTGAAAATATGAATGTTAGTATAGATATATAAAGGGGACTAGATTTTTGACTAGGGGGAATAGACAATGTTAGATGAAATAATGATGAAAGGGATTAATTAGTGAATCATTAATAAAAATTAGATTGGAATTAGTATTAAAATTAGAAATCCTAATAAGGAAAACAAATTTGGATGCATAAAATATGAATATGGTGCATAAAAGATGAAGATTTTATGGAACCCACTATCTATATCTGATGTATAATGTCTTTCAAGTACTAGCCACCTAGTAAATGGGATTTCTTATTTCTTATCCTTTTGTAGTGTATTAGGATTAATAGGCTTGAAAATTAACTACCTAGGTATGAATTTCTCTTGTTTGTGAGGATGCTTATATGGAATACAAGAAACTATAATTAATTAATTGGCATGATACACATGAATTGTGAAGGGTACTACTTGAAGAGGATGTATCCAAGGTCATCCCAAAAACATGTCAAAGACACCTATATCAGGTATGATTGATAAATTAGTAACCACATGTGTGGGACCAATGTATAAAGGTCGATCAAACTTACTAAAAACTTTCTTGGATGTCCCATTGAAGACTCTAACTAATCTAATAGAGGGGTGTAAATCATGATGAGTATAACCCAAATATGTAATTAATGTAATGGTGTGAAAATTTTTTCTTGCACTATTCTCAATCATAACACTTTGTATAAGGTTCTTATCAAGGTATGCTTGAATGAATAGAGATTGAAGATCAAAGTCATCATCCTTATTTTCATTGACATTAAAATAAATAAAATTTTTATGAACCATAGGAGGTATATGTATCATGTAAGTACCAATGACCCCATATAGTGGGTGTATATAATATGAAGGAGGAGAATGTGCACTATATTCCATTCAAATATTTGGTTCATTTTTATAATGGTCATGTAAAGGATTGTTAAATATTTTCTATTTATGGTGATCACTAGGTTATAAACCTGATTCATTTAGAGGATCATTGAATGTAATTTTTTGGTCATGGATGAGGTCTTTTATCTTATGATTTAAGGTAAAACATCTTTTCATAGAGTGCCTATGGCCTTTGTGATAGACACAATAAGCATTTACATCATATCCTTTGGGTAGAGGTATATCTACATTAACCTCTATCGCAAGAGGGAGAGATATAAGATGACACTCTATAAATCAAAGGAGTAATAAACAAGGAGGCTTAGGTAAATATGTAAACTATCTCCTTGGTGCATTAGATAGGACAAACTAATTAGGCTATTGTGTAACTATGTTAAAAATGGTGGTTTTTTCCTTTTTAGGCTTAGGAGGTTTTACCTTATAACTTAGTTTAATTTTAAATTTTTAATTAGATATGTATGTAATGAGTGTGTTTTCTACATACTTGAGATTATTCAATGACATAAGCTTCATTTCATGGTCTTGGACAATATGGTATATGTTATCAAAATATTGAAACTTTTTAAAAATAATGAACTCATGTAGAGGAGCAAGAAAGCTTTTCTTGAATATGTCTTATGAATCTTTTTCTACCATAGGATTGGTCATTTTGGCTAGCATTATCTTATATCTCAAGGCATATTCATTTACTAGTTCATTGGTTCCTTAATTAATCTTAGTAATTTGAGCATAAGAAACCTTTTAGTAATGTTAATAGATAAATTTTCCAAAAACTAATCTACAACAAGTTTGAATGCTTTCATGGATTGGAGAGGTAAGTCATAAAACCACCTCAAAGCATGGTCCTTGAGGCTCCTCGAAAATAATTTGGTAAAAATTTTATCGTTTGAAGCATAATCAAGGCATGTTGCATAGAATGTTTGAAGATGTTGTTCAAGATCACCCTTTCCATCATAAAATGTGAACTTATGTGCAAAAAATCTAGTTGGCAAAGAGTGAACATAGATCTTAAGTGCAAGAGGGTTATGCAACATATATTGTAAATCTATGGCATGTGAAGACTTTGCAGCTTTTGTTCAATGTTTTTAACCTTATCCTATAAGATTTTTAAAACTTGATGGAGTGATTGAACTATAAGACTTATGTGATTTGGATTATCAATTTGAGTAATCACCATAGGGGTTGGAAACATGTTTTGAGTAGTAATAGGCATTAAAATGGGTATTTGTGTTGAAATAATATGTAAGTTGTGAATGGATGTATTAACAGTAGTTTTTGAGAATAAAGGTTGAAACACATAATCCATACACCCATTATATGTATTAATTTTTAATGTGTTTAAAGGGATGGATGTATCCACTAAAGTTTTTTGCATTTTTAGCTTCAATTATAGTTTTTGATATTTTGTCAATATCTTTAGGGTTTTGGTGAATGTGTTCATAAAACATTGTAATTGCATGTGCTTGATCATTTTATACTTGTTCATTATCATTTTTTTCTATATTTTCATTATCAGAATCTTATTTTATAATAACACTATCAAGGACTTTTTCATTATCAACATGGGTATCATCATTATCCAAGGTATGAGATACCTCGTTCATTTGAGACATATTTTATGGGTTGAGGGGAATCTCAATATGTTCATTAGACACACCCCCTAATATAGGGTTATGCCTAGGTTACATGTAAAATAATACCAATAGGAAATTAAAAAGTACAATAATCTAAAACCCTAGTTGGTTTAAAACTCTAGGAATAAAAAAATGCATTTGCAAGGATCAAGTTTACCAAATGTTTAATCTTATTTTGGATGTGGATATCATTTAATGGTTAGGGTTAAGGATATATAAATTATAGGTAAATGGGTGAATATTAGATCCATAGTAGGCTAATTAATGTGCTAAACTTAGATGTACCATATTCCAAATTTATAAAGCTGAGATAGGCTATGAATGGAAAGTACAACTATGTTAGATATATAAATGACATAAAATAAACAACTTATCTAATTTTTATGCTAATACAATGATATATCTGGTACCATAAAGAATTAAGTAGAAAGTAGACTCTATATCAATCTCTAGATTATGGATCTAGTGCATCTGGGTCTCTATACACTTATATCAACATGGGATAGTCATGTCGATGCTAGTGTCTGAAATTGAACCTAATCTACTATACAAAATATGTGATGAAACAAGATGCAACCACCTAGATGATTTTGGGTTTGGATTCACTTTTGTTCTAGTGCATTCATATTTAGGTCATGGACTATCTCTCATAGTGAAATATAAAACCCTAGATTTGCATCTTCAATGTGACCTTAGGGAAAAATGTGTTAGTGGGCACACAATATCGAGTTAACCTATAATAACCAAACTATCAAAATTCATTACCTACATAGATAGTATTCCAAAATAGGGCCTCAAAATCATGTAGT
The DNA here is from genome assembly GCA_037957365.1 of Torreya grandis. Classification (NCBI taxonomy): domain Eukaryota; kingdom Viridiplantae; phylum Streptophyta; class Pinopsida; order Cupressales; family Taxaceae; genus Torreya; species Torreya grandis. The sequence goes on along the minus strand of JARHVA010000642.1, from coordinate 543,767 downwards.
TCTTCCCTATGTGTTAGATTATGTGTGAATCATAAAATGTGTGTAAAGTAAGTACAATGGTGACTTAGCTTATAACTAGGAAAATATGACCATATGATTGCTCCTTTAATACTTATAACTTGTAGTTGGGTTGTTTCTTTGATATCAAAATAAGGAAGAATTGGAAAGCTTTTAGTAATTTGAGTGATTATTGAGTGCTCTTTTGGTTTGATTACTAGGTAAAGAATGAATAAGGGTTTATATTATATTTATACCAATCCTATCAGGAGATAACTTACATTAAAACACTTAGGCCAGCCATTGTAATACATTTCATTTGTAAATTGAATGAATTTTATGGAATTAAACACTTGCATTAAGCCAAGATAGTAATATTGATACTACTATATGACTTAGATGTTAGTGTCTAAAGAGAAGGAGAGCAGACACAGACTCAAAACTTATATAGGTGTAAGATACGTACATTCTAAGAATTTAGGGCAAGATGGGATGTTTATGTCATTAATATAAGGCTGGTCAAACTAAGATATAGGTCAAAGCGCACAAGATAGAGAAAATATGAGGATTTTAAAATCAAGGCATGTATATAATTAAGAGTAACAACTAGGGTTATGAGTTTTCCAAGAGTACAAGACTAAGGTGCTACATAATAACAAAATATTGTCTACATTTCCAAAAGGGAATCTTTCATTTGAGATAGAATTTTTAGATCTTATAGAATATCCTTTTTTGATCCCACTAGTTACTAAATGAATTAATATGAAGGATTATTCTTCACCCTTCATCTTGGAGATAAGATGAAGGGCCCTTAATAAATCTTGTGAGATATTTTAGTGAGAAATCTCAACCCTTCATATTGAAAACAAGATAAAGGTCCCACATTGGTTATCCATTTGATTTTTTTAGAATGGTTCTCAACCCTTCACCTTGGAAACAATATAAAGGGACCATATTGACTCTTTCAAAGATATTTTGAGGAGACTTATCCACCCTCCATATTTAATACAAGATGGAGGGCTCATATTAATCCCCCTTGGGATATTTTGAAGAGCCTTCCTCCACCCTTCATCTTGTACAAGATGAAGGGATCATGTTATCAATCCATGTGTTGATCCAAATGCCTTGTTGAGGATGTATTTGAAATAATCCATATTGAAAGAAATATGAGGGGTATTCATTTATTTGAAATTGCTATAAATAGACCTCTTCCCTTTAAAATTTTCCATTCTCAAGTTTGATAATGAAGTGATATCATATTCCTAAATTATATTGTACATCACATTCCAATCTTCATTAATTCAACTACTCATATTTTCAAAGGAGATGTTTCATCATGAAATGTCATTGACAAAGACCCATTAAGATTACATCTAAGCTAAATCCACTTAAAAAAGGTGTATAATCTCTATTTAAAGCTAATCATAGTTTGTATCTTTCCTTGATTTTAGTTTTTTTTGACTTTGTTTTATGCTCATATAGGTTCTACATTCAATTTTTTATGTTTTATTTCATTTGTTCGATTTATTTATCTAAAAATTATGAAACTAATACTTATGAACAATCCTATGGATACAGTTTTTGTTGAATCATTTTGAGGAATAAGATCACTAAATATCTTTAATTTTTATTTTCATTGCATTGTGTTCAATATTACTCTATAGGATTTCCCAAACCAATAATTTTGACATATAAGATATTTTGTATTTTATTTCTTATCTTTAAAAATATACTCAGTCAATGCCCTACAATATTATGATGCTCACAATATGTATTTCCATCATTGTTTCTTGGTCTAGGTCTATGTGGGTTAATATTTTATGGAGTAATAAGTGTGATAAGGTTACACTCGAGCAACTTATTTTGTACCACATGAGGAAGTGATGGTAATCATTAAAATTTCCATTTGGTGGAGTGGTAAATTGTAACTTATTTGTGGGTTATGACATTAAATTGACTTTAATATTCACTTAATTATTCTTATCATTTGGTTTGACCTAATAATCAAGTATGTTTTAAACCCACATTATTGAATGAGTCATAAATTTGATTTATAAATATATTCCATCAAAAGAATTAAATTAAATTAAATTACATGTCCCTCAAAGTATGACATAATTCATCAAATGATTTGAATATCTTAAATATCATCAATTTGTGGAGTAGTGTAAGAAAACATTATTTGAATATATTTTACAATTCATTGTTAGTTATAAATTTATCATTTTAAGTAACATGGTCTTATGTCTAAGCACATAGTCAATAATTGGTTCGTTGGATCCTTTGTTTAGCTTAAAATTTGTGTATAAGTTAACTTCTCATCAATGTTGATGGGAAAGTGTTCTAGGAATTAGTCAACCAATGGGTTGAATTATTTTATAGATTAGAGAGGGAGATCATTAAATCATATCAATGCATAGTCTTAAATATGCATTTGAAATAATTTGGTTAATAGTTTATTATTATATGCATAATCTAAGCAAGTTACATAGAATGAACTAATATGTTTATCAGTACCACCTTTATCTCTTATAATAGGATCTTAAGAGCTATGATTCATCTCATTAAATAATAGGATTATATCTTAGGGGATAATGGGTTATGGATCAATGTGTGTGAATACATGTCATGGATAGCTCTCAATTAACCTTACTCTAATTAAAACACCTTGGTATGAAAACTTGTAAAGACTTTCTCCCTAGAATGTGCACCAGGTTTGGCTGGACATGGAATGTGTATATACATAAAGGGAGGAGTGAAGGCTACCTACATAAGGATAGGAATGAGAATATACTAAAGGTCTTGTGTTGTACCCAGATGTTTGGAAGATATCACGTAGGTTATTGAAGTTATGGGAATGGGAATAGTACTAGTAGTAATCATCTGACTGCCTAATGTAGAATATTGAGCTAAATGTTTATACTAATATCTTGTTATATATAGCATGGAATCAATATTATGTGAATTCATATTAATATATTCAATGATTTTTTCATCTTTTAGGGATTTGTGTGTATATTTTGTTATCATATCATATGTATAAATATTCATGATAATTTAATCACTAGGTAGAATAAGATATGTTGTATACTATGTATTAGGAAGAACAAAGGGAATCACTTAACAATTTTGGTGTATATTAGTAACAAGAGGCATATCATATTATATTTTGCAAAAATAATAACTGAGGAAGGATTGGGATTATTCATTGGTAACAATTTCCTTCTTAGTGAATTTAAATTTAATCCTTCTTAACCATTTCCTTGCATAAATGATCCAAATAAGATGCACTATCAATGTAAAATAATATGAAAAGAGTAATTACATTGACCAATAATGTACAATTAACATGGTCATGATTAATTTTTACTATTAGGAAAAAATCAAAAATCATGCTTGAAAATAAAATCCTAAGGTTGAAATATGAAGTCCTGGAAGAATGAAACCCTAAAGTAAAACTTAATATTTTACATTATTTAATATGTCTACAGATTCACCAAAAAAATTTACCCTAATTTTTATTAATGGATGATATTAATCTAATTAGGATATAATTTTGAAATTTAATTCAGATTAATATATATTGCATTCAAGCATACATCTGAATGTAAAAGACAGAGATTGATTACTTTGATTTAACAAGGTCATATGCTAAATATGAAAAGTGATAAAGATGTAACAATACTTATGTTTTATGGCTAATTATCTAAATATGAGTTTATTTTCAAATTTAAAATCATGGATAATCATGCGTGCCATTATTCTAGTTTTGAAACTAATCTACTACCTATAATGGGTTAGTTATGTAGGATTGGTTCAATATCATTGGTCAATATTAACCTAGTTGTTAGTACTATGTACACAAAAGTGTGTCATAGTGACTTTATGGTTGACTATGAATTTATTTAGTTTATGTTTATTTGTGATCCCAAAAAATTATTATGTGTGCAAATACATAAATTAACCTCCTTTTCCATGAAACCCTAGATGTGATTGTGAAGGCTAAAAACCTTAAAAAAAGTGAAGTGTAATGGGATGAGCTAAAACCAATCACCCCCACCTGATGATTTTCCACTTCCTGCATATTTAATACTCTAAGGAGAGAAATAAATCCATATGTAATTCTCACAAATTGATTTAATATAACAATAATTTTCTATATAATTAAAACACAAACATGCCCAAGACTCCCTTAATCTTAGTAAGATAAATTCATTTCCATGAGGTGATTCACCTATTCAAGTGAATGAGTATTAATTGGTCTTACTAATTCCCCAACTAGTTTATAGGCCTTGAGCTTGAATAGGATAATTTTTATTCTCACCAAAAAGGAGGCAAGGTCACTTCTAAAACCCAAATTTAACTACCTATGAAGCAAGGAAGAACTATAATCAAGCATACATTCATTCTCCATTGTAATTAAATGAGACATATAATCTAGAAGTATTTATAAAAGCTAAATGTTAGATTAAAACACATGTCCTTTATAATTATTATTTATATTTAAGTGACTTTCAAATGTTTCACACATTAAACTTTACACAAGGAGAGATCTACAACACTCTTTCAACAACATTAATATATTTATTACTCAACTGAGTTCTAAATCACTCTTGGCTTTTAATTTAATTAGAATAATACATTATAACAATTAGTCATAATGAATCTAGATAATGGTCTTCTTCATCTTGATCTTAGTGAATTTGAAATACAAATTAATGTGGGATATTATCCCAACCTTTGCCATCATCAAACAATAGCTCTAGGCACCCCCAAGCTCAAGACTTCTAGCTTTAGTAATTTTCACATCAAGTTACATGTAGTCAGTGAATGGCTGAGGTTTTACACCTTGGGGTAGTAATTTGGATTACACACAAGGACACACTTTTAGACCCACTCTTTTACAAAGAATATTTCAATCTCAATTTAATTCCATGAATCATTCAATCAAAACCATAATATCACAATGATAAACAAGTAGGCAATCAAATAAATTTTAAGATTCTAGATCACTGATAAGATTAAAGATAAGAAGATATACCTTACTCTTGTGTTCCTACCACATGATCATGGAAGGAAATCAATCAACCTACCACCATGCCTTTCATTTCACACTTATGTGTTCATCTCATGGTCATGGGAGGGCATTAAGAAACCTTACACCATGTCACTCATTTCACACTCATGTATTTGTCTCATGTTCATGGGAGGGCATTAAGTAACCTTCCACCATGCCACTCATTTCACACTTGTGTATTTGTCTCAAGGTCTTGGTATGGATTTAAGTAACCTTTAATCATGCCAATCATTTCACACTCATGTATATGTCTCATGGTCATGGGAGGGAGTTGAGAAACCTTCCACCATGCCATTCATTTCAAAATAACAATGGCATTGAAATCTCAATACATAATTAGGCTTAGGCATTCCCATTAATAAAGAGAGATTCACAACTCAAAAACCCTTTAGTAGGAATATAACTACATGGTTGAAAATGCACAACCATGGAAAATAAATTACAATGGGGAATCCAAATGGCCTTACTCCTCTACATGATAAGAGTTTAATTCAATAATCACACAAACTATGTCAAAAAATACATAATAGGTTAGACACATGGGAACCTACCTATTATCTTAAAGATCTCCTCGAAACTTTTGATGGATAGTTCAATCACCAAGAATCTCCTATTATCCTTCTTTTTTATAATTTTTGTTCTCTATATTTTAAAAATGGGTAAAAAGTCCCATTCTAAGAGGCTCACCTTCCTTAAATAGGCATTCTTCCCTTGTTCACATAACTAATGAGAGTGTGACAAGTGTCCCTTATATCCTTTTGGCTTAAATCCAACCACCATTTTGGCCATCTCATGACTTCCTTTAATGGATGTTCCATCCTCAATACATAATGGCACAGGGTAGTGCTTAGAGTCCTTTTAATATTGATTGAAGTATTTCCCTACCCTCAAATTGATCCAAGACATGGATAATAATAAACAAGTTTGAAAATAGAAAAAGGTAATGAAGATGATGATATACCCCATGTATAATTAGTCAATATCCAAGATAATCTAAGTGGTTAAATTAACATTAATTAATGACTAAATACATACTATGACATTCTCAAGGTTAAAAGACACAAACAAATAATAACTAGGAAATCTAACTAGGATATGGCAGGATTCAATGAGTGTTTTTAGGTATATGGTGAGGGTAATCATGATGTGAAAATTATTGATGTAGTCCTTGTTCTTCAGTTTGTAATCCCTATCACCTACACACTCATTACTCTCATAAAATTTCCTAATCCTAGAAGCTAAATTTATAGAATTAAATGATGTACAAACATTCAATTCAATCATATGAATTCAACATTTCAAATGGAAACCATGCTCTAGTGATAAGAATTCAAAGTAACTTTAGACATATATGTATTTTTTAATTACAAGCATATACACAATTATTAAAGTATTTTTTTATCAACATTCATCCCAAGCATAATGCACTTCATCTTAATGGATCATAATCACTTTATGCAAGTATATTAACATTATTTTATGATTAGATATGGCATATACTAGTAATTATCTTTGACACTATCTTGAGAACTCAAAACATGGTGTATCTCAATAATAACCCATACAGATTTCCATAGGAGGTGTAAAGTATCATAGGTTCATAATATTAACATAATATTCATGTCTCGAATACCTATATGTCTCAAAATGAGAAATATACAAAATGGAGCATTACACATGACTTGAAGGATGGTTGGTATAATTGATTCACACATGCCTCATCTAGAAATAGGAAGCCCATAACCAAAAATCATCATAATAACACAAAAAACATGGTCAGTATAACCTTGGGTGATAGGAAAAAGAAATAAAATCAGTAAGGAAACATTATTGAATAGGAATAAAATCACATAGATGAGGATTTCTTATATTCTACATAGTCTCATGAGGAATAAACTTCACAAAGTTCTATATGCTATGTAAACTCTGGTGAAAATTGACACATGGCCAAAATAAAATAATGGTTTTACATTTTGATTAAGAACCACATAAAAATCATTTCTATTTTGGTGATTATTCATAATATCATGTTCAAGTTATTGGTAACATCTTCATACCACTTGGATGATAGGATTGCAACATATCATATATCATGTGTCCTTAGACTCACTAAGAAGCTACTCTCTATTAGTCAATTTCTTGAGCATAACCTAAAGGTTAATTTTGACTATAAAGGTGGTAAAAATATGTGTCTCATTAAATGTAATTTAAAAATCTCAAAAATGATTGCATGAGCATTTGGAGTTAGGAGAATGTTACAACTTGAATTTGTTCTAAAGAATAATGAGGTAATTATTATAAAGGATTCAATTTTAGCTGATTAATGGCATTAAAGATACGGGCATGTGAATTTTGAGTACTTGGTAACACTCAACCATCATAATATGGTAATATGATTTCCTCAATTGAAAAATAATACAAATATCTATCCTAGTTGTCTAGTAGACAAACAACATAGAACATCATTGAGTAAAAGTATATATAGAGATTCAAGAAAATTAGATCTAATGCATACCAATATTTGTGGAGCCATGAGACCTAATCATCATGGGTTTCATTATTTTATTGTCTTTGTTGACGAATACTCATGAAAAATTTGGGTATACTATTTAAAGATAAAGGACTAAACCTTGAGCATATTCAAAGAGTTCAAAAACATTATGGAAATAGAAACTAGTCATAAAATAAAATATCTCTACTTAGATTGAGGGGGAATACACCAGTAAATATTATTCAACATATTTTAAATAATATGGTATTCTCAAAAAAATTGATCCACCTTATACTCCATAATAGAATGGTGTTTTAGAAAGGTGAAATGACATTATCATATAAATAGTGTGTTGTATGATTGAGGATTCAAGTTTGGCATGCACATATTGGGAAAAAGTAATAAAAATATAAATTATCTATTGAGTAGGTCACTTACTACAACTATTGATGGAGTGACTCCACAACAAGCATAGATAGGTATAAACCATCAATAACTCATCCTCAAGTTTTTGGATGTAAGGCATACATGCATGTTCTAAAAAAGAAGAGAAAGAAATTGGATAACAAATACATTACATATTTTTAAGATATAGTTAATAATGATTATATTAAGAACTTATGGATCCAAAAATAAGGAAAATGAACATAAGTAGGGATGTTGAGTGTGGTGATAGAGGCAAGTTTAGTCTACCTTCCACATACTCACTTAATTCACCAATTATACATGTAGATGATAAAATAATTGATGATGATAATGATGATGGAGATAATGATGATTATCAGTTAGATACTATAATTCCACCACCCAAAAGAATAGTTAAACATGTACCTAAATGGTATACGAGTACAATACAAAATGATATATTAGATAGAGTTCTAAGTGATGAGGCTAGGATATGCCCAATAAATGTATAATAAATGACCTCATCTTACTCTCTCTTTCTATTAATCTTGATTTCATTTTGTAAATTTTATTTTGATCTGAGATGAGTTAGGATGTGATTATCCATCTTTTGTTGATTGTGATTCTAATGTTTTAAAAGACCTATAATTCCTAACAAGTGTGTTGGAAAATTCTAGTTTTGCAATAAAATAGGTCATCATCAAGATAAATAAAAAATATGAAGTGGATTACATATTTTTGGAAGCATCGGACTCAATTTAGATTAGTTCTAAAACCTACATAATCTATTCTAAAATCATCACAGTTAGTTCCAAAACCTATAGAATCTATTCCAGAACCATCACAGTTAGTTCTGAAACTCTACCATACTATTTCAAGTTGTCACATTTTTGAATTTAGCTTCAAAACTCTATATTTATCTCTGGTACTCCTACAGATAAGCTCCAAAACTTTTGTGGCTAGATATGGAAATGATAAAGATCTATTCCAAATGGCTAGTGATCTGTTGGATCAATGATCCCATTAAATCAGGAATAGATTCCTAATTTTCAAAACTTGTAGAATCAAGACATTTATCACATAGCTAGACATCCAGCCACATCTTGATTCAACATCTATTCTAGGTATGATTCAGTTCCATTGTATCTATGAAATAGTTATAGCCATCAAAGCATCTATATATACAGACCTGGGAAATTAGTAAGGGAGAGAGATATAGAATGTAGCAGATAGATAAAATCATTGAAGAATAGGGAGATAAAGGATAGATTAGTAAATTTGTAATATATAACATTTTATCAATGAAATAGTCATTTCTATTTTGAAAGTAAATTAAATTGTTTAAATCCTATTCTAGGTGGAGCAAGGGCCCACTCCTCCAAAGAACCAGGATCTTCATTTTTATCGGTATTTATATTTCTATTCGCAAAAGTAAATAGGTAACTCTACTAAATTTATAAATGCTTCCAACTCCTTAAAGTTAAGATTTTTTATAAATTTGTTCCCGCAGATGTTTTAGATTAAATTTTCATTTCTGCAATGTGTGTTTATTTCCAGCAATCTATTTTATTTCTGCAACATGTGTTTGTTTCCAACAATCTATTTCATTTCTGCAATGTGTGTTTGTTTCTAGAAATCAATTTCATTTCTGTAATGTGTGTTTATTTCCATCAATCTATTCCATTTTTGTAAAGTGTGTTTATTTCCAGCAGATTTGCATAGTTTGATTCCAATAAGGTTTTAACCAAGAAATCCTTAAGACATTAAAAACCCCCCAAAACAAAAAATATGCCAATACCTCCATTAAATTACTAAATTGCTACGATTCCTCTTATTGCATATAGCTTTAGACACATCCCTGATTAAATATGACATCAACAGAAAGTTAATTAAATGAAGGGGATGACAACACCCATCATTTTTGGCACCATTGACTGGGAACACTAGTTGAATTTTTTTAATTAGGTGTCAACAAGAGCAACAATCATTTATTTAGTAATTAAAGAAATTTTCCCTAACTTATGAGTACACCACAAGATTCCAAGGGTATATTTCTCCACAAAATATCTAAATAAGAAATTCCATCATCCTCTAGTTTAAGAAAGGATGTTGAGCAAGAATTGGAGGCACCATTATCTCCTACAAGACAAGAAGCAAAATTTCCATCTCAGGAATTTTTGGATCAGTCACCAGAACCAAGTAAAACCTTAGGGAGGAGGATTATTTCTCAAGATCCATTGAGGGAAAGTTTTAATTCTCAATTGAGTAGTCAACCCCATACTCCTAACTTTTCACCATCCCCAAAATAGACCACATACCACATTGATTGGGAGAAGGGATTAGAAAATACCAGAGAGATGGAATGAGAAGCTAAAAGAGAACCTGAGAGAACCTTTACCTGTCCCATTCATATTGAGGATGATGAAACCACTATGAAAAACATTTCACCTACACACTTGCCCACATTTAGAGGAATGTCATCTGAGGATCCTGACCAATTTTTGTTTGATTTTAAAGTATTATGTCAGACTTATGATTACAAGATAGATAATCAAAAATTGAAGTTATTTCCATCTACATTGAGGACAATAGCTAAGGTGGGAATTGAATTAGATGTAGCTCAAAAGGAATGAATCCTTCACTCAATAAATTAGATGAATTCAGAATGGAAGCACTTCACTAGATAGAGATAATCCAAGGTCAAAGGAAGCAATGGCATGATTCACATATCAAGGAAAGATAATTCAAAGTAGGAGACTAGGCATTATTGTTTGATTCTAAGTACCAACATTTCAAAGGTAAATCAAGAACCAAATGGTTAGGACCTTATCAGATCAAGTAGATATCTACCAATGGTTCTATCCAATTACTTCCCATTGATGGCAGCAGAAGAATACTCTTGGTCAATGGGCACATGCTAAAACTTTATAGGAAGCCTCCTACTAAGGATGAATTCTTGAAGTAGATTGAAGCAAATAAAGTATTTGATCATATGGAAGAACCCAATTCTTCCAAAATGATCAAATAATTAGATGAAAAGATCTAAAATAAAGGGAAGAGAATGAAAACTAGTAAATGATGTTCTCTTCCCCCCAAAAAAAATTAGAGATCAATTGAAAATCAATGATGACGGTTGATCTTCTCAAATAAATGGCTAGTTCAAATATATTTTTTTTAATTCTAACTATTTTCTAACTATTTTTCAAGGATGATGTGTCAGCATGATAGAGGGATTACATCTTCAATGATGGTAATTATGTTTTTAACTTGTTAAAGGTTAAATGGAAAGTTTGCATGTGTGATTAGACTTGATTTAGAAATATTAGTATGATGAGTCATGTATTATACATCATGGTTAAATGTGCAAAATCATGAGAAGGATATTTATGATGGAATGAGTTGGTGGATAACCATAAAGAATCATTCTTATGATTAAAGCAACTAAATTCACTAGTTCTGAAGCTGAGTATAGTAGTTTCACAGCTGAAATTGATAAGTTTCATAGCTGAGTATAGTAATTTTGCAACTGAATTCACTAGTTTCACAACCAAAATCATTAGTTCTGCCAATATGAGAAATAATTTTTAGCTAACTTGTGAAATATTTAAAGAAGAATGAATCATGGGAATCAAAAAGAAGTTAGAACCAGACAATGATACCCAAATCCTTGCAGATGAAGAAGTAGCAAATATCTTTCAACATACAGGATGGCTGGAGTTTCTAAAGAAATTTTCCAAATACAATGATGAATTGGTAAGAGAATTTATTATCAATTTAGAGTAAACAAGGATAAATATTAGGAAGATTTTCATTCCTTTTTCTATATATATCATAAGTGAGATGTCTAAAATACTGATAATGCATGTCCCAAACCCTATCAAAGGGACATTGAAAGACCTGGCTAAAACCCTGTTGAAAGAAGGGGAAGTTAAACCCCAATATATTTATAATACAAAAAAAATCATCAAAGGATTTAAGAGGGCCAGCTTGCCCAAACCCTTTCACAGAGTAGCATTCTGGATAGTTAAATATTTAACCTGTGATGGACAATTTGGGAAAGTAGGAAAAGAAGTCCTAAAAATCCTTATACACCTTAGATATGGAGTTGAAAAACTAGAATATATAGTCAACCTTCTAGGGTTTCTTTTTGACTCCATCCATATCATGGCCCAGAGATATTCTTGGGGTGTAGGAACAATTAGACATCATGGGTTAGTGCATTTAGTATGACAACACCATTTCCTTTCCAAGAAAAATGGGGAGGAAATGTGGGACAAATTTCTTGGCAAATTTGGACAAAACCCTGGTATTCCCAGAAGAACAATAGCAACTCCTCCTGTTCCTTCAGTTCATTTGAAAACTACTACCATTGTTGAGGAAAAGAAAAGATTAGGGGAAGAGGAAATACCAAAAAGAAGAAAATTTGGAAGAAAAGTTAAAATTATAGACCCTACTATACCTTTTCAAGCCATTTCTTCTTCTACTGAGGCTATAGAAGAACTAGTACCTATCTCTGACAATGACAATTCACCTAGGCCTAAGCAAAAAGTGAAAACTAGAAGAAGTTCTAAGAGGAGACCTATGTCTACACATTTTGAGGCTCCTCAAGAAAGAAAATGTCATAAAAATTCTAAAGAAAGTTTAGAGGAGCTGGAAGAACAAGAAAGGCTAGAAACTGAAGCTGCTGATATTTTAGGCAGCATGGCCATGACTCCTCCTGGACCAAGCCAAGCAAAAAAGGAAAAATAAGATGAAATATTTGAGGAGCTAGTTTTCCAAGAAATGGCTGAGATTGTAGCACCATCACATGCAAAAGATGAACATGCATCTTGAAGAAGGAAAAGGAAATCCCCTATGGTGGAAGAGGAATGCTTGACTCCCCAAGAACTTTCAAAAAAAGAACATAACTAGTAAATTAAATAGGCTCTATGTTTGTCTAGAGTAGAACTCATTATCAAGGAAAAGGATGAGGAATTAAACTTCTTCAAACTCAAGTTAGAATAGAAGGAAATGCTCCTTGCAGAATTAACAAACCAGCTCATAGCCAAGAATGAGGAATTAGTAGAAATTAAAAGGCAACTAATGGAGAATGAGGAAAAATGTACAATATAGACCTCTGTGTCAACAGTCTCTACAAAGACTGAATTGGCTTATCTGCCACTCAAGTAGTTATGGGATGACACATGTAGAGAACTCAGTGAAATCAAAGCATCCAATATAGACTTGAAAGGTAAACTGGTAGAAGAAGAGAAAATAAGGAAGGAATGGAAAAGAAAAGTAGAAGCAAGAGAAAGGTATAGTACTTCTAAATCAAAGCATTGGGATATTCAGTTCTAGCCATTTGATCTAAGCAATCGAATGGAATACAAGATATACAATCCTGAATTTGAAGAGTGAAGTTTGTAAAGGGACTTACAAACAAGTAAGTATGGGGGAAGTGATGAGGCCAGGATATGCCCAATAAATGTATAATAAATGACCTCTTCTTACTCTCTCTTTCTATTAAGTTTGATTGCATTTTGTAACTTTTATTTTGATCTGAGATGAGTTAGGATGTGATTATCCATCTTTTTTTTATTGTGATTCTAACGTTTTAAAAGACCTATAATTCCTACAAGTGCATTGGAAAATTGTATTTTTGCAATAAAACAGGTCATCATCAAGTTAAAGAACAAATATGAAGTGGATTGCATGTTTTTGGAAGCATTGGACTCAATTTAGATTAGTTTCAGAACATATAGAATCTATTCTAGAATCATCATAGTTAGTTTTGAAACCTACAGAATCTATTCTGAAACCATCACAATTAGTTCTGGAACTCCACCATACTATTTAAAGTTGTCACATTTTTAGACTTAGCTCCAGAACTCTATAATTAGCTCTGGTACTCCTATAGATAAGTTCCAAAACTTTTACAGCTAGATATGGAACTAATAAGGATCTATTCCAAATGGTTGGTGATCTGTCCGATCAATGATCCCATTAAATTAAGAACATATTCCTGATTTTCTGAACTTGCAGAATCAAGACATTTATCACATAGCTGGACATCCAGCCACATCTTGATTCAACATCTATTCTGGGCATAATTCAGTTCCATCATATCTATGAAATAGTTACAGCCATCAAAGCATCTATATATATAGACTTGGGAATTTAGTAAAGGAGAGAGATATAGAATGTAGAAGATAGAGAAAATCATTGAAGAATAAGGAAATAAAGGATAGATTAGTACATTTTTAATATAGAACATTTTATCAATGAAATAGCCATTTCTATTTTGAAAGCAAATTAAATTGAGGTGGAGCAAGGGCCCACTCCTCCAAAGAACCAAGATCTTCATTTTTGTCAGTATTTATATTTCTATTCAAAAAAGTAAATAGGTAACTCTGTTAAATTTATAAATGCTTCCAACTCCTTAAAGTTAAGATTTGTTGTAAATTTGTTCATGCAGGTGTTTTAGATTAAATTTTCATTTTTGCAATGTGTGTTTGTTTCCAACAATCTATTTCATTTCTGAAATGTGTGTTTGTTTCCATCAATCTATTTCATTTTTGTAATGTGTGTTTGTTTCCAGCAATCAATTTCATTTCTGCAACGTGTGTTTATTTCCGACAATCTATTTCATTTATGCAAAGTGTGTTTATTTCTAGCAGATTTGCATAGTTTGATTCTAATAAGGTTTTAACCAAGAAATCCTTAAGACATTAAAACCCCCCCAAAACAAAAAAAAATATACAAATACCTCCATTCAATTACTAAATCACTACGATTCCTCTTGTTGCATATAGCTTTAGACATAGCCCTGGTTAAATATGACATCAACAGAAAGTTGATTAAATGAAGGGGATGATGACACCCATCACTTAGTACATCCATCAATAGATTAATGACTCATAACATGACTCGATAAGAGGTCAACTTGGCCCTAATGAGCATTTTTGTTGAATTAGTTGATACTTTTACCATTATTGAAGCCATGGATACAAAACCTTGGAATGATGCCATGAATATAAAATATCAATCATTGATGAAACATAACAAATGATAGTTGGTATATCTTCCAGTAGGCAAGAATCCAATCAATTATAAATGGGTTTCTAAACAAAATACTACTTTGCAGGTTTTGCCTTTAGCTATAAATATATCTATGTAACCTTTGGTTTCATTAATGAAATTTTATTTAATTTATTTTAGCAGTGACTTCTCAAAATATTTGGTATAAATGGTTGGGGTAAGTTAAATAAGATGTAGGGGAAAAGGATAAGTATCAAACTAAGCATAGATTATTTAAGAGAGATAATAGGAAATTAATAAGAGATAAAAGTTAAGAATTTGATGAGATAAACTAGAAAATGAAGAGACATGGAAGAAGATAAAAAAATAGAGACTTCGATTGTAGATTAGGAAAGAGATACATAGGGATTAAAGAGAAGATAAAATATTGTAGAGAACTATAACTATAGAAGATATAAATCTAATCTATACCTGTAAAGATCCATACATTGAAAATCAAGATGCCACTCCTCTAATAAAAATAAATGAATTGACATTAGTACCATTAGAAGGCACATAAGAATTCAATGAAATAAATATGATAGAAGAGATACTATAATATATACTTTAAAAAGTCATGAATGAAATGTGAAAGGGATTGTAAAAGTTAGCTACACTTGTGGGAACCTTCTAAATATTAAAAAACTTAGGTATGAAATACTAAATGGTGGAGATAAGTACCACCTAAATTAGATGAGGCATAGTAAGTAGTGAGATTATAAAAGGATAATGAACCCAGAAACTAACAAGAACAAGAAAGTTACCAATAGGCCAAGATCATGAAACAATGCTTAGAATTGATTCATATTGATGGCTTGAAATAATTATAAACCCAAACCATGCTTAAATAAGCCTTAACTTAGATTTAGAGTTGACATGTAGAAATTGTTAAAAAACTAATGTCTAAAATAAAATTTCTATTTTTAGTGGTTGCTAGTTTTAGTAAGTCATGCACACAAGCGCGTGCAACTCTAAAAATATCTTGAAATATTATAAACACTAAAATTAGCCTATGAGATGTGTTGTCCCCAAAAAATGTCACTCATTTTTGGGACAACATATGAACTATTTTGGGCCCTACAAGACCAAAATTGTCTCTTCCCTTTCTGAAATATGTTCTAGGCATTCAAATTCCTCATTTTTCAAGCTTCTCAGAATTCTATGGACTTTACAGGCTTGATTCTATGGACTCTACAAGTGAGATTCTATGGAATCAGTTTCTATGGACTTCACAAGAAGAAATCTATGGACTCAACATGCTTGAAATTAACAGGTTTAAAGGGTTTAATGACTTTAACAGGTAAATTTTTTTGAAAGAGAAAGTTTCCAACACTTAGGCATTTCTACGGTTGGTTCAATTAGTTGATTCAATCAAATGGTTCAAAGGAGTGCCAGAAAGGAAAAAGACCAAAGAGTGGAATGTGCCATGTGTCCCTTGTAGATTTCCATAGAGGGCGACAAGTGGCAACTACAAAAGGTTTCAATATCTTTATCTCAAAGTAGTAAAACATGCCACGTGTCATCTACAAAGCTCGGCAGAGGCCACCAGGTGTTAATATCCACAATTTCTTCTTTATGTCCCATTATGACTCAGTGGATCATGACAAGTGTCTACATCCACACTTCAAGTTTCCATAAGCTTCATAGCTTCTTTCAATAAGCTCCCCTCTGAGTCCCATAGAAGGTGCCAAGTGGCAAATGCAGAAGGTTTTTATGTGATTTTCTCAAAACTATGGAAGTCTCCACATGTTCCTTGGAAAGCTCAGCAGAAGCTGCCAAGTGTCAAACTCCACAATTCCTTCCTTTTGTTTCATTATTTAATTAAAGACAATGGTGGGCCTTGGGTAAGTTGCTAAAGTGCAGTAGAAGTTGCCAAGTGTCTATAGCTGGGACTCAGTTTCTAATAAGTTTCAAAGCAGCGAAACATGCCATGTGTCCCGTTCTAGCTTAGTGGAGTGCAACAAGTGTCTACATCCACGTCTCAAGTTTCTATTAAGTTTCAAAGCTTATTTCAATAGGCTTCTCTTAAAGCTTGGCAGAAGCCAACAAGTGTCAATGACTATTGTGTCTTCCTTTGGTTTCATTATTGAGTAAAGATTGTTGTGGGCGCTAGGTGAGTTACTAAAATGAGCAGAGGCTACCAAGTGTCATCTATCGAAACCCATTATAACTTGTTTCTAAAAGTAGGGAAACATGCCACATGTCCCATTATAACTCAGTAGAGTGCGAAAAGTGTCAACATCTATAGTTTCTTCCTTTGGTTTTGTAAGGACTGTGGTGGGCCCTAGGTGAGGTGCTAAGGTCAAGTAGTGCATGACAAGTGTCTACATCTGCATGGATCTAAAAGAGTAATAAATGTTTCTATAGTGTTTCTAGGAGCTCAATGGAAGCCACCACATGTCATCTTCCATAGGACTCTCAAAAGGGGTCTAGAGCTTTTATAAGTTAAGCGAATGTTGCCAAGTGTCCTCACTATTTCATAGTGAAAGGTGACACATGTCATTTGTTAAGATCAGTGGAAAGAAAAAAAATCAAGTGGGAAAGACATGAAGGAATTACTAAGGAGGATGATAGACCCATAGCCATCAAATTAGGGACAATCAACTAGCTGTTAGCTTTTAAATGATGACAGACCTAAAGACATCAAAATTGTGGCAATAAAGTGTCTGTTGATCTTTGCAGGCTTAAACATGGACCTAAATGCATTCAAAGGCCTTAAGGCCAAGGCCAAAAGGAAGAAACTCTGAGAGGAAGAACCAAAAGAACAAAAAAGGGGAAAAGATGGTAGGAAAGGGGGAAGACCAGAAATATCTACATAGTAGTTATTTCAGTAGGTGGAATAGTCTGTAAGGTAGATTCTTGAGCCCTTAAACATTGAAGACACGACCTATTTTTCCCCCTGGGAGTAAAGACAAAATGGACAGTGGCACAGACACCAGATGATCCAAACCTAGGAGTAGACACTTGAGATGAATCAACATGCCATAGTTAAGACTGCTGCCCTGATCCAGCATGGTTCCCTGACAGAACCAAAATTGCATTCAAGGCATTGAATGCATAGCATGGTCCATTCTATGGAAAAAAGTGACAAGTCTTTCTTGGCTATTATATATTGTAATATCTTGTATCATTCTAAGAGAGATCTTCTCAATACATAAGCAAAACTATGCCCAAATTAAAAGGTGAATACTAAGACTTTGAGCTTAGATTGTTGTTCATATTATTTTATTTGAATGAGAAAGCAAGTTACTTGTAGACTTTGTGTTGTTATAGCTTGTGCCATTTTAGAATATTTTTCTTATGTCTATCTTCTGAATGTGTTCTTGTTTATTTGATCTAACAAGCATAACTAGTGGAAGTAATCAGGAAGGTGTCTTGAAGCCAATTGTGGAGAGACTTTATGCCCCCACAATTGCCTTTAGAGTATTTACTTTCTATTCTTGTGTAAAGGATCTTGGGATGACTTTATGCCCTCATTATCCTTCATATTCTATTTCTATGTAAAGGACCTTGGGATGACTTTGTGCCCTCTTTGTCCTTCGTATCTCACTCTTGGGCAGTCAAGGTGGAAACTTTGTGCTACATCTCAAGCTATTGGTTACTACACCCTTGGTTACCAGTTACTTTTACTACCTAAAAGAACTCCTGCTATTTCATGCAAGAACACTTCTAAAATAAGAGAAGTGCCTTCAGTGTTTTCACTAGGATTTTCTCCTCTATTTGTTAACATCATCTCTAAAAAAAGAGAGATGGATGGCTTATCCTACCCCTAAGTGTTATTTTTTGCTTATATATATAGTATAATTTTCTTACATACTTATAAGGAACCTCCCCTTGATGAGAAGAGAGATTTGTCCCCTAGTGATGTAGTAAACCTACACATCTAGCTGACCAATCTCCCTATGCTGTGGTTGAAGAGACCTATTTTGCTCACTAGTTAGTTGGTCGACAAAATATTCACCTAACAATTTTTGGTGACTCTGCTGGGGATTTATGTGCAATCTTAAACCTCAAGTTTTAGATTAAAGTATTCCCTACCCTTATCTATTATATATTCTAGTGACTCTATTCTGTGTCTTACCCATTATCATTATAGCCTTACCATCTTTCTCCATCTCCATTATATTATTTGGTCTACAAAACTAGAGCCGTTGGGATAGAACGCGTAGTTTGAAGCCTCAAGTTTCAAGCTGAAGTAGGGCCAGTTCTTTCTCATTTTTATCCTACAATCTAGCAACTCCACACTATACAAGAAGCTAGAGAGCCTAAGGTGTTGTTGACCCTATTTTTGAGTTGGTGTAGTAGAGAAATTTTGATTTTTCCCCTCCCCAACTTTAGTTCAAAGATCTAGGAGTGTTCCTCCTACCTGTACTAGGTCACCAACACAAGGTAGATCTACTTTTTCTTATGTTAGCAGAGCTTTGCCCATACATACACCTCCCTAATTTGTTATCCCCCTTTTCCATAATCTCATCATGGTAGTTCAAGGCCCCTGGGGTAACTCATTTGGCCCACTCAACCCCACTCCACCTCTACATGAACTTCCACATAGCTCAAGAAAGAATTTCCCCAAATTATTTGGGGATGGGAGAGTTCACCCTGATGAACACATTACAGTCTTCAACATATCCTATGGCATAATAGGAGTGGAATTTGAAGATGTGGTAGACAAGCTTTTCATGGAAACACTACAAGGTGCTACTACAGACTAGTTCTACCATCTGTAAACTAGATCAGTGACTGATTGGGACACACTCAAAGCTAAATTTGAAGCCAAGTTCAAGCCTACAAAAGATGCACATGATTTGCTAGCCCAGCTCACACAGATGAAGAAGGAACCTCATGAACTGATGAGGGATTTCATAGCAAAGTTTGACAAGCTAAGGAACCAAATTCTTACTATTGCTCAGCCAACACCTAAAAACCTCAAATGCTTCTTCATCAACTCACAGCTGCCTAAAGTGAGTTTTTCGCTAAGGCGTGATGGCCACATAGACCTTGAGGCTGCTCAAGACTTGGCTACTAAGGTAGAAGATGACCTTATCTTGGCAAGAAAGATAAGGAGGGATCCAAATAGAGGTAAATCTTCTTCTTCTTCTTCATACTCACCTTCAGCCACCACTGATCCAATGGTGCAGAAGTTAGCAAATGAATTGCTAGCCCTTAGGAAACAAATGGCACAAGGGATGTCATCTACTCCTTCATATAGAGATGTACCAAGGAGGATGTTCCCTAATCAACCATATCAAGGCAATGCTACCAGAAATCAAGGGAAAGCAAATCATCTCCTTCCCCCTTAGAGGAATAACCTTGCCATTGAAGCACCTCAAACTAACTCAGTAGTTGGATATCTTGAAGCTAAATCAGATTTCTCATTCCAACCTAAGTTAAATCTTGAAGATGATGTTAATCTCTTCACTAAAGAAGAAGAAGAATTAGCTGGTGACTCTAATATTATTTTCTTGAATTACCAGGATGAACCCAAAAGTGAAGGTAATGTAGCTAAGGGATCATATGTTGTACTCACCCAGTCCAAGAATCGATCAACTTAACCAATTGATAAGGAGAAAGCAAAGGAATGACCTCAACCAATAATTTTAATTGCTAAGCAGGGAACCACTCTTCCTTTCTAGCCAAAGGACTCGGTGATTGTGAGAAAGGTAAGTACCTCAAATATCCCTATGCCTTCTACTTCAAATTCTAGTCCAGTTCTCCCCCTCCCAAAGATCAAAAGGATGAAATCCCATCCTCTACTCCTAGCTCATTCTAGACATTTGACATAATTGACAATATAAAGAAAATCAAAATTCAAATGTCTAAATTTGAATTTCTATAGTCCCATCCTGAGCAATTAGATAAATTGGTTCGATGCATTAAAAATTAGGTCATCCCTATAGGACAAGCAATTCCTAGGGTGACTCATGATTCCCCCAATAATTCTCCTACCAAGAACAACCTTGTCATTACTCCTCCTGCTGCTCCTAGTATGACTAAACCTTTCTATGTCTCATTGCTGATAAATGGACATCAGCTGAACAACTGCATTATTGATTCTAGAGCCTCAAACAATATTATGCCTACCAAAGTGGCAGAATCCCTTGGTCTCACACTGACCAAGATGTTTAGGAGATGTTTTTCCATGGAGAGCAAACAAGTACCACTACTAGGACAAATCAAAAATGCCCAATTTGCATTTGTGGCCTTTCCAAACAAAAGAATCAAAATGACTATTATGGTGGCTGACGTTCCAACATCATATGGCATCCTTCTTAGATGAAACTTTTACAAAGATGTTAGAGATGAATTAAGCATGGACCTATTCAAAGCAAGGATTCCATTCAAGGGTGTTATGATGAGGCTACTCCCTGAGAAAGAAGCAAAATATGTGGTTACCCAAACCTCGACACTTGAAGCTCAAATCTTGTTTTAGTGTTCAGGCATGGGTAATTACTTTTTATCCATGGATGAAGTTCATGAGACATCTGATGAAGCTCTTACAGGTGACAACTTGGAAATGTATTTAGATAAAATAGTAGGAGAATTGGTAGACTATGATACAAATGTGGAAGGATCTCCACCTCCAAATGAAGAAGGATCCAAAGAAAAAGTAGTACTTGAGGAGGTATGGATTCTTGAATTTGATGGCAGCTACTCCTCTACCAGTTTAGGAGCCAAGATTGTGCTGATATCTCCTCAAGGAGATATTTTTCCTTCATCCTACAAGTTTTAGTTCAACAACACTAATAACACACCTAAGTATGAATCTCTATTGCTTGAATTGAGGGTTGCCCAAGACAAAGGCATCAAACTCCTTCATGCCAAAGGAAATGTTGAACTGGTGGTTTGTCAGGTGAAAAACCTATATCAAACCAAGACTGAAAGATTGCATCACTATTGTAATCTAGTCTAGGACCAAATTGAAAGCTTTGATGCTTTCAACATCTCTAATATTCCTAGAGAATTCAATGACTGGGCTGATGCACTAGCCATTTCAACTACTCTCTTGGTCCCCCACCTAGACTTCAAAGGAGATAGGTACACTATTGAGCTGGTATTTTGACCAAGTGTGCCTGATAATGCTAGTCATTGGCAAGTGTTTAACAATGAAAACCAAATCATTTCTTTTTTGGAGCAAAAAGATAGCTTTGAATGGCTAATTTTGAAGGCAGTGAACCTCAAAAGCTTGAATTAACCCCTGAATCAAGTTCAAGCACAGATGGAGAGTTCCTACAAATTAAAGGGAATAAGATTCCCAAAGTCTTGGTTTCCCTTAAGAAATTATTTGACAAACATGATAGATTCCAGCTCCTCCCAAGAGTTTGATCAAGTAAATCTGGGTACCAACGAAGATCCCAAGATGGTGAACATTGGGAAATGTTTCACTCCTAAGGAGAGATTCAAGTTCACTGCTCTACTCTGTCAGTACAAGGATGTCTTAGCTTACTCCTATAATGACCTGAAGTCACTTAGGCTTGATGAAATTGCCATGACATTCTTCTCAAGGTTGATTTGGTGCCTTACAGGAAAAAATCCAAGCAATATAATCCAAATATATTAGGTACCATTTTTTTGAGATACAAAAAATGATGATTGCTAAGATAATCTTCTCAATCTATCATTTCACATGGATTGCAAATATAGTGCCTGTAAGGAAGAAGAATGGCAAAATTTGCCTTTGTGTGGATTTTAGGAACTTGAATTAGTCATCCTTGAAGGATAACTACCCTTTTTCTATCATGGACCAAGTGCTTCAGATAGTGTCTAGTTCAGAAATGTTATCAATGCTAGACGGCTTCTTAGGATACAATCAAGTTGAAGTTGGTGAAACAAACTAACACAAGACTACCTTCACCACACTTTGGGGCACATTTGCATATAAAAGGATGCATTTTGGCTTGATAAATACTGGGACCACCTTTCAGAGAGCAATGGACCTTACTTTCAAGGATGAGATGGTTAAGTTCATTATAGTTTACCTTGATGACTTGACTATCTTTTCTAAGCATCACCCGAATCATGTGCGCCATTTTTAACAAGTGTTAGAATGCTGCCACCAGAATGGAATTTCTTTAAACCCCAAGAAGTCAATTTTTGGAGTGACAGAGGGGAAACTTCTCAGACACATTATGTCTAAAGGAGGCATAAAGATTGACTCAAACAAAGTCAAGTCTATCCAAGAGCTTACATTGCCCACAAGTAAGATTGTTGTTCACTCTTTGTTTGGAAAGGTGAATTTCTTATGGAGGTTCATCCCCAAGCTTGCTGAGAAGATTAGACATATTGTAAACATGATGAAGGGAAAGGCCACCTTTGGCTAGACTAAAGAAGGAAAGTTAGCATTTTTGGATATCAAGACTGTCATTGCCCATGCCCCAATTCTAGTTTGTCCAGATTATAAAAAATATTTCACCATGTATAGTTATGCTTCTGAACACACACTTTAATCAATTTTGGTTTAATAGAACTAAGGTGTGGAATCTCCTATTTACTTCATGAGCCATCCACTCAAAGTTCATGAGCTGAAGTACTCAACCATAGAGAAGCATCTTATGTAGTGGTGAAGGTAGTAAAGCATTTCCGCTTCTACATCTTGAATTCACAGACTACTACCTTGGTTCCTGATACCATGATTAAATCCATACTAACTCAGTAGGAGTTTGGGATGAAAAGAGGAAATTAGATTGCAAAAATCCAAGAGTTTGATCTAATTGTCAAACCAACAAAATTGGTGCATGGAAAAGGCCTTTGCTAATTGATTATTGATAACAAGCCAGGAGGAACAGAGCATGAAGAACTAGAAGAAGAAGACATGCCAATAGTCCTCTTTGTCTCCACTATGAATGAGTGGTATTTAGGTATTGCTCATTTCCTTACTTATGGTGAGTGTCCTACTCACCTATCTTATAAAGAAAGGAGTATTATCAAGTTGAAAGCTACCAGTTTTGTCCTCTAAGATAATGGCCTATACAAGAGGAACCTTGATGGAGTATTCCTTTGCTACATGGACAAAGAGCAGTAGAACCAACTTTTGAACTCCTTCCACAATCTAGGCTATGAAGGACATTTCTCTACTCCTGTGACTGCTCATAAGATTCTACAAACTAGGTATTACTGGCCAACTCTCTTTCAAGATACATACAAGTGGGTAAGGAAATGTGAACTATGCTAGCAGTTTGTTGGGAGACCCAAGTTAGTTGCCCTGCCTCTCAAGCCAGTGGTCATAGAGGAGCCATTCCAGCAATGGGGAATTGATTTCATTGGTGTTGTAAACCCATCTTCTAATGCTGGACATGATTATGTCCTTACAGCCATAGACTACTTCACCAAGTGGGTGGAAGCAATTCCAAGTAGACATGCTACGTTAGAAGTAGTGTGCAATTTCCTCAAAGAGAACATCATTTCCAAGTTTGGGGTCCCAACCAAGATTGTCACTGATAATGCATCTTGTTTCACTTCCCAGGAGATTACTTAGTTCTATTTTTACTATAGGATCACCCTCTCTCACTCTTCTGATTACTTTTCATAAGGGGATGGACAAGCTAAATCAAGCAATAAGAACTTGGTGACAATCATCAAGAAGCTGGTAGATGACAACCAAAGGACATGGCATAAAGCATTGGTTGATGCTCTATGGGCAGATAGAATTACACCAAAAAGGAAAATTGGTATCTCACCTTTCCAACTTTTTTATGGACTCAATGCTGAGATACCAATCACCCTAGAATTTATAGCATTGAAATTGGCTAAGGAAATTGAAGATTAGACATATGAAAGCTCCATTGATAAGAGGATCATGTGCCTGACTGAGTTGGATGAGTAGAGAACCATGGTGGTGGACTGAATTGTTACCCATCAAGGTTTGGTGAAGAATCTCTTCGATCAAAAAGCTAAGAACTGTGATTTCTAGATTGGAGATCAAGTCCTCTTGTGGGATAAGAGGAGAGAACCAAAGAGAATGAATGGAAAGTTTGACTCCCTGTGGAGGGGCCCTTTTACTATTCATCAACTCAATGGTGAAAATAGTTTCCTATTGAGGTATCAAGATGGCACACCCTTTTCTCTACCTCACAATGGGTAGCATCTGAAGCACTTCAACTCTTGAATTATCAAATAAGCTCACCTATACATATGTATATTTGTATAGTCTTTGTTTCTACTTTGTGTCATTAATTTTCATGTTTTGGAGCCTTTCTTTTTGGGTAGCATGACTCCATGGCCCAATGGCATACTTGAAGGCACTGGAGATTCTAGTTTCTATTCCCCTCAATTGTTTCAAGTTTTCAACTGAAGGAAGTTCCCCAACTAGAGCCAGCTATTGTTCCCAAAAAATGTCACTCATTTTTGGGACACCATATGAACTATTTCAAGCCCTACAAGACCAAAATTATCTCTTCCCTTTTTGAAATTTGTTCTATTTTTGAAGCCTCTCATAATTCTATGGACTCTACAAGCTTGATTCTATGGACTCTCTAGGTAGGATTTTACGGACTAAATTTCTACAGACTTCACAAGAAGAAATCTATGAACTCAACATGCTTGAAATTAATAGGTTCAAAGGGTTTAATGGCTTTAAAAACTAAATTCCTTCAAAAGAGAAAGTTTCCAACACTTAGGCATTTCTAGAGTTGGTTCAATCAGTCAATTCAATCAAATGGTTCAAAGGAGTGCTAGAAAGCAAAAAGACCAAAGAGCAGAATGTGCCACATGTCCCTTGTAAAGTTCCACAAAGGGCGATAAGTGGAAACTATGGAAGGTTTCAATATCTTTTTATCAAAGTAGTAGAATGTGCCACATGTCATCTATAAAGCTCAACAGAGGCTGCCAAGTGTCAATATCCATAGTTTCTTCCTTATGTCCCGTTATGACTCAGCAGATCATGACAAGTGTCTGCATCCACACTTCAAGTTTCCATAAGCTTCATAGCTTATTTTAATAAGCCCCCCTCTGAGTCTCGTGGAAGGTGCCAATTGGAAAATGTGAAAGGTTTTTATGTGATTTTCTCAAAACTATGAAAGTCACCACGTGTTCCTTAGAAAGCTCAGTGGAAGTTACCAAGTGTCAAACTCTGCAGTTCTTTCCTTTTATTTTGTTACTTAAGTAAAGACCATGGTGGGCCTTAAGTAAGTTGTTAAAGCGTAGTGGAAGCTACCAAGTGTCTACAGGTGGGACTTAATTTCTAATAAGTTTCAAAGTAGAAAAATGTGCCATATGTCCCATTCTAGCTTAGCAGAGCGTGACAAGTGTCTACATCCACATCTCAAGTTTCTAATAAGTTTCAAAGCTTATTTCAAAAGGCTTCTCTCAAAGCTTGGTAGAAGCCAACAAGTGTCAATAGCTGTTATGTCTTCCTTTGGTTTCGTTATTGAGTAAAGACTATGGTGGGCCCTATGTGAGTTACTAAAATGAGTGGAGGCTGCCAAGTGTCATCTACCAAGACCCATTATAACTTGTTTCTAAAAGTAGCAGAATGTGCCACATGTCTCGTTGTAACTCAGCAAAGCATGACAAGTGTCAACATCCATAATTTCTTCCTTTGGTTTCGTAAGGACTGTGGTGGGCCCCAGGTGAGGTGCTAAGGTCCAGTAGTGTGTGATAAGTGTCTATGTCCACATGGATTTGAAAGAGTCCTAAATGTTTCGATAGTGTTTCTAGGAGCTTGATGGAAGCTGCCATGTGTCATCTTTCATAAGACTCTCAAAAGGGGTCTAGAGCTTCTATAAATTAAGCGGATACTACCAAGTGTCCTCACCTATTTCATAGTGGAAGGCACCAATTGTCATTTGTTAAGATCAACAAAAAGTGGCCAAAGCAAGTGGGAAAGACATGAAGGAATTGCTAAAGAGGATAACAGACCTGCAGTCATCAAATTAGGGACAATCAACTAGCCATTAGCTTTTAAATGATGATGGACTTGAAGACATCAAATTTGTGGTAATAAAGTGTCTGTTGATCTTTGCAGGATTAAACACAAACTCAAATGCATTTAAAGGCCTTAAAGCCAAGGCTAAAAGGAAGAACCACCGAGAGGAAGAATCAAAAGAACTAAAAAGGGGAAAAGATGGCTTGAGGGCTCAAATTATAGTAGGAAAGGGGGAAGACCAAAAATATCTACACAGTAGTTATTTTAGTAGGTGGAACAATCTGCAAGGTGGATTATTGAGCCCTTCAACATTGAAGACATGGCCTATTTGTCCTCCTAGGAGTAAAGACAAAATGGACAGTGGTGCAGACACTAGATGATCCAGACCCAGGAGTAGACACTTGAGATGAATTGACACGCCATGGTTAAGACAACCGCCCTGATCTAGCATGGTTCCCTGACAGAACCAAAAATGCATTCAAGGCATTGAATGCATAGCATGGGCCATTTTATGGAACAAAGCACCAATTATTTCTTGGCTACTATATATTGTAATCTATTGTATCATTCTAAGAGAGATCTTCCCAATACATAAGCAAAACTCTACCCAAATTGAAAGGTGAATATTGAGACTTTGAGCTTAGATTGTTGTTCATATTATTTTATCTGAATGTGAAAACAAGTTACTTGTAGACTTTGTGCTATTATAGCTTGTGCCATTTTAAGAGATTGTTCTTATGTCTATCTTTTGAATGTGTTCTTGTTTATTTGATCTAACAAGTAGAACTAGTGGAAGTAATCAGGAAGGTGTCCTGAAGCCAATTGTGGAGAGACTTTGTGCCCCCATAATTGCCTTTATAGTGTTTTCTTTTTGTTATTATGTAAAGGATCTTGGGATGACTTTGTGCCCTCATTATCCTTCGTATTCTATTTCTTTGTAAAGGACCTTGGGATGAATTTGTGCCCTCATTGTCTTTTGTATCTCACTCTTGGGCAGTCAAGGTGGAGACTTTGTGCTAAATCTCAGGCTATTGGTTACTACGCCCTTGGTTACCAGTTACTTTTACTACTTGAAAGAACTCCTATTGTTTCCTGTAAGAACACTTTTGAAAGAAGAGAAGTGCCTTCAGTGTTTTCATCAGGATTTTCTCCTCTATTTTTTAACATCATCTCTAAAAAAGGAGAGATGGATGGCTTATCCTACCCCTGAGTGTTATTTTTTGCTTATATATATATATATATATATATATATAGCTCTTGCATACCTATAGCGAACCTCCCCTTGATGAGAGGAGAGATTTGTCCCCTAGTGATGTAGTAAACCTGCACATCTGGCCAACCAATCTCCCTATGCTATGGTTGAAGAGACCTATATTGCTCACCAGTTAGCTGGTTCACAAAATATTCACCCAACAAGATAAAGCTTAACTAAAGTTTACTTTTAGTTATAAAAATATACAATTTACAAAAATATAAAAATCTCAAAAAATTTATTAAACTAAATTTTTGGACCCTATTTTTTTGCATCATTCTCCTCTCATTGAAAACAACTCAGCTCATATGAGTTATCTTGATTGTACTACTACCATTTATCTTTATCAATCTTTTTCAGATTCCATTCTATAATCCATGTGTTGTCTTCTTGTCGCAATCCTTCTCACTAGACCATATACCTGATATAATTCCCTTGTATTGTGCTCATTGTCTTCATATCTAAAACCTGCACTATCTTATCCTTCTTTTTCTTTGGAACCTGATGCTACCAATTTACTAGATAATGAACTTGAAAACTAACAATAACAAGAAAATTACCAATACGTCAAGATCTTGAAATAATACTCAAATTTATTCGTATTGATTGATTGAAATAATTATAAACCTAAATCATGTTAAAATAAGCCTCAAATCAGATTTAGAATTGACATGCAGAAATTCTAAAAAAAACTAGCATCTAAAATAAAACTTCTATTTTTAACTACCGTTATTTTTAGCAAGTCATTCATGCAAGCATGTGTAACTCTAAAAATATATCAAAATATTATAAACACTAAAATTAGCTTATGGGATGAAATTCAGCTAAAGTTGACCTTTAGTTATAAAAATATATAATTTTTAAAAATAGAAAAATCTCAAAAAAAATTATTAAACTAAATTTTTGGACCCTATTTTTTTGCATCAAAGGAGAAGAGTAAATCAAATATAAAATACAAACAAATTAATATAGTTACAAGATAGAACATATATAAAACATTTTATCAATTGAAAAAGGAAACATAAGGGAAGACAATTGAGAAAAGCCAATATATAGTCATATAGTGATGAACAAATAGATGTCGAGAGATATACCAACCTTAGGGAATATATCAAACTATAGGATAATATTTTTATTGATGTAGAGGATACATAAGATTAATATATGTATGTATGTATGTATATATGTAAGGAAATATATTAGAATAAGGACTATTTAGTGATAACAATATGGAAGAGGAAACTATAGAGATAGAGGAATAAGAAGAAGAAAATAGAAGTGATGCACCATTTTGAAACCCAAACTATAAGAGATCTTAAGAGGAGATGAACCCTTTGGACCAAACATCATCTCCTATACTATTTTACATTTAACATGAACATACATTTGTAAGACAAGAATAGATTTAATAGGAGAGGAAGTTGAGAATAATTACCATAGTTTTAGCGAAGAACTAAAGAGAAGAAGTAAATTTTAAGAAAGCTAAGCAAAATTATTAGGCAAAAATATTTTAAAGGAGAAGTGAAAATATATAAAGGTGATTTATTATTTTTGGATAAATTAGTGTTTAATTCCTAAATAATAAAAGGGTCTAAGGAGGATAAAATTAGTAAATAATATTCCAAATTAAAGCTACTAATTTGTGAAATTTAATTATAAACTAATCTTTTCTAAAAATAGTAGTGAGAAAGAGAGAGAATTAAACTTATCTTATTTTATATTGATCCAACTGAGATAGGGTCTAGAAATCTATGTGCAGACCTAGGACACTATCATATATAGGATCCTATTTCTTGATTGGATAGGAGTGCTAAAACTAGACACTTTGGGATATAACACTATAATCCTTCCCTATCATTAATGTCTTAAGGATATAAGCTTTCTAGGTTTTGTTCACTTGATTAGTTTGAGCTTGTGTACCAAATTTTAGAGCTTGTCTATCAATAGAGACCCTTATAGACCTAGTTTTCTATGTCTATGTCTTTTATGCAATGAATATAAACTTTTGAAAATAGGGAAAAGGGGTTAGTGTGTGTAAGATGCACTAGACGTGCTTCACACACCATATGTTGGAACACTACCTACATACCAATACTCTTAAGAGGTATCAAGCCATATGTAGTTCTCCCTTTAAGAGTGCTTGGTGCAATAATGAATGAAAATGCAATAAATACACAAACTAGGTGTGCTTGAGATGACTAGAGGCTGGTGTAAGGATTTGAATTGGCTTGAAAGTGTATTGACTGGATGTATGAAAACAATAGGGAATATCTCTTTGAGTGGTCTTGCTTATATTCTTTCTTTCTTGAGTGATATTTTCAACCCTTTCCAAATGATCTTTGAATGGGCTTTTATATGGATCTATTGGTTATGGGTTAGATGAAACTAGACTAGGATGACACAATAAACAAGAGGAATTGGAGAAAAATGCTAATATGGGATCAAATTGTGATTAGATAAGAGAACTAAAAAGGGGACACCCTAGGGTCCAATGCTATAGTCTAACTTTGGCACTTTCGTCTTAAGTAGATGGGACCTGGGGGATGTATTAGTCATGCAAAAAGGGTATTAGCTTAATTAGGATCAAGTCTGGAAGGCTAAAGATGACTAAGAATTAGTGAAAATAAGCTTTAAAGGGTTATGAGAGAAAGAAATAGGGACCTAAAGATTGGGTGTCATTATCTATGCTCAAGTTGCCAATTTTTTGCATTTTATATGACTACATTTGCCCCCCTTTATTTTAGTGATGTAGCAAAGTGAAATACTAGGATAAAGGAAAATAAAAAGTGTACCTAAACTTACCTAAAAAGGTGAATCCCATGAAGTTGTGTGATTTTGAGTAATGTTAGATAGTGTATAGAGAGAATGTTATGCAAGTGTGAATATGTGAAAGGAAAGAAAGAGTAAATCAGTTCTTATTATATGTAATATAAGACAAGAATGTATAAAGTTGGGTGAGAGAGAGAGAGAGAGAGAGAGAGAGAGAGAGAGAGAGAGAGAGAGAGAGAGAGAGAGAGAGAGAGAGAGTGGAAGAAAAAGGAATAAATACACCTCACTAGATATGAGAAACAATACAAAACATATTATGATGTTGAGTAAGGTTGAGTAATGTTGGATGTACTGGATGATGTTGTAGCAAAAGTTATATCATAAATGGAGTTGAATGATCAATTCCCTGAAAAGTGGCTCAAGAATGCAAAAGATAGCCATTTGGATCCATAATCATATATTGAGTGAAGATATATGATACTATATATACTAATCAATGTTTTTATTGTGTGTCCAATCCCTTTGAATAGGTTGCTCAAGAATACAAAGGCTTGCATTTTGGCTCTATCATTGCCTTGTGAAGTGAAGCTATGAACTGATACTAGTATGAATAAGTATGTCATATGAGATTTTTTTGAAGCTCATTAATACTATAGAAATATGATAATGTGGCATAGATAGCTAAACGTGTACTAGAAACTAGGCCAATGTTGGTCAACTTAGAAAAGATGGATATTAGGCTTGTATGAAAGCCACTCCAAAACTGAAAGTTTGGCTTATGTGGAAACCACTTGGGAACTCAAGAACTTGAGAATGTGGAGGTTAGGCTTGTATGAAAGTCACTCCAAAATGATTCCAACCACCTACAAATGGAGTAAGGCATGTAACTTCTAAGAATGCTTGGGTGATGTTGAACTCAAAAAGAAAAAAAGAAAAAGTGTTGTGCAATCTACCCCCAATCACTAGTGTCTAAAACATGGATTTTGATTTGGAAATTATACCAACTACCATATCTAAAACTAGAAGTGAGAACCGATCATGCCATGCATGATTCCCCCTATATCTAGATTCTCTAAGAAAACTATACTAAAAACTACTAATTCTAAATTGGTCTAATTGTGCAAAACTATAGTTTAAATTACTTTTCTACATGCTTCTCAAATATATAGCTTTTCTACTATCTAGATACTAGCACCAAAATAAGACAACCTGGTGTCTAGCTCTATATTCCAGCTTCAACGCTATTGTCCTAGGTTAAAATTAATCACTATTTTGGATTCTTGATTATCTACCTAGTCTATCCTGAGTAGTTTGATGATTAGTTCATATTCTAATTGTTCTAAAACTAGATTTTTTTTAATCAATAAGAGCTTTGATTTTTGTATCAAAACCCTTGTTTATTACCCCCTCTTCTAAGGGTAGGAATAGGTACCCTACAATGAATTCCCTTAGAAGAAGAAGCCCTGTAAATGTGTTAAGCTAGAAAATATACATGATATAGTAATGATAATCAATAAGATATCTCAAAATATGGCAAGGTTTGAATTGAGAGATTTTTAGATCAATATGGGTATGCCTAAATAGATATAAAAATGTAATAACATTTGTAATGTACTAGAATTGAATTAAAACTAGAAATGTTAGTTGTTAGTTGGAGGGATGGAGCATGATATCCATCATGGCATCTAAGAGAATAAGAACATACATGATATGGATCATGGCATTGCAACAATTGAGAAACAATCAAGTAACAAGCACACAAAATAAGAAGTAAAAATCATACAAGGTTAGCCAAGGGGCCACATAAACAAGGGACATGGGCATATGTCACTCAAATTGGAAATCATGCATAAAAAGCATGTTCAAATGCCACATATACATATAAGTGGAACAAGAAAATTTGGCATAAGATCCATAGGCACATAAAAGAGTACAAGAAAATGATATTGGAAAATGTCCTAAGGCACACATATGAATAAAATTAAAGGGCATTAGCAAATGTCTTAAGGCACATACAAGAGATAAGCAGGAAGTGACAATGCAATCACATCAAACTATGCTAAGAAAGAAGATAAAGCATGTAAATAATGAAAATATACAATCACATGTAACTAATCAAAGCAAGAGGGAAAGTATGAAATACATGTTTATTACAAGATTAGGTATATGCTAAGAAATACACAAGTGCTAGATACTAATGATATGTCAATAAATTAATCTGTGTAAACTAGTAGATAATGTATATCAACATGATAGCTTAGAGTGTGGAGTGTAGGAATGGCATAACCTGAATGGTGTAGTCATGTAGAATATTCCTCTAATGGGTATGTATAGTAATGTGTGTCTGGAATGTCCCCTCAATGGGTAGAGTGATGTAATCAAGTAGTTGGAATTCACTTCACACACTCAAAGAAGATCAAGTGAAGCATGGTAATGTATATAAATCGACATAAAATAACATGGAATAGCAAATTTAAGTCCTAGCATAGTAGTAGCAATGTAAAGCATGGATGATGTATACAATCAAAATGTTAATATTTTTTTTGATATATTTGAATGTTTTTGGATATTTTGAAATGTTATATTGTTTTTTTATATATAATAAAATAGAAGAGATTATGTATAATCTAGCATAAGAAACTATATACAAGTAATGCTAAAGGAAAAATATGTACAATCATGTAAATAAAGCAATATATACGTAATGATATAAAATACTAGGCTAGAGGAGGGAAGGGGTCCAAGGATGGAGCCTGCTAAGGATGGAAATGGATGAAGGGGTCATGGCCATCATAAAATGTCTTGAGATCATCATCATATGCCATAGATGATGTGTTCATGGTATCATCGTACTAAAGTCAAACTAAAGGTTATTGTAGGGGTGGAGATGTTGACGCTATTCTAAGATGTTTAGCCCTGCTAGTAGATGACTTCAATAGAAGTAGTGGAGCTATTGCTACTAGTGGTGCTATTATCTAAATAATACCTTGATCCTATAATTTATCCAATCTCTACTATAAATTTATACATGAGTTTGTACCATGGCTTACCATCTTATGAAAAGTATAAAATGGGTGACCATCTTACTATGATAATATGTTGATAGATCTATGTCATACTGTAGGTAAAGTGATCAATATAGGATCAAGTAATATCTATAACATAAACTTTGGCTAATGTTATGTACTGCCTGTCTGAATCTAAATAATTGGATATATATCCATAGAGGTAACCATGTGAATTGTATGTGCCAAGTGATCTATCTATGGCTGTGAGTGTGGAGTATATCCTGAGAGTGTAGTGAAAGATGCTAAAATGATGTAGGATGTGGAATGAGAGATCTAAAGTCATCTTAGTACTCTCCTTGGCTAACTAGTGTAAAGATCAATCCACATAAATAGTCATTTATGAGTGTGGGTGTCGTATCATCATCTGAAGAAGCCTGAGAATCTATATCAACATCATGTACATATGATAACTCAAAATTGAACATAAGGGTAACTGTGATATAAGAGTCTCATAATTTATAGTAGTAGAAGATGGTATTAATACAAAAGTATCTATAATTGATGGAGTAACTATTGAATCAACTAGAACTATTGTTACTACTATTGATGTTTATGTATGTGTAATAGGTGTTGGAACTATGACTGATGGAGTAACTAGAATGGCTAAAGCTATTATGACTGGTGGAATATCTAGAGCTAAAAGTATGACTATAAGTGGAATATAAGAAGTGATAGTCTCTCCAACCTCATATGTATGCATCTAATCAAGAGAAATGTAATGAGGTGGTGGTTGTACTATGAGATAAGGTGTCCCATTTGGTAAAATAGTTGAAGATGACTCTATAATTTTGTTAAGTTGACGCTAAAAGCTTCACTAGATGAGTAGATGTGGAGGTTGTTGGACTTAACTAGTAACCAGCATCGGCAGTATTGCCAACATCGGTCAGGCATGGACTAGAAGCTACCAACATCAGTCAGGGGTCAGCCGACGTCGATCATATGCAGACTAACAATGACTGGCATCGGTCACCTGTGTGCACATGCATTTGCATGCATTTCTAGAATTAGATTTGGTCTAATTTTAGGAGGTCCGAGTGTTTGCATGTAAAGACTAATTTTAGTCTTGAGTCTATGTTTTTAATTATTGTATGCCTTGGATCCTATTTAAGAGACCCATGGGGCATGTATTGTAATTAAGTTGTAAGTAAGCAAGGTCAATTAGATCTACAAGGTGCAAGATCAAGAAGATTAGCTGAAGCAAGGGAATAACAACTTAGTTATTAAGTTGATTGTAATTGAGAGAGAGAGAGAGAACTCTTGAGAGAAATAATATACACCCAAGAGGTGTGGAAGAGTGAGATTTATTCATTGTATTTTGGAAGAGTTTAATAGAGATTGGTTGTTTCTCATATCTCCTCTTATTTGCTATTTCATATTTCTAGTTACTTATTACTTCTAGTTTAATTCTGTGTTTAGTTGCTTATACAAAATTAATCAATTGTACTCGATAGTTCTTAACAAGTGGTATCAGAGTAGGTTAGTGGTTGTTAATTATAGGTCACTCATAAGGATTTTTGTTTGAGTGGGAGCAAAGCAATGGTAGAAGAAAGTAAGCTAAGAATGGAGAAATTCAATGGCAAGAATTATCAATTATGGAGGATGTAGATAGAGGATTATATGTATCAGAAAGATCTATTTTTACCATTGGGTGGGGTTTCTAGTAACCCCACAGATATGCAAGATGAAGAATGGAATGTTCTTGATAGAAAGGCTCTTGGATCTATAAGATTAAGCTTGGCATCTTCTGTGATTTCTAACTTATCACAAGCAAAGACAATGGTAGAGTTAATGGATACTCTGGCAAACTTATATGAAAAACCCTCAGCTTCGAATAAGGTATATACTATGAGGTAGTTATTTAGTTTGCAAATGCAGGAAGGTGGATCTGTATATAGTCATCTTAATGATTTCTATGAAATTGTAAATTAGTTAAATTCAGTCAAAATAGCTTTTGATGATGAAATTAAGGCTCTCTTAATCTTATGCTTTTTACCTGAAAGCTGGCACATCTTGGTAATGGTAGTTAGTAATACTGCATCTACTTCAAATATCTTGAAAGTTGATGATGTTGTTAGTGTAATCTTGAATGAAGATATTCATAGGAAAAGCATAGGTGAAACATCAAGTAATGCTTTAAGTATTGAAAGTAGGGGAAGGCAAAGAGAGAAGGGCAAGCAAAGGAAATCAAGATCAAAGATGGGAAGAAGATCGAAATCCAGAAATGGAGGTATAACCTGCTAGAATTGTGGAAAGAAAGGGCATGCAAAGAAAGACTGTCGGTTGAAGGATAACAAAGAAAATCAGCATGAAGGTAATAAAGAAGCAAATGTTGCAGGTATTGTTGCATAGGATGCTCTTATATTTTCTTTGGATAGTCAATTAGAATCATGGGTTTTAGATTCTGGTGCTTCTTTCCATGCAACCCCAAATAAAGAATTTTTCAATGATTATGTCCATGGAGACTTTAGAAAAGTTTATGTAGGGGATGGTGAGCCTTGTCAAACTGTTGGCAAAGGAAAAGTGTAGCTGAAATTGCAGAATGGCAGCACATGGGTGTTGAAAGATGTCATGCATGTACCCATCTTGAAGAGGAATCTAATTTCTATAGGAAAGTTGGGTGATGAGGGTTGCACAGTAACTCTCACAGCTGAATCTTGGGAAGTTTCCAAGGGTGCACTTGTATTAGCAAGAGGTAAGAGAGTAGGTACACTTTATCTATCTACTTGTGTTACTGATTATTCTCCTTCTATTTTATCTACTTCAGATGTAGATGCAAAGATGTGGCACTATAGGCTTTGTCACATGAGTGAGAAGGGAATGAATGTTCTTAAGTCAAAAGGTAATCTTTCAGATTTGAAAAGCATAGATCTAGATTTCTGTGAGCACTGTATTTTTGGGAAATAGAAGAAAGTGAGGTTTCTAAAAATTGGGTCCACAAAGAAGAAGCACAAGTTAGAGCTTGTTCACACAGATGTGTGGGGACTAGCTCAGGTAGCTTCTATTAGAGGATCACAGTATTATGTTTCTTTCATTGATGATGCTACAAGAAAGGTATGGGTTTATTGCATAAAGAGGAAATTTGATGTTTTTGACACTTTTAAGAAATGGAAATCTTTGGTTGAGAATGAAATAGGTTTGATATTGAAGTGCCTTAGATCTAACAATGGTGGTGAGTACTGCAGCAATAAATTCAATAGTTACTATTCTATGAGTGGAATACGTAGGGAAAGGATGGTTCCAAGGACACCTCAGCAAAATGGAGTTGCTAAAAGGATGAATAGAGCAATAATGGAGCGTGCACGGAGTATGAGGTTGCATGCTGGTTTGCCCTTAAAGTTTTGGGCAAAAGCTATGGATACTGCAGTTTACCTGATTAATAGAGGACCTTCTACTACACTGGAGGTGGAATTCTAGAAGAGGAATGGACAGGTAAAAAGGTAGATCTTTCAATTCTCAGAGTTTTTGGTTATGAAGCTTTTATGCACGTTGATAAAGAAAATAGAAAGAAGCTGGATGCTAAATCTATGCGGTGCACATTCATTGGTTATGGTTTTGGAGATTTCAGATTTTAGTTATGGAATTTAGAAACTAACAAAATTATCAATAGCTGTGATGTAGTTTTCAATGAGAAGGTGATGTACAGTGATTAGCTCAAGAGGTTGAATAATTTTGAGTAGGGCAATCTTGATTTGGATGAGGTAATGATCCAAAATGAGCTCACAAGTAAAAATCATCACTCACAAGAAAAAATAGAGACTGACGTCGATCAGGAAACTGACATCGGTGATCAAGCAGGAATTGACGTCAGTCAGATAGTAATTGATGTCGATAAAATTAGTTAGACAGAGACTGACGTTGGTCAGGTGGAACTGACATAATCGAGTATAGACTGAGAGATGACTGTTTTGGGTGGACAGCAAGTTGTAAATGAGTCTCAAATGCCCATGAGAAAGTTTGTAAGGGTAAGTAAACCTCCAATTCATTATTCCCCTTCTTTATATTACGTGTTGCTCACTAATGGTGGAAAACTAGAAAGTTTTGATGAGGCAATATAGGTAGAATCTAGGAAATAGTGGGAGCATGGCATGAATGAGGAAATTGATTCCTTGGAAAAGAACCAAACATGGAATTTGGTTGAGTTGCTAGCCAGAAAGAAAGCACTAAAAAACAGATGGGTTTACAGGTTAAAGAAAGGAGAGAATGGACAAATGAGACATAAGGCCAGGTTGGTAGTAAATGGATTTGCACAAAAACTAGGTATTGACTTTGGTGAAATCTTTTCTCCTGTAGTAAAGATGACTTCTATTTAGACTATATTGTCTTTAGTTGCTATTGAGGATTTACACCTTGAGCAGCTTGATGTTAAGACAATGTTTTTTCATGGAGATTTGGATGAAGAGATATATATGGAACAACCAGAAGGTTTTGAGGTCAAAGGTAAGGATAAACTTGTGTGGAGGTCGAAGAAAAGCTTATATGGTCTTAAGCAAGCTCCAAGACAATGGTATTTAAGGTTTGACAAATTTATGACAGAGCATGGCTTTAGTAAATGTCAATCTGACCATTGTGTTTATTTTACCAGATTGGATAATGGTCATTATATTATCCTGTTATTGTATGTAGATGATATGCTTGTTACAAGTTCACACATGCAAGAAATTACTGAGCTAAAGGTAAAATTAGCTCACACATTTGCCATGAAGGATTTAGGAGCAATAAAGAAAATCCTTGGCATGAGTATTAAGAGAGATAGGAAAAATCACAGGTTGATTTTATCTCAAGAGGATTATGTGAATAAGGTGTTGGAGAGGTTCTATATGCAGGATGCAAAATTGGTAAGCACACGTATGGCTAGACACTTCAAGTTGAGCAAAGAACAGTGTCCTAAATCACATGATGAGGTTGAGTACATGAGCAAAGTTCCATATGCTTCAGCAGTTGGGAGCTTGATGTATGCTATGGTATGTACTAGACCTCATATTGCCCAAGCAGTGGGAGTTGTCAGCAAGTTTATGGC
Organism: Torreya grandis; assembly: GCA_037957365.1. Lineage (NCBI taxonomy): Eukaryota > Viridiplantae > Streptophyta > Pinopsida > Cupressales > Taxaceae > Torreya > Torreya grandis. The sequence continues at coordinate 504,775 of JARHVA010000642.1, read as the reverse complement.
TAATCCAGGAAAGGAGCACTAGAAAGCAGTTCAGTGGATTTTCAGATATCTGAGAGGGACTAGCAGTAGGCATTTATGCTATGGAGGGTCAAACACTTCTCTACATGGGTATGTAGATTCAGATATGGTAGGTGACTTGGATGGTAGGAGGAGCACCACAGGATATGTGTTCACTATTGGTGGAATGGTGGTTAGCTAGATTTCAATGTTGCAGAAGGTTGTTGCCCTGTCTACTACAGAGGCAGAATACATTGCAGTCACAGAGGCTAGTAAGGAAAATATGGATGACACAGTTCATGGAAGAGTTGGGAAAGGAGCAAGAGAGTTGCAGATTGTATAGTGATAGTCAAAGTGCAATTCATTTAGCAAAGAATTTAGCCTTTCATTCAAGAACCAAACATATACAGCTTAGGTACCACTTCATTAGATAGGTATTGGAGGATGGACAGTTGAAGCTAGAAAAGATTCATATGGATAAGAACCCTGCAGATATGTTAACAAAGCTGGTAACAAAGGAGAAGTTGAATCTTCATTCAACTTTTGTTGGTCTTCAAGATTGAACTTGAAGAGGGAGAAACAAGATAGAGGATGTTGATGTATAGGTACAAGTGCAGCTATTTATCTCCAAGTGGGAGATTGTTAAGTTGTGGAGCTAAAAGCTTCACCAAATGAGTAGATGTGGAGGTTTCTAGACTTAACTAGTAACCAGCATCAGCAATATTACTGACATTGGTCAATCATGGACCAAAAGTTGCCGACATTGGTCAGGGATCAACCGACGTCGGTCATATGTAGATTGACAGTGATCGGTATCGATCACCTATGTGCACGTGTATTTGCATGCATTTCCAAAATTAGATTTGGTCTAATTTTAGGAGGTCTGAGTGTTTGCATGTAAAGACTAATTTTAGTCTTGAGTCTATGTTTCTAATTATTGTATGCCTTGGATCTTATTTAAGAGACCCATGGGGCATGTATTGTAATTAAGTTGCAAGTAAGTAAGGTCAATTAGATCTGCAAGGTGCAAGATCAAGAAGATCAGCTAAAGTAAGGGAATAACAACTTGGTTATTGAGTTGATTGTAATTGAGAGAGAGAGAGAGAGAGAGAGAGAGAGAGAGAGAACTCTTGAGAGAAATATTGTACACCCAAGAGGTGTGGAAGAGTGAGATTTCTTCATTGTATTTTGGAAGAGTTTAATAGAGATTGGTTGTTTCTCATATCTCCTCTTATTTGCTATTTCGTATTTCTAGTTACTTATTACTTCTGGTTTAATTCTGTGTTTAATTGCTTATACAAAAGTAATCAATTGTACTCGGTAGTTCCTAACAAGTTTGACAATATCTAAATGGATATTTTTTTGTTAGACATGTGTATAGATATCCTTCATTGAGAAACTTAATACATTGATAGAGAGTATAAGAAATGGCCCCCATAATATGTATCCAAGGTCGTCCAAGTAAAATATTATAGTGGAGAGGACCTAGCATGACCTAGAATTGTGTAGAGAGGGTTTTGGGTCCTACCATGATATCCAAAGTAATGGTGCCCAATATCAATCATGGTATATCATTGAACCCTCAAATGTTCTTATATGATTTTTGCATTGATGTCATATCTACACCCATGGCTTGTAAGAATGTGATGTGACATATATTAAGTCTAGAACCACTAATAACAAGAACTTTCTTGACTACATTGGTTTTGACTTGAACTTGTATGAATAGTGGTAAATTTTGATCAATAACTATCTGAGAAGGCATGTCCTCATTGTCAAAATAAATTGCATCTTCAATAGTTTTTAAAGTGTTGACCATTGATGCAAAATAAGAAGGTTTTGAATCAATGGGCATAAAATTCTAAGTGATTTCCTAATAAATAATGTCCTTGAAGACATTAAATTTTTGAAGTGGTTGTAACATGGAAATCTTAGCTGGTGTATTTCTCAATTGATCAATAATATCATATGCCTTGTGTAAATTTGCCTATGTAGGTGGGTTGGGCCTAGGAAGGGAATGAAAAGAAGGGTGATGGGGCTCTTAGATAGGTGGAGGAGGCATGGTGACACATTGAGTAATATCTCTAACCACACTATTTACTATCAGTATAGGAGTAGTGGCTATAGGAAGAAAGCAAAGATAATCGATGGGTCAAGATGGTGGAGGGAGAAAGGGTGTCTACTAGGCTCTTTGGTGACGAGTAGTAACCTAAGGAGAGTGAAATGGACCATGAAACATGACTCAACATGGGGTAGAGGCTCCAAGGGAGGTGATGTAAGATATTTATTAACATGTTTAAGAATAAATTTATTACCATCATCCTCTATAATAAACAATAAGCATGAAATGTAAAGAATGAAGCTTTGTACTAACATATGATATAATTCATCATTCATGTATATGATAGTGCCCTTTATGGTTTCCTTATAATTTACAATAAATGTAAGATAATTTTGTACATAAGTGAGAATCATGTTTGTAATTTGATTATGGATGTAAGGTGATACCTCAAGAAGCAAATAGGTGTTAGTATATGCAAGTAGAGATTTGACAATAAATTTTTTCTTTCAAACTACTATGAATTTTTTAAATTTAAATTGAATTTATGAGTTAAGTATGTAAGTAAAAATTCAAAAATTTATGGGAAAGTGTTTGATTTAATGGGACCTAGTAGATGTAACTAGGGTTTCGAGGAAAATAAGTTTTTTGAAATTACTATGAATTTTTGAAATTTGAAGTGATTTTTTATTTCAAAATGCTACTAAAAATTCAAGAAATTACTAGAAAATTACTGGGAGCTAGTTAATATAACTAGGGTTTGAAATAAAATTATTTTTTAAATTACTATTAAATTTGAGAATTTGAATCAAATTTTTGATTTAGAAATGCAAGCAAAAAATTAAGAAATTATTGGATTAATATTGGAAAATTATTAGGATCTAGTTGATGTAACTAGGGTTTGAAATAAAATTATTTTTGAAATTACTATTGAATTTGAGAATTTGAATCACATTTCTAATTTAGATATGTAAGAAACAAATCATGAAATTATTGGATTAATATTGGAAAATTATAGGGAGCTAGTTGATGTAACTAGGGTTAGAAATAAAATTATTTTAAAATTTACTACTAAATTTTAAAATTTGAAATAAATTTTTGCTTTAAATATTCAAGAAAAAATTCAAAAATTAATGGGAAAAATCATCTAGGAATTTTTCTTAGGGTTTCTAGGGTTTTTATGCACAATTCAAAATAAGTCAAGTTCACCAAATGATTTATTATTTTTGCAAAAATTTAGTGTTTAATTCCTAAAAAATAAAAGGGTTTGAGAAGAAGAAAATTAGTAAATAATATTCCAAATTAAAGCTACTAATTTGTGAAATTTAATTACAATTTGATCTTTTCTAAAAATAGTAGTGAGATAAAGAGAAAATTAAACTTATCTTATTCTGTATTGATCCAATTGAGACATGGTCTATAAATTTATGTGTAGACCTAGGACACTATCATAAAAAAGATCCTAAACTTTATTTCTTGATTGGATAGGAGCACTAAAAATGGACACCATGGGCTCTGGAACTATAGTCTTTCCTCAGTACTACTATCTTGAGGATCTAAGCTTTCTAAACTTTGTTCACTTGATCAATATGAGCTTGTGTACCTTAGATTCTCTCTATCAATAGAGCCCCTTTGTAGAGCTTATTTTCTATGTCTATGTCTTCTATGCACTTGAATAAAAACTTTTACAAATAAGGAAAATGGGTTAGTGTGTGTAATATGCATTAGATGTGCTTCACACCTTGTGAGTGGGCACACTACCTACATACCAATACTCCAAAGAGGGATCAAGCTATATTTAGTTCTCCCTTTAAGATTTCTTGATGCAATAGTGAATGAAAATGTAAGAAATTCAAAAACTAGGTGTGCTTGAGATGACTAAGGGCTGATGTAAGGATTTGAATTGGCTTGAAAGTGTATAGGCTAGATGTATGCAAAGAATGGGGAAGATTACTTGAGTGGTCTTACTTATATTCTTTCTTGCTTGAGTGATATTTTCCAAACCTTTTCAAATGATGTTTGAATGGGATTTTATATGGATCTATTGGTTATGGGTTAGATGAAACCAAACTAGGATGACATAATGAACAAGAATAATCAGGGAAAAAGGGTAATTTGGGCTCAAATTGTGATTAGACAGGAGCACTAAAAAGGGGACACCATAACATCCAGTGCTATACTCCAACTTTGGTGTTAGTCCTAAATAGATGGGACCTGGGGGTTTATACTAGTCATGAAGAGAGGGTCTTGTCTTAGCTAGAATCAAGTTTAGAAGGCTACGGATGATTGAGAATCAGTGAAAACAAGCTTGAAAGGGTTATGAGAGCAAGAAAGAGGGACCTAAGGATTGTGTGTCATTAACTATGCTCAAGTTGCCAATTTTTTACATTTTATATGACTAAAAAAGGACATAGTAAAACATTAGTTAGATAAAAGAGGGATAATAAAAAATTAAGTTGAACCAATTTTTCAAGAACAATCACATCAAAGTAATTGGAGTGTCAGTAGTGCGAGTACGCCATCTAACATTCCCAAATGATACACAATAAAATGAAGTTGCCTGTATTCAAAATATATACAAAATATTTAGATTATCATCTATTCATATTAGATTCCTATTGTAAAATACATAACATCAAAAATTATAAATTAATTATATTCAAATTTTTTTTATGTTAAGATATGATGCATTGAAATGGTACATGAAAACATATGCAAGGAATAATAACTTGTGGGCCAATGTGTAAACAAATAATTTAAAATATATTTACATTTTTTGGATACCTAAAAAAAAGTGTCATTAAAATGCATGAACTCATACATAAATAAAAAGAGACTGGAAAAGAGTATTTTTAGAGATTTAAAGAAATATTATAAAAATTGAAGGAACACCTAAATGAGAAACAATACACACACACACACACACACACACACACACACACACACACACACACACACACACACACACACACACACACAGAGGTCTATTTCTAGTTTAATACCATAATTAAGGGCCAATAAATATGGAAATATATTTAACATATTTATGGAGACCCTAGATTTGGCATCATGATTGAAATCACCTCTCGAATATGAGAAAAAAAAAACATAAATCAAGGATAATATATAGATATTACATAAGGAATAAAATTAATTACTATTGAAATAAGAAATTCAAATGAAAGGAGATGATTTTAGTTTACCACTTGTAAAAAATAACCTAGCATGACCTCAAAAATGTCATAATATTTGTTTCATATAAGGGAATTCAAGGGTAAAGTGCCCACATCAATAAATGGCAAAATTAGCTACAACAATGAGAGCATCACTCACACCAATGGGTATATCCCTTGAATCAAAAAACCATTTGCAAAGATAAAATGTATTTCAATAAATGTTAGACATATGATAAAAACCCACAAAAAGTATGTCCCATAATGGATGTAGCACCATAACAAACCAATTAATGTATTATACCATTTTGGGATCACTTAATCATTAAAACCATATTTATCAAGAACATTATATGATGGAAGATACACATGAAAGGAACAAAAGATGAGAATTTATAGTCCAAAAAAATACATCACCACTTCCAAAAATTGGAAATCTAAACATATTGTAACCTAGAAAATAAAACCATAACCCTCCAAAAATACAAGAGTTTACAGATCAAAACCCTCAACCCAATAGTTTAATAAGAACCAAGGTGGGTATAGATGAGGATGATAAGGAAGTTATAGAGGGTGCTACCACAATAGAAGATGGAAATACCAAGGAGGAATAGGTTATAATTGATGGAATAATTAGGGATACAAACTAAAAGAGGTTTCATCCTGCCTTTTATAAGTGTAAAATGCTTTGACACGTCGTAAATAATTATATAGAGAAGCCATAATTTGAACATGGTTTTTTCCATGAAAAAGGGACACACCACTCATATTATTTTTTTAAAGTAACATAGTTATATAAAAATGGAGGCATGAAAATAAAAAACAATGAGGTTACCCACCATAAAAAAATGTGAAACATTTAAACAAAATAACAAAGGTCTAAGAGACTAAAGGATGGTGTAATAAATTAAGACTTAAAGGAGAAGATGATAAAATAAAATAGGAAAGATAATGTTCACATAAACTAACATCAATTTTAGATAATATAAGATAATTTAGAATAAAAATTAATGAACATATGGAAAACATAAGAAATAAAAACTAGGAATATTATTGGAGACCTAAAACCAAGGGTTGTGGTAACCATTAGAAGTGGGGTGAAGATAGTAAAAGAAAAAGGAAACAAGTTACAAATTTATTGGAAGAATCAGCCATGGATGTAAAGGAAACTATCCAAATGCATACAAGAATGAGAGAATATTATAAAAAGTGTTGGGGGATCAAACCAACAATAGATTACAATTGTGACAGCAATAAACGCTAAAATAAATCAGATAGATAAGTAACTAAAATGATAAATAACACAGAACAAGATATACAAGAAAACACCTTGAAAACTTGTATTAAAACTCTTTACAATAGGAATACAATGAAGAAACTTCATTCTTCCACACCTCTCTCAGATGCACACAAGATCTCTCACTAGATCTCTATTCCTCAAGAGCTCTCTCTCAAGTACAATCAAATCCAACAACCTGGATTGATGCAATTCAGTACTGTCCTTCAAACATTCACAATGTTCTACTCATACAGTTCAACCATTCTACAATTCTAAGCTAAGAAGATCTTTCCTACATATAGAATTAGGAAACTTGAGCATGCTCTTACAACAAACAGTTAAGCCTCTTCAACAAGGGCTCTAAAAATAGTAATGCTAATAATAGAGACGTAAGCTTGAGTCCACAACTCAAACTTATCATGCAAACACTCGCTTCTATCCACGAAAATAGCTTTCTGGACACGCAGGTAACCGACGTCGGTTCTTGCCTGTTCACCTGTGACCGTCGTCGGCTGACCCTACTGTCGACATCGGCACCTCTGCAACTGCTACTGACCGACGTCGGTCGCTCCTGACTGACGCCGGCGTCTGTGTAGACCCAAACTTGTTTTAGTATGCTCCTTGGTGAAGCTTTTAGCTCCACACCCTAACAATCTCCCACTTGGAGATAAACCAGCTGCACCAGTACCTGTACAGCAACATCTTCTAGCTCCTCCATCTTCAACTCAATCATGAAGACCAATAGAAGTTGAATGAAGATTCAACTTCTCCTTCGTAACCGGCTTTGTTAGCATATCAGCAGGATTCTTGTCTGTATGGATTTTCTCCAACTTCAACTCACCATCTTCCAATACCTGCCGTATGAAGTGGTACCTTAGCTGTATGTGCTTGGTTCTTGAATGAAAGGCTGAGTTCTTAGCTAAATGGATTGCACTCTGACTGTCACTATACAATCTGTAACTCCCATGCTCCCTTCCAAGCTCTTCCATGAATCGTGTCATCCATATCATCTCCTTACTAGCTTCTGTGGCTGCAATATACTCTGCTTCTGTAGTTGACAAGGCAACAACCTTTTGCAACTTAGATATCTAGCTAACCGCTGTTCCACCTACAGTAAAAACATAACATGTAGTGCTTCTTCTGCCATCCAAATCCCCTGCCATATCTGAATCTACATAGCCATGTAGAGAAGTATCTGAACCTCCATAGCACAAGTGTCTATTGCTGGTTCCTCTCAGATATCTAAGGATCCATTGAACTGCCTTCCAATGTTCCTTACCTGGATTAGCCATATACTTACTTACTACTCCCACTGCTTGGGCAATATCCGGTCTAGTACACACCATTGCATACATCAAACTCCCTACTACGGAAGAATATGGAACCTTACTCATGTACTCTACCTCTTCATGTGAATTAGGACATTGTTCTTTACTCAATTTAAAATGTCCAGCCATAGGTGTACTTACCGGTTTTGCATCCTGCATATTAAACCTCTCCAACACCTTGTTCACATAATCTTCTTGAGACAATATCAACCTATGATTTTTCCTGTCTCTCTCAATGCTCATGCCAAGGATCTTCTTAGCTGCTCCCAAATCCTTCATAGCAAACGTTTGAGCTAATTTTACCTTAAGCTCTGAGATATCCTGCATGTGAGACCCTGTAACCAACATGTCATCTACATACAACAATAGAATAATATATCTACCATTATCAAATCTCTTGAAATATACACAATGGTCTGATTGACACCTACTGTAGCCATGCTCAGTCATAAACCTGTCAAATTTTAAGTACCATTGCCTTGGAGCTTGCTTGAGGCCATACAAGCTTTTCTTCAACCTGCACACTAACTTCTCCTTACCCTTGACCTCAAATCCTTCTGGCTGTTCCATGTATATTTCCTCATCCGAATCTCCATGAAGAAACGCTATCTTAACATCTAGCTGCTCGAGATGCAAATCCTCAAAAGCAACCAAAGACAATACAACCCTTATTGAAGTCATTTTAACAACAGGAGAAAAAATCTCACCAAAGTCAATACCTGGTTTTTGTGCAAATCCTTTCACCACTAATCTGGCCTTATATCTCATCTGTCCATCCTCACCTTCCTTTAACCTGTAGGTCCATCTATTCTTCAATGTTCTCTTACCAGCTGGCAATTCAACCAAATCCCATGTTTGGTTCTCTCTTAAGGACTCCATCTCCTCAACCATGCCACGCTCCCACTTACTCCTAGACTCCACCTATAATGCTTCTTCAAAACTCTCTGGTTCTCCACCATCAATTAGTAATAAATAATATAAATAAGGAGAATATCTAATTGGAGGCTTACTTACTCTTTCAGACCTCCTGGTGGGTGTCTTGGACTCGTTCTCAACAATCTGTCCACCCAAATTTTCTGACAGTGACCGACCTCGGCCACCTGTAGACCTGTTACTGGCTGACACCGGTTCTTCCTGGCCGACGTCGGTTCCTGGTCTGCCGACGTCGGTCTCTGTACGACCAACATCGGTTTCTATACTACCGACGCCGATTCCTAACCTGCCGACGTCGGTCTCTGTGTTTTCCTGCAAGTGATTATTTCTTTTTCCCGTGAGCTCATTTTGGACCATAACTTCGTCCAATTCACCATTGCTCTACCCAAGTTGATCTAGCTTCCTTATCTGATCACTGTACATCACTCTTTCATTGAAAACAACATCACGACTCCTGATTACCTTGTTAGTTCCTAGATTCCAAAATCTGAAACCAAAATCATCTGAGCCATAGCCAATAAACGTGCACCTCATAGACTTAGCATCAAGCTTCTTTCTATTTTCCTTATCTATGTGCACAAAGGCTTCACAACCAAAAACTTTGAGATATGAGAGATCTACCTTTTTACCTGTCCATGCCTCTTCTAGAATTCCACCATCCAAAGCTGTAGAGGGTCCTCTGTTAATCAGGTACACTGCGGTGTCAACTGCTTCTACCCAAAACTCTAAGGGCAACCCTGCATGCAATCTCATACATCTTGCACGCTCCATGATAGTTCTGTTCATCCTTTCATCAATACCATTCTGCTGAGGTGTCCTTGGAACCGTCCTTTGCCTTCGGATTCTGTGAGTGTAACAATACCAGTTAAACTTAAGACTGTAGAACTCACCGCCATTATCAGATCTCAAGCACTTTAATCTTTTGCCTGTTTCATTCTCAACCATAGCTTTCCAAATCTTAAAAGTCTCAAAAACATCAGATTTCTTTTTAATACAGTAGATCCATACCTTTCTTGTGGCGTCATCTATGAATGTAACATAGTACCGTGATCCGCCAATAGAGGCTACCTGAGCCGGTCCCCACACGTCTGTGTGAACAAGCTGTAACTTCTGCCTTTTCTTAGTAGACCCAGTCTTGAGAAAACTAACCCTTTTCTGTTTTCCAAATACACAATGCTCACAAAATTCTAGATCCATACTTTTCAAATTTGAAAGCATACCTTTAGACTTAAGAATTGACATCCCCTTCTCACTCATGTGGCCAAGCCTTAAGTGCCACAATTTAGCATCCACATCTGAAGTAGATAAAATTGAAGGAGATTTGTTAATAACACAATTACACAAATAGAGATTACCTTCTCTCTTACCTCTGGCCATAACAAGTGCACCCTTGGTCACCTTCCAAGAATCTGTTGTGAGAGTTACTGTACAACCCTCATCACCTAGCTTACCTGCAGAAATCAAATTTCTCTTCAAACTAGGAACATGCATCACATCTCTCAACACCCATGTGTTTCCATTCTGCATCTTCAGCTGCACTTTACCTTTGCCAATAATCTTACAAGGCTCATCATCCCCTAGATACACTATTCCAAAATCTCCATGGATATAGTCACTGAAATATTCTCTGTTAGGGGTAGCATGGAAAGATGCACCAGAATCTAATACCCAAGATTCTATATTATTATGCAGAGAGAAAATTAAAGCATCCTGTGTAATACAGGCAATCTTGGCTTCTTCCTTTCCTTCGTGCTGATTGTCCTCCTTAGGCTTTGACCAATAATCTCTGCTTATGTGCCCCATCTTTCCACAATTCCAGCATTGTGGCTTCCTGCCATTTCTGGATTTAGATCTGCCTTTCCCCTTAGACTTGGATCTTGCTCTGCCTTTCTTGCTCTTCTCTTTTTGCCTTCCCCAGCTCTCAAAACTTAAAGCGTTCCCAGATGCCTCTTCTGTGCTTTTCCTGCGTATTTCCTCATTCAAGATAACACTAACAACATCCTCTACTTTCAAAATATTTGATGCAGATGCAGTATTACTTACTGCCATTACTAAGCCATGCCAGCTTTCAGGCAAAGAACATAATATTAAAAGAGTTTTTATCTCATCATCAAACACTATATTTACTGAGCTTAGTTGATTCACAATACCATTGAAATCATTTAGATGAGTAGAAACAGATCCACCTTCATTCATATGCAAATTAAATAACTGCTTCATAAGATATACCTTATTTGAAGCTGAGAGTTTTTCATACATATTTGCTAACGTAGTCATCAACTCTACCATTGTTTTTGCCTGTGACAAATTAGATATCACAGTGGAGGCCAGACTCAGTCTTATAGACCCAAGAGCCTTTTTGTCAAGAACTTCCCATTCTTCATCCTCCATGTCCTTGGGCTTCTTTGCTATCCCACCTAACGATAAGTAAAGATCCTTCTGATACAGATAGTCCTCTATCTGCATTCTCCAATGTTGATAGTTCTTGCCATTAAACTTTTCCATTCTCAACTTACTTTCTTCTGACATTGCTTCTCCCACTCAAACATAAATCCTTGCAGAAACTCCTGTGAGCAACCTATAATCCAAACACACTACACAGATCTGAACCACCTGTTAGTAAACCTGAGCTTTGATACCAAATATCAAGCTCTGAACCTGTAACCAAGACTCTGATACCACTTGTTGGTATCAGCTTTTGAACCTACAACCAAGGCTCTGATACCACTTGTTGGGGGATCAAACCAACAATAGATAACAATTGTGACAGCAATAAATGCGGAAATAAATTAGATAGATAAGTAACTGAAATGATAAATAGCACAGAACAAGATATACAAGAAAACACCTTGAAAACTTGTATTAAAACTCTTTACAATAGGAATACAATGAAGAAACTTCGTTCTTCCACACCTCTCTCAGATGCACACAAGATCTCTCACTAGATCTCTATTCCTCAAGAGCTCTCTCTCAAGTACAATCAAATCCAACAACCTGGATTGATGCAATTCAGTACTGTCCTTCAAACATTCACAATGTTCTACTCATACAGTTCAACCATTCTACAATTCTAAGCTAAGAAGATCTTTCCTACATATAGAATTAGGAAACTTGAGCATGCTCTTACAACAAACAGTTAAGCCTCTTCAACAAGGGCTCTAAAAATAGTAATGCTAATAATAGAGACGCAAGCTTGAGTCCACAACTCAAACTTATCATGCAAACACTCACTTCTGTCCACGGAAATAGCTTTCTGGACACACAGGTAACCGACGTCGGTTCCTGCCTATTCGCCTGTGACCGTCGTCAGCCGACCCTACTGTCGACGTCGGTGCCTCTGCAACTGCTACTGACCGATGTCGGTCGCTCCTGACCGACGCCGGCGTCTGTGTAGACCCGAACCTGTTTTAGTATGCTCCTTGGTGAAGCTTTTAGCTCCACACCCTAACAAAAAGTAAGAGAACTATTTATAAAAAAATGATAAGGACCAAGTTGTAGTCACTTAAATTAGATCACAAATACTTTATTATGTCATTTTTGGTGTTATTTCACTTTAACTAATTTGACCACTTAAATTGGACCTATTTTTCCACCTTGTTCAATCCTAAGAACTTATGTATCCCTATTTATTTTTTAAATTACTATTTGACACCTAAAAAATGTTATAACTATTAAAAATCTCTCCAAGCCTCTATATGGACATTCCCAATCTCAAATTCACATGTTTCTTTATAGTAAAATAATAGCTAATATGGGTCAATAGTGGTAAATGTTCTTAGATCCTGTGGGTAGATCCTAACCTTAACCCTTTTAACAATCACTTTTTAAATTTTGAACCCTTTCTTATAGATTGGTCCATTTTTTATAATAGGTATAATAATGGATTCCTCTTTTGGATTGCTATAAAGGTACATTTAACTCACCTATTTTACCAATTGGAAATTTCAATACAAAGGCATACTAACTCTATTGCATGTCAAATGAAGCTTCCTTATTATTCCAAATTTTAATTCTAATAATTTGATGTAGTCCCTCGTAAAGTAAAGATTCTATTTTATCCAAGTCAAATTAAATCATGATCAAGTATTTAAGCCATTTCTTGATGCATTTACATAGTCAAAGGAACAAAATTGCTCAAAACACATTAAGTGGAATGAATATATGGGCTTAATTTCTCTCTTCAAAGTATTGGATATGTAGCTAGTTTTTAGTCATCAAAGGGTTTATTTAGGCCAATTAAACCCATTATTCTCTGATTTTTTTAGAATTTTAGTTTTTAAATCATTACAAGCTTGATTAGGGTTTTAACTTTGAAGAAGTTATTTACAGATGTTTTACACACATATGAAGTTCAAATATATACAAATAGGAATGATTAAATCTATTATAATTTATCATGACCTAAGTTTTATAATTCTCAATAGAGGTTGAAATTGACCATTTCAGGTTAATAGTGGTAATTGATCCTGACTGGAGCTAGACAATTATGAGATTGACCAGCTTCAATCTCAGTCTCTATGCTCTTTAGAATCAGTCTCTATCAATAAATTCTAGCCATATTTTAGTTTCACATAGTAAAAAAATAGACAATAGAAAAATATTTTTTTCCATTTGGTTAATAGTTAGTATTATTTCTTTCAATTTTACTTTGTCAAATTTAACATTTCATTTTCATTATGATTGTTTCATTTTTTGTTTTTTGCTTTATTCAATTCCATTTTTATAAATTAGGGTAACACTATTAATTCAAATTTTAGTAAAACATATTTATGAACTCACTTTTTTATTCAATCACTGATTCAAATATTTTGTCTTAGGATTTAGATAAATTATAGAATATTCGACACTAAAAGAACCTTTTTTAGACCATGGATCTAATATTTAACTTTAAAATAACTTTCTCCCAACCTAGGATCTAATATCTGATGCTAAAAGAACTTAATTTCAACCTTGGATTTAGTAGCTAACATAAAAAAAATTTATTTTGGTCTTCAATTTAATATCTGACATTGATAACATTTTATTTTGGCCTTGGATCTGATATCTAACATTGAACCTTAGATTATACAATAATTTAATAATCTCCATACATAAAAGTTTTCCTATTTTTTAGATTGACATTTTAGTTTATATGTTACTTGCCATTTCAATTTATAACGAAAGTATGGTTGCATTAGATGAACATTTATTGTTTCTAAATTTATTAGTTTATATTACATAATTTCTTCCTTTAATAAGGAATACTATTAATAATTATGTATTAAATTGAATAAAATATAATAACTATCAAATACTGAGTATGAAAAATGTATGTATGATTGTAACTACACGAAGGGGGTGAGTAATGCCTTCCATTAAACCAAACCTTCCTCAACCCTATCCATCTCCAAAAAAGATAACCAAAGGGTATGATATCTTCGATTAATCACAAAATTCCCATGCCAAGATTTCTATATTAGATGTACTTCAAATAATGCCTCCTCATATGGACTTCCTCTATGTAGAATTGAAAGAAATAATGTATCAAATGATGTAGAACCCCCTTATATATCTTCTATTTTTAGTATATTAATATATACATAATAGAGTATGTCCTTTAAAAATTAATATCTACATAAAAATAATATAACATATGCACACATTACACTATCTATCCAAGTAAGAATTTAAAATAAGGTAATCATCTGAAATGTCATTGGTGAATAAGGTTTTTTTACTTTACATTGATGAGCCTCTAGTTTTTTCCTGTCACATGACCAATCCCTATAGATCTGGTAGGATTTATATTTGTTTTACATTTATTATTGATTTTGATTGGTTATTATCCCTTTTGGAAGTAGGGGTACCCTATTTTAAATGTCATCTTGTAATCTCTGCATATGTGGACATAAGGAAAGAGTGAGTAAAAAGTAACCATGGTACCAAAACAAGCAAGGAAATTCATCTCAAAAAACTTTCATGAGGTAATGTTGTTAATATTGATTTTCCATTACCTAATATTATTTTAGAATAGACTAAATTTGATAAAATTTGTAACTTGTTTGAGATTTACATCTTGATTACATATTTTGTGGGTAGAGTTCCCCCTGAGAGCCTCTTGAAACAATGAGTTCATAATCATTGGAAAGGCCATGGTGTGAAACTATAAGGAGTCTAGAAGCTTACCAAGGGATTAATTTTTTTTATATTTTCCAACACTAAACATTGTAAATCCATTGTTAACCATGACCCTTGGTTTATTCATAACAATTTCGTGGTTTTTTCTCATTGGACTTGTGATTTTCAAGTTTTGAAACAATCAAAACCGAAAATTCTTGTTTGGGTCAAATTCCCTAGATTTCCTCTTTCTTATTGGGGTTTTATTGATCAACTCATAAAACACATAGGATGCTTCATATGTCATGAGTAAAAAAATTCTTTTTATCTTTTCCATAAAAATGGGTTTGTGTGGAAGTGGATTTATCTCAAGACCTGAAAGAGTCCATTGTCATTCAAATTGGGAATAATAGATTTACTCAGCAAGTGTTGTATATCAACTTACCAAAAACTTATTTTTGATGCCAATATTTAGACCATATGATATGATAATGTCCCTTGATAGTGCATGCTCCTCCTACTTCTCAAGAAAATGGTGGGCCTAAATCCAAACCTTATATTGGTAATAATAATGGCTCAACCACAGCCACAAATAAAAAGAATAATTAGATAAAAGTTGGTAGTAAGCCTCAGTTGTCTACATATATACCTATTGTGGCTCCCAATGCCTCGGCCTCTACTATAAAATATATTATGCTCTTCTCCTCCACTCTTACAAACACAAGTGGTGGCTACCTTGGTTGATACGTCACCTTTGACTTCATAGTCAAAACCCTCTCCTAGGGTGAAATCATTAAAAGAAGAATTAATCCTCATTACCCTAGGCCATAAAATGGTCTTCTAGTGTTATAAAATCCAATCTCCTTATTATAAAGAGGATTATATAGATAATAATAGATAACCATTTAATGTGAGTGAATTTTTAACATACAAATTGACTTATTATTGGTTCACTACATTTGAACACCTCACAAAGGAGAATAATATGAACCTCAATGTTTCTCAACACTATTTTTTCATGGAATGTTTGAGGCCTTAGTTGTCCACCACATAAGTATGTATTTAATTATAGTTTTTATCTTTTTATCAATATGAAAATTATTTTTTTGCAAGAAGTCCAGATTTATGGCTTCATCTTGCAAAATATAACATGAATAATTTGGTCTAGAGCTATTTATTAGAATACTATGCATGATGTTGGTCATGGTGGGGTCTTTACTCTATTATTTCTAGATCTCTCTAAGAATATTATATCCTAGGGTTATGACCCCACCTATTAGGTGGTTTGGACTCTTTTTGACTTTAGAAATCGCATCACTTCCAAATGCACATTAGGTCCTCTGTGGGGATTTTAAAAAAGTGAAATCTCTTGAGGATAAAGAAGGTCACCTTCCTATGTGATGGTTTGTTGATAAATTAGAGGATTTGTTACATATTAAAAATAAACTCTAGTTGTTTTATCTTAATCATCATTATAAGAAGAATTAAAATTCTCCTTAGTTTATTTGGTCTAATTTTTAGCAAGGATAGGATTAGGTTCTTCAATGGCTAGATCAAGCATTCTTAGTTGGGAAATATCTATTATTTTTTTCTCCTATTCATGATAGACTAATTTTGGTTCCCCTTGAAACTTTTTTTTTGGACCATCATCCCATCTACTTTAACTTGGAATGGTCTAACCCTCAAGTAAATTATGTATCAATCTAGTTTCACCTCAATAATTCAAACCTTAAACATGAAATTATGGTGGGATTCATTATCATAATTTGAATTATTATTCCATAACCTAAGATGGATATTTGTTGGATCTAGTGGTTGTTGGATGATTTAGCTCACAATACCACCTTTCTTTGAATCTATGGTAAACAAGTTACCTTTTTTGATGGCATCTTCATAATGCTAATAATCATGAATACTAAAGGGTATCATAGGAGCTTGAATATTATCCTTTTAATCTCCAATTAAAAACCTAAGAAACACATTAGTGGTATAATCTTCAAATGGAGGAGGCACACAATGCTAGAGGGGCTTAACTTTGAGCTCGGATGCATTGGATAAAAAATGGGGACAAGGTCACCAAGGAATTATTTTTTCTTCTACATTCTATATGGGTTGTTGATAGAATTAAAGCCATCAAGGAAGTAAATTCTTAGCTAACCAAACTTCATAACACACTTCATGACTTTTTCATCATTATCATATATTTTTTTTAGTACATGACATCTCTCTTAAACAAAAACATCTCTTGCTCAGTGTATTCAAACTATTCCTTGTAAAGTCTCTAATTCCCAATATGTTGCTTGTGATAATACTTTATCTCTCAATGATATTAATGAGGAAATTATGTATATGGTTTTAGATAAATCCCTAGGTTTTGATGGATTGCCATGTGATTTTATCATATTTTATGGGATACTATTGGTCCTGATATTCATAGGGTTTATATTGAAATAGTGTTAGCATATGTTTTGGGGCCTCTTATAAATTAGGGAAATATTAAATTTATCCCTAAAGTTGGTGACCCTAAGATTAATAATTGGAATCCTATTACTCTTCTCAATGTCTCTTACAATATTATTGCTAAGGCTTTAGCCCTTAGGCTTAAGCATATTCTTCCCTTAATTGTTAGAAGTGAGAAAACAAGATTTATCTAGCATAGATACATTATGGATAATGTCATTGTTGTCTGAGAATGTATGAAGTGGGATCCTATTTCCAATCAAAAGGTCCTATTTGTTAAAATTGATTTTGAAAAACATTTTGACCATATTGAGTGGCTCTTCATTTTGGTCATGTTTCAATCTCTTGGTTTTGGTCCCAAGTTTGTGTAAATAGTTAATATGCTTTTCCAAGATGTTGGGGTGTGCATTAATATCGATGGTAGATAGTCCTCATAGTTTGATCTCCATAATTATATATGACAAGGGTATCTTTTATCTCCTACCCTCTATGTTCTAATAGTAGAGGGATTTATCTACCTGTTAGCTAATTATGCTTCCTAAGATTTGGTCAAAGTCATTTCCCTCTCTAAATCTAACCACCAGTTGCTAAATGGGAATTTTGTTGATGACTCTTTCCTCACTCTTCAAGAATAAAAAAATTTAGTGAAGATTTCTATTGATTATCTTCATATTTTTTGTTTAGACTCATGCTCATACATTAAATGGATAAAAACTCACTGTTACCACCAGTCTATGGCTCCCAAACCTCCTTCGTTAGAGGGATATTAGTGGTAGTGTCTTATTTCAAGGGTTTAATTTAAATTCATTGGCATCCCTTTTAATTTTCAAGCTTCTCCCTCTAATATTTAGTCTTATGTGGTTTGAAAGGCTGAGAAAAAAAATTATAAATCACCAAGACTTTATTTTTTATTTTGCAAGTTTTATATTTGTTTCTAAAGTTCTAGTAGCTACTCATGTCTAATACTCCTCTTGTTTGGATCCTACCAATGTTTCCTATATTAATATAAAAAATTATTAAGGTATTTCCTCTGGGCCAACTCTAAAGGTCACAATGGATTTCATAGATTTTTCTGGGACATTTATTACAAGCCTAAGGAGGCAGGTGGTCATGGTCTTTTAGACATTAAAATTCTAGGTCTTGTTCTTAATGTTAAATTGGTTATTCATGGTGTGGAAGGTGATGAATCCTAAAATATTCTTATTATCATATCATCTCTTAGGTAATTTTATGTCATAAATGGTTGGCAAGGCCTAAGTCTTCACACACTTTTCATCACCCTGGAACCAGCTAAAATTAAGGGTACCTTTATTATTCAAATTTTATTGAAATCTTGGGAGAAGATCACACTCATATTATTTGGATAGGAGAGGCTTTTAGGAATGGTTTTTATCTTAATTTTCATTCCATTTGGTGGTCTCATTGCCTAAACTTCCATAATGTTCCCTTTGTCTTGGTCCCTTAGATTAAAGGTCTAATATTATTAAATAAAGGTGTGAAAACTATAGGGGATATTTTCTATAGGGTGAGCTAGTCTTGGATTTATTGGAAACAAGTTTAGAAAAAAAATCATTTAAATAATTTAGATGTCAGGGCTCTTATATAAATACAAGGTTCCATACCTGATGAATATCTTCATAAGATTGGGTTCAATCTTCTTACTCCTTAGTGGAAATATTATCATTGGCCTATGTCCACTCTATTCACTCAGTATTCTCCACATTTGGGACATAATATGCTATCTCCCTAGCATATTCTAGATGAGACTCAACCATAGATGGAACCTTAATTATAGACATTGGGTTTAAACCAAAATATTTCATAATGTGTGGATTTCTCTCATCTAGCCTTAAAAAGCACATTTTATTTGGTGTGTTCTCTATCAGGGATTACTTATGGGTTATTTTCTTAAGCATATGGGGGTTTTAAATCCCATTTTCCTAGCTTTCCATCAACTTAAGACTATTAAACACCTTTTTTGGTTTTGCACCCATGTTTAGTTTATGTGGTGCTAGATTCATTCCATTTTTTAGCTAGTTAGACATGAATTATTTATTTGTAATATGTCTCTCTTAGGGGGACTCTACTATGCTTCCTAAAAAATACAAAATATTTTGGTAGTTTTTTCATGTTGACATTTTATTTCAATCTAGAAAGCTAGTAACTATGCTTGATTTAATTATGAATAAATAAAACATAGTTTTTTTGTTACTGATAAAACTTCTATTATATCTAATGTCACTCTCTAGATTTAAAGATAGACTAACAAATTTGACCTGGAACTCAACCATATGCAATGTCTTTTTGACCACTAGGAAATTCTTCATGTGAAGTTAGCTAAGAACCTCTAGAGTTACCATGGTTTCCTTCACCACCTCATGGGTTAGGACATGTTCCACACCATAAGAATTCCTAGAATTGACATAGGAGTCTTCCCCTCATAGATCACCACCTCAATGATCTTCCTCCTAACATGATAGACTAAGTTTATCTTCCAAAAGTGAAGGCAATGGTAGGGGATGGGGCCCTCCCCCTTAAGATTATTGAGATGATAACAGGGTTTGGGGAGCTCTTCCCCATAATAAGTTTCCTTGGCTCTCTCTTGTAATTTCTATATATATAAACAAGGATGAAACTAATTCTAATCAACAAAATGATGGTTAAGGGCCTATACTTATGGATGTTGATCCTCCTACTTAGTGAGTATAGGGAAATAAGCCCTAAGATCCACCTTATCCACCACCTCCTATACCCACCATGTTTATTATGGTATCTTAAATGTTATCTTTATTGATATGTGTTATTTTACTTACTCTCCTAGTTGTTATGCACTATTGATTTGATGTTTTGTTGAGTGGTCTTTATTGACCCTTTACTAGACTATGCCTTTTCCTAAGGATTGTTTATCCTTGGTATGACTTTGCTTGTGGGGTGTGACTTTTCCACCCATTTTTTTAGAACTAGCATTGTAATTTATACTTGTTTATACTAATATAGATACACTCTTCAAGAAAAAAAAAGGTAGTCAAAAGAGTTTTGGTTGATAATGGATCAAGATTAAATATTTTCAGCATATATTTCCTCAAATTATTGGTTATAGAATATAATTATCTCACTCATTATAATATGAAAATTCAAGGATTTGAAAGTATCCTAAGGAAATTATTAGGATAAATTACATTACCTATTACAATGGCCCTAAAATCGTAGATACAATTTGTCAAGTTATGTTGATTGATCTAAATTATAATAGACTATTGGGAAGACCATAGATTTATGAAATGTATGATGTACCATATAAAATTCATGCATGTCTAAAGTTTTTTTATCAAGGATATATTTACATATTCCCATTGGATAAATAACCACTCAATTATTGTACAATGACACAATATAAGTATCATTATAATCCTCACATGCAACTACATGCATAACAATTTAAATCATGTGAACTAAAAATTTTGTCTACTCCTATATTATTTCTATTTTTAACACCCCTTTATTTTACTAAAATTCAAGAAATATTTAGTTTTATTATATGATTACATTTTTCAAAAAGTTTAGAATTTTTGGTGGAGGTAAATTTGTTTGTATTCATTTAAATAATCATTTTTTGTGTGTATACGAATATGAAATATTTAGGATTTAAATGATGTTTATTAATCGTAACCTTAATTTAAAATATTTCATAACATAATTTATCTCATTTAAGTAAATAATGCATTAAAAAATTAGCATGATATATTTCTTTTGCAATTCAACATATTTAAATCTAGTTAGTTGATTTTGAATTTGATTTTTACATGAGACACAATCAGTTGTGAGAATTATACAAATTTAATGAATGAAAACCTTTTAATTTTTTGTTGCAAACATAATAGCTAATTAGGATTATTTGAATTCATTTAAATTTAAAATATGCATCAAATTGCAGTATAAATTAGTTTATGTAATGTCACAGTATTTATTTCTTTAGATTTTCACATCATTGATTATTAACCTAATCATCATATATCTAGTTGCATTATATCTT
This sequence comes from Torreya grandis, assembly GCA_037957365.1. Taxonomy (NCBI): domain Eukaryota; kingdom Viridiplantae; phylum Streptophyta; class Pinopsida; order Cupressales; family Taxaceae; genus Torreya; species Torreya grandis. The sequence continues at coordinate 483,417 of JARHVA010000642.1, read as the reverse complement.
TGATTTGTTTGATAAATTTTGTTCACACAAGGTAATTAGAATATTTTAGATTGGTCATTTCACTATTCCATCTACAATGTTGCTTCACAATATACTATTATCTCTGATCTTATCATATATTTCCAACATCAAATCAACATATCAAGGCAATCATAAGGTAAAATTTTCATTGTATAAAGTTGTGATTCATCTTGGTTTCCTTATAATTTAAATTTCCATGATTCAAAGATAATATGTTTTCATAGTAATAAACTAAAAAAAATTCAAGGTCATTTGTTAACATTTCAAGATCACTTGAATTTTGTAAATAATACATTTGATTGTAATGTGGTCTTTATTTTATGACATGAGAGGTTAGATTCGATTTTGTTTCATAGAATGAATTTGTTAGGTATTATGATAGTTGTGCATGTTATAATGTTCCAAAGGTCCATTTGGATGTGTAACAATGGTGTAAAATATTATTTTATTAAGATTTGATCAGTGGTTATGTTTGAGTTATCAATATCTATATACTAGACTTTATCATTACTTTCTTATGTTATACTAAAAATGATAAAAAAAAATTCATCATCTTCAATAACATTTAACATTAGATTTAAAATACCTTTATGAAGAGATTCCATGTGAAGTGTTGTTACTCCTTCCTCTTCTATGTGTTTTTGAATAGTTATGAATTCATCCTTCATGACTGCTAGTAGATCTTCATCTTCCAAAATTTCTTCCATATCTATTGTTGGCTTCTTTCCCTCTATCTCTTGATATAAATTAATATTTAAAGGCTTTCTCAAGATAAAATCTAGTTGTTCTATTTAATCTTTATTACTAGGTTTGAAAAGATCCCATGATTCCATAAACAATCATTTTTGTTATTTACTTAGACTCTTGTATTGTTACAATGAAATAAAATATAATGTGGTAGGAAAAATTATTAATAAATTTAATATTATTATATTATCCTCTAATTTATCTCAATTCCATTAATTTTGATTAACTAATCTCATAGTGCAATATAATAAATCATTTACAAACTCATATTATCCCATTTATATATTTTCTTCTTAGTAACTATAGCGTAACTAGTTTTACCTTATTGTTGCTTAGAATGTATTTCCTAAAATATCACATACTTGGATATTATAGATGATGATATTCATGAGAAAATCAAATGTCTTCCATTTCCATTTATAGGAAACAAAGATTATAGGCATACTTATTTTTATTCTACTTCAGCAGTTTCTTCTTAGGTTTTGTGAGTGCATTGTATGCATCCTAATAAACAAGTTCAAAAAGTCCATTTTTAACAATCTTCCACAATTATTGAGAGAAAAATATGGTTTTCATTTAAATACTTCAAACATCTAAAGTTTTACCATAAAATAGTGGTATTTTTGGCAACAAACTACTACTATTAACCATTACCAAAACTACCTAGAACACCTAAACCAAACTCTAATACCAATTTGTTGAAAAGTGAGATATAGTTTTTTATAATAGACAAAATATTGTTATATTGAATCATAAAAAATTCTTTGTAATTCAAAAGAGATTCAGAAAAAATAGAGCTTTTCAAGATATAAAGTAAAGCATTATTTTATTACTCAATGTTGTTGCATAAAATTTTTTGTCCTTCCTTTCATTTCCATCTCCCCTCATTGTTACTCTAAAACACAATGGAAAATTATATACATTCACATATAAATTTTTAGGTAGTTTTATAATGTTTTATTTTAAACTATAACCCACTATTTGGTATTATAGATAATTCTATTGGTTCTAAATTAAGTTAAAACAGTTTAGAATAATGTAAAATGTAAAATATGAATAATGTTATATATTAGAAATTGAAGACATTAAATGTATTACTAGAGTTGTAAGAGTTTTTGTAATATATTAAGGCAAGATTATATTTATTTCCAACACCCTCCTTTAATCTATACTTCTTTAATCTATGATGCCAAAATTTTCTCTTCGTTACTCAAAATCTTCTTTTGACAATGCTTTTATCAATATATCCATGAGCTACTCCTATCACCTTAAAACTTATAAATTTATTTCTCCACTCTCAAAAAATTATATTATAAATTAATATGTTATGTTTGTGTTTGCTACATCCATGAAAACATGGATTCTTTGATAAAGCTAAAAGAGAGAGATTATCATAAAAGATTGTTTTTCTTCTGTCTAATCCCCATTCAAATCTAATAGGATTATTCTTATCCAAATAGGTTGAAAATATGTTAAATAATTTTATACATAATTAACTACTGCTATGGAGAGTGATACAATGGTTTTATTCTTGGAATCCCATGAAATAGCTTAAGGCACAATATTGAAAACGTATATAGATGTATTCTTTCTATCACCAATATTGTATACCCAATCACTATGTGTGTGTGTGTGTGTGTGTGTGTGTGTGTGTGTGTGTGTGTGTGTGTGTGTGTGTGTGTGTGTGTGTGTGTGTGTGTGTGTGTGTGTGTGTGTGTGTGTGTGTGTGTGAAATTAAATGGCCTTTGGTGTCATTTATGATCAGAAATTTGATCATGTATATCATCCAATTTAGTTATTACGACAATCAATTTAAAAAATGGTAATTTACAATATGCAGAGACTTGGAAAAGTGATAGTTTTTATTGTATAGGCTAAAAAATCATATGGTTGGAATAAAATGTACATTTTTAGTATATGTTTGAGTTTATCAAAACATTAAGCAAGTTAAACAAAACAACATGTCATTTTCAGTTCTATGAAAAAATTATGTCCTTCAAAAGTTAGTAGATTTTTTATTAAAAATACTTTAGCCTTTGTCATAGTAGTTTGAAACCACATGAAGTTAAATGGTTTCAAACATTTATACTTGCATTTGGATATTTGATTTAGATTATTTGAAGGTTCTAAGGGTCAGTGATTATGTATATATATGTATGTATGTATGTATGTATGTATTTATTTTTAAATTTTATGATATGTTTAGTTAACATGTGCTTCCTTGTTATACCTTAGTTCTCTATTAGACTACCTTTAATTACATTTTTTATCCCAACCCACCTTAAGGTACCAGAGTTTATCTTTTAGCTTATGTTCATCCATGTTGCAAATATATTAACATCTATACCAATTAAATTAGGCTTAACAATGCATAGAAATGACAAATTTGGATCCCTAGATAGTATCTCTTATTAAAGTATGGAAATATAATTTGTAATATTATGACAATGTTTTATGATAGTTATCTACTTGCCTATATCTTCATGGGTAAATTATAAATGTTTCTTTAGTAAAGATATAAAAAGTAAACAATACCTATGTTGCAAAGCACTACAAGTGTTCTCCCTTGGCCATCTTGCATAAAGTATTAAATGTTTAGTTTAAGGACTTATCCTACTCAATAAACTCTAAAATGGAATAAAACCTAATTGATATAATATCTATGGAAAAATATTATAATATTATCCAAAACCAAAGACCTTGAATTAATGATCAATGCTAATCATCTTGTTAGTTGGTAATATATGAATATTATGAGTTATATTGATATTAATCATTGACATAAAATCTGGAGTAGTGAGATGTAGATGGTTTTATGTTTGTTATAGTGTAAACCTTAATTAAACTAATGTGGCAATGGTGTTAGTACTACTTAAAAATAATAATAAATTGAATTAGTGCTTATAATCACATAAATCACACATAACAGATGATATTTCCTAATCCTACTCTAAATCCTTTATATATATATATATATATATATATATGTATGTATGTATGTATGTATGTATGTATGTATGTATAAACTTCTAATTATAATATGTTCACATATACTTTATCTTTATTCTTCTCTTCTATCTTATTCTCTTATGAGTTGTGTCTACTCTATTAAAATATTGTAGTATAAATATTAAGTAAATACACATCAATCCAATGGTCATGTCTATGTGAGACACACCATTTATCTCCATTAGGTCATCCTTGTCTTCTATAATTTATTTATTCTTATTACAATACCTAATCTATAGACTCCTTTGTTATGTCAGCCTAGAAAGTATTATGTATCTATGGTAATGAGATTGATTCTATGGATTTTGTACTTTGGTCCTTAGCTAATAGATAATCTTACCAACATTTACCCATCTTTCAAAACTTTGGCTCGTCCTAGATCTAACTCAAAAAATATTGACAAGTGATTTGTCATTTTTGAAAATAATGGATTTTTATTCCTATTTAATAAACAAGTCTGAGTAAGAGAAATCAGTAAATAATAATCCTAATCAAAGCTACTAATTTTTGAAATTAAATTAAAATTAGACTTTTTCAAAAAATAACAGTGAGAGAGAGAATATCAAACTTAGCTTATTTTGGACTGTTCTGACTGAGATAGGGTCTACAAATATGTATACAGGATTGGGACACTATCATAAATAGAATATTAAAATTTATTTATTAATTAGATAGGAGCATTGGAATTGGAAATCCTAGGCACCGATGGTATATTCCTTCTCTGGTGTTATTGTCTTTAGGATCTAAGCTTTCTAGTTTTTGTTCACCTACTCAATGTGAGCTTGTGTACCATTTTTTAGGTCCTCACTATCAATAGAGCTCCATGTAGAGATGATTATCCATGTAATTTTATCTTCTATTCAATTGAAATAAACTTTGGCAAATGGGGAAAAGGGGTTAGTGTGTTTAAGATGCTCTAGACATGCTTCACACTCCATGTATGGGCACACTTCCTACATACCAATACTCCACAGAGGGATCAAGCCATATGTAGTTCATCCTTTAAGAGTGATTGGTGAAATAGTTAATGAAATGTAGTAAATTCTAGAACTAAGTATGCTTGAAATAACTAGGTACTGGTGTAAGTTCTTGAATTAGTTTAAAAGTGTATAGGCTGGTTGTATGCAGAGAATAGGGAAGATTGCTTGAGTGGTCTTGCTTGTATTCTTGCTTTCTTGAGTAATATTTACCAACCATTTTAAAATTATATTTGAATGGGATTTTATAGGTATCTATTGGTCATGGGTTAGATGAAATTGGACTAGGATGACATAATGAACAAAAGGAATCAAGGAAAAATGGTAATTTGGGCTTAAATTTTGACTGGACAGAAGCACTGAAGAGGGTACACCCTAGGGTCTAGGGCTATTGTCCAACTTTGGTGATATTTTCATAAGAAAATAAGACTTAAGAGGATGGATTGGTCATGAAGAGAGTATCCTATCTTAGTTGGGGTCAATTATTGAAGGCTACAAATGACTGGGAATCAGTGAAAATAAGCCTAAGAGGGTTTAAAGAGAAAGCAAGAGGGACCTAAGGATTGGGTGTCATTACCCATGCTCAAGTTACCAATTTTTGAATTTTATATGATTACATATCCCCCCCTTTATTCTAGTGATGTATCAAAGCAAAATACTAAGATAAAGGAAAATAAAAAGCATACCTAAACTTACCTACAAAGGTGAAGCCCATGAAGCTTGTGATGTTGAGTAATGTTGGATAGTTCATACAAAGAATGTTGTGTAAATGAGAATTTTGTGAAAGGAAAAAAAGAGTAGATCAATTCTTATTATGTGCAATAATAATGTACAAATTTGGGTAAGAGAGAGGAAGAGAAAGGAATGAATACACCTCACTAGGAAATCAAACCAATACAAAACCTATTATGATACTAAGTAAGGCTGAGTAATGTTGGATTTATTGGATGATGTTGTACCAAAATTTATATTGTGAATGGATTTGAGTGCTAAATTCCTTAATAAGTGGCTCAAAAATGAAAAGGCTAGCCCTTTGGCTCCATCATCACCTACTAAGTGAAACTAGACGATCATGTATGTGATAATTAATGTCTAGACTATGTGTCTAATCCCTCTAAATAGGTGGCTTAAGAATACAAATGCTAACCCTTTAGCTCCATCATTGCCTATTGAGTGAAGCTAGATGATCATGTGTGTGTTAATTTATGTTTGTACTATGTGTCTAATCCCTCTAAATAGGTGGGTTAAGAATACAAAGGCTAGCCCTTTGGCTCCATCATTACCCACTGAGTGAAGTTAGATGATCATGCATGTGCTAATAGATGTCTAGACTATGTGTCCAATCCCTTTGAATATGTGGCTCAAGAATACAAAGGCTAACCCTTTATCTCTATCATTTCTTATTAATTGAAGCTAAAAATTGATACCAATATGTATGAATGTGTATGTCATATGAGATGGCTTCTAAAGCTATTGAATGCTTTGTAAAGATGATAATGTGGCATGGATAGCCAAATGTGTGTTAGAAACTTATCCAATATTGGCTAACTCAAAGAAGATGGAGATTAGGCTTGTATGAAAGCCATTCCAAAACTAAAAATTTGGCTTATGTGGAAGCCACTCAGGAAATCAAGTACTCAAGAATGTGGAGGTTAGGCTTGTATGAAATCCACTCCAAAATAATGTCAACCACTTGCAGATGGAATAAGGCATGCAACTATTGAGAATTATTAGGTAATGTTGAAAATTGAAAGAAAAGAAGCAAAAGTGTTGTGTAATCTACCCTAATCATTGGTGTTTGAAACATGGATTTTGATCTAGAAGTTATACCAGATATCATATCTAAAATTGAAATTGATAACAAATCATGTTGTGCATGATGCCCCCTATATCTTGATTCTCTGAGAAAATTATACTAAAAACTATTGATCTAAATTGGTTTAATTTGTGCAAAACTAGAGCTCAACCTAATTTTATGCCTACTTCTAAAAAACCTAGGTTTTCTATTATTTTTATAGGGGCACTAAAAATAGACACCCTAGTTTCCAATGCTATAGTCTAGCCTTGGAATTATTGTCCTGGGGTGAAACTAATCACTATTCTAGAATCTTGACTATTTGCCTGGTCTGTTCTAAGTGGTTTGATGACTTGTTTCTATTTTAGTTATTCTAAAACTAGATTTTTTGAATGATAAGAGCTCTGATATCTATATCAAAACCTTTTTTTGTTTCCCCATCTTATAAGGGTAGGAATAGATACCCTATAATGGCTGCCCTCAAAAAATCCTTGCAAGTGTGTTAAGTTAGAAATATACATGATATAGTAATGATAATCAACAAGATTTCTCAAGATATAGAATAATTTATTTTGAGATATTTTTATATCAACATGGGTATTCATAGATAGATGTAATAATGTAATAACATGTGCAATGTTCTTAAATTGAATTAAACGTGTTAGTTATTAGTTTTCTAATTATTAGTTGGAGGGATGGAACATGATGTCCATCATGGTATCCAAGAGAATAAGAAAATGCATGATATGGATCATGGAATTGTAATAGTCATAAATTAATCAAACAAAAAGCATACAAAGCAAGGAGAAATAAGCATACAAGGGTGGCCAATGGGCCATGCAAACAAGGAACATGGTCACATGTCACTCAAACTAGAAAACAAGCATACAATGCTTGTTTAAATTCCCACGTACACGTATAATTAAAGACAATCAAGGTTGGCAAGAGGGCCACAATCACATATAAGAGTACAAAAAAGGACATTATCAAATGTCTTAAGACATACACATGAATAGAAGAAAAGGACATTGGCAAATGTCCTAAGGCACATATAGGAGACAAGAAGGAACTAAAAAGGCGATCACATCAAGTTACACTAAGCAAGAAAAGAAAGCATGTAATAACTATAAAGATAGAATCACATATAAATAATCAAATCAAGATTGAAATTATGTAAGACATGTTTAGTACAAGGTTAGGTATATGCAAATAAATACACAAGTGATAAATACTAGTGAGTGTTGATAGAGTAATCTATATAAGTTAGTAAATAATGTACATCAGCCTGATAACTAGAGTGTGTGGTGTAGGAATGACATAACTTGGATGGTATAGTCATATAGAAGATGCCCCTTGTGGGTATGTATATTGATGTATGTCTTTATGTAGAAGTAGGGTACCCTCTCAATGGGTAGAGTGAAGCAATTAAGTAGTTGGATGTCACTACACACACTCAAAGAAGATCAAGTGAAGCATGGTAATGTAGATAAATCAACATATAATAGCATGAAACAACAAATGTAAATTATATCATAGTAGTAACATTTTAAAACATGGATGATGTATACAATCAAAATGTTTTTAGTGTTCTGACATTTTTAATTTTTTTTGGATTTTCTCTTGAAATGTTATATTGTTTTTATATTTTTGGAATATTTGAACTATGTACAATCAAGTAGAAGATATTATGTATAAATAGAAATAGATGATACTAACCAATGAGTCTCATGCAAAACTCCTTATCATGGTGTCCTATATCAAAGAGTGGAATCGTATGTGGTCATGAAGCATGATGGAAATGTTAAGATTATGGCTCTAAAAGTGGTATATGTTGTAAATGTTCTAAAATATCTAAATAAAAAAATGAGTATGGGGTCCCTCTATAAGAAGTGGATGTAATTGTAGGGCTCTTAGGGACCCATCTATAAGTAGGAAGAACTCTCTAAACATGTGCTCTATGTGTAGATACATGAGATCTCAATGAAACTATTATAGGTGTGAACACTGTAGCTAGTTGTCTAGATTCTTGAAGATTTAGAGCTATATGAAGCCTTTGTACTCATAATGGATGTCATAACTATGTCTGAATTTGAAGTGGAAGAAGAATTAAAACTAGAGGAGAAGTTGAAACTAGTGGCAAAACTAAAACTAGTGGTAAAACTAAATTTGGTGACTAAAAACTAGTAGATGGCTATGAAGTGGGGAGTGGTAACTCATATGGAACTCCAAAAACTATAAAAACCTAATTAGTGTGAATGAATTTCATACATCTATGAACTATAGAAGGTATTACTATGATTTTTTGAATCCATGGTTGACCAAATAACATATCAAAAACTCATACATTGAGAACTATAGTGAATGGTGTGGCCACATGTGTAGGACCAACCTATAGTGGAATTACTATCTCACCCAATGAACTCTATATATGCCCACTAAAACCACTGATAATTTTGTATATCAAAGTGATATCCTACTTTGAATAACCAAATGTTGTAGTAGTGTCAAGGTGGACATGTTAAGACTGGAACCATTATCAATAAACACACTATGAATAGGTTGATTATGAATGTGAGCTTTGGTAAAGAATGCATGATAATATGAATCATCCTCAATGATGTCTTACTCTTAAAAGGAGATAGAATGTCTAGCTAGGACTCTAGAATTGTATAAACTGATCATGTTGCTCAAAGGATGTAACTCAATTGAAGGTGTCATGTATGTATCTGGTGGTGGATGTGCATTATATACATGGTGAACCCCTTATGTGTCCCTTGTATCTTATTTTGAATGTTGTGGAAATATATTTGAGAATATTTTCAATGATTTGTCCTATGTTTCCTTTGCCATTGGAGGCTCAACTGAAGTGCCAAGATCAATAACATTTGAATCTATTAGGTCCTATATCTTATACTTTAAATTGATACATCTATTTATCATATGGCCTAGTGACCTGTGGTAGTCACAAAATGCCTATTGATCATATCCATTTAGAAGAGGCTTTATTGGATCAAATTCCTAAATAAGAGGGAGATATATGATATTACAATCCAAAAGATATTGTAAAACCCTAGCTAGAGGAATTGGAAGATGTGAAAAAGTATGCCAAGGGGGTGATGATAAAACTATTCACTAAGGAGGATCTGAAGCCACATTGATTGTAGGTTGATTATGCCATTTAATATCATTGAAATTGACCTTATATGGTAATTTTTTATTACTCTTATTAGTTGTGTCTGATGTATTAGTGTACTTTAGTTTACCCATTGAAATTAGTTTGACTTATCTTTCCTTTAATGTGTGACACAATTTAGTGAAGGAAGATAATCTTTTAAACATGATTGTTTCATAAAGTTTTGGTAGAAGACTTTGTTTAAAAAGGCCTTGTAACTCCTGATCTACAATGGTGTTAGTCATCTTAGCCAAGATAGTCTTATACCAAAGAACATAGTCTCTGAGATGCTCATTTGGTCATTGTTTCTATTGAGTAATTTGAGCATATGAAACCTTATCACCAATGTTGATACTAAAGTGTTCTAGGAATATGTCATCTAAAGGATTGAATGCATTGCTGACTAATTTGGTAGGCTATGGAACTATTGTAAAGCATAATCCTTTAGGTTCTATGGAAATATCTTGGTAAGTAGCCAGCCATTTGGGACATAATCTAATCATGGTACATGAAAATATCTCAAATGTGTCTTTGGATCACCCTTGCCATCATAAATATCAATCTTGGGTTGAAAAAAAACTTGTGGCAAGGGTGTAGAAGCAATGTGATTCATCAATGGTGTATGTAAAAGATCAAAAGAATCCAAATATTATGTAAGTCTAGAGGTACCTTGCTTAAGATGTTGCACCTTGGATTGAAGAGATATTATCTCTTGCACAAGGGCTACCACATCAAGAGATAGGGATGTACTAGCTGTGATTGGTGGCATAGAGGTAGGATGGGATACTATAGGGGGTTGTTGAGACATAATTTCCCCCATAGTGTCATTTATAATTGGTGGCTATGTGGTTTGAGAATATTGACCATTGTTCACTTTTTGTTGTTCCTTTTGTAGAATTCTAAACATGTCATCTTACATATCCAAATGTTTGGTTAAGAGTTCTTAAAGTAATATTTTATTAGTTTCATCAAAACTAGTATATTGGGCCATTATTAAAGTAGGAAAACAATTTGAAATGTGTTTTATTTGCAATAAGTTTTAATAGGAAATGCACTAGAAAAGGAAAGTACTGAATATAAGAAATGCAAAGTCATAAAAATAGTGAATTGGAATTTGAGAAAAAAGGATACTAAGCTGCCCAACATGTAAGGTGATACCTTAAGAAGCAAAATAAGATCTAGTACATTTAACTAGGTATTTTTCAAAAATACTTTTACAATTTACTGTGAATTTTTGAAATTGAAATTGAATTTTTGGCTTAAGTATGTAACTAAAAATTTAGAAAATGATTGGAAAATTAATGGGAGCTAGTTGATGCAACTAGGGTTTGAAATAAATTTATTAAAAAATTAAAAAATTTAAGATAAATTTTTGATTTATATGTGCAAGCAAAAAATCAATAAATTATTGCATTAATGATGGAAAATTACTGGGACCTAGTGTATGCAACTAGGGTTTGAAATAAATTTATTTTGAAATTTACTACAAAATTTTAAAATTTGAGAGGAATTTATTATTTTAATATTCAATAAAAAATTAAAAAATTAATGGGAAAAAATTATCTAGGAATTTACCCTAGGGTTTTTATGTGAAATTCGAAGTAAGTCAGGCTCAAAAAATATTTTTTTATTTTTGGGAATAATGAATTTTTATTCTTATTTAATAAATAAGTCTGAGTAGGATAAATAAGTAAATAATTTTCCTAATTAAAGATTTTAATTTTTTAAATTAAATTACAATTAGACATTTTCTAAAAATAGCAATGAGAGAGAGAAAATCAAACTTAGTTTATTATAGACTATTCTGACTGAGACAGGGTCTAGAAATTTGTAAGTAGGAATGGGACACTGTCACAATCAAAATCATGAACTTCTTTTCTTGATTGGACATGAGTGTTGGAACTAGAAACCCTAGGATCTAGTTCTATAGTCCTTTTCCATCACTATTATCATTATGATCTAAGCTTTATAGGTTTTTTTTACCTGCTTAGTGTGAGCGTATGTACCAATTTTTAGGTCCTCATTGTCAACAGAGCTCCTTGTAGATCTAATTATTCATGTTCTTGTATATTCTATGAAATTTAAAGAAACTTTGGAAAATGGGGAAAGGGGGTTAGTGTGTGTAAGATGCACTAGATGTGTTTCACACCCCATGTGTGGGCACATTGCCTACACACCAATACTTTAAGGAGGGATCAAGCCATATGTAGTTCTCCCTTTAAGAATGCTTGGTGAAATAGTGAATGAAATGTAAGAAATGATAAAACTAAGTATTCTTGAGATGACTAGGGACTGGTGTAAGGTCTTGAATTGGATTGAAAGTGTATAGGCTAGTTATATGTAGAGAATAGGGAAGATTGATTGAGTGGTCTTGCTTGTATTCTTGCTTGCTTGAGTGATATTTGCCAACCCTTTCCAAATGATCTTTGAATGGGATTTTATTAGGATCTATTGGTCATGAGTTAGATGAAACTAGATTAGGCCAACATAATGAACAAGAGGAATTAGGGGAAAATGGTTATCTAGGCTCGAATTGTGATTTGATAGGAGCACTGAAGAGGGGACACCCTAGTGTCCAATGCTATAGTCCAACTTTGGTGCTATTATCCTGAGTAGATGGGACCTAGGGGGATGGATTAGTCATGAAGAGAGGGTATTGGCTTAGTTGGGGTCATGTTTAGAATGCCATGGATGACTTTGAATTAGTGAAAATAATCCTAAGAGGGTCTAGAGAGTAATCAAGAGGGACCTAAGGATTAGGTGTCATTAGCCATGCTCAAGTTACTAATTTTTGCATTTTATATGACTATAACAAATACTAAATTTGTTTTAACTATAATCCACCTAAGTTTCAAAATTGGTGATATTACTAAGGAGTGCCCCCATCTTTAGGTATATATTTCTCATATTTATCCATCATGTTAGTAAAAAAAATATCCCATCCATCCAACACTTTTTGTTCTTCCACTATCTTGTACTTAAGTGACTAGGTTTCTTTTTTCGACTAGGATGATTTTTGTTGGAGGGGTAACTATTCAAACTAAGCCAAATAATCATAATGCAATTTGAGTCTGATTTATAATTTCTCCATTTGGCCATTCAAAGATGCATCTTAGTTTCCATTTTTTTATTAAATAGTTTATCTATTTGATATATTATGTTGTCATGAATTGTTTTTGCCTTTATGGTTATTAATGATCCATAATAACTTCCCAAAAAAAATTAATTGTTTAAATTGGATGCTAACTTAGGACTTGAAGTGATTCCCTCTGGTGTAAATGTGTTTTATATTTGTGAAATTATCATATGAATTTTCCATTCATTATATTGTGATTTTTATTTCCTCATTCAATGAAGACTTCATTATTTCATTATCTCATTTATTTATTTATTTCCTAAGTTCTAAAGTACCCCCACTAAGTTAAGATGGAAGGATATACATCCAAATACTTAGACATCTAGCATAAGATTCCATAGTATCCTCACTCAACTTTCCTGATTGGTAGGATAGTACTAACTAGTCGGATGGTGACACAACTATGATTATAAACTTAAGTGTCTAGAATAAGATACCTTAGGTATTTTTCCTATAATATATGGAAAGATAATGTCACTTGATATGTTGTTCTTGAAAAACTTTAATGAACTCCACCATAGTTTTTTGTGGTATAAAGCTTAAGTATTGTTCCATTTATAAATCCCTTCTTTATGTTTCCTACTAGTTTTTTGAGTTGAATCATTCCTAATCTCAGTATGTCAACCACTATATATGGTCTTAACCATCTAATTTTTAGATTTACCAATTTATTGTAATTGATATCATATATTAGAAATTTATCTCCAATTTTGAATTATTTGACTTTTATGTTTTTATTATGTCAATAATTTTGAAATTGTTTCTCCTGGGTTTGATTGTATGCAACTAAAAACCTTTTCTCATCCATTTTTTTCCAACTCCATCAATTTGTCTTGGATTGAGTGTTTCTCATTCATCCTAAAAGTTACCACAATTATTAATGGAGGTAATATCTAATTCATAGGGACTAATACTTCTAATCCATACATTAATTGTAAGGGATAATACTTGGTTAGTCACTTTTGTGTGGTGCGATAAGCCCAAAGTATTATTGGTATCTTCATATCCAAATCACTGATCTTTGTGTTACATACTTTGGTTAATGTCTTCTCCAAATATGGATGATAGGGTGAAATTATGTTATATTATAAAGTGTTTAATCGATTATACAATTGTGTTATTAATAAAATGTTTTCCTTCATCATTTTTAATAGTGATTGGACATTTGAACCTTGTGATTATGGTTTCATATAGAAATTTTGCCACAGTCTTTGTAGTATAGTATTTTATTGGTATGTCTTATGCCCATATTATTAAATATTTTGTTCCTTTAGTTATGAACTTCACATTACTTTTTCTTGTTGTTAGTTTAATGGGTTTTATAAAGTAAATGGCACATTTATTGAATGGTGCCTAGGCTAAAATAGGGTGTAGAGGCCTTTAATCTGTACTATTTGGTTTACCAACTTGTTGACATATATCATAATTTCTTGTATACCGGTGGGTGTCCTTAAAAAGAATTGGCCACTATAATATATCCAATAAAATATTTTTCCTCGTAACTTCTCCATGATTATATCTGTTTATGAATCCATCATGTGTTTCTCATAAGATGTTATTTTGCTCATACAGTAATTCTACTCTCCACAGTATCTCATCTCTTCATTTTTTATATAATGTCCCTTCTATGAGTCTAAATGGAAATTATTGAATTATAAGTCTTTTTTTTTGCATTATGTCATATCCTTCTAGAAACTCTCCACTGGATAATAATTTTGTAACCCCTTCCATATCTTTGGGGATAAATTCTATCCAAAAAATATGAACTCTAAGAAATTCATCTTTAATTGGCCCTTTGTCTTCTCTAGTTGTAATCTATGATAGAAAATCAAGTCCATTATTTGTTTTTATAGGTTTGACTACAATTTTAAAATAAAATTGTTGAAATATCATGATCTAATGATAAATTCTTCCTTAAATAACTGGTTAATTGATCAAATACTTCAATGGTTCATGTTATATAAAAAATGTAAACAAGGTTGCCAATAAATAGTGCTAGAATTTTTGTATTGCATAAACCATAGCTAATGATTATCATTTTATTGTGGAGTAGTTTCTTTCTAATCTATCCAAATTCTTATTGGCAAATGAAATGGGATGATCAATTTTCCCATGAGGTTGAGCTAACACCACTCCTATTTCTATCCCTAATGCATCCACATGAATGTGGAATGGTATTTTTCAATGTAGAAATATTAATATAAAAGCATATTTTATTTTTTAATTCAATGTATCAAATGATTCTTGGTATTTGTTAGACTATTACAGTGGTTGATTATGCTACCTTTTCATAAGTTCCTCTGTTAGGACATTGATGGATATTTAATTTCTTATGAATCTATGGTGATATTTGGTATAGTATAGTCTCATTCTAACTTCCTTTTGGGTCTTTGGTGGTGGTGATTTTATAATGATTATTGTTTTTAATGGATCCACCATCAATCATTTTTTACATGTTATATGTCCTAGTAATGTTCTAAATGGTGTTCCAAAAACACACTTCTTAAGATTTAAGGAATATTCAATTGTATGCACCTTTGAAACATTAATATTAATGCCTACACATGATATTTCATCAATACATATATTTTCCAATAATATAAGTTAACTTATAAAAAAATCATGAATAAAATCTTAGAATGCATTCACTATTATGCAGCTAAATATATCCAATGCATTTTTTAGTTCAAAAGGAATCACCGTGTATATAAATGATCCCCATTTTATATAAAAAGTGGTTTTTGCTCTATATTATATTGCAATATTTACTTGATGATAACCAAAGAAACTATCCATAAAATAATATATTTCTCTTCCTACCACACTTTCTAGTATTTCTTTGTTGAATGGTGTGGAAAGTGGGTTGTGTAAACAAGCTTTGTTTAATTCATGGTAGTCAACACATATCCTTATCTCACCTATTTTATTTTTTTGTATTACCATAGGACTTATCCATTATATTTAATCTATTGGGGTTATAATTTTGGATTCTAATATTTTATCCAATTCAGTTTTGACCTTTGCTTTTACATTTAGGTTTAACCAGTATGGTCTTTTCTACAGTGGTTTAATATCACCTTTCAACTAGATTTTCATTATGCCTTCCTTTTATTTAATTCTTTTTAATTTTGTAAAGGATCATGGAAATAAATAAATGAATTCTCTAAGTAATTTAATAACTTTTTCTATTTCTTATTATGCCCAATAGTGACCCACTTTTGCCATCTTAGGATTCCATTTTGTATCTATATTCTCTTTATTGATTTTTAGTGGTTGATAAAAGTATTATCTTTTATAGTATCCAAAATTTATCGATCACCTTCTTAAATCTCAATTTTTATATTATATGGTTTTTATTATGTCTTTTTCATGTTTTTTTATGTTGTGATAATATGCCATTAGTGTGAGTTCTTTCACTACTATCTATTTTTTTGCTATTCTTAGTAACTCTCTTATGATTGTGCCAATTTTCTCCCAATTATCCATATAGCCTAACCTCATTTCTTTTTTTTTTAAGTATTGAGAATTTTTATTTTGTATAGGAATCTTTAATGAATATAAAGGTTTTGATTCTCCTTAAGCATGAAAAATTCTCTTATCTAGATCCCATAAGTTAAAGGTTTTGCAAAAGTCCATCTTGATGTCCCCCCATTAAGTAGTTCCTTTCTGCATCTTCTGATGCATATACCAAGCTTATATATATGCTTATAATGTCCATTAAAAAATATATATCCATGCCCTTCTATCAACTTCTCCGCATGATATCCATACCTTCTCACAAGATTCTATGTGTGTTCTAAGGTCTATTTTTCTTATATAATTCCTTATCTTTAGGAAGAAGCTTTTAGATATTATGAATCTTGTTTTTAGAGATATCCATACCTTTTCACAAGCTTCTATGTGTGCTCTAGGGTCTATTTTTCCTATATAATTCCTTATCTCCAAGATGAAACTTTTGGATTTTATGAATATTGTTTATATCAATAACAAACTTTTTTTACAACTATGTATTGTGTACTTATGGGTCTTACACCATCTTGTTATTTTAATTGTGAGTGTATCATCAATTACAAGTAGTCTTACTTCTTATTGAAAAAAAAACCCTGATTATTTGTTGTAAAGGGTTTGAATAAGCTTGGAATAACATTAGAAGGTTGTATGTAGAGAATATGAAAAAGTGCATAAATGTACTTGCTTATATTCTTTCTTATCTCTTGTAAATGAGTGCCAACCCTTATAAATGGACTTTGAATGGCCTTTTATATGGAAACTAATGATCATGGGTTAATTTAATTCACATTAGGCCAACATGAATTGGGATAAATATTTAGGGAAATATGATCATTAGGACCAAAAGTACACTTGGACAACAATGGCAAAAATAAGATACCCTAGGTTTCAATGCTCCTATCAAAGTTGGGTGCTATTGTCTAGAGGGAATGAGACTTTGGGGATAGATATAGGCTTGAAAGAGCTACATGGGTCTATAAGGGTTAAGTTCAAAAGGATATGGATGATTGGGAATCAGTGAAAGAAAAGCCTAAAAGAGTTGTACAAATAAGTAGGAAGACCTATGGATTAGGTGTCTTTAGCCATACTCAAGTAACCAAATTTCACATTTGATATGACTACATTCCACCCTACTTTAGTCTAGTTATGCATCAAATCAAAATACTTGGATAAAAGAAAAAAATAAAAATCATACCTGAACTTACCTACAAAGATAAATCCCCTTAAGCTTGTGTGATGTTGGATAGTGTATAGAGATCACATTGTGAAAGTGTGATTCTATGAAATGAAACAAAGAGTAGACTAGTTCATACTATATGTGATTTAAAACAAGAACATATAAAAGTTGAGTAAAAGAAAAAGGAATGAATAAACCTTACCAAGTATGTGAACTAATATGAAACTTGTTGTGATCCTGAGTAATGTTGGATTGTGTTAGATGATGTTGTACCAAAATTTATATTGAAAATAGAGTTGAGTGCTCAATTCCATATAAAGTGGCTCAAGAATATAAAGGTTGGCCCTTTGGCTCCATCATCACCTACTGAGTGAAGCTAGATGATCATGTGTGTGATAATTGAGGTCTAGACTATGTTTAATCCCTCTGAATAGGTGGCTCAAAAATACAAAAGCTATCCATTTAGATCCGTCATTTCCTTATGAAGTGAAGCTATGAATTGATACCAGTATAGAATAGATGTCATATGAGATTACTCATGGATCTCATGGATGTTTTGAAAATATGACAATGTGGCATGGATAGCCCAATGTATGCTAGAAACTAGGCCACTCTTGGCCATTTTGAAAGATGGATATTAAGCCTATATGAAAGCCACTCTGAAACTGATGCACTAGGCTTATGTGAAAGCCAACTCAAGAACTCAAGTACTTAGGAAGTTAAACTTGTATGAAATTTCAACTTGAAAAATATGCCAACCACCTACATATGGAGTAAGGTATATAACTACTGAGAATGCCTAGGTAATAAATTGAACTCAAAAACAAAATAAGACTAATGTGTCACACACATTGCCCTAATCACTAGTGTCTAGATCATGGATTTTAATCTAGAATTTATGTCAACTACCTAATCTAAAATTAGAAGTGACGGCCATCATGCCATGTAGGATACCCCCTATATCTAGATTCCCTAAGAAACTTGTATTGAAACTTTTGATTCTGACTAAAGTGTAAAAACTATAGTTGAGCTCATTTTTTTGCCTATTATTGGAGAACTTGGGTGATTTTCTGCCTAGACAAGATCACCAAAATGAGGACACCCATCTATTTGGTATTGTTATCCATTTTTAGTATTATTTTCACTATTTTATATTCTATTCTGACTAGTTTGACCTTTGGATTCTAAACTAGGTGATCTGAATGTTGTTTTTTTACTATTGGGAGATTTGATCTCTATGACAAAACCCCTATTTATTTCCACCTCTTCTAAGGGTAGGAATGATTGAACTTGCAATGACTTACCTTAGAATAAAAGATTCCAACAAGTGTGTTATGCTACATAGATACATGATATAAAAATGATATTTGACAAGATATCTCTAGATATAGCAATGTTTGTATTCAGAGATTGTTAGATCAATAGGGGTATGCCTAGATACATATAACAATGAAAAATCATGTGCAATGTATTGAACTAAAACAAGAAATGTTAGTTGTTAGTTGGATGGATGGAGCATGATGTCCATCATGGCATCCAAGAAAGCAAGGTAAATACATGATATGGATCATGGCATTACAAACATTAAGAAGTGAACAAGCATACAAGGCAAGAAGCAAGATGCATACAAGGGTGGCCTGTGGGCCATACAAATAAGGTACATGGGAACATGTCACTCAAACTAGAAAGCTAGCATATAAGGCATGTTCAAATGCCACATATATATACATTGAAATAAGCAAATATTGGCATGAGGGTCACATGCACATAGAAGAGTAAAAGCAAGGGACATCAGCAAATTTCCAAAGGTACACACATGAATAGAAGTATAGGACATTGGAGAATGTCATAAGGCACACATAAAAAATAAAACTAGAACTAGAAATGCAATCAAATTTAGCTATGCAAAGCAAGAAAAGAAAGCATGTAAAAAATAGAAAGGTACAATCATATCTAACTAATCAAAGAAAGAGCGAAAGTATGCAAGACATGTTTAGTATAAGACTAGGTATATGCTAGGAAATACACAAGTGTAAGATATTAGTGAGTGTGAATGTGGTAATCTATGTAATATAATAAGTAATGTATGTCAAAATGATAACTAGATTGTGTGGTGTAAGAATGACATAACTTAGATGGTGTAGTCATGTAGAAGATGCCCCCAGTGGGAAGATGTATCAATGTGTGTTTTGAATGTAGAAGTAGGATTCCCCATCAATGGGTAGAATGAATTTATTAAGGAATTAGAAGTCACTGCAAACACTCAAATAAGATCAAGTGAAGCATGGTAATGTAGATAATCAATAAATAATAACATAGAACAACAAATGTAAGTCTAACATAGTAGTAGAAATGTAAAACATGGATGATGCATACAATCAAAATGTTTTCTTGTGTTTTGTTATATTTTAATGTTTTTGGATTTTTTTTGAAATGTTATATTATTTTTATATTTTGAAATATTTTAACTATGTAAAATAAAGTAGAATAAACTATGAACAGGTGATACTAAGAAAATTATGTACAAGTAAGCAATAAGAAACTATGTACAATTAATACTGAGAAATGATACTAACTGACGAGTCTCATGGGAGACTCCCTATCATGGTGTCATATATAAAATAAATGAATCATGTGTGGTTTTGAATCATGATGGAATGGCTATGAATATGATTCTAAATATCTAGATTCATTATCAGTATCTTGGAAATCATAATAACCTGTGATGTTTCACTCATCATTATCATCTTGATTTTGAACCAATGAAATGTTGGTGTTGGCATTTATTGTATATGGATCTTTTCCTTTTATAAAATGTGCTCTTGAATTATTTGTTATAGGATTTTAAATAAATCCCAAACCTTGTTGAAAAACATTATCAATTGCTAGAATAGGAGTAGTGATACCTTGAGCTTGCTTGTCCAATCTTTGACCTTGATAATCAAACTGTTGTAGATATTTTTGACCAAACCCATATTTATTTGAAATTTGAGCCTCATTTTAGAGAGGTATATTTACATATTTTTCTTGATTTACCTATGCTTATGGTACTATTTATTACTCTAATTTTGCTTTTTGATCCTTTTGTTGTTATGAGTTATGCTTTGGTAACCACTTTTGTATTATTTCTAAATTTGACCCTTTTTGAATGTGTTCCTATGTCATCATGGATTTCTTTACTAATTTACCTTGTATAGGGTCCTCATGAGAAATTATCTATTGTATATATTATTTCAATACCAAACATGAATTTGTGTGATGCCCATGCATTTTATAATATGCACAATAATATTTGGATCTTCTCATTGGATGTAGAGGATGTAGTTTGATCAACTTAGCTTTAATAATTTCCCTTAGAACCTCAATTTAACTCTTATTTGATCATTAAATTATTTTTAAATCATTATTTTTAGTGTCACTTTATTTTGATTTCTTGTTTTGATATGTAACATTGCTTGCAACCAATTGACTAGGTGAACGTGCATATACATGATTGACACTAGGGTGCCTTTGAGGCTTTTGTATTATTATATGATTTTCCAATGTTGTGATCTTGTCATGTAATATCTGATTATGTATTTGTAAATTTGAAATTAAATTTCTCATACTAGTGATTTGATCCCTTAGAGCCTTACAAATGCAAGCCCTAGTTGGTTCTGATTGAACATGTAAGTACATATGTTGAAGAGGATTTTAAGAAGCTATAGGTTGAATGTATGCATTAAGAACAATAGTGTATTCTACCTCACCTTTTGGAGGGTTTATAATATGGACGTGGTTCAAGGTAAAATAGCTATCACCCTCTTGGGCAAGAGGAGGAGAAGTAAATTATTTCATGTGCATAAGATATGGCATTAATACTTGACAGGTGGTTGTTAGCTTATGTAATAGATCCTCTAGGTAGAAACCATGTATGTAGGATAAAATTCATGTAATTTTAGTTATAATTTGTATAACAATATGTTTATAAAGAGCATTACACATGATAGATATCAAGCAAGTGAAAGAGACCATGAATTTTTTCATGAATCCGTAGAAAATTTTTACATGAATCATAACATTTCTAACATCTTTAACATGATAAGCTTTTAAAAAATTCAACATGAGTGATATAAAGTAAAGGATAGAGATCATGATTTTTTTCATAAAGGCATATAAACTTTTGACATGTAACATAACATTATGAATGCGTTTAGCAAAATGGAGTTGGTAATTATTTTCTATGAGTAAAAGAGAATATGTAAAAATAATTTTGATTTTTTTTACATTTTTGGCAATAAATTTTGTAATATCATCCCATATAATGAAACATAAGCATGAAATGCAAAGGATAAAGCTTTGTACTAACATATGATAGACTTCATCATTCATGTACATGATAAGGCCCATTATTTTTTCCTTGTTATTTGTAAGAAATGTAAGAAAAAATAGTACATAAGTGAGAATCATTTTTTTAATTTGATTATGGATGTAAGGTGATACCTCAAGAAGTAAATAGATGCTAATTAATGTAACTAGAGATGTTTGAATGATTTTTTAATTAAAAAATTAGTATGATAATTTTAAAATTTTGATATGAATTTATAGAAAATTTGTAGAATTTTTCTTGAAAAAATTAGGAAAAATCAAAATGTATTTCTAAAATTAGCAATATATTTTTCCTAGTGTTTAGAATGTGTTTGTATGCAAAAAGGACCTAGTATGTGCATACTAGAGTTTTAACAAAATATATGATAATTTTTCAATTAATTTATAGATTTTTTATTTTTAAATATATGAAAAATTAGGAAATTATGGAAAAAAAACTAGAAAATAATGTACCCTAGGGTTTCTAGGGTTTTTATGTGAAATTCGAAGTAAGTTGGGTTCACCAAATGTTTTATTATTTTTAGAATAATGAAGTTTTATTCCTAGCTAAATAAATGGGTCTAAGTAGGGTAAATAAATAAATAATGTGCAATAATTAAGCCACTAATTTGTGTAAATAGATTGTATTTTTACCTTTTCTAAAATAATAATAATAATAGAAAGAAAATCAAACTTAGCTAGAAACTGACTGAGATAGATGTTGTAGGGTCTGGAAATTTCTATACAAGCTTGGGAGACTATTGAAAATATGATATTGGAGTTAATTTCTAGATTGGATAGGAGCATCAAAAGTGGGGCACCCTAATATTTGGTGCTATAGTCCTTTTTTAGTGTTGTTGTTCAGGTGATATGAGTTTTTTGGGTTCTACTTGGTAGGTCTATGTTACCTTGTAAGTGAAATATTAAAGCCTAAAAGTCTATGAATCTCATTGTGCATATATTTTAATGTTCAAATACCTAAGATATTTTTGTGCTTGAACTTGAATGGAAATTTAGGAAAGAGAGAGAAGGAGTTAGTGTGTAAAGGATATTCTTTGAGGATGGATCAAACTAATGTAGTTCTCCCATTAAATTTTTATGTGAAATTGTGTATGAAAATGCAACTAGATGTGAAATTGGGTGTATTTCAGATGGCTAGGAGTTGGTGTAAGTGTTTTAATAAGCTTTTAATAACATTGGAAGGCTATATGTAGAGAATAGGGTAAAGTAATTGAATGTACTTGCTTGTATTCTTGTTTCTCTCTTGTAAATGAGTGTCAACCCTTCTAAATGGTCTTTGAATGGCATTTTATATGGAAATTAGTGATTATGGGTTAAATGTTGTCTTAGGCTAACATGAATTAGGATAAGGATTTAGGAAAATATGATTGTTATGACCAAAATTACACTTGGACAACAACATTAAAAATATGACACCCTAGGTTTCAATGCTCCTTTCCAAGTTGGGTGTTGTTGTCTAGAGGGATTGAGACCTAGGGGGATGGATCTAGGATTAAAAGAGCTACCTGGGTTTATAAGGGTTAGGTGTACAAGGTTGTGGATGACTGGGAATCAGTGAAAGAAAATCCTAAAAGCATTGTGCAAGCAAGTAGGAGGACCTATGGATTAGGTGTCTTTAGCCATACTCAAGTAACCAAATTTTGCATTTTATATGATAATAGTTTTAATTCTTGACCATTAATTTTTATATTTATTAAAATATTTTTTTTCCATCTATGGTTGGTGAGGAAAACATTATTATTATTTTTTTTCATTTATCTCTATCCTTTGCACTCTTGGTTTTATCTATTCCTTATTCCACTATTTACATAGTTGATTAAGTTTAGCTAACTAATCCTACTTTTCAATTAACTTCATTATTATTTTAGGTTTATAACCTCATCCTTATCGAAATAAGTCAACTTAAGATATCTTTTTCATGTTTATCCACTATTATTTTATGGATTTTATCAACTATATTATCATGTTTATAGACATATGGTCTATCTTCCCCTATATCTAATTCATGGCTTGAGTCTTATCAACTTCTTTACTCTTTCCGGTTTGCATACCACTCTTGGTGGTTTTGAGAGTTATTTTATATTATTTTGAGTGATTTATTCCTCAACTTCTCATTTATATCCCTTATTACCCCTTGCCATTACTTAAGTTGTTCTATTAGACTAGTTATTTGGGAGGAATTTCCTACTTCCTCTCCTCTATTTTGTTTTTTCTCTTTGTGGTGAATTTCATTACACCAACCTTTCATAACTTATACTTGGTTTAATTTTACTGTATGTTTATCCCCTTTATTTGGTATGGGTTCATCCAATTTTTCAAATTTTATGCTTCCATTTTTTTATAATAGAGTGACTTTGGGACAAGAAAATAAATCATGGGTCCCTTTCTCATGAAAAAATACACATTCTAATTTTGTAGATTCTTCATAATTTCATGCAATATGTCCCACATTTATGCAATTATAACTTGTGGAAGGTGGCCACTCTTGACCATACCCTATATTTTAGTTTTGATTATATCCTATTCCACCTTGATAATTCCTCTTCCATAGTAACCTCCTCTCTAATTTCCCTAACCTCCTTATTTGTATCCACCTTGACTATTATTTTAATAATGAGGTGGGGGGTTTGATTGGTATTAGGGAGTTGAGTTATATATTTATTTATTTATGATGACGTTATCTATTGAACTATATTTTTTCATCTCCTATTCATATTATTCATATCTATTAATGCTTCTGGAGCTAGACATGTATTACTGTAATGATTGTATGCTTTGCAATGAGTACAATACATCATCTAATTAGTAGGGGTGCCACCTCCATAAGTGATAAAATATTTTGAGGTTGATTCTCATGAAAAATGCACATAAAAAAATACAAAATTTCTCCATATATGGCCTACTAGATGGGTAGAGACATCCCCATTGGTGTTGAATGAATCGTAACTACTCTTTTTTTATTTCTTGATGAGGACATTTAGTCCTTGAGAGCCATTCTATACAAAATATTGTACACCAAATTAAATAACTTAGTGGATCATTCTTAATCTATGGTGACATAATGTCTTCTCCCTTCATATGTATTTATTATCTTAGTCTCAATTATTATAATTCTAGTTTTAGTTTCTCCACATTATCTTTCAAAGACATATCTATGTCTCTCCTCCAAGATTGAGCCTCAAGACTTAATGCCATTTCTAGTGTTTTTTCAAAGGTATTAAATATATTATCATAATTTTTTTATTATAGGAATGGAATCAGTACTAAAATGAACCATTCTATCCTTTGTTTTTCATTTAGTGGCTCTTCTAGTTTCCACATAATAGATTTAAATTTCTAGTCATACTCTTTGATCAATTATGTTTATTTTTAAATTAACTCTTTCATCTTACTTATACTTTCTATAAGTATATATGTATAATGAAATTCACTCTTAAATGATTTTTGTACTTCATCCCATCCTAGGGTATGTCCAAAATATGCTTTCATATACCATTTTATCACATCATCTTTTGATATAACAAAAAAGTTGTATAATTTAGCCCTTTTGTCTACAATGTTGTGACTTCTCTATTAGGATTATAATATAAACAAATACTCTTTCACATCCTTGGTGTCTTTGTCGAACGATGGTAGTTTCCTTTGGTTTTGGGCCATTGTTGATGGTTGCAATGATAATGGAGTATTTGGAGGATTATGACTACCACTAGTGCTTGGGTTATCCTTACTTGCTTCCTTTTATTTAATTTATTTGTTATAGTTTACAAATTTTCTATTTATTCCTTTATCTCATTCTAATTATGTTTGGAAATAATTCTTCCCTAATACTATTGATTAGTTTCTCAAAAATTTCCTTCTCTTCTCAATCTCTATGCTATGACTTTTGTATTTATCATCTACTTCTTTTGCACTATATATACTTGGTTTTCCAAAATTTGGTTGATCACATTGATTATAAAATGGAATGGGGGATGAAGTTTGGTCCTAAAATTTCATTTCCTTTTCTCTAAGTCTATTTTAGTGTGGGAGGGTGGGGGGTTATTGCATCACTTTGTAATTCCTCATCATCTACTCCCTTATAATTCATCTTCTTCTTTAGTATTCTCATTAACAAATTAATCTGTTATTGTATTTGAATCACTATAATTTTACTTACTATTGTTAATTTTATTATCTTTTTTATTCTTTCCATATCTATTTATTCTATGACATTCTCATCATAACTTTATTCCTAGACATTCTAGACAAGGCTCTCTTCTAATGTTAGAACTTCTTCTCTAGGTTTGACTATATACTCCACATCACCTATTGTTATTACATTATGTTTACCCATTATTATATTACTTCTTGTGAAATTTCCATTATAAGCCAGACTACACATCACTATCTTGGCTTTTACATTTAGGGTAGAGAATAGTCTAGGTATTCCATACCATGTGGCTAAACTGATTAGTTTCATCTGCATCTCATTAAATAGTTCTCACGGAGTGTTTTTTCATTTTTTTATAATATTATTTCTTAAAATGCCTCTATGGATCCCTGTAGTGTAAATATTAACTCATCCAGTTGTGATGAAGGAATAATATCAAGATTTTCTGAAGTTAGACTTCTGCTAGGGCCAAATAGGTTAGTATTGTTTAACACTATTTGTCTTCTTAACTTTATATCTTTTTGTTCCTTATTTTTTATCTCATTTCTTAATTATGATTGATTTCTCTCTTCTTATATCTATTTTCTCATCTCCTCATTCACCATTTTCACTTAACTATTTGTTTATCTATTCCACTTACTATTTTATTTTCTCCACTTTTAATTTATTTACTCCTTAATTTGATATTTAACTTCCTATCCCCTGGCTTTATTTATAATCCTTTCCCAATAATTTAGAATGGATATATCGATTGGTCACATATTTTGAGGATGCCCTTTTTTTGCACGATATCCTTAAGTTCTTGGTCCCTTAAAGGAATTGCTTACTCTTTTTTAGCAATCCATGGTCCAAAAATAACTTATGGATTAGAAGTGGCACTTTACCAAGAAATGATTTTCTTGCTCCTTTAACAAATTCTACTTTCTTAGCACTAAAAATTATCCACCACTATATAGCCTAGACTATGATGAAAGAATCAAGTGTAGTTTCAACCCAATAGTCAATAGACCAGGTGGTAGGTATATCCAATTGTTAAAGGGCCTAAATTTTCTCCAATGTCAATTAAATAGATTTATTACTATGAACATGATAACTCTATGTTTGTTTTGATTTATCTAGTATCTACTGCCACAATAATTGTGAAAATTTAGCCCAAAATTCTTTATCCTATAATCTAAAAAATGAGGCCTTTATCACTGGTAATGTGTCTTCTATTCCTTTCACCTTAGTGTGAAATAATTTTATGAATATTTATTCCCACCACAATTATATTTTTGTTACATAAGTTTCCATAATTCTAATAGGTACTTCCCCTTGGACATTAGTCAACTAAAGCTTATGCCTTGCCACCAAATTTTGACATAAAATCTAAAGTGGTGAGCTACAGATGGTTTTATTTTTGTTATAGGTTAAAGCTTAGTTAAACTAATGTGTCACAATGGTTAGTACTTCTTAAAGATCATAAAATTTTGAATTAGTGCATATAATCATAAACATCACACATAATGTAGGATATTTCCTACTCTAACTCCTTTTTATATATACTATCTATCAATCATTGATTACAATATGTTCACATGTACTTTATCTTTACTTTTCTCTTCTATTTTATTCTCTTATTAGCTATATCTACTCTATTACAGTATTGTGGTATACATACCAAGTCAATACATGCCAATCCAATGGTCATGTCTATGTGAGATGTGACCTTTCTCTCCATCAAGTCATCATTATCTTATGTAATATCTTTTTTATTATTATAGTACTCAATTGATAGAATACTCTATTCTATTAGATTGGAAAGTATTATGTAGCTATAGTAATGAGATTGGATATGCATAATCTGTACTTTGGTCCTTAGATGATAGATAATCCCTACAATGTTAACTCTATAACTTTAACCATGTGAATAATATATAAACCTTTAATTACCTTAAGTAATATTTATTGAATTGAAATAAGGAAGCCACATTTTTGTTTCATATATATTTTATGAAAAGGATGTGCTTAGAATTTATATCCCTTTAGCTAGTGAGCCCTCATCTAGATCATTATAAGTGGTTAAGGATCTTACTTGGGTCAATTAATAATTAGAATAAATTAATCAAGTTTATGTTTGAATTTCATTACCATATTTGACCAACGTATGTCATGATACCTTCCTTATGATTGTTACTACCTTGGAGAAAGAAAATTAATCAATGTTAGAGAGTATAATATTATTTTACCAAATGAGTAGGGTATATTTTGTGATAAATATAAAATGTGGGTAAACCTTGAATGAATATTAAATTCAGAAAGTATGGTTAAAGTATAGGATTATAGAGGTGGTACCTATTATTTTCTCATATATATATATATATATATATATATATATATTCCATAATATTTTGTGCTACATCTTATTGATACATTATGCCATTTGAAGAGGATTATGTATTCAAAGTAATTATTATAATATATTCAATAAGTTATTATGTGAAGGAATATTAGAATTCTTTGAGTATAATGAGCATATTATGAACTAGTGGATTATTGGTGTTTAGAGGTAAATCCTATTGGTGTAGGCCTTTATCCTATGGGTTTTGGTTACACAACTACATTAGATTGCTTAGGGATCTAGAGGTTATTTAGGAATATTAGTACCACATTCACAAGAATTTGGGTTTTCACTATCTCTCCAACCTATACGTACCTCTCTCCCTTTGTATTCTTCATTTAGTGAGCCTAGATTCATTGATATTCTTAGTTGTGAGTTGTGATAGCTTTAAGAGTTGTGAGAGACGTGAACTTTATCTCTTTGTATAAGCAGTTCATCTCTATTATTGAATACATTATGTTCAGTTTATGTTCTCTTCTAGATTTATTGATTCAATAGCCATGTGTGTGCGCTCTATAGTCATCAATCTTAGACATCTAATTTTGGACAAATCTTTCATGGTATCAAAGCTCTAAGTATCTTGTATTGAACACCATTATTTTGTATTATTCATTATTAAAATCTATAGTTTATTTACATATTCTTCATCAATTTTTTAGAGGGTTTATGAAATTTTAAGGTTGTTTTGAATTAAAAATCTCAAAAACTTTAGGATTTCTTAAAATCCCTTGGTCACCCAAAGTGACCAAAAAAAATTGTAGGGGTCTTTTTCTATAAAATCTGAGCAAACTACTACATTAGATTTTTTTTCTTTATTTGCTTCAGATCTAGGAGGATCTAATTTGCATTAGAAGGAGACTATTGTCTATTTTGGTTTTAGATCTATTTTTTAAGCTTCATTTGCTTGCCTAAGCATTAGATCTAAGGAAGGAGTGTTTTTTGGTACATGGAGGAGTGAAGCATTGATTTATAAGCTAAACATTCCACTTTGTAGTTAAGAGAGCATTAAAATACAAAGTTGGCTTCATTTGTTGCATGGCCTTAGCATTGGAATAACTACGTTGTGATCTAATCCTTTGTGATATGATCTTCAGTTTTCTCCAAACCTACATTTTGGCATGATTTTTTATAGAATTTAAGGATCTAACAAAGGAAAAACAGTCTATACTGTCAAGCCTGGCATCATCTTTTATTATTTTAACATCTTTTTATAACAAATGGCATCTAGATCTAGGTGTTTGAACTCTAGATCTAGCTGAGGTATTTTGATCAAATCCATTTCTTTTCACCTTGGCATTGGAAAATTAAAACAAAATATATTATTTGTTTTCCAACCAAAAAAACATTAAAGATATACATCATGGCATTTTAGAATTGACTTGAAACTAAGGCATCATCAGATATATAGACATGGATATTCTAAGACATGGCTTTGGTGTGGTCTAAGGCATTAGACTATTCTATAGACAACTAAATTTTTATGCTTTGGTGTCTCTTTTCTAGCTTTCTTCCTCCTTTCTTCAAACCTACATTGTAGATTTTATGAGCAAAATTCACCTATTGTAGATGTGGAAGAGTGTTATTTTCCTTACCATATCTATGTTGAAGGAAAGCTAAGTGGAGATCTATAGTTTAGAGGTGTTTTAGATTGATTTGCTAAGACATTGGAAGGAGAAAACATCTATAGACTTTACAATATTAACCTAAAAATGGTGTTGAACTATTGAACCAAGGAATTGAAATCTTTTTTTTTTCTTTCTAATTCCTATTATTTCACTCAACATGCTCTCTCTCTCTCTCTCTCCTTACAAATTTTTTTTATGTATAAGAAACATCCAGTGTGCTTCTACATATTTAAAATTCTTTCCAAAAGAAACCAAATTTGGTTTGATCAAGTTCTATGTTAAGTTGGGTTTGGCATTGGAAGTGAAGAACTTAGGAGAGAGAATGGGTATTAGCACTTGTAGAATAGAGGCACTGACAAAGGATACAAAAAACATAGCTTGCTTACTCATCCACTTTCTAGGTGATAGATAACTATAATCCACCTTCTTCCTTCTTTTTTATACAGCTAAAAACTTATATTTTGCTTTTATTAGCTATAATTTTCTTAAAAGAGGAAGTCAACTTTGCTTTCATGTAAACTGAGGCAACTAGCCAAACATTTTTCCACTTATATTGACTTTTTCAAGTCCATTGAAAAATTTAAATTCCAAAAAATGGTTGGAAGGCACCTTTCACCTCACCCAAGGGTACTATTTTAATCATTGAGTGTAATTTTTAATAAAAATAGGCTATTTATGAGAAATTATTTTATTAATATCTTGCAAATGGTAGCTCAAAATTGAGTCTTTTTCAAAAGAGTGTATTTTTCAATTTCCCACATAACTAGCCCATTTTTATTATAAAATGCATAGAATTATAAAGTTTCAAAATTTAAGGGGGCTACCTAACTAGTTCACACATTTACTTTTCCTCATACGAACACATTATCGGTAGAGTTTGATGTCCTCTTGCTTAGATTGTTTACATTTCATGTGTATTGCACTAATTGATCTTACTTGTGTGGACCCATTTAAATTGATTTTGACATCTATACTTAGAGTGTGCACTGGTACTTGATCATAATCATAGATCATTCATTCCTTGAGCATGCTTTGTTATTAAAAACATATGGGGGTCACTATTGATTATCTTGGGAAGTTTTTTGTGGGCCTTACATTTTTTCATGTGCACATTCAATTTTTGTAACTATTACCTATGCCCATTTAATGATTACTTGCATAGATTGTTCTTGTATTTTTAGACACATTGTCAATAACATCTAATGTCCATTTGACCATGCATTGTCATTTATGCACTAATTGTTCTTATTTGATTGGACTCATTTTTAGTGTTGTCTAAATTCCATCTCTAGAGCATGCACTATTACTATCCAAATGAGGAGAGTTGTTTCATCTCTAGTGATCCTTCTTGGTAATACTAACTATGATTCATGATGTATGTACATGGAAATTTCACTCAAGTAACATGAACTTATTCCATTCTTATCTGGACAGATTCTTACTCCTATTGACCCAGATCAATACAATGACTAGGCTAAATCTTGTTATTGTGTCTATGGTCACTTGTTATTGCATGTTTTATTGGATATATACCACCATGTAGAGCATATAAATTATCCCTCCATTTTTTGGATCACTTTTCAAAGTCTTTTTAGAGATCTAGCTGAGACTTATGTCACACCTCCTCCACTACCCATCATCTCTTTTGAGATAGTTGTACTCTTACCTCCTACTTTTATTTCTTGTGATGACACATCTATGGTAGATAGTGCTCTTCCTTCTATCAATCCCCCACTATAGAATGAGATTCTACTACACCTTAGTTGTCCTCTTGTAGATTCTATATTTATTCCTATGTAGATTCTTTCTTTTTTAGAGCCTTCATAGACTTGCACTTTGAAGGAATCCACTATTTATAGTATGAGTACACACATTGAGAGTATTGACAACTCATATGTTCCCATAAACATTCATCTTACAAATCTAAGTGCTTCATTTGTAGACCAGTCTTTAATTTTGATAGTTGTTGAGCATTTCTCTCTTCTTCCCATGGACATTATTTCAGTGAATGTTCTATGTCTATCTTCTTCTTTAACTACTCTCTCTCTCCTTCATTACATGATTATTCATTTCCATCTTCTACAATTAGTCCTATGATATCTAATTAGACTTTAGCACATTCAAGCACTAGTAAGGAGACATTTTAGCATTTTTTAGAGATATACATCATGATTCCTACATGTATTCCACTTGAGTGGTAATTTAGCAGTTTGATAGCTCGTGGTTTCTTTCTTCCAAAAGGAAGAGACAACATTTTTCTAGAGGGACCTACTATAGTATTTCCCATGTGACATTCTGCATTCACATTTCCTCTCTTCTATATGGAGGCACACTTCCTTCATGTTTTGTAGGATATTGGGGATCATTGTTATGTACTTGGAGTGCTAATTATTTAAGCATCTTCTTTTGGGGGGTGTTTTAGTCTCCTATCCTTATTTTCTCTCTCTTTTTTTTTGGGGGGGGGGAGATTTTTCCCACTAGGCTTCCTCCTTTTCTCTACTTTATGAGAGATTGCATTATATATGGGTACCTCATCAAGCCTTGTTATTGATACCCATTTTTTGTATCATCACCTACCTAATCTATGATTGTGGGGGGTATTGGTCTAGGCCTTTTTCCTATGGGTTTTGTCTACACGGTTACATTAGCTTGCTTAGGGATGTATAGGTTATTTAAGAATATTAGTACCACATTAACTAGAATGTGGGGTTTTACTATCTCTCCAACATATAAATACATCTCTCCCTTTTTATTCTTCATTTAGTGAGCCTTGATCTATTAAGCTTCTTAGTTCTGATTTGTGATAGCTTTAAGAGCTATGAGAGCTGTGAATTTTGTATCTTTGTATAAGTAGTTCATCTCCACTATTGAATAAATTATGTTCAATTTTTTCTCTCTTCTAGATTTCTTGATTCAACATTCATGTGTGTTCACTCTACAGTCACTGGTCTTGGATGTTTGATTCTAGACAACTCTTTCAAATCCTCCAAAAATGAGTAAACTATCTAGGGTGGAGGGTAAGTTAATTTTAGTCCTTATTTCATGGGTTTTATATCTTGGATATTTTTAGAACACCCTAAAATTTGTCTTGAAATTATTAGAAACAATATGAAAGTGTCAAGTTGTTTTTAGTCCATTTTCCACCATGATCTATTTAATAATATCTTTGATGTCAAATTTCACTCCCTTCTATGTTTGGCTTGTATGAGATTGTGTTCTAATGTGTATTCAAGGATGTGTGTGTGTGTGTGTGTGTGTGTGTGTGTGTGTGTGTGTGTGTGTGTGTGTGTGTGTGTGTGTGTGTGTGTGTGTGTGTGTGTGTGTGTGTGTGTGTGTGTGTGTGTGTGTGTGTGTGTGTGTGTGTGTGTGTGTGTGTGTGTGTGTGTGTGTGTGTGTGTGTGTACGCGCGCGCGCATGCGTGCATGTGTGTGCATGCACACACGCGTGCATGCGTGCACATACCTTATGTAATTTATCATCAAGTATTAATATTTGATGTTGATCTTATATGTTACACATTTTCTAAGGAAATCATATTAATGAAAGACATATAGTTTATTTTCATAAGTAGATAGGGTTAATATTGTATAGTTTATTTACAATTTTTCATAAGTAAATGGGGTTGCACATTTGACAAACTTGATGAACCATGGTAACATATATATTCAAAATTATTTGATATGTCACATATTTTAATGTAAAATGTAACATGTATAAATGAAAGTTACAAGATAGTCTATGAGGCCTCATTATTATTTATCCCCATCAACATTAATGCATTGTTGATTTAATAAACACACTAGATGTGTAGCCTTATCCTATCATATTAAAATCAACTCTCATGACATCCTTGTTAACATTTGACAATAAAAAATAACCATTCAAATATGTCACAATCTTTTAATTTATAAACCCATTTACAATGGGAGATGGTCATGTAAATATAAATGATGCCCTAAATCAGGGTATAATGTTGTATATGGGCCCTGTATATACCAAAATTAGCATGCACCTATAATAAAACAAGCACATGGTAATCCCATGTATAAGCAACCTCTTGAGATCTAGCTGAGATAGCTATCATATGTAAATGGATGATGGGTAGCCAAAAAGAAATGAGATGAGGCTAGACCTAAGGATGAAAGAGAGATCAGATGAAAGAATGATAGATAAAGACTAATTAGGAATGTTTTAAGAATATATTTTTTTTTAGAATATGTTTAAAATGAAGGTGGTTTTTGATTTGAATGTGTAAGGCTCTTTACTTGTACTCATTTTAGCAAGGCTTTTGTTTAGAATTATTATGGTGCTTGCACTCATCTTGGCAATGATTTTGTTTAAAATTGTTTGGGTGATTGCATTCATATTTTTAAGAATTTTATTTATAATTTTTTTGGTGCTTTCACCCACTTTGGCAAGGCTTTTGAAAATGTTTTTTTGTTTTTATTATTTTTGGGTTTT
The DNA here is from genome assembly GCA_037957365.1 of Torreya grandis. Lineage (NCBI taxonomy): Eukaryota > Viridiplantae > Streptophyta > Pinopsida > Cupressales > Taxaceae > Torreya > Torreya grandis. The sequence goes on along the minus strand of JARHVA010000642.1, from coordinate 448,889 downwards.
TTACTTGTTTGTGAATTAAGTTGTTTACTTGATAAAAGTAAACAAATGAAAAATATGAAATTAAATTAATTTTTTTTTTCCTTTTCCAATAAATCACAATTCATGCAAAGGAGAAAGGAATAAACACATACTATTATGAAATGTGATGATTTTCCTACTTTTACCTAGATTGTAACCTAGGTGAGAATGTTTTAAAGTTTTAATTTGATTTGTGTGAATGTGATTGAATGAAAAATATATGTTTTATAATTATTCAAGTAATATGATAAGATATATCATATAAAACAAAAATATCATATAACTTCTTAAACCTTCTTTTTGCCTACAAATAAACTTCACTAGTTTTTCAACTATCCTAGCTTATTGTATAAAAAATTCTCAAATGATTTGATAAAGAGAAAGAGAGGAATAAAAATTATGATTTATATATTCAATATGAATAAAGAGACATTTAATCCACCAAAACAAATAAAATCATAAATTTATTTTTTCCTTAGTATGCACCTTGGATTAACTAGGGTTTTGTTTTTACCTTGTTGGGTGTTTTGTAAGCAAAAAGAATTATTGTGAAATTGAAAAAGAAATGTTGTGTTGGCTGGAAATGTTTTGAATTTTTTTTAATATTTTCCTATGTTTATATTTTTAATGTTTTAAATTAATGAAAAGGATATATATAACAAACACAATCAAAGTGAAGAAAGCTAACTATTATTTTCTATCTTTTTGGGAAACAAAGACAAAGAATAAAAATGAATCTATATTCCTATCAAATTTATTTATTTTTAAATAATTAAAATAATTTATAAAAGATATTTAAAATATAATCTATTAAAATAAATAAATAAACTTAAAAAAGGCCTCCAACATGATCAGGGTAGAGATCACTTGAAAGCAATGATTTTTTACAGTAAATAAGATATCCTTAGGTATGATAGCTTCACGATTAATCAATCATGACCTTTAGAGTATCTAAAAAAGTGATAAAATGTAAATAATACATAAATAACACAATCTCTAAAAATAAGAGCATTTGAACAGTGGTTGGGTTCATTCATAAAAGCAAAGAACTAGTTGCTTGGTCATATGAATTTTCCTCTTCAAAAACTATGTAAAATGATCACGAATATGAACAAAGATGGGATAAAATATCTTTAAAAATTGAAATAAGGCATGTCTAGGTTATGTAGAGCTTGAAATCACCAATATTTTTTTCAAAATTTAGACTCAAAATCAAGCCCAAAATGATGTTTTTGTAGAAAGAGTTGATTGGCTTGAACATGGAGTTAAACTAAAGGGAACTCCAAGTGTGATTGAAAGTTAACTAAGGATGAATCTAAGCATGAGAGGAGTGGATTTTAGAATTTTATGGGTGAGATCAAAAATCACAGGGAAAAAAAAAAATTAAATGAGTGAAAATGTGTGAAAAATCAAGTTGTGGAAGTTAAAAGTAACACGTGAATAAGTGGTGATGAAACCACCACTATTTGTAGGTGGTATTTGTGTAACAATTGTAAACCATGATAAAACCACCTTATTTTTTAAATAAACCATTGTTGATGATTATTCAACTTCCACCAAAATAAAAATTTTGTTTATGAATACTTCATAACCTCCATGATGGTTGTGTAACCAAAGGGACAATTATGTAATAGAGAGTGGAAACTATGTTGTGGTTAAGGCTAGTTTTATCATGAAGGAGAAAATTAAAACACTAAGGCAAAATAGACTCAAAGAAGGTAATTTTTGAGGTTTGTAAAGACCAAATGGGGAAGAAAAAGAGGTAAATATTTTTAGAGAGAATTGAGTTTGAGCATGTATGTGAAGATCATTTCATCATCATTGGATTTGTGTCAAAAATGTAACACCATGTAATGTTTGGGTGCATACATATTTTCCCCTCGAGAGGACTCCTTGTCATGAGTTGTCAAGGGTATGATCCCAAGTAAATGCATTAATAAGGGAAATAGTAAGTTATGAATATTTACCTTACATGTGTGGTATAGAGAAGCCATTTGAGACTTTGTTGCAACCCAAATCCATCTCATTATGAGACTGAATTTGGGGCTGAGTGGTGTGTACTTATAAAATTGAGGTGAAAAAAAACATGATATGAAAAGAGGAAGATGTTAAAACTTATTATCTTGAGACATGAAAACACTTTCATTAATAATACAAGACTTATAAAATCATAAGATGTGCATTTAAAAGATAAAATGTAGAAAATGTTTTTGAAAGGTAATGACTAGTTATGAAATTATGTATTCAAATTATTGCAAAAATTGAAATCACTTATGCAAACCAATTTGTGAATATTTTTTTATTCTAGATCCTTGGTGATAGGATTGAGATATGAGAAATCTAAATTTATAAGCATAACAAGGAGCCAATGAATGTGCTAATTACAATTAGATTAAGGAAAGCACATGTTGGTTTTGAGTGTTTTTACATCTTTACCCTAGTTTTGAAAATTTTATTCAAATTTGCATTTTAATTTTTTTGAATTTTAAAAATTTATTAAATAAATATGATTTGGCAGATAGATAGGTTGAGAGAATGATAATAATTTTTATACTAATTGAGATTTTATGGATTATGTGGACGAAAATGTGTTGGACGCTATTGTTCAAAGACATGATTGTATTGTATTTTTTTAATACTTTTTTTAGATTTTAGACACGTGAACTCTATGGAGGTGGTTGTATGAGATACTCTTATTGTAAATACTTGACATGTATGAAATACTTATGGATATTTTTGGTTTTACCCTTATCTACTAACTTGTCATTATAGGTCATGTACTCTTAATTTCTGAATTAGCTTCCCAATGTGTGAACTCTAGATGACTAGGCATGTGATCATGGATCTCTTATTGCTTGTATTTTTGATGGTATAATGATATGAAAAATGCTTCATACATGGTAAACAAAATTTATACAAATGGTTATGTATAAAAACTATGTATATGTATATGCTGATTTTTGTAGATGTGCTAACACTTATTTTACAAGTGATTATCTAGTTATTTCACGTGTTATGACTTATTACTTCAACTTTTAGTAGATAGGGAGAGAGGAAGAATGAGATGCATATGGTAGATGGTAGGATGTGATAATTACACCAAAATTTTGAATCAATGAGGAAGGTGACCTAGTTCTTACGGGAAAAGGGAAAAAAATGACCTTATTAAAGTTAGGAAAATTCTAGCTTTAGAGGCTTCACTTAGGGATAACTAGCCATGATAGAGTTGGTTAATGGGAAAATGTTTCCTTTTCTCAAAGTGGAGTTCGTAGACAATATTTTTATTTTAATCCACTTTCTTAGAGATATCTTTTGTATCTTTTTTTCATTTGATTTTGTGACCCTCTACACTTGGTCTCACACAACTAGGAGGATGTGTGGCCTCATCACCAAAGGCTGAGTGTAGGCAAGTAAAGGCATCTCTCCCCAATCTTAACCCCATGTAACTAGTAAATGTGAACACCTATGATTACCAAGGGTGAGAGATGTGAGAATATTTTCTAATTTTTGCATAATATTTTGATAAGGTTTTTTAATAAGGTCTTTAACCCCAAAATCTTGGCCCTATGCAACTATTAAGATGCAATAACTCATCATAGATGACCAAAGTAGGCAAGTAAAGATACCTATTTCAGCATGATATTGTTTTTATTTTTAGAAGGCACTATGAGAGGAAACTCTATCATAGACCAGTTCCTAGACTAGGATTTGGGCTAATACCCCCTAAAGAATGCAAGAAGTAAGGAGATAAAGTGTACTATGCTAATAGGAACTAGGTCAAGAACTTAGGTAGTAATTATTTTGGGTGTGTTATCCTAAGGAGTTATAGTAGGGTAATGTAGAAGAGTGAATGGAATTCCAAGATATGTTTTGAAAGTTTTAGGCTATTGTAAGCTTAACAACCATGTAGAATAATGTTATACATGAAACATATGAGAAAATGCAAATGCAATTCAATTAAGGTCCATGTGGTATGAAAAAATAATTGTATAAATGCTTGAGGTTCAAGGAATTAACTAGCTCATTGAATTCCTTACCCTCTAAAGTGTATATATGATAAGCTCCATTATTAAAATAATCTATCACTAAATAAATGACTAATCAATTAGGTGTATATTTATGACCTTCACATTTATTATTTTTACATGACTAACGAGCTTGAGAACTAGATCTCGTATATAAATAGAGTACTTGTGAGCAAAATTATGGAGATCATGGTATTGTTGGTAGGGAATGATTAGCTTTGTTTTCTTTACTCTGGTGGTATGACAAGTTAATATGAATGCTTATGAGAATTTGATGGATTGTTTTTCATGATCTCTTTCTTTGTTAGGAGGTTTAAAAACATAGTGTTATTGATAGGACATAAGTGACTTTGTTTTTCTTGTTACTATGTGTATACACATAATATTTTCAAAATTTATCAATTACTGATGCTTTCTCTCTTACAGGAACTCATCAAGTCTCAATCTCTCTAAGTACATACCTTAAGGGGTGTACCAGGAAAGGGGTGGGTGCACCATTCGTGCTTCTTAGGATTTTTGTCCCTTTAATACCACTTTCTATCTACATAACCATATCCTAAAAGCATTTATGTAAGCTTTGACTCCTCTTTTTCACCCTCTAGTCATTTTTTCCCTTCATTATCCCTTCCCTAGCTTGAAACCCTTTCTCAAAATTTAAGATATAGTGTCAGCCCCATAGACCCTATACTCTAATGGACAAAACTCTTATAGGGTCTAGGTTATCCCCTGGGTGATATAGAGTTGATTGGGTCGACCCTATCAGCTCAACTTTCAAAAAGGATTAGGGTTAGATTAATCTATATAAACACATTCATTTCATCATTTATTAAGGAAGAGAAGAGAAGAAGAGATATATATTATGCATCTTATTATCCACTAATATAATTGAGAAGCATAGCTTAAGGTTTCATAATTTATTTAGAGATATGGTTCTTGTGTTATGGAGAAGTTTTTTTGGATGCATAGATAGGTTATATAGTCTAGAGATGATTTATTCATATCATCCTTACATACCACAGCAACCCCTTGTAAATAACCTTGGCCAAGGGAGAGATTGAGGCTTGATGGGTTTGATTTCAAAGTTAAGTATTCCTAACTTTGTTCCTCCTTTATAAGAGTAGATAGATATGTATTTGTACTTCTCTCCCATGAATTAGGATTTTTTATAGATTGACATGAGTATATGTCTTCTATGCATGTTTACTTTTTATGTTTATTACTGCCACTTTTTTACACAAGATTTAGTGATCACTATATTAGACTTTGCTTTGATTTTATCATTTTTACATTAGTGAATATGAAAACATAAGACCTAATTAGGGTTATTGCATAGTTTTACTTGATTGGAGGCTTTGGAACCCTCCCTAGTGATATTACTATGGTAAGAGATCCCTTGGCTAGGTCTAACATATATATATTGGTCATGACCTTGAATATCTAATGTATCAATAATCAAAAGTGTAAGTAGGATTTATCTTCTCTAATATAGGATTAATTTATAGATCAACTACATTTCCCTTTGCATTCATTTTGGTGAACCCGATGTGAATTTAACCCTTTTAGTTTTTCTTTCATGCCATTATTTTTATCATTATATTATATTTTTCTATATTTTTAGTATTGTATCAAATTAGTAGATATAGTTCTAAATTTTTGTGTATAGGTTTAACACATAATCACTTTAAATTGACTATATTCTATCTATGTAGGTCTTCATTAATTAAGGTTATTAGATCAATCAGTTTGACATAGTATTATTATTTATTTATTTATTAGCATACACTATCAAATAGGTCAACTCTATCTTCTATTTTTCTTTTAACATACAGGTCAATAAACATTGTTGAACAAGTCAATTTTATTTTTTATTCTATTTCATCACAAAGAGTTTTGTAGAGCTTAGTTGAACTAATCAACCCATTTGGTATAATTTTAAATCATTAATTAAGAACTATAGCATAAAATTTGTAATTTAAATCATCTTCAAGTGCACTAAGGTTCCTTTCTAGTTTCTTTCTATCATTTCAATTATGTTTCTCACAAGTTGGCAGTCTTCAAAACTAAAATTGTATAATTAACTAGGTTAACATGGTCAACTTAGTTTTTTAGTCAACCATATATCTAAAAGACATAGTTGACCTATTCGACTATATTATTAAAGACCTTACTTTTGTATAACATCAATGACCCAATGGACTTTGTTCTATGCTATTTACATATAGTGTCACCTAAACTAACTATATATTATTATCAATCAAGGAATTAACATCTATTTACTAGTAATTAATTCACATTTCATTTTTAGTTATTTACATCCTTAGAGTAACTCACATAGTCTAAATAGGCAGTTTTTAAAATTACCATTTTATTTACATTATTTTACTCTTTTACACACACTACTGAACCACTTAATATTCAAAGAGCATTAAATGTTTTACTGATGCAAGTTTTATGCACACCATAGTCAAGTGAGGTATCTTCTAATGTTTTAGGATCTCAATGCAGGTGAACTCCACTCCATGTCAAAAGTTGTAGGTATGTGGTATATTTCAGCCTATTTATGGAATAGGGGCAAGGCATGTAGGTTATTGACAAGGTTTTTGGATGGAGGTGTGGCCTTTTAATAGAGTGAATTTTCTAAGTGATATGGATGTGTGGCTAGTTTCTAATCTAAAGTGGGTAGGTCTTGACAACAAAATAAAAAGGAGGGTAAATTAAGGTAGAAAAGAAAGATATGCGGTTCTTTGGAATCACTTCCCTAGTTAGTTTTTGAATAGACTTGTTCTTTCTAAATCCTGTGCCTATTACTAGTAGTAATAACACACATATAGTCAGACACAGCTAAGAAGTCTAAGGAAATAAGGATGCATGAAATTTACAAGCCTCAAAAAAATGTTTCCCCTTTTAAGGAAATTTTTTCACACCTTTAATTAGGAGATTATAGCTTAGTAAAATGAACTATCTGAGGTAGCTATTGCACACACACACACAAAACTACACCACAGAAAGCATAAATCCACATTCAAAAATATGATTCAATCAACTTGACTAACTTAATTAATACATCCACTAGTATTTTAATATTTATTGCACATCTAGGATTAATATATCAATCAATAAATCAATAATCTATTCACAACTATAGCACACTAAAAATTATTGAAACATACAACCATGATAATAACAACTAATTGCATGGAATTGGAAAGAAAATACTCAAAACACTTTGCTGACAATAAAAAAATTGCTTCATTTCTCTATATTCTAAAATATTCTAAAAAAAACTAATTTGGTTACAATCATATATATAGACTTCAGGATGGGGTTACCTCATTCTCTAAGATCATGCAAGGTAGTTACAAGTGTCAGTTAGAACATGTATTTCTAAAATCATGTAAGTTAAAAAATAAATAAATTAAATTTCTAAAATTATGTAATGTGTGCATGTACAAAAATATAAAGTCAATTTTATAATTAGCTACTCAAAATATAAGTACACTCACTATTACAAAACTGTGCATGCATAAAATCTCAACCTATCAAGGCTTGGTCATTTAAAATGATGTATGCATCTTAGTTGTTGTAGAAGTTGATGTGGTAGTTGGAGATGTAGTCACACTACGAGAATCATGCTTCTTTTCTTTGTTATCTTCATAGACCTTTTTTATCTCTTCATGTTACTTTCATATAATATCTAAATTTAGTAGTGATAGCCAATGAATTCATTTTAGTCTATCTAAGGAGCTTTACATGCTCATCCTTGGTTATGTGGAATTTAATTTTAAATATTTATATTTTAGTGACCTTTTTTTATCTTTACTTAATTCTAATTCAATTTCCTCAAGTGTCAAACCTTATAAGCTCTGATTAAGCTCATTAGTCACTTCTTGGATAACCTTGTCAAAATTAATCCTACCAATCAACTTACCAGTAGAGCCTTTAACTTCAGATAATTGTAATTCATGTAAAATTTGAAGAACTTAAGCCTCATGTGCTTGATATGTAGGGATCAAACCCCCAACATTTTTAAACCAATCTTTCACCTCCTCCTACTGAATGACTACGGGATTTAAGGCATTGGATGCCTCAAGTGTCATCATTAGGTTGAAATGACTATAGAGAGAGTTTCTCATATAGAAAATAACATCTTCATTTTCACAATATCATCTCTCAAAGAATTGAATAATTGATTGGCTTGGCTCACATGAAGGACCATCTTGGCCCTCATGAATTCCATGGCTTCCAAAGATTTATAGAATCTTGAATTTGCCTCTTAAACTTTAGCTTTTATTCCCATAGGATTATGCACTATCTTGGCCTTTTCCTTTGGTTACTCCACTTCAACATCTAATGCCTACACTTATACCTTAATATTATGTTGAGTTAATTTCATGCCTTCATATATTGTAACTATGGCATCCTTGTGTGTTTGAGCTAGGTTTGCTAGATTTTCCTCATGTAGGGATTGTCTGGGTTATCTATTCTACCTCTTGGTGAGGGAGAACACTTCTTGCCTTTCTTCAAGGATGATCTAGGTGCCTTTTTAATCTTATAATTTCCTCTTATTCACCCTTTGAATATTATTTTTTAAAGGATCAATTAAAGTAGAAATAGATGGAAGCTCAATAATCTTAAAGTTTGGAAATTGAGAAATCTTTCTCCTCAAATCCACTAGCCATAGAGGAATATCTAATTGGGATGCATCAGAGGTTATAACAAAAACCTCTTCCTTTGACTCCTCTTGAGATCTCTATTGTTTTTTATGGGATTTATTCAAAACATTAGGAAGGGAAGGCCATATAATTTTGGACCAATCCACTCCTCAAAAATAGGGAAGTGGATGGACTATGATTACTTGGGGCTTGGCCTTCTTTCCATTGCTAGTGATTATCACTATGGTGTCCTCCATGGAAATGGTATCTAGTAGTGGAAAGGTGATTCGAGTGCAGTAGACATGGAATTGTGAGGTGGCTAATATAATCTACACCTTCTTGGACATTTTCTTCTTCTTGAAGTCTCTAATAGTGGAGGTGCTAGTAGGAACTAAAGTGGCTTGTGTTGTGAGTGGGATGGAAGTAGAGACAAAGGGATCAATGGTAGTAGTGGAAGTGGAGGGAATAGATGTGGGAACTTCCACAGAGGTATCCTACCCAAAGATGAGTATAGAATACAAAGGAAAATTGAAAAAATATTGAGTACTTAGAAGAGTAAGCTCCATAGGATCTGATTGTGGGCTCATAGCCTTAGTTATTTCCAACTCAAGTTCCTCATCAAAATCATCCTTGATATCTTTGATGATCACCAAATCTCCCTTAGCTAATTATAAATGTGGAGGTTTAGTAGGAAAACTCTATGATGCCTCTACTATAGGACTACCCATAAGAGTCCTAGGTTTTCTCTTGTAGACCAATGGAGTCCTTACTTATGTTGGGGAGTCCTGACATGATGATGTTACTGATTTTAGAGTCAATATCCTAATGGATGTAATAGCATGTATTTGGGTCATAACAATGGACATTTGACTAGAACATATAATAGGAAATTCCTATGCTCTCTCTTCCTCATTAGATTCAAAGCTAATGGGGTCCCCTACTTGTCCTCCCCTAATAGATCTAGGCTCAAATAGCTCAGATTGTTTCTTCACTATTTTCAAATTTAAATTCAAAAGAAGTCCTTAGGAGGAGGAAATAACTTGGTCCTTGGATTAATCCTCGAACTATCCTCTCCAAAAATCTAAATATTACCACCCTTTGTAGAGTGAGTTCTTACTATCCAACTCCCTGGTAGAAATAGAAGGATCATCCTAGAACATTCTCAAATGACCCTTTTATAGCCCAATAATTTACACCTACTCTAATACTTCTTCATTAGATTTAGAATTCAAAAATAAAAAATCATAGTCATAAGGCTCATGACTATATGGGATGTTGAATCCATGAATGTGCTTTTGGATCAACCCATGTAGATCCTAGTCTCTATGTGCAAGTGCAGGGAAGGGATAACTCCTGCATTTTCCACCTACCTCCCCAAGATGCTTTTTCATCATATACACCATCCTAATAATAGTTATGAAATGACCAAAATATAAGGCCTTATTATACCTTGATAAATCCTCTTTAATGTTCTTTCCATAATTAGAAGGTGATTTCTTGTTCATCTAGTTTTTCTAGTACAAAATTTAGAAGACAAAGGGTACCAACTTTGTTTCCCCACACTAGGATGATAGTGAAATTTGGGTAAAGTAAATAATCCCCTTTCCTAGCCAAGTTCTTCACAATATTCTTTCCAATTTGTGGCATGGGAGAGCCATGAATAGCTTATCAAACCTGAGGATAGACATCCTTAGAGATCCTTACCATATGCTTGGTATAACAATAGATGTGCATGAGTTGGTAATGATCATAGATTCTATTCTTCTCGTAGTCTATGTCCAGAGCCCACAATTCAAAAATATATTTGTAATAAGTACCCATTATTGTGTCTAATAAATATGACATAATGAAGAAATATCCCATGGGTATGGGGCACCTATCTTTATGAATAATATACTCCCTCAATTGAAGGCTTATTATCTCACCTAAGTTGTACCCAACATCATGTGTAAGCATCATATATAGTAACAACACCCAATACAAATTAACAAAGTGAATATTGGGCATACCATATAATCAATTAAGAAGAGCCATACCAATATGAATTCCCATCCAAAATCTATTAATTGGGATTATTCCTTTCAACTTCTTCCATTTTCATGTGATGGTATGGTCTAGAAGTAGCCATGAAGATAACACCTTCTCCATTGAATTTTTTGCATTAAATTGCACCAATGTGTGCTTGTCAAAGTAGGCATCATGTATAATCAAAGACAAAGATCTCTATAAATATGATCTAAAAATACATGTGACCATCATGTCATTATTATAATGATGAAATAATGTATCATATGATATCCTAATAGAGAAGAACATGTCCCTTAGGAGGTTAATGCATGACATTACTTCTGGCTTGGCTGTAGCAAAGTGTAATCTTTGGCATTTGAATTTCAATAATTCCTTGATGAATAATCTTAGTAGTGTCATATCATATTTGAGTGAAAACACATCCATAGAATCAATGACATCTGATAATGCTAAATAATTTATGTACTCGTCTCTAAAAATTGTGGCATCAAATACTATATTGATGAATTCTATGGAGTCCTTAATCGAATATGGGGATGTTAGACTCATACCTCAAAAAGTTTTAGATGTATATGCCATTGTTGTGTGCTATGTGCTTCTTCTTCTATGTGCTAATTTATGTTGTGTAAACAACTCACCTCTAGCTCAGTCATTATTTTACTTTCAATACTCTAAAAGTGGGAACTAGGGCTTTTCATCATCATAATAAATTAGAAGACTTAAAATGCAAGTTATCTTGAATGCAATGATGGATTTTTTTATCATAACATATCATCTATATATATTCTTGCATTAAATATCAGTTTATGTGACATAAATGTGTAACATTCACTTGGCTTTTATTTCATGTATAATTCAAACTTGTTAGCTCAGTTTGGCAAGGGGTCTTTTAAAATATTGATAGGAAATATTTTTTCTTTAGTTTTGGATAAGTGTGGTGAGACTAGTAGTACTCTTAGTAACTAGTAACTTGGGGTCTACATCAAAAAGGTGTTTTTGGGTCAATGTCTATAGATTAATTATTTTAGGGAATTCTTTCAGAAAAAATGTCTGCAATAATTTCCCTAAGGAATTCATCTAGGCAAAAGTCCCAAGACAATTATCTCAAAGGGATATTTTAAGGTTTGGAGGGCACTTTCAATTTCCCCAAAGGGTATTTTTTATCTAAAGGGTCCACTTCATAGGGTATTTTATCCATGATAGAAGTCCTGAAGGATCTACTTCATAGGGGTTAGAGGGCACTTTTGATTTCCCCAAATGGTACTTTCATATAGCTAAGGATCATTTCAAAAGTCCTGAAGGGTACATTACAAAAAAACATGAAGGGTATGTGCCTTAGGTCTAGAGGGTATTTTGGTGGGGAAAAAGGGTTATGGTAATTATTCTGAAGGGTAAGTGGCCACTTTGAAAAAAGGGTCAAAGGCTTAGGATAAAAATCTTGAAGGGTATGTCCATGTCAAAAGGGTCCAAAATTGAAAGGCCAAATTGCACTTTATTAAGGCAAAGGGGTCAAAAAGGATATCTTTAAGTATAATTCTCATAGGGTAAAGGCTTGGTATGAAAGTCCTAAAGGGTCATTTTACACAAAACCCAAAGGTTATGTGCCTTAAAAGTGGTCAATTTGGAAAAGGACAAAGGACACTTTCAAAAAGGTTGAAGGGATAGTTCAAAAAGTCTTAAGGGTAGTTGAAAGGATTTGAAGGATCTACTTCATGGAAAAACTTACCCAAAGGGTCTACTTCATGAAGGCCAAGGGCACTTTTAATTTCTTGAAGGGTACTTTTGTACAATTGAGATTAATTTCAAAAGTCCCAAAGGGTTGGTTTAGTAGGGTCAAAAGGATAATCCATTGAGGATTTATTTTAGTTAAAATTTTTGTAGTCCAAAATTCCATAAGGCAAAGAGCCCACAGGTCGAATTCCTTCAGGGGAATTATTTTGGGCAAAATGTTTGCAATAATTTCCATAACAAAATAAGGCTTTTCAAATAGTAATCCTGAGAGAAAATAGGCCTAAGAACACTTGAAACGTAAAACCCAAAAGGACAAATTGCATAAGGGCTAAAATAATTAGCCTAAAAATATATAAACCTAAAGAATAGTCTCTTTAGAACAAAATTTAGTATTAGGAAACATAATGCTAATATCAACCTAGTGAAACACCTTAGATTTTATATACTTTGCATAAACACATGAAAAAGAGGGGCTCAATATTAAAACCAAAATCTGAAAAAAGTGGGTCCCCATTTCTCCTTAAAGAAAAGGGGGATGTTGGGTACAACAAATGGTGACTTACAGGGGGAATACTCCTGAGTATTCGAGAACCTAGAACTCTATTTTTGCGATCTTTAAATCAATTTTGAAGTGTGTTAAAGAAAAATACTTAAATAAAAAAAATGAAATAGGTTCCTAAGTTAATTCACACAACATACTTGCCTCCTATTTTCTTGGATCTATGTGTTTTAAACATGTAGTTTATTTAGCCCTTGCTATGATGAATTTTTTAAAGGTTTTGATGGGTTCTAGGTTTTCATTCTTGTATTTGTTAAATATCATTAAATCAAGATAATCTCAAGCTTTTCTCTACTACCAACTATGTGTCCATATCCTTGATAGAGATAGCTTAGGTTCCTTCTCTTTTCCCTCCATTATTTTTTTGTAACCATGATGCATGGTGCATTGACCTTATTTCATCATGTGAGCCTTTTAATTTTATTTAAATTATCTTTTGCTCTTATGAAATTGTGGGTTATTTTCTATTTTTTGTTTCTTTTCTTGTTTTGATTAATGGAAAAGAGAGGAGAAGAAACCATAATGATCTAGTGTAATTATAAAACAAATTATTACTAAAATGCCCCTGCCAACCAAATCTGCACCTAGAATTTTCACTTTCAACAAGCACTTAATATGATAAGTGCATTTGATCCAATAAAATAAGAAAAAATTATAAATTTGTATTAAGTACCCTAAGAGATACTTCTACATGCCTAGTAAAATTATTCAATTGTGACATAATTTAGAATAATCCCTCGATTACCTTCCTTCATCCTAAAGACTCAAAAACATAGAAATACACCCAATTTGTGAGCTAGTCTCTAATGTGTCAAGATATTTTTATGTTCCCCTTTTCTACAAGTCATAAACTTAGTCATTTCTTGGGATTTTAACTTGTTAATAACTAGAGAAAACACAACTCTAAATGTTAAAGAAAAAAATATCAACTAATCTAGAAAGCAGGAAACTACTTTAAAAAGCACTAAAATCTAAAATAAGAAAACTAAAAAGCATTGAAAAATAAATTAGAAAAAAATAAACTAAACTATAAATCATGGAAATCTACTCTAGTCCTACATCTAAACTTATCTTAATCCTCTCAATCAATAATATCTATAGATGGAACAACTTTGAAGTAATGCTTCAAGAAGTGTCCATTGACTGGATATGTAAGCTCATTACCTTGGAGGTCCTTAAAAAAAAATTCATTATCACCCATGCTCTCTAAAATCTAATATGGTGCAATCTATAGTGGGGAAAACTTATCGTGTTGTCCTTTATTTTCATGGGATTTATCCCATAGTAGCACTAGATCTAAAATCCTAAATGCTTTGACTTTAACTCTTTTATCAAACTAACTTTTGACTACATCTTGGTGTTTACTAAATGGCTACAAGGCTTCAGTCCTTGAATCTTCCATTTTTATTATATCAAGTAGCCTTGATTCTACTTTGTCATTCGATTCCATGTATTCTTTCATGAATTAATAGGTGTGTACATTTAACGTGATGGGAAAAAATATTTTTCACCCAATACCATTAGGTAGGGTAAAGCTTTCAGGTCTTGCTTTAATCTCATCTGGTCTACTCAAAGAGCATACTTCAATAAATTATACTAGTCCCTAGGATTATCTCTTATTGAATTCTTGATTGAATCAATCAATTTTTTATTTGTTAACTCTGCTAGTCCATTTCCTTGAGGTTAATGATTAGAAGATAATCTAATGATGATTTTATTATAATGTGCCCATTTAATGCATTCCACTAATAGAAAATCTGGTCCATTATCAACACCAAAGAAATGGGTGTGCCAAATCTAATCGTTATATGTTCCTCCAACAAGTGTATCACATCTTGTGCTCTATTATTCTTAGTGGCTATGAATTTTGTCCATATAGTATAATATTTTGTAGCCATGAGCACAAATTTATGGCGTACTAAGGAATTAAAATTGATTATACCAATGAAGTCTAGACCTGACTACGTAAATGACCTTCCTTCAGCAACTAGTTGTAGGGGTATTATTGTGTGTACTTCTCTCTTGGCTAATAATTGACATGTATGATAGGTCCTAATGTGTATATGAGCATCCTTAAAGATGGTTGGCCACTATTATCCCAACCTCAATATTTTATGGGCTATGGTATTCCTAGTAGGGTGACTACTACCTATCTTTTGATGCAAGTTCTCCAAGATTTATTTAGCCTCTTTTAGAGATACACATATAAGATAAATACCTTCATAGTTACTTCTATAGAAGACTTCCTTATTGATCATGAAATGAGTAGACTTGAGCCTCAAATCTCTCCGTATTTCTCTATTAAGCTTCAAAAGACAAGTTCTTATAAATGAATATTGGATTATATCTATATCCCATTCTCCTTTATAAACTTGCTTTACACATACCTCTTCAATGGTAATTTAAGGATCAGGATTAGTCATGAGTTGAACTATGCCTTGACCTCTGATGATATTTGTAGACCTAATCTCTATGTTAAATTCCTAGAGCTTGGCCATCCATTTGCCTTGATATTCTCCCAACTCATTCTATAACAGGGTGAGCTTAATAGTTGGATCAGGTATAATAGTAATGGTTTTCTTCCTCAAAATGTAATGTCAAAATTTCTTCACTACTTTGATAAGAGAAAAATCTTTTGGTAAATCATTGAATACTTAAGCTTTGCATCCCTCATATTTTTTCTCATGAAGTCAATCAGATGCTCTATTTCACCCTTTTTCTGTGTGATAACCATAATAATAGTGTGCTTTGAAGTGAATGAATATAGATAGAAATATTTTGTGAAGTTTGGACTAATTAAAACTAGATCCTATGATATGACATCTTAATGTCTTGGAAAGACTTTCTATCTTCAATTGTCCATTGTATCTTAGCATCTTACTTGAGCATGTTGTTTAGAGGCTTGAAATTTTTTTTAACCCTAAGATAAACTTTATTATGAAGTTGATTTTACCAAAAAATGACATGAGCTCCTTCTTGTTGTTTGGTGGCTAAATTTTTGAAATTGCCTAGATTCTATCTAGATCAATGGTGATCCCATCCTTTGTGATGATATGTCCCAAGAGTTTTCCCTCAATGACTCTGAATATGCTTTTCTTTGGGTTCAATGAAATATTGAACCTTTTTCACCTCTCAAATATGGAATGTAGGTGACTTATGTGATATTTTCTATTCTTCAAAAATACTATAAGAACATCCATATAGATAATTATGCATTTTCCTATTAGTCCCCTAAAGGCATGATCCATGGTGGATTAAAATGTAGCTCCTACATTAATCAAGCCAAATGGCATCCTTTTTTATGCATAAGTGCCCCATTTTGTAGTAAATGTTGTGTTCATTCTAACCTCAAATTATGTTAGTACCTAGTTGTAGCCTAAAAATACATACAAAAAGGACATCATTTCATAACCACTCACTATCTATATTACCTCATCTAGAGAAGGCAAATAATAATTGTCTTTCTCAGAAGCTTTAATCAAATTTTTGAAGTCTACACATAATCTAATCTCACTGCTCTTCTTTCTAATCGGGACCAAATTGGCCACCCAGGTAGAATGTCAAATTGGGAAAATGATTTTGGCACTCAATAGCTTCTCCAATTCCTTCTAAATAAGAGTCTCTAAAATAGGATTTACTGGCCTTTGCCTCTATCTAAATGGTTTATGGGCTTGCTTTAGGGGAATTATGTGAGTGATGACATGTGGGTCATATACTTTTAGGTCTTAATACATCTCGATGATAGCATCCTTATATTGAGTGATCAAATCCTTGACTCACTATTTTTCTTCCACAATCTAATTAAGTCCAATATTCATGTAATATGGGCTATGATCGTCTCCTAGATTTTCTCTCTTGAAGTTTGATTCATCAACTTTGGGCCTTCTAAGTTGTTGTGCTTGGGGATCTAAGTTGAATGGTCTTTATAAGGAGATTAAGTCAGTTATAATTTAATTTTCCTTGACCTAGAGAATGCTCTCTTTATCTATTTCTTCTTGATAAAAGTGGTTAATGTCTTTATCATCGATGATTTAGGACTTGAAATCCTTTAAATTCGTTAAGAATTGAATGATTTGTTGATCATCATCAAAGACCTAGAAATTTTCTACATTATTGAGAATAAAGGGATAAAGAACCAATTCAATAGAAAATCTATTTACCTTAGACTCTTGCAACAACTCAAGATTGGTGGCAACAATAGTTAGTGAATCAACAACTTAATTTTTCTCTCTCATGAGTGATACTATGTTAAAAGCTTGAAATATTTTGATTAAATCCCATGCTCTATGATTATATCTCTTTAGATAAGAAAATTTTCACTAATATTTAATTATTACTTAGTTAACTACCAACTCTAAGTCACCAAATACTTTTATTTATTTTACATTGTTCTCTAGTGTAAACTATAGTACTAGAATTAGAGCTTCATACTTCACTCTATTGTTAGTACATGGAAATTGAAATATATAAGCTACCAAAAGCTTCTTACCTTGAGGATCAATTAGCTCAACTCCTACACCTAATCCTTACTTGGACCTGACTCCATCAATATGCATAGTCCATAGCTAATTCAAACCTTCATGTTATAGATTTTGTGCTAGATTTTGAGTGGTAAAAGTATACATACCAAAGGAGAGAAAGTCATAATTTACCTCTTCATTTTTGACATTGTATTCTATGATGGGATATTTCATTATTGGCTCTCTATCAATTCTGATCTAGTTCATAACTCCTCTCCATAATAGCCAAATATGAGAAAATTCTATGTAAAGATATCCATTGAGTGTTTTGGACCAATCTCTACTCAGTAAAAATTGGTATCCTTCTAGTGTGTCTACTACCAAAATATCAATGGTCATCTCGACTCTTGGTTTAGATGCTACCTAAATGTCTACATTATTTAATTTTACAACTACTAGTACCACCATTTTTTCTAGTTGGGAGATTGATATTTTTGAAGGACTTGGAGTGAGGCCAAGATTCTTACATATAGAGATAAGCATGATAGTTGTGGATGCTCCAAAATCAAATAAATAATTATGAATGTTCTTACCAAATGCTATGATAGTCAATAGAAATGGTGGTACTTTGAGATTGCTCTTGTAGATGACATTGACATTATAAACCTTAAATTTATCTATAATCACTTTAATTATTTCCATAGGGGATTTTCCAGTAATGAACTTCTAGAATATCTCCTTTTGTTTAGTGATTTGGGATAAATTATGAAGAGTTATATTCACCTTAATTTTTTTCATATCTTCCATGATTTTGTAACCTTATTTATTTGGTTCTTCCTTTCTTGGTGATTGATCATTACCATTTGGGGTTTTGAGGAATCATCATAGTGTTTGGAGGATTCAAGGTGGTAAGTGGTTATTTTTTCCTTAAGTTATACAAACCTCTATCAAATTATTGGAAAGGATGAACTTCATCCGTATTATCTTCTAGTTTATTCTCATCTTCACCTAAGAAAGAGAACTCATGAGTTTTGAATAACATGTCTATGCTAGAAGATCCAAGATCCTAATGGGATTATAATGTATTATTTATCTGATCCTACCTATTTACTTCTCTTTGAAATATCTCGAACACTATGTAGAACTCAACACAATCAAACTCACCATGTTGGGGTGTATTGTGTATCCTACACCAATTAGGGAGAGCCATTTTATCTATGTTGATTTTTGAGAGCTCGTTAGGCTTATCCATGTTATCTTCAAGCCTATTGAATGATATTTTATATCTTTATAATCCATTGTTCTAGTTTCTTTCATTACATATTCAGGAAATCATTGCTCAACTTTTGGACTATATTTTGAATAGAATCTGATTCATCTTTTATGGAATCTATACCTTTTAGAATGGCTATGGGATGTGTAGCTACATGTTGGTTATATTGATAAATGTCACCTATGACATGATTGTTCAAGTAGCCAAAATTTACCCACATCATTTGTGTTAGTGGAGGTAGTGTGTATAATTGATTTTGATTGTATGCTAGAACATTATGCTTTACATGTGGTATCAGATTGAGTGCTATAAATCCATTGTTTATGTTAGGTACCCCAAGCATCTATGGGTTGAGTTTCCTATCAATGCCAATAGTATCTTTGAATACTAATTCCAAAGTATTGGTAGCAGATGCTCTTCTAAAGAACATGGTGGTGATAGGGTCCATGGTATTATTGTACATCTCTAATGTTAATTTTGGTTCTATTTTATACCTCAGGGTCAACCAATTGTACATCTTTTTCCATCTTGTATTGAAATAATGGATGGGATCATTAGGCTCCCTCTTCATACTGGTGAAGTGTTGATATACCAATCCAAGATTGGTGACCTATCCAAACTACACAAGAAAATCTATTTGACATGCCCTCCCAATTGGTGATGTAATTTTATGTTAGATTTAAGTACCAATCATAAGCAACATACATTAAAGTAAAAGGGAATAATCAACATGCAAAATTTTCATCAACTACATTCATTAATTGTAAAGCAACTTTAACAAATTTGTATGCTCTTTTGCAGTCCTCGATCTTGAAAGAGAAAAGGATGGCAGATACTTCTCAAGATTTTAGGGTAAATCATGCATGTCTCTTAGGATGGAAATGGTAGATCCAACTAATGAGGGTTTGTTTATGATCTATTGGTTGATTAACAAGTAAAGGGTTCCTTACAATTAAAGGGTTCCCTAGTGGAAGTGGTGGGTTATTATAAACTAGAGCTATTAGCACAACTCTAGGTCTCCTATTACTTGTCAAGGGTGACACTAATAAACCATCTTGGGAATTAGATCTAGGCACTCTCCTAGGTGACTCTAGTGTAACTCTATGTATAGAATAACCTTTATTATTATTAGGGGTCAAGGCCTTCCTTCTAGTACTGTTGGAATACTATTGATGAGGGTTTTATGCACACCACAATCAAATAAGGTAGCCTATAATGTTTTAGGATCTTAATGGAGATGAAATCCACTCCATGGCATGAGTTGTAGGTATGCTATGTATTTTGACCTATTGATAGAATAGGGGTAGGGCATGTAGGTTGTTGATAATGTTTTTGGACAGAGGCGTGGCCTTCTAATAGAGTAAATTTCTAAGTGATTTGGATGGGTGGCTAGTTTCTAATCTAAAGTGGGTAGGTCTTGATAAAAAACTTAAAATGAGGGTAAAGTAGGGCATAAAAGAAAGCTTCATGGTTCTTTAGAATCACTTCCCTGGTTGGTTTTGAAATGGAAATGTGCTTTCTAAAACCTATGCTTGTTGCTAGCAATAATAGCACACATATAGTCATACACACCTAGAAAATCTAAGGAAATAAGAATGCAAGCAATTCACAAGCCTCAAATAAATATTGCTCCTTTTAGGGTAGTTGTTTCACACCCGTAATCAAGAGATTATGGCTCAAGAAAATGAATTATCTAAGGTAGTTGTTACACATTGATTTAAATTTTTTAGGAATAATGGAGTTTTACTCTTATTTTAGTTAAGGGTCTATATTAATAAATCAATAAATAATATTTTAATAATTATAGTCTTGATTTATATATTTTATTTGTCTTTTGTAGCTTTCTAAAAATAGTAATAAATTAGGAGAAGTATAAATTAGCTTAAAATAGGTTGAAATGCTTGTTGTAGGGTCTAAAACTGGCTATGTAGGTCTGGGATAATGTCATAAATCATAATCTAAATTTTGTTTTCAAAAAGGATAGGACCACTAAAAATAAGACACCCTATGCTCCAACACTATTTTCCAAACTACTCATAAAGACCTAATTTTTCTAATTTATTTCCACTATTCTTTTGTGAGCCTGCTTATAAAATCTTAAGTCTTGAATGTTGACAAAACTCCTTATAGAGCTGATTCAATATTCAAAAGATAGACCTTCATTATACTTAATAAAACTTAAGAAAGAGGGGGGTTAGTGTGTGTAAGATGCACTAAACATGTATCCACACCCATTATGTGGGCACGATGCCTACATACCAATACTTCAAAGACAAATCAAGACATATGTAGTTCTCCCACTTGATGTGCTTTTTGAAATAGTGTAATGAGGATGTAAAAATACCAAATTAAGAGTGCTTATGGTGGCTAGGGACTGGTGTGAGGGTTTGAATATGTTTGTATCTAGGTTGGGTGACTTTATGCAGAGAATAGAAAATTTTGTCTTAGTAGTTTACTTGTATTCTTTCTTACTTTGTAAGATATGTAATGTTTACATGAAGGCCATAGGCATATAGAAGAGTAAAAGTATAAGACATTAGTAGATGTCCTAAGGCATACACAAGAATAGAAGCAAACTGCATTGTCAAATGTCCTAAAGCACACACAAGAGATAAAATAGGAACTAAGAAATGCAATCACATCTAGCTACGCAAAGCAAGAAAGGAAGGGATGTAAATGCTAGAAATACAATCGTATCTAACTAATCAAAGCAAGAAGTGAAAGTATGCAAGATACGGTGTATAAAACTAGGTATATGCTAATAAATACACAAGTGATATATACTAGTGAATGTCGATAGAGTCATCTATATAAGCTAGTAAGTAATGTACATCAACATGATAAAATAGAGTATGTAGTGTAGGAATGGCATAACCTAGATGGTGTACTCATGTATAATATGCTCCTAGTTGGTAGATATATTGATGTTTGTCTTGAATGTAGAACTAAATTCCACCTCAATGGGTAGAGTGAAGCAATTAAGGATATGGGAGTCACTGCACACACTCAAAGAAGATCAGGTGAAGTATGGTAATGTAGATAAGTTGAAAAACAATAGCATAGAACATCCAAATGTAAGTCTAGCATGTTAGTAGAAATGTAAAGCATGGATAATACATAATTGAATTTTTTTTGGTTTTATTTATTTATTTGAATGTTTTTGGATTTTTGATATATTTGAATATTTTTAGATTTTTGATATATTTGAATGTTTTTAGTATTTTTAAATATTTGAATGTTTTTGGTAATTTAGAATTAAGCTATGTAAAATCAATCATAAAGAGGCTACGTAAAACAAATTGAAAAGAAGCTATGTACAAGCAAACATAAGGAAACTATGTATATGAAAGATAGAGAATAAGATGATACTAACTGATGAGTCTCATTAGAGACTCCCTATCATGGTGTCCTATATCAAGGATGGATCATGCGTGATCATTAAGCATGATGAAAGGGCTGAGACTATGACTCTAAAATCTATGTATGTTGTAAGTGCTTTGAAATCTCTATAGTGTAAAATGACTATGGTGCCCCCCTATAAATCTAAGAAGTGGATGAAACTATAGGGCTCTTATGGACCCATTTTGTAGTAGAAGAAACTCTCTGAACATGTGCTCTATGTGTAGAGGTATAAGACCTCAATGATATTTCCTTGGGTGTGAATACTATAGCTAGAAACCATTTAGAGTCCTAAAACTATGGTTTCTATAAAAGAGGCCTCCATGGAAGTGCATGAAATCTCTATGTTGGTGAGGAAGGCCTCGACTATGGCTAAATCTAAACTAGAGGAAGAACTATAATTAGTGGATAAGCTAAAAATGGTGATTGTAAAGTAGGACATGTCTCTAAAGTGGGGAGTGCTAACTCATATTAAACTCCACCAACTATAACAACCTAGTTAGCATGAATGAATCTTATTTATCTTTAAACTATAGAAGGTACTACCTAAAGTTTCAAAATCTTTGGTCGACCAAGCAATATGTTGAAGACTCCTACACTGGGAATAATAGTAAATGGTGTGGCCATATGTGTTGGATAAACCTATAGAGGAAGTAAAATCTCACCCAATGAACTTTGTATGTGCCCACTACATCCACTGATAATTGTGTCTACTAGGGAAATATCCTACTCTGAATATCCCAAATGCTATACTAATGCCATAGTGCACATGTTCACACTAGATCTATTGTATATGAGAACACTATAAATGGGATGATACTTAATGTAAGCTCTTATAAAGAGTGAATGGTAATCTGAATCATCTTTAACTATCTCCTTCTTTGAGAATCAGATGGAAGGTTTAGCTAGAACCCTAGAATTATACACATCAATCATGTTGCACAAAGGATGTGACTCAACTGAAGGTGCCTAATATGTAGTTGGTTGAGGGTGTGCATGATATGCATGGTGAACACCTGATATATCCCCTATCTACTATTTAGAATGTTGTGGGAAAGGATTTGAGAAAAATTTTAGAGCCTTGTCTTGTGTTTGTCTTACCTGAGGAGGCTCAACTGGAGTGCTAAGATTAATAAAGTTACCATCTATCAAATCGTATATCTTATGTTTCAAACTAATGCATTTTTTATTGTGTGGCTTGGTGCCCTATGAAAATTGCAAAATTCATTTTGATCATATCCATGTGGAATTGGCTTTGTTGTATCAACTTTTCAAATAGGAGGGAGAGATGTGATATTGCATTATAATAACTGTTGTAAGACTCTAACTAGATACTAGAATATTGGTAGAAGTTCACCTAGGAGGCATGTATGAAATCACTCACTGAGGGGGATCTAAAGCTACATTAACTATTAGTTGATTTTGACTTTTGCTATCATTAACCTTTACTTTATATGGGATTTTATTATTTTGTTTATTGTTTCTGATATGCTTGTGTACTTGAGTTTTCCTATTGAAATGAGTTTGACTTCCCTTTCCTTTAGTGTATGACATAACTTAGTGAAGAAAGAGAAACTTTTGAACATTATTAACTCATGTAAAGTTGGTAGAAGACTCTATTTGAAGAGATCCTATAATTTTTTATCAACGATGGGGTTAGTCATTTTAGCTAAGATAGTCTTATATCTAAGAACATAATTTGTGAGATAATCATTTGACCTTTGTTTTTGTTTTGAAACTTGGGCATAAGAAACCTTATCACCTAAGTTAATGTTGAAGTGAGCTAAGAACATGTCAGCTAAAGGATTGAATGTATTAATCGACTAATTCGATATACTATAGAACCATTGTAAAGCATAATCCTTTATACTTCATGGAAATAACCTGGTTAGTAACCAGTCATTTGGCACATAGTCCAAGCATGCTGCATGAAAATCTCTCAAGTATGTCTCTAGATCACCCTTGCCATCATATATAGTGAGCTTGGGTTAAACAAAACTTGGTGGTAAGGGTGTAAAAGCAATATGATGTGCCAATGGTGTATAAAGTAGAGAAAAAGAATCCAAATCCTATTTTGGTTTAGAGGCACCTTACTCAATATGTATCACCTTGGATTGAATATATTTTATCTCTTACACAAGGGTAGCTAAGTTAGGAGACAAAGATGTACTAGACATAACTAGTGGTTCCACATAAGAAGGTTGGGCTACTATAGGGGGTTATTAAGACATAGTTTCCCCCTTAGTGTCATTTACAATTGGTTGATCTAAAGGAATGGAAGACTCAACCTGCTTATCCTTTTTAATTTCTATGATAAATTTTAAGACAAGGATATGATCTCAACGTTATTCTCTGAGTCTTTCTCTAAAAATTTGTAGAATCAATTATTTATTGAGGACAACTTCATTATCAATAATAGGTGGAAGTGGATCAAGAGTCTGATGTGATGGGTCATGAACATAGGTGTGTGTATCATCATTGTTATTCTCATATTGTTCATTGTCAAAATTATCTTCATGGAAATTAGTGTAATCTGGATGTGTAGGATCTATAATAAGAAGTTGAGCTAGTTCTTTATCCATGGTATATGAACGAGTTGAAGGAATCTGGGTGAATTCAGGAAGATTGCCACTAAGTCTTCAGCTTTATCTCAAAGTAAAAGATGCAAGGAGCTTAGATGGCATAAGAAAAATAACTTGATTAATGAAAGAGAAAATTAAATACATATAATCTAAAAAATGAACTGGAATAAGCATAAAAAGGATACAAAACTCACAAACATGTAAGGTGATATCTCAAAAGCATGGGACCTAGTATATGCAACTAGGGTTTAAAATAAAATAATTTTTTAAAATTACTATGGTAAATTTTAAAAATTTAATGTGAATTTCTATTTTAAATATTCAAGAAAAAATTTAGCAAAAAATACACATGTAAGGAGATATCTCAAGTAGACAAAATGACCTAGTATATGAAACTAAGTTTTGAGAGAAAATAATTTTTAAAATTACTATGGTAAATTTTAAAAAATTTAATGTGAAACTCTTATTTAAATATTCAAGAAAAATCAAAAAAATATTGGAGAAATTAGAAGGAAATTTTCCATAGGGTTTATAGGGTTTTTTTGTGCAAATGAAGTAAGTCGAGTTCACCAAATGATTTAACTTTTTTGGGAATAATGGATTTTTACTCCTATTTTAATTAAGGGTCTAGATTAATAAATTAGTAAATAATATTTCAATAATTACAGTCCTAATTTGTATATTTTATTTATATTTTTTAGCTTTTTAAAAATAGTAATAAATTAAGATAAATATCACTTATCTTAAAATAGGTTGAAATGGTTGTTTCAAGGTCTAAAACTAGTTGTGCAGGACTAGGAAAGTGTCACAAATCAGAATCTAGCTTTCATTTTGTGAAAGGATAAGATTGTCAAAAATAGGTTACCCTAGGGTCTGGCACTATTGTCATCTTTCAACTTTTTTGTCCAAACTACTCATAGAGACATAATTTTTCTAGGTTATTTTCCTTTTTCTTGTGTGAGCCTACCTATGAAATCTTCAGTCCTGAATGTTGATAGAACTCCTTATAGAGTTGATTCAATATTGAAACCCTAGACCTTCATCATGATTAATAAAACTTGAGAAAGAGGGGGACTTAGGGTGTGTAAGATTCATTGAATGTGTAGTCACACCCCTTGTATGGGTACGTTACCTACATACCAGTACTCTGAAGAGGGATCAAGCCATATGTAGTTCTCCCACTTTATGTGATTTGTGCAAAAGTGTAATGATGATGAAAAAATGCTAAATTGAGAGTGCTTGGAGTGGCTAGGGACTGGTGTGACCATTTAAATATGTTTGTAGTTATGTTGGGTGACAGTATGTAGAGAATATGAAAGTTTGCCTTATTAGTTTTCTTGTATTCTTGATTGCCTTTTAATATTTGTCACCTTTATGTAAATGACCTTTGGATGGGCTTTTATAGGAAATTATTGGCCATAGGTTAAATATATTCATACTAGGCCAAAAAGATCAAGGATAGGAATTGGGATGGAAATGATCATTTGGGTTTGAAATGTAATTAGATAGGAGTGTTGAAAATAAGACACCTTAGGGTCTAGCACTATTTTCTAGGTATGGTGCTCTTGTCCTATAGGCTCAAGACTTAGGGGGGTCATATTAGCCTAGGAAATAGAGCCTGATTGAGATAGAATGATCATCTAGAAGGCTATAGATGATTGGGAATAATAAAAAAGGTATCTACAAGGGTCATAAGATCATGTAAAGAAGAGATATGGTTGAGATGTCACAAACCACACTCAAGCTACCAATTTTGACATTTTATATGACTACACACAAAAAAACTACACCAAAGAAAGCATACATATACATTCAAGAATATGATTCAATCAACTTGACTTAATTAATACATCCAATAATATTTCAATATCTATTACACATCTAAAATCAGTATATAAATCAATAAATAAAGAATCTATTCACAACTATAGCACACTAAAGATTATTGAAACATACAACCTTGAAAATAACAATTAATTGCATAGAATTGGAAAGAAAATACTCAAAACACTTTGTTAATGATAAAAATTTACTTCACTACTATGTATTCCAAAATATTTTGATAAAAACTAAGTTTGTTAAAATCATATATATAGACTTGGGTAAGGGGTCATCTCATCCTTCAAGATCATTTAAGGTGGTTACAAGTGTCAATTAGAACATGTAGTTCTAACTACAATCTAAAACTATGTAAGTTAAAAAATAAATAAATTGACTTTTCCAAAATTATGTAATGTGTGCATGTACAAAAATATAAAGTTAATTTTATAATTATCCACTCAAAATATAAGTACACTCATCATTACAAAACTATGCATGTGTAAAATCTCAATCTATCAAGGCTTGGTTGTTTGTAACACCACATGCACCTTAGTTGGTGTATAAGTTGATGTGGTAATTGAAGATGTAGTCACACCATTGGAAGCCTATTTCTTTTTTAATTTGTTATCCTCATAGACATTTTTTTCTGCTACATACTACTTTTGTATAATTTCTAAATTTAGTAGTGATGGCCAATGAATTTATTTAATCTATCCAAGGAGATTTGCATGCTCATCCTTGGTTACTTGGAATTTACTTTTAAATATTTATACTTCAGTGACCTTTTTCTGAGCTTTGCTTAATTTTGACTCAATTTACTCAAGTGTCAAACCTTGCAAGCACTACTTAAACTCATCATCCACTTCTTGGATAAGATTCTCAAAATTGATCTTGCTAATCAACTTACCAGTGGAGTCTTTAACTTTGGATAAATTTAATTCATGCAAAATTTGAATAACCTAAGCCTCATGTGATTGATATTTGGGTGTCAAATCCCCAACATTTTACAACCAATCTTTTTCCTCCTCCTATCAAATGACTATTATATTTAAGGCATTAGATTCCTTAAGCATCATCATTAGGTCAAGATGACTATAGATAGAGTTCTCATATAGACAACTAACATCTTCAATTTTGCACTATCACCTCTAAAAGAGTTGAATAATTGATTGGTTTGGATCACATGAGGGGCCATCTTGGCCCTCATTACTTTTATGACTTTAAAGGAGTTATGGAATCTTGAAGCTACCTCTTGAACTTTAGCTTCTATGCCCACTAAAATATGCACTATCTTAGCATTTTCCTTAAATTTCTCTACTTTGGCCTCTAATACCTACATTTCTATCTTAATCTCCTTTCAAGATAATTCTTTGTGTTCATGGATTGTAATTATGGCATCTTTGTGTGCTTGAGCTAGGTCTATTAGACTTTCCTCCTATAGGGATTATCCTAGTTGTTTATTCTACCTCTTAGTGTGGGATAACACTTTTTTCCTTTCTTCAAGGATGATCTAGGTGTTTTTTTTATATTCTAATTTCCTCTTCTTCACCCTTTGAATAGTTTTGGTTGTAGGATCAAATGAACTAGAAATAGATAGAAGCTCAGTAATCTTAACATTTGGAAATTAAGAAGCCTTGCTCCTTAAATCCACTACCCATGGAGGAAGATATAATTAGGATGCATCAGAGGTTGTGACAATAACCTCTTCCTTTACCTCCTCTTGAGCTCTCTATTATTTATTTTGGGCTTTGGTTGAAACATCAAGAAGGGAAGGCCATATAATTTTAGACCAATCCACTCTTCCAAATTGGGGAAGTGGATGGACCATGATTACTTGGGGATTGACCTTCCTTCTCTTTCTAATGCTTATCACTATGATATCCTCTATAGAAGTGGTAGTTAGTATGGGAAGGGTGATTTGAGTAGAGTGTACATGGAGCTATGAGGTGGCTAATGTAGTCTACACCTTCTTGGATATTTTCTTCTTCTTGAGGTCTCTAATAGTGAAGGTGCTATTAGGAACATAAGTGGCATGTGTGGTGAGTGGGA
The DNA here is from genome assembly GCA_037957365.1 of Torreya grandis. Classification (NCBI taxonomy): domain Eukaryota; kingdom Viridiplantae; phylum Streptophyta; class Pinopsida; order Cupressales; family Taxaceae; genus Torreya; species Torreya grandis. The sequence continues at coordinate 420,292 of JARHVA010000642.1, read as the reverse complement.
TGGAAGTAGAGATGGGGAGATCAATGGTAGTAGTGTAAGTGGATGGGATAGATGTGGAAACTTCCACATAGGTAGCCTACCTAAAGATGGGTATAAAAGACAAAGGAAAATTGATAAAAGATTGAGTACCTAAAAGAGTAAGTTCCACAAGCTTTACTTGGGGGATCATAGCTTTGGTTATTTATAACTTGGATTCTTCATCATAATCATCCTCAATATATTTGATTATCACCACATATCCCTTAGCTAATTCTAAATGTGGAGGTTTAGTAGGCAAACTCTATGATGCCTCTATTGTAGGAGTCCTAGGTTTTCTCTTATAGACCAATGGGGTCCTTACTTGTATGGGGGAATCCTAAGGTGATGATGTTTCTAATTTTTGAGTTGCTATCCCAATTGATTTAATAACATGTATCTAGGGCATATCAATGGAATTTTGACTAGAACCTACTACAATAAATTCATGTGTTCTTTCTTCCTCATCAAAATCAAGGCTGATGGGGTCCCCTGCTTGTCCTCCCCTAGTAGAACTAGGTTTAAGTATCCTGGGTTCTTTCTTTACTATTTTCAACTTTAACTTCAAAGGAAGTATTTTGGTCCTTGGATATCTCCTTGGACCATCTTTTCCAAAAATATGGACATTACCACCCTTTTTAGAGTGCTTTCTTACTATACAACTCCCTGGTAGAAATAGAATGATCATCCTCGATCATTCTCAAATGATCCTCTTCTAACCTATCAATCTATACCTACTCTAATACTTCATCAAAATTAGCATTAAAAAATAGGAAATCATAGTCATAAGGCTTAGGACTATATGGGATGTTAAATCCTTGAATGTGATTTTGGATCAACCCATGCAGATCCCAATATCTATGTGTAAGTGCAGGGAAAGGATAACTCCTATATTTTCCACCTACCTCCCCAAGATGTTTTATAATCATATACACCATGTTTCCAATAGTTATGAAGACCAACATATAAGGACTTCTACTTTGATAAATCCTCTTTAATGCTCTTCCATAATTGGAAGAAAATTTATTATTCAACTAGTTTGTCTGGTACAAACTTTGGAAGACATAAGGGACCAAATTTATTTACCCACACCATGATGATAATGAAATTTTAGTAAAGGAAACAATCCCCTTTCCTATCCAATTTATTCATAATATTTTTTCCAATTCATGATATAGGTGAGCCATGAATAGCTTACCAAACCTAAAGATATACATCCTTGGAGATCCTTACCATATGCTTGTTATAATAGTAGATATATATGAATTGGTAATGATCACATATTATGTTATTATCATAGTTTTTTGTTGGATCCCATAATTCACCAAGATATTTGTAACATGTAGCCATGACTACATCTAATAAATATGACATCATCACGAAATCTCTTGTAGGCATGGGGCACTTATATTTATGAATAATTTGCTTCCTCAACTAAAGGCTTATTATCTCACCTACAGAATATGTATCATCATGTGTAAGCATCATATATATTAATGACACCCAATCCAAATTAACAAAGTGAATTCTATGCATACCATATAATTAGTTGAGAAGAGCCATACCAATGCAAATTCTCATCCTGAATCTGTCAATTGGGATAACTCTTTTCAAAAATTTCTATTTCCATGTCATGGTTTGGTCCAAGAATAGTCATGAAGATAACACCTTCTCCATTGAAGTCTATGCATTAAATTGCACCAATGTGTGCTTGTTAGAGTAGGCATAGAGTATACTCAAAGACAAATATCTCTAAAAATCTACTCCAAAAATGCACACAACCACATATTATTATTAGAATGTTGTAGGAATGAATCTTATGATATCTTTTTAGAGAATAATATGTCCTTTAGGAGGTTAATGCAAGACATTAATTTTGGCTTAGCTATAACAAAGTGTAATTTTTTGTGCTTGAATGCCAATAATTCCTTGATAAATAATTTATTTACTAATGTAATATCGTATTCGAGTGAAAACATGTCCATGAAATAAATTACATCCCATAATGCTAAATAATTCCCATACTTATCCACAAACACTGTGGCATCAAATACTATATCCATGAATTATGTGGAGTCCTTAATTGAATATGGGGATGGTGGATTCATACCTCAGAATGTTCTAGATGTAAATTCCATTATTATGTTCTTTATGTTTCTTCTTATATACACTAATGTATTCTTTCCAAATAGCTCACCTCTATCTCAGTCACCATTTTACTTGTACTACTCTGAAAGTGGGAAGTAGGGCTCTTCATCATTGTAAGAAAGTAGAAGACTTCAAATTCAAGTTAGCTTGAATGCAATGATGGATTTTCAATCATGGCATATCATATATATATATATATATATATATATATATATATATATATATATATATATATATATATATATATATATATATATATATATATATGTATGTATGTATGTATGTATGTATGTATGTATGTATGTATGTATGTATAATCTTACATTTAATATTAGTTCATGTGACATATATGTGCAATGCTCACTTGGATTTTATTCCCCATATAATTCAAACTTGTTAGCTTACGTTGGCAGGGGGTATTTTAAAATATTGATAGAAAATATTTTTTCTTCAGTTTTGGCTACGTATGGTGAGACTAATAGTACTCTTAGTAACCAAGCACTTGAGGTCTACATTGGAAAAATGATTTTGGGTCAACGTCCATAGAATAATTCTTTTAAGGAATTTTTTTAGATAAAATGTCTATAATAATTTCATTGGGGAATCATCTAGGCAAAATTACTGAGACATTATCTCAAAGGGCTATTGGAAGGTCTGGATGAAACTTTCAATTTATCTGAGGGGTACTTTTGATATGAAGGATCCAATTCATAGGGTATTTTCCATGACAAAAGTCCCAAAGGATATACTTCATAGGGGTCAGAGGGAACTTTTAATTTCCCTAAAGGGTACTTTTGTATAACTAAGGATCATTTCAAAATTCTTGAAGGGTATGTTACATAAAACTCAAGGGTATGTGCTTTGGGTCTGGAGGGTCTTTTGGTGGGGAAAAAGGGTTGTGGTAATTATTCTAAAGGGTAAGTGGCCACTTCAAAAATGGGTCAAAGGCTTGGGATAGAAATCCTAAAGGGTATGTCCATGTCAAAAGGGTCCAAAACACAAACGCTGAAGGGCACTTTCATAGGGAAAAGGGGTCAAAAAGGATATCTTGAAGGATAAGTCCCATAGGGTAAAAGCTTGGGATGAAAGTCTCAAAGGGTATATGCCTTAAAAGTGGTTAATTTTGGAAAGGCCAAAGGGATAATTCAAAATATGAAGGAAACTTTCAAAATGCCAAAGGGCTAGTTGAAAAAGTCCCAAAGGGTAGGTGAAAGGATTTGAAGGATCTACTTCATGGCAAAACTTACCCAAAGGGTGTACTTCATGAAGGCTGAAGGGCACTTTTGATTTATCAAATGGTAATTTCATATAATTAAGGGTAATTTCTAAATTATTAAAGGGTAGGTTTGGTAGGATCAAAGGGATAATCCATTAGGGATTTATTTTGGGAAAAATGTCCATAGTACAAAATTCCATAAGGTGAAGAGCTCACAATCCAAATTCCTTCGGGGGAATTATTTCTAATAAAATTTTTACAACAATTTCCCTAATAAAATAAGGCTTTTCAAATAGTAAGCCTAAGAGAAAATAGGCCCAAGAACACCTAAAACATAAAACCCAAAAGGACAAATTGCATAAGCTCTGAAAGAATTAGCATATATATATAAACTTGAAGAATAGTCTTTGTAGAACAAAAGTTAGTCCCATGAAACACAATGCCAATATCAACCCAATGAAGCACCTTAGATTTTCCATAATTTGAATAAACACATGAAAAATAGGGGCTCAATATCAAGACCAAAATATGAAAAAAGTGGGTCCCCATTTCTCCTTAAATAAAAAGGGGATATTGGGTACAACACATTTGTCTTCCTAAGGCCTACCTATTTAGATTTCATCACCAAGGGGGAAGCTAACTTGGTTTTCTATCCAAGTTTAAATACATGGTTAATGGTATATATTAGTAAAGCACCTAAAATCCTTATTACTATAATATTATGAAGTGAGGGGGTAAGCTCCAATACCAAGCCATTACCGTTACTAATACAAATTCTTTTTATCCCAAACATCCTAAAATGAATCATAGATTGCTTTATAGCTCCCTATTTTATCCAACTTCCCTATCACACTAAAATTACACCTTACTATAAATTAATAGCACTTAGGGTGTATAATTAGTTAGCATTTCATTTCAATTGATTATTTGTTCTTTGATCATTATGTGTTGTATTGAAAAACTTGCATTGGTTAGTGTTAGTACAAGGTTTATGTTATATTCTCTAATTGGATCAGTCACATTGATCTAATTATTTATGTGCTTTACTCAATCTTGATTCAAATTATTTCACAAAATTTTCCCTATTTCAGAGCACTATAGTCTTAGTCAATACAGTCTCCTACAAATTATTCTACCTTCTTACCAATAGGACACACTCAACCTACACGATTGTGTCTCCTTATCCCCTATTCATTTATCTATTCATTAGTATATAGTTGACTTGCATGACTATGTATCCTTATCATCTTATTTACCTTCCTTTTTTTAATATAGACTTTACCTAAATGACTATGTGTCCTTATCTATCTATTTTCTTCCTTGGATTATAAAAAATAATCAATTGATTCAACTATGTATCTTATTTTTTGACTTTGTGTCCTTATCTATCTATGTGTCCTTTTTAACATTTCTCTTGCATCATGAACTTATTATTTGAGGATAACATAGATTTGAACTCAAAAAATATGATGAAATTTACTAAACCCATTAGGTTTCCTTGTAAATAGTTTGTGGATTCCACTTTAGATGAAATTAATGTGCATATGGCCTCTCGCACTATAAATTATGGGATTCCTCCTCATGTCTCTTCAATTCTTAACACTCTTTTCTATTTATAAGATCAACCTAAATTAGAGTATACTTTGAAAATGCTTTTATGAATTGATGAATCTCCTCAACATCAAGGAAAAGACCATTCCACTATTTACAACCTTATGATAAGTGGTCAAGAATAAGAACCCCCTTCCCCCACATTCTCTCATGGATTTGGGGGTGATAAATTCTTTGCTTCTCAACCTCTACTTTATCTCTTGACTCTTTCTCATAATATGACCTCATATTCCTTTATTTCTTCCACTTCCATACCAAGTATTTCTACTAATATGATAGGTCCAACATCTAGTGGGCATGTTCCAAAACACACCCTCTGTAATCACTCCATTAGTCCATCATTTGCTACCAATGGTAATCATTCCACTTGTGATTATTTTTCTTATAATCCTTCTACTAGTGCATATTTCACTACACATGCTAACCATGCCACTAGAGCTTCCTTTTCTACCAATGCCTCTTAGTCCACTAGTGCCACAAATTCCACTACTCACAATGGTACCTATTGGTGTTATAGATTTTTAGCCTAACTAAGTAAGGATTTTTTTTAGATCTTCCTACTCAAATATAGTCCAACATGGGATTGATCCTAGGCTATGGATATTATAATAATGGATCGGACCTCTAGAGAAGTTTGGATTACTTCTAGATATATCACCTAAACTAGACTTAATCTAACACTTGCTTGAAAAAGGGGAGAGAGAACAACAACAATATATGAAATTATGTAAATGGGGTGATGAAATAATAATTGGAACACTTATACTTTGCAAAAGACACACTATGAGACACATTCAAGACCAAAGAATATCAATCTCACATAAATATTTCACAATAAGGCATGAATCAGTTATTAAACTAGCATGATAAGGTATATATCCACTTCCAAGCTAAATAAAAAACTATAAATTTCACTTATAATGAATTGTGAGAACTATCAAGCACTTCATGAAGGTGATAAAACTCAGACATGGACAAGGAATATAAATTCACTTAACTATAGTACATGAATTCATGGAACACACTTCAATCTAGCTTACAAAATGGTGGAATTTAGTCTTTATTACATTAAAAGGTATTATAATTCAAATTTTGGCATAGACTAAGAAAGACAAAGCATAAGTGTCTATTTTTCTAAAAATTACCAAAGATTTCTATCTAAAAAACTTTTAGAGAGAGATACACATGGTATAAGTTGGAATATATATAGAAAAAGGAAGAGAGAGAGGGAGCTATGATGTATTATCGAAATTTCAAGGATGATGACTCATAACCTTATCAACAAGGAATAAATTCTATAAAAGAATCAAATTCCCATTGCCCTTATCCATCCACCAAGTCTCCTTCTTAGAATTCCATGTTATTATCTATATAATCTGTTAATGAGGACCATGTCTTGGAATTGATAGAATGATGCCACATCTAATTTAGATGGCCAACTATATCTACTCATTGAAAAAGTGACCTCGATGATAAGTAAGACATCTATCCATGGTCTGTATTTTCTCTAATATCAAATATAGGTCTATTTATAGGTGAAAACCATTCCAATTATTGGTTTTCACATAGTCACAGTATCCGTGGAAACTTACAAACTATTTGACTTCACTTCATAATAATTGGTCCATCTTTAATATTTGTATTTGGTCCAAATGACCTATTTTACCTATATAGATATTTTTTAGTAATGCTTGGTCCCATTTTTTCATTCAAATTGTTAACCCTTTATTTTTATTAGGTCTCAAAGACCTGTTTTATCCCTTTGGAGGTTTAATGGTGATGTTAGATCCTACAATGTCCATTTAGTTCAGTTTAGACCTTATTTGAACTAGGTTCTTTTGTTTTTTACCTTTCCTAAGTTGAAGAATGGCCTATTGAATTTCATATAAATGTCTCAAGATCTCCCTTTGCTAATTGGTTATCGATCATGACTCAAACTATTGATATATTGACCTTTGATTACACCATTGATCTTGATCTATATGATCAAGTAAAAGCCATCGATATTTCCCTTAGCTTATTAACTTTATCCAAGCTTATGCCATGTGTCAATCACACATTGATTTCAAGATCCTGCTATCATTTTGTAGCCTCATGTGCTTATACCATGTTTCAAACTCTCAAGCTCCTTGACCTTTTGACTCATCTTGCACCATCGATCTTGATGTATGATGCAACGTGGACCATTAGATATGCTAGGACCCACTATTTGAAAACCAATGACTATTTAATAAGCTTAAATTTGACATATGTGCTCCCATAAAATGATGTTCATGTGACCATAATTGACATTCATGTAACTGTCAAATTTAAGCTCAAAAGGGTTTGTTTTGCTCAATTTTTATTTTGACAATTACACGAATGTCTTATGTTGTAGGTCCAAATTTGAAGCTCCATAACTTGAGCTAAAGAACTTTCATAGGAATGAAACTTTAAAATCATGTTCCTATTATGGATAAATCCATGGCACTACAATATCATGGTTGGTGATTCTTTTTGAATGGACTTAGAAAATACACAAAATAGCTAGTCCATTCATTTCTTTATGACATCCTGGTGATGGTCTATTTATTTAAACTTTGTACAGTCAATATTTTTCTCAAAATTTTAGGGCTCTAATGATCTTTTAATTCTTATGCAACTTGGTTCATTTTCTTGAATTCCTTAGACACCATGATACTTACTTAGACCCTTCCATCTTGTAATTATAGACTTATCCCTTGAAGATCAATCAGATCACACTTTGATCTTGCTTAAACTGTTTCAAAATATTTTAAAAAGCTATATGATCTACACTTGAGGTCTATCTATTCATTATGAAATTAGGTCATTCTTCAATCAATATTTTACTCCTTATACTATACTCTTAGGCTAGGCACATTTTTGGTATGTAGAACAAAATTGGTCAATAGTACCCAAGCCACTAATACCAATGTTAATGTTTCACATGATGTGCAAAACAATCAAAACACCACTCAAACCCATCAAATTTTATTGCAAACTCTTAAAAAAATGAATATTTTCCAAGATAATAATGCAAACTAAATGATGTAAATTTAGAATCACCTTAATCACCTCTAAAATCAACCTAAATAGGTTCCATGGCGAGCATAAAATCAAAATTCCCCCACCCCCCCTTCAGGGATTCCCATGGAAACCTTATTCCCTAACCACCTCTTTTAAACAAAATAGTTAAACGTCATCAAAATTAACCTATTACATCTCAAATTTCCAACATAGATATGGGAGGTATCACCCCTACCATTAGTTATAATGAGTCAACTAACCCTACCTTGCACTTAGAAATGTTTGGAAATCTCTACAAAGTTTAGGTTAAGTTAAACACTTTTTTTGATACAAAGTTCTTAGCAAAAACCCTCTCGAGAGATGCTTTACATTTGTATAATCAACTCAAGTCTCATTATATCACTAGTTTGGAAGATCTAGTTAATGCTCTTGTATAGGATTTTTAAACTAGTGACCTCCCTAAGAATACCTTGGCTCATTTTATCAATTACAAACAACTCTAGATTGAAACTACACAATTTTTTATCAAACGGTGGAAGACCTTATCTAATAAGTGTGAGCATAACATGGTAGATGATAATCTCTTTCATATCATCATTAATTCTTTGTATCTTAAGTTATAATATCAGATTAAGACTCCCTCCATGAACCTTGGAAGAGGTGCTCAACCAAGCCAAATGCCAAGATTTTCTCATGCATCAAGTTTAGCCATCCCAACCTCTTATGGGCACTTGAATGCTCATTAAAAATTAAAATCATCATGCCACCAATGATGGTATCACTGATTCCTATGATACCATTCATAATATTCAATTTATTTCCCTTGACCTTCTCTAAACCAAGCTTCCCCTTTAAACCACACCCTTAATCCTCAATTTTCTAAAATAAACAACATTAATGTTGATAATCCATTATCCTTATAAAAATTCCAAAAGCATTTACTAATGCCTCTTTCATGAGATCCTAACCCCACTTACCCTATTAAATCATGGTATGATTCAAATAAATTTTGTTGGTTTTATTCTAGTTGGGGTCAATCTCACAAGACTTGTAGGCAATTGTGTAACTTATATATGGATTTCCTCCTTAGTCTAAATTTTGATCATGATTCTCTCATTCATAAACATCAACAAGCCTATGTAATTTCCTTCAAATCTCATAAAACACAAAATAAAAATCAAGAATTGAACCAAGATAATACTCATCTGGCCATTTACAAAGACCCTTTTCCTAATCACCAAGACATAATGACAAGCCTACTCCTTCCATTAATAATGTTAAAAGTCTTATAGACTAAAATCTTAAATATAATGTGGTAAATATGAATAATATGTGAAGGGTAGTTATTTTCATTGATTCTAATCATACTCACCAACCATCCCAAACTTTTCATGTTATCTAAGATTATTCCCTAACTCACCTAATAGAGTTGGAGCAAGTGGACCTTATTTATTTCAAAGAACCAAATCCAACACCTCCATTGGATAACACATCTCATACCATTTTTACATTTTCCCCAACCTCTCTCTCCATAAGTAATATTATTTAACCTTATAATACTACTTATTTACATCTATCATAAGACAAACCTAAATCACCTACCCATCCTCTTAAGACAATCAAAAAAATTGTCCCCAAACTAAACTGACCGCATCCTATCAACACAAGTTTATATTTACTTATAATCCTCATTCACAAGATCTCCTCCAAAACTACACACCTCTATCCAACAATCCACTCATGGGTTATGATGAATTGGACCCTATCATGGAGATTACAAATCTCTCATCTCAAATTCCCTTTATTAAACTCATGCAAACTTCTCCATGTCATCATAATTACATTATGCAACTCGTATTCAAAATGAACATCACCTAACCTCCCTAGTAGGACAGGAATCTACCTTATCTAGGTTAGAATATAGTATCTTACAACAATGCAAATATATGTCTATACATGTTGATCAAATAATAGATACTTTTCTTTCTCTCAAATTTCCTATTACTTCAATGATTCCTGATGAGATTCTACTTCATCTGGATGACCCTCACCTCTTTATAATCATTCAAATAAATGATATACAAGTCAAGCATACTTTGATTGATGAGGATTTAGGAACTTATGTTTACACTCTCAACTTCATTAAAACCTTTAGATACTCTGAGTGTAATCTTAAGTCCACACACAACATGTGTCAAGATTATGATCGAAGGAAAATTCCTCCTTTAGGTTATTTGTGCCTCCCTATTACCATCCCACATGTCACTATTTGAGTGAAGGTTATGATATTCAATTTTCCTCTTTCCTATAATATATTTTTTGGTAAGCCATAGACTCATCGCATGAGATCTATCACTTCTTTTACATGCCAATGTGTCAATTTTTATCACAATGGCACTATATATAGGATTAAAAGTGACACTAACCCTTATAATTTTGAACAATTCCAAGATCATGGTATATTCAAAATTTCAACCCTTGAACCCTTGTTGAGTGTTCCATTTTGGGAATTTAAAAAATAAAAACTTACCTATCAACTCTATGTGAGGTGATCATGGTCACCCCAAAATCATCAAGAACATACTGTGTAACCTCTTAGACTTTGATGATGATGAGCTAAATGAGATCAACCTCAAAATCAAAAATTTAGATCTCTCTCATGATCTCATTTCCTAGCTTCCACCATCTTTGAAGCCACATTCTTGTCATCCACCTAATGATAATATACTTGTGGTCTTAACTAAGACTCGACACTCTATTCAACATGCAACCTTTGATGAGAATTCATACCTACTTGTGCCATTAACCTTTATACACCTGACTATGATGATGGTTATACTTTATATGATCCATTTTTAGGAGGTCTTGTTCAGGCTAGAGATGTTGAGATATTTCATTATAATTCTTCTTTATTTAGTTTTTCATTCATTTTATTACATTTCATATTATATAGTTCCTACTTTTAGCATTATTCTTCTTATTTGTATTGTAGATATGGTACATTCACATGGAACACCTCCAATTTTTGAATAATTTCTTAAGAGCATGCTTATAGATTGTGCTATGACTAATCCTTATCACTTTGCTTGATATTAAGATCCCTATAGCCTGCTTCCCCTTGATATGTTTAATACCATCTTTAAGCCCTCTACACATCCTTCTCCTCCATTAGTTGAGCCTAGTATTGATCCTATTCTCACTCTACCTTTAGCTATGTTTATTGCTAATTATGATTATGTTTCTCCTTTATATGAGCCTTTCCCAATCTTTCCACCAACCTTGCCACCCCTTAGTGATGGCCTACTTCCTTTACCATAGATTGATCCCATACCTGCCCAATGGGTTGATTAGCTATACTATGACATTCATAGAGTTTCTAATCATTTGAATAGAGATTGTAAACTATACCAACCTTATCTAGCTTCTGCTTCTGCTCCTTTTGTTAGTAAACCCAAAAAGTCTACTAACAAGTTATATATTACTTCTATGGCATAGATAATCATTCATCCACACATTTTAGATATATTTAAAAATATATCAACATAATTCATCCTATCTTCCTTAGCCTATAGATAAGAATATACCTCCTCCTAGGTTATTACTTGAGTATATTCCCAAATATGGAGAGGTATATTATCTATGGTATCAATGAGGTACCCATCATATTGATCATTATCGTATCCTTCACCAACATATTTAGTATCACCTTATGACCATTCTTATGCCTATTATTACTCCTCCCATAGATCACACACATAATAAGGATCCCCTTTCATCCCCTGTGGTCCCTTCACCTATGGCTCCTTCTTCTCCCTTAGTTCCTCCACTTGTGGTCCCTTCTCTACCTATGGTCCCTCTACCCATAGACTCTTCTCCACCTATGGTTCCCTCTCCATGTATGGATCCTCCTTCACTTATGGTCCCTTTTCCACTTGTGGCTCCTTCCTATCTCATATGTTCCACTCATATTCTTTCTCCTGAGTATTTAATGAATGATGGCCCTCAAGAGCATGATCCTTCAATTATACCTAAATTTTATATTGAGGATATTCAATGAGAGGTCTTTTCCCATATTTAGTTGAATATCAATGAGACCCTCACTGTAGTTAAGATCCAACTTCACTAAGATCTCTCAGATGTTATGGATAATGTTTGTGGATATATTTACTAGTATTGATGAACATAACATGGTGTTCCTTCACTTTCTTATTCATTTTGGATTGGATGTGGGATCCACTTTTATATTTATCTACTTTATATATCATTTGAATTTGTGTCAAATTTTGTATCATTTATCTATCTTACATGGATCTTTATATTTTTCATTATGTATTATAAATGGTTTCATTATATTTTCCTTGTGATCTCTTATGGATTATTCTCTTGATTACATGTTTTTATTTATGATTTCATTTCTTTCCATGGATGTATTTTTATTTTCTCATGATTATTTGATACCTTATCTCCATAACATAGATAGTTATTATTATGACTTGGTTATACAAACCTTGCTCCATTTATTAATCCTCATTTACCATGTGATAAGTTAGAAAATAAAGTCATCTCATTGTTATTCTATATCTTACCGGTTCACTTTGTATCTCCCTTTATTCCCCTTATTTCCTTTTGTAAAATAAGCATACACATGGTTTAAACTTCAGATAACATATTGGTTCATCGGTAAGCCTAAGTGTTTTAGTGAGTTGTGTATTTGGATACTTATCTTCCTCTAGCCAAAGTCTAAGGATCATTGATGTGTATCACTTTGTCACTCATATTGGTTATTCCAAGTCTGTATGGAGGATTAATGTTAAAATCTATAACAATTTAAAATCTAAATCATTTAAAAAAGGTAATGATACAAAATACAACATTCAATATTTCTAAATTCAAATCACACTAAAGAACTTATTCAAAGCACATCTCATTTCTATAATCTAAGCTCAAACTCCACAGTTTGCCTCATGATAGAGTCAAGGTACTTTGGGGTGCATTAGGCTAGTAGATTGGGAAAGGAGAATAAAATATCTTTTAGTGCTCCCTACTTTCTCACACAAGTACCCAATCTTCATAGTAGACTGATGACTCTATAGAGAGGTCCTAAGTAATGGAGAACACATTGTGGGAAGTTAGGTCCATTTACTTTTATAGTTCATACAACAAACATGAGATGATCTTATTATTTAACTTATTTGCATATACAACTTTGTGCTTATTGAAAATGGGTATCCTTTATTTATTGATGGTCAATATGCACTTAATGTCTTTTCTATGTCTTTAGTGTGCCTCATGTTTCATAAGGTCTTCTCATAGATGCCTACATTGCAATTTTTACATTCCCTCTTTTATTTACAACAATCATAAAATTTCCCCTTGAGAAATATTGTTTTGTTAACTGATCACTCCCCCTAGGGATTCCTTTTGTGAGTTGTAGTGTAAGACCATGGATAGGACCAATTCTTCCTCACAAATTAATATTACAAACATTAAATTTAAAATAATTTCCCAATTTTTTCCACCTCATTTGTGTTCCCTTTCTTAGTTGTAGTATAATACTATGGATAAGACTAGGCCTTTCTCATAAAATATTCCAATACCCAAGTCACAATGAAATTACATGTGTCAAATTTGAGATAAGTAGTGATTGATTATGAGTTACACATCATTAACATGCTTCCCATCTTGATATAATATGTTTTATGATTACTTAATTGATCTTCCACTTTTATCTTCTTATTTTATGATTGCATGTAAGAATATAACCATTTTTTTAAATTTTCCATACTTCCCAGCTTATATTAGCATGATCAATTTAAGTTCATTTTTCCATTTTGTTTCTCTTTTGTACTTCTCAACATGATTTAGTATGTGATTGACTTTATTTTTTTTATTTATACCATTTGTTTTTCATGTGATTTCCATTTTATTACATTATTTTCATACTTCTCAACATGATATAGTGTGATTTTACTTGTTTTAATTTGGTGAAAATATTTTACATGGTTTAAAAAGATTTGGTATCCTTTTTACCATCTTTTGGTTTATAATATTTAGTTATCTTTTGTTATTACATATTTCCCATGGAGATATAGTGTTTAGTACATTTATTTTTGATTATTTATTCTTTTTCAAGTTATTTTTGTCTTTTCCATTTTAACCATGCATGTGTATCACATAATGCTAAAAAATAAAACACTAAACATATATTTCACATAGAATATACAAAAAGAGATAAATACATGTGCTAGAAAAAAATATATCCATGGATCAACATCCATAATCAAATACAACTCATGATATCAAATCCATTTGCCAATATATATATATATATATATATATATAGAGAGAGAGAGAGAGATCATGTGTTTTAAATAATACAACATAAAAAATAAAAAATATCTCCATCTCTAAGGTTGGGCTCCATCATGCCTATTATGTGGCCTAACCATGGTACCCATAGATACTTAGGACTATCCCCTCTGAGGTAAATTATAATGAGGTAGTCTAAGATCTCAAACCTACTACCTATCCCTGTAGATTGGCCACCTAGGTCTACATCTGTCCAAGATGGATCATGGTAGCCATGTACATTATTCCCTCCTAAGTGAAGGTATGTTAGGCATGTGCCTCTCCCTCTCCCACCCTTGTCAATGGTTGTAATCCACCCTCATGTGCCTAAAATTTCCTCATAACCTCCACCACTAGTCTAAACCATCTTTACTAGGTTGAGAAATATGGTACCATAAGATCATATAGTGTGGTGGGGTTGTGTGGAGCCAACACCCCATCTAAAATGACATGGTGCATAGCCATAAATAGAGATCCACATCTAATATCCTCCATCACAAGATATAAAAAAATAAAACCAAAGAGATATTAGATCATGTATATCTCTAAAAATCTATTTATATATTATAATCACATATAAATATTGTCTTATACCAAATCTTAAATCAAAATTATAACATTTCTCACTAGTGCTAGTGTTACCAACCACTGTCACCCTATCTACTCATCTACCAAACATGATCAATCCATCAGCTTGGCCACTGAGCACCTCCTCCTAGGTCATCTCTGCACTAATTTAAATCTAATATTCACTACTCATGCATGCTGAGACTTTCTTAAGAGTTGTCTATGTCTTGAAGTCGTTATAGGGTCATCTTGTGCTATAACCCTTGCCTATGCCTACTCTTGCTTGTTGTGCCTCCTTCTAAAGTGTGTCCAAGGTGGTCATTATTATTGTTTTTATGTAATGAATACTATGGTGCTTACTATATAATTACATCCACATCCATGTCATCCCCTCTTACTACTACCTATTGCCATACTTGACTAGTCATGGTCTAACACACCACAACCTAATCATGTGTATATCCACTAGCACTCCTCTTCCTCCTCTCCCATTTATCTCTCTAACATGATTTGGCTAATAAGTAAGCTAGCAGGGCCACTAGGTGTGGGAGTATTAACTACCCTAGTAATCATACCACTGGATGCATCTCTACCTATGAGGTGTAGTGGCCTATGATTTACACCCATGCCATCCCTATCCCAATGGTCCACCAACTAGGCCATATAGTAGTAATGTGCATGTAGGTTAGCCACATGATCTCCCTTTTTGATAGTCTAAAATTATAGCACATGGGGTACAACTCAAGCTACATGGTCCTACTTCTATTTATTAACCTGAGGTAACCTATCATCAACCATATAGAGTAACCCAGTTGGCCAATATATAAGGAACTTCTCATATATCCAATAAGTATAAAAAATAATGGACCCCATGGTATTATACCCTCTATATATCATCCCATACATATCATGTATGATATAGACTCATATGACATCCCCAAAGTCATATAGTTATCCCTAATCCACAATGGATTGACACAAGGCTATCATAAATAGTGATACCTTGCCATCTGACTTGTAGCATATAACTTTTGTTGTCACAAGTTTGATCATGTCCTTTTATATGTTTGAAAACTCCATAATATATACATAAAACAAATCAAACTCAATTTGATTACATCACCCACCGAACTAGTACTTGCCTCTTCTCCAAATCATTTGGTGTCCTAGTGATCACTAATGTCCCTCCTATCAGTAGTCCTAATAATGTATGGACATCCTATAGTGTGATACCTATGAATAAGGATTATAATAAATGGGAGTTTAGTCTTGTGTTATTATCATAAAATAAATTAAATGAACACACTAAAATCCTAACACCTCTAGCCTAGACACTAGGGAGAGATTAGGTAATAAAACTAAATGAAAGCACAACAAAAATATAAAACAAATAACTCTTTTACCTTCCTTAGATCTCCAAATGTATTTTTGAATGGATTTCTTGACTGTGCATTAAGAAGTTTTTTATAATGAAGTTTGTTTGGCTCTTTCTCTCTTTATCACCTTGGATTTACGATTGATTGGCTTAAGAATTGGGCATGGTAACCCTACTTATAAAACTTGTCTCTCTCTAAATTAACCTTATAACTTTGGCTTATAATATCTTGTAAATGAATAAGCATGGTCTTGTGTTTATAGATTTATGAATTAACTCTCACCCATGGTGAGTTAAGGTTGAGTTTAGGCTTGGAATGGGTTTAAACTAAAACCAAGTGAGTTAAAACTAAATTTAGTTGAGTTAATAGTTAACTAATTTTGATTTGTAATCAATAGGCATGGATCTCAAATTAGATATCTTAGGATATTTTCAAAGATCCTAACAACTCATAAAGGTGATGATGAAAGGCTTGATATTTTGATTTTTGTAATTTCTATCTTTAGATATTCATTAATTGCAAATGGGTAATTCAACAAAGAATTTAATCTTATTTAACTTATTAATTGATTTTGATTGGATTTTTATCTCTTTCAAGATTTGATCAAGTGTTGAAATGCCTCAGTTAATATGTCCATAGGCCAAATTTATATTTTTGATGCTACAAGGTGATCAAGGATGATGTAGACACTTAACAACTACACATGATAGTTTTAGATGTCAAAATGCCTTAGACCCCTACTCAACCGTGAAGTTAGCTGACCAGATAGTTAACTAAGCTCACTTACTAACTTACACCTTTGAACACACCTTTAATCAACCACTTTTTAAACCTATCTTCACCCATTTTTTTCTATGCACTCAACTACCAATGGTTAGCCTGACCATTGATGATCAGGTCTTCAACCTACTTTAAAGCATTAATAGCTATGTACAAGATGAAAAACTTCATCCTAAATAGAAACCTAATTTAAAACCATTATAAAGCATCATAAATAGCAACTTTATCCCCTTATCTAGTTATTAACTTCCTCCTGCTCCATTATTAACTTCATCTTATAAAAAGAGAAGAGTAGGAGCTGAAATGGATCCATGTCCAAGTTATCAAATTTTCTTACAAACAAGTATCCATCCTTCCTTTAGTAATAAAGTAGCAACAATGGAGATTCAAACCTCTATCTAAGTTTCTCTCGAAGCCAAAGTACCATCACTCTGGCTAAATTTATCTAGCCTTACACCATTAACAATCTAGCAAGTTTCAGGTAATTTTGTACTTGTTTCTTCATTTTGATTTCATTACTAACCCTCCTTACCTAATAAATATTATCTCTTAGCTTCCCATCTCTGACCAGACCCATATTCAAATCCCCACCTAATCATTCATCCAATCTAAAATTCCCTTTTGATCATTTCCACAAACACACAAGAAACCATCGATGGTTAGCCCAACTACCGATGGTCACCTCAACCGTCAATGATTACCCAACCATCGATGATCAGCCCACCACTAGTAGTTCACCTAATTGCTGATGGTCACTATGGTAAAAAATAATAAGATATTTTTAGTCCATTAACCCCAACCAAACCTTATTTTTTGTGTTCTTTCCTGTTCACAAAGCCTTCCTTGATTTTTTGAACCTAATCCCAATTATCTTAACATGAGTATTGACCCACTCTTACTATATTTAGGCATTTTCTTTGAAAAAGCATTTTACTCTATTTTTCTTGCATGAATTTAATTTCATGTTATTGAATGCAATTATTCATTATTTTCATTTACACCAATTAATTATTATAAATAGTGGATTGACAGCCTCTTAGTAAGTATAGGCTTCTTGGATCTAGCTCACACTAGGTAGTCCACTCAACTATTTTACTAACAAACCATTTTATAGTGTCTTTCTTAGTTGCAGGTTATTCATTCCAAGTCAAAGAGGAGTTCTTATCATCATTTGGATCATGTGTGCACTTTTAATAGGTATTCCTTTACACACCTCTTTTACTAGTTTCTTACTTACTTCCAAATAAATAAATGATAACAAATTAAGAGAAACATTTTGTCATGCTCGGTGGGACCTAACTTCCATTTTTATTCATTTATTTTATGCTCATGCAACAAAATTTGAAATTTATTTTGGGCTTAAAATAAACCTTTTGCATACATTGATTACTTTCTTGTTTTAATTCATCTAGTAACTTAAAAGCAAAGTAATTAATCGTAACTTTCACTCTTACATCACACACTTTTTCCAAACCACATGACCAATCAACATATCAAAACAAACTAGAGATAAGGCCCAACTAGGATCTCATCACCTAATATTAAACCTTACCCTTTCTCAACAATCTTACTTGGAGGTTATTACCAAGGGGATAACCAACTCAACTCTCTAATTGAGTATAAACTCTAAAATTCAATATATATTCGCTAAGCACATGACACCCTTATCACTATAGTGTGTGAAGTGAGGGGGTAGGCCCTAATATCAATCCATGTACTAAAGATCAATACATATTTTCTCTCTTGATCATCTAAACACAACCTAAAACCAACCTTAGATTTCCTCTTTAGTACCTAATCTACAAAACAAATTTCCTCTTCACACTTTCTAAGGCATAAGCCAAAAGTGATTTAAAAAGAACCCTAGGTTGTTAAATTCACTTTATTTTATGTTTGATTTCCTTAAGATCTTTTCCTTTTTCTTTCTTTGTGTTTGAGTTATGAGTTTTTTTATTTCTTTTCTATTCCTCTCATGGTCTTTACTAGATAATAGTGGAGGAGTCAAACCAACCAACAACCACTTTCTTCTTCTACCTCTATGGAGTATACTTTTGATGTTGAGAGTTCCTCTCATTTTTCTTACCCTCCTACTAGGCCTCTTATTTTTGTTGATGGTGATGCATATTTCACTACCTTCCTTAATAACAACCCCATGATTCTTCAGCATTACCTTAACACCTTATCTAACCATACCTCTCTTTCTTTGGTTCCTTCTATGGATCCACCTTATGGTATGCCTCCCCATATTTTAGGGGGTGATACCTCAGCCCAACCCATGCTCACCCAAGCCTTTTATTATTCTAATATCCCACCTAATACCACTCCCTAAACTCCATCCAACATCCTAACCGATAACCAAACACCTACTACCCCAACCAATACCTCCAACATTGGATAAACTTTACCTCTTATTACCTATACTCCTACCATGGGGATATCTTCTACCCCTATTTTTACCATTCTCATTAGTTTAAGAAACCCACTAATTTCTACCCCACTTCATAGTTTTATGCTTTCTATACCTTAAACACTTTCACCTATTAGCACTAGAGTTACCACCAACCAACAACCAACTAGCACTTTCATACCTCCAAACCAATCTATATCCATACTACCATCCACCAACCCAAACATACCTCTAAATCAACCCATATCAACCCCCCAACCAACACCCATGACATCCTACCAATATGTTTCTAACCCACAAGAATATATCACTTTCCACCCTACCATTTGTGCCAATCAACCCTTATGTGGCATCATCCCAACTTCTTATGATTGCTTACCAATATGTGGCTTATTTAGCACCCTTTATCACTTAAACATACATTGTTTCCACCCAACCTCAACAAATCTTACCACATAATTATTCAACTTCCCAACCTCAAAAATATTTGGTCAAGATGTTAATGGATAAAATGACCAACTTGGAGTCATTTATCTCTAGGTCTCATAACCTTTTATCCTATGATCAAATTTGTAATGAACCCATTCATCTATCCATTCCTATCCATTCTTATCCTCCTCAATGGGAATTACCTAAGTTTTCCAAATTTCAATGCAAGGAGGACCCCCAAAAATATTTAAGAGCATTTTATCATTCTTGTTATCTGATTGCATATGATGATGCTTTCCTCCTTCGTACCTTCCCATGTCTTTATCAAGACTAGCCCTTGATTGATATAGTTCTCTCATCAATCACTCCATTGTGTCCTTCTCCCAACTAGCCTAAATTATTTTAGATCATTTATTAGTAAATATATCTAAAAAGGTTTATATTTTTGACCTCTATTCTATTAGGCAATTTGATGATGAATCAATTGCCAATTTCGTAGCCAGATAGAGAGGTCTCATCAACTATCTTTCTTTCTCCTTACCCCAACCTAAGATGATTGATCTCTTCTCTTGGGTTTGTGCCAAATATATTTCCCCCACTCTTCAAGTCCAAACTTTTATAACTTTTGATGAAGCATTCACCATGGCACGTAACTTGAAAACTGAGCCATTGATGAAGGGAAATTGAAACTATGGAACAAGAATTATAGATTTAAGTATAATGACATTTCCTCCACCAAAATCTGTGATGTCCCTTACTTAGGGGCTCTTTTTTTTCTCCTACAAAAGCTCCGAACAACTGTAATATCCCCTTCAAACAGGGAATATATAAACTCATAAAGCTCTGATCACAGATACAAACTTGCAGAATAGATTCAAAATAAGCATACACAAATCATAGTATAATCTCTCAATATCAAATAAAGATCTCATTACTTGTTCTTCTGGATGATTACACAATCGAGTCTCTGTTATACAAAATAAAGAATATTAAAATCTGATCTTAAAAGCCTGACTTAGCAAAATCTGGCAATGAAAACTGGATCTGGAAGGGTCTCGGCCTTTCTGTGTCGACACACAGACGCCATCGTCGATCGATATATCGCTGACGTCGGTCACTGTCGATCGGCTTTCTGCTGATGTCAGTCTTCAGTCGACCGATGTCGGTCACTGGAAGCCCTTTCTCTGCCGAGGTCAGTGCCTGAATAGCTCTGAACGGCCCTGTACGGACGTGGTACGGCCGCCAACCTGTCTCTTCTTAACCCCTGATTGCTGAACAACCTGATCTCACGAATATAGATTCTAACACAAGATCTATCTCTGTATAACTTATTGGATCAAAACTAAATAAAGAAAATACCTGGAAAGCTCTGTGATAAACTTCTGTGTGAAGTTATCTCTCAACCCTGGAATTTTGTGATAACTTCTGGGTGAAGCTATCTCTCAGATCTGTATCTCTGTGATAACTTCTGGATGAAGCTATCTCTCAATTTGGCAATAAATCAGCTGATATCTCACAGCCTCTAAATCACACACAATGAAGAGGGAATGTTCTTCACTGCAATGGAATCTTGGAACCCTTGGCTCAGTCTTCACAGAAGAATTTCTTCAATTTTCAATAATCAATAATCTATGCATACCTCAATAATGGCCTCCATGTGAAACCCTTATACCCTCAAAAGATATGCTTGCCCTAATTAGGGTTTTCTTAAATTAGCATTAGGGTTTCTAATTTAAAATTAGAGCAAATAATTAATAATTAATAATTAATTATTAATGAGACCAAATAATTAATATTTGATTAAATCAATCAAATATTAATATCTCCCTCAATATACGTTGGATCCTCAAACCGATCGAAGCAGGTGAATCAGGGAGTGATTCCGCATATGACCATACCAAAATAAAGGTGCTCCGCTGCATGTCAAATATCCCTACATAATAGGAGCATCAATCAAACATGTCTGAAAGACCCTGAATGAAAACCAAATGTAGAAATTCTGCGAATCAAAGTCAAGCCAAGCTCCATTATGACCCTCTATCCATCATATTAGCTTACGAAGGTCGCATAATAAGCTAATCATCAAGCCTGTCAATGTCCACGAAAAAGGGGACATGACAATCCACCCCTCCAAAAATTGCTTGTCCCCAAGCAATCTCAGAACAATGAACTACTCGATCCACCTGGATCCCAAATGTAGTTATGCTCTGCACCGCTGTGAATTAATGCAAGTACCTGTAACATCAACATAAGTAGAACAAAGAGGAACCCATAATCAAATTGGTGAACACAACTCAACCAATCTCTGAAATCACAACTGCCCTAGATGTGTTGATACTGTAGACTGTGTACTTGGCAACTGCAAATTCCATCTACAAAAGATGGTGCCAATCCATCCCATAACTGATCTCTCTGTAAAGGCGGCACAACCAACTGTACCACACTATCATCTGTATGAGAATAATCAATATGGAGATTCAACTCCACTAGTATTCGAAACTCCTCAGAATTAGGTACTCCCAAATCCTGAATATGAGTGTGAGCCTCAACCACATGGTCCTCATCATCAGCTACAAAAACATACTCATCAGTAATACTCAATGTACTAACCTCTGAGTATACCTCCACACTCTGAATGCAAGCATCAGGGTCATCCTCACTGTCTAACACCTGTGCTAAACTCACCTGAAGACAAAGCTCATCCATAATATCCTCAACTACCCCTATCGGTGAAGATAATGCAGATAAATCATTACCTGAAGATGTGTTAATATCACCCTGTATTGGATCAGCATAACTGTCAAACTCATCATGCAAGTGGCTGCATGTCATAGGGAAAGCACTACGATCCTTGGGCCTATTAATTAAACTCTTTAACCACATACAAGCTCTAGGTGAGACATTTCTCCCTTTTGTCCAGACATACCATAGATCTTCTGCCAAAAGTTTAGAAATTTTATCCTCCTCCTCAAACAAGATTGTGAACATAATAGAGTGCATTGATGCCAATATATTGCTAGAATGAAACTCATCTAAAATATTCCAAAATATTTTAAACATCATGCGAATTTCACCAATACAACCTACTAACATCATAATGTTTTCAAATCCATACCTTGCAAATGTTTCAAGTAATCTTGCCCTCCTTGAGAAATGAGGGTCTCTAATGTTATCCAACTTTTCGAAGCTTTTTACCATGGCATAAAGTACCTCTCTCATAATCTGATCATCATGAAAATCAAAGCCAGCTATGATCCTCATCATTTCACTAATGCAAGAGAGAGTTGCAAGTCTTACCACCTCATCATGATGTCTCAATAATCGGGGCTTCACCAACGAAATCAAACACTGGAAATAACGCTGTTTGCATCTCATAAGTATTTGAATGCTCAACCTTGCCTAAATAAGTGTCCAACTCCTCCAAAATTTTTAGAGTGTCATCTGCTTGCTGAAATGGATGATCTAATTTCTTCTTTGCATTGTGCATGCTTTCTTCCAAATCTTTGACCCCTCTTAGAGCCATACTGATGATCGAATTGAACCTGGAAATACCCAACAGGATGGCAAGACATTAGTTCTGATGTGCCCAACAGGATGGCAGGAATTTAGCTCTGATGTGCCCAACAGGATGGCAGGAATTTAGCTCTGATACCACTGTGATGTCCCTTACTTAGGGGCTCTTTTTTTTCTCCTACAAAAGCTCTGAACAACTGTAATATCCCCTTCAAACAGGGAATATATAAACTCATAAAGCTCTGATCACAGATACAAACTTGTAGAATAGATTCAAAATAAGCATACACAAATCATAGTATAATCTCTCAATATCAAATAAAGATCTCATTACTTGTTCTTCTAGATGATTACACAATCGAGTCTCTGTTATACAAAATAAAGAATATTAAAATCTGATCTTAAAAGCCTGACTTAGCAAAATCTGGCAATGAAAACTGGATCTGGAAGGGTCTCGGCCTTTCTGTGTCGACACACAGACGCCATCGTCGATCGATATATCGCTGACGTCGGTCACTGTCGATCGGCTTTCTGCTGATGTCAGTCTTCAGTCGACCGATGTCGGTCACTGGAAGCCCTTTCTCTGCCGAGGTCAGTGCCTGAATAGCTCTGAACGGCCCTGTACGGACGTGGTACGGCCGCCAACCTGTCTCTTCTTAACCCCTGATTGCTGAACAACCTGATCTCACGAATATAGATTCTAACACAAGATCTATCTCTGTATAACTTATTGGATCAAAACTAAATAAAGAAAATACCTGGAAAGCTCTGTGATAAACTTCTGTGTGAAGTTATCTCTCAACCCTGGAATTTTGTGATAACTTCTGGGTGAAGCTATCTCTCAGATCTGTATCTCTGTGATAACTTCTGGATGAAGCTATCTCTCAATTTGGCAATAAATCAGCTGATATCTCACAGCCTCTAAATCACACACAATGAAGAGGGAACGTTCTTCACTGCAATGGAATCTTGGAACCCTTGGCTCAGTCTTCACAGAAGAATTTCTTCAATTTTCAATAATCAATAATCTATGCATACCTCAATAATGGCCTCCATGTGAAACCCTTATACCCTCAAAAGATATGCTTGCCCTAATTAGGGTTTTCTTAAATTAGCATTAGGGTTTCTAATTTAAAATTAGAGCAAATAATTAATAATTAATAATTAATTATTAATGAGACCAAATAATTAATATTTGATTAAATCAATCAAATATTAATATCTCCCTCAATATACGTTGGATACTCAAACCGATCAAAGCAGGTGAATCAGGGAGTGATTCCGCATATGACCATACCAAAATAAAGGTGCTCCGCTGCATGTCAAATATCCCTACATAATAGGAGCATCAATCAAACATGTCTGAAAGACCCTGAATGAAAACCAAATGTAGAAATTCTGTGAATCAAAGTCAAGCCAAGCTCCATTATGACCCTCTATCCATCATATTAGCCTACGAAGGTCGCATAATGAGCTAATCATCAAGCCTGTCAATGTCCACGAAAAAGGGGACATGACAAAATCACTAACCAATTCAACCATACCACTACCAAAACAAAAGCATCTACAAACTTAGCTATTTTTAAAAATGCTCCACCACCAAATTTCAACCAACCCCATCAAACTAATTCTTCCAACCCTTTCTACCAACAAAGCCAAAACCAAAACCGAGATCCTTCAAAATAATATAATCTCATAGGGGAGTATTATGCTTAAGTTTTGGAAAAATTTATCAAACCTAACCTCATCCAACTTCCACCTATCAAAACACCACAATAATTGGATTCTTCTCACCCTATGGCTAGTTGGTATAATGATAATGACCATTGTGCCTTTCACCATGTTATAGGACATGACATTAGTAGATGTAATACCTTAAAAAATCTTGTATAAAGCTTAATTGATAGTGGATAAATTGCATTTTATAATCCTAATGCACCTCCTAATCAGTCCCTCAAAATCTTCTATAAACCTTGTCCCAATCATTCTCCTTCTACCCATCACCATGACAACAAACCAGAATCATATCACTCTCATGAGGCACATGAAATCAACATTATTATTAGTAAGCCCATTGTTGAGGAGACCATTATCTCAACCACCTCTTCCTCCATTTCACTTATGGAAGTGGTGAACTCAACTCCTATTCCTTTGAATACCCAAATGAAGGAATCAACCACCCCTCTCTCTTCACTTGATGAAACCTTAGCTTTATCTACCTCTCCTTTGATGGAAATACCAAAGGAGACAAACTTTGTTTTAATAATTTATTCTTCCTCTAGTCCACCCATTGAAGTGGTAAAAATATCTTCCATTCCTTTAAATACCCAAACAAAGGAAGAAACCATGTCCATACCTTCACTAGAGGATACCACACCTACCTACCCCATCATAGAACCATCCATTCTCATTTTGGAAACCATCCCAAAAGAAGATATTACCTCATCGACCCAGCCACCAACTTTGGAACCTTTCATAAAAAAAAAGATGAATGATCCATTCCCTCTCCTCCACCTAGGGGATTAATTTTTTAAACCAATGACCAAGGAACCAAACCCATATATAAGCCCTTTTCTAGACTAGTCCAAAGTCTAGAGTTCACTTCTTAACCCAACTTTTATAGAGCCACCTTTTGGAATCATCTTGGGATCCCTTACCAAAATAAATTTGAATCCTCAACCTCACTTGAATCCACCCTTAAACCTATTATTACCTCTTCATCAAATACCTCTTATTATAAAACCATAAGTGAACCATCCCAACCACCTCCATTTAACATTTCTAAATCACCTTATGCCTCTCTTACCAAAGCTATCAATAATTTAGGAATTCTTCCCACACTTAGTCATACTCACCCTTATTTGAAGTTAGACTTAACCCCATCTAGTCCACTAAAGAAATCCCCAACTAAACCCATTAAGAAGTTAGAGTTACCCAAACCTATACCTTGCACTAGACCCATACCACCTTCTTCTCACCTACCTTCTATCTTAGGACCCTATCCTTCTACCATCCTAACTACCTATTCTTCCTCTAGTAAACCATCCCCCTTTTCTCTACCTATGCCTATACTGATCAAACCATCTAGTTCTTCATCAATCTTAACTAACCTATCTACCTATATGTTCTCACTTATATCCCACCCCTCATCATCTAAATCTTCCACTCTCAAATAATTTACCCTGACGCTAACCATAACAAAGCAATCCCAACCACCAACTAAAACCATTCCACCACCTATAACTTTTAAGGTGAAAAATACTTCTAAGAAGGCTCCCATCCCTAAAACTATAAACCCATCACCTCTAACACATTTTAATGAATCTTATTTAACCATCCTACAAAGGTTATTTCAAACTTTTTCCATTATCTTATCACCTATCAAACCATTCTACCCTTCCAATACGAAACCCTCCTATTTCAATGATAACTTGATCTATGCATAACTTAGGGTACCAAGACAAGACATAGAGAACTAAAAAACTCTCCAAGGAATTGTTCATAGCCTATATGATGAGGATAATCTATTATTATATGAACCTCTCTTACCACTATTACCAATCCAACCATCAACTCAACCTATCCAAAATTTACCTTCTCCCTCGCTCTCATCCAAGAGTGAAGAGCAAGAACTGAAGCAATTGTCAAACTTGGAAAATCCCCCCGTCCACACTATTCATATGGTTACTCGATCTTAGGCCCAACAGGAAGATAAGGTAAAATCCAAAGTGTACATTATATGGACATACCCTTCAACCCCTTAGCCCATCAACTAAAACCAAACACCTTTATCCTCACCTTCATAACCACCAAAACCCAAAGTGTCTATTTTAAGACCCTCTCCCTTTGACCCTTTTAAATCCATGCAGTGTATTGTGTTGAAACAACTTCACTAGACACTAATGAAAATGAGCCTTTATAATCTAATCAGCACCTCACCTCACCATCATCATGCATTGATAGAGGATTTGCAATATATAGAGGTTCAACTAGATGACCCTCAACCTCTTGTACCCTTTGTTGGAGCCCTCCAACTTTATGCCTTCATCACCTTTTAGGATTCTAAAATACCTCCTATTCACCCCAAGGATTTTGATCATCCCCTCTTTATTACTACGTATATCAATCATTCCAAATCAAAAGGGTAATGATCAATGGAAGATCAAGTATCATCATTATCTCTTCTCATGCTTATGACCAAATTTAGCTTCCCAAGAACATTATGTTGAAAAGTTTAGTGGTCCTTCACTCCTTCAATAATAACATGGAAACTACCTTAGGGATAGTTATCCTCCATATCCACTTTGGACCTCATACAATTCCTAAACTATTTCACATTATAGAGGGAAAGTTACAATACAATGTATTACTCAGATGCCCTTAGATCTAGGCCATGAGTTATGTCCCTTCTACTTTATATCTATGTGTCAAATTTGAGAATGAAGGTCAAGTTATTACCATCAAAGCTGACTCTAGTCCTTTTGCCTCTTACAAGATGTCATATCATCTGAATGATGTTCTTATTCATCCATCATCCACCTCACCATCAACAACTAACAACACCACCTCACTACTAGCCAAAACCTATAGCAGTCCCACCCATAATAGTGATGATGCTTCAAGTAGCTCATTTTTCCTTATTCCTAGATTCCCATATAGGACCCCTTGGAACCCACATTCTAACACCTCTTTCTTGGGGGGTATCATATTTTGGCTTTGGATGCTTTCCATACTCCACAAAAGTATGGGAATCTCAAACATGACCCTTCATATGATCCCAACATTAGAACCATCATCCCTTTTGGGATCCCTAACCATCAAATAAATTTCATCTATAGAGGATTTGATCAGCCACTTCTTATTTTTACCACTACCATCTATTTGACCATTCACCTTTGACTTCTCTTATCTAAACAAACTAGCCTTTGCCAAATCTTACCTTTATAAGTGTGCTTAAAATGGGTTTGGTCTCAACCTTTATGAATAGGGACCTCACAAGCTAGCCATAATCAAAACCCAAAAACCTTGTGAGTTATTCAGCCTATAGTTCATACCACTAGACAAACCCACCTCACCAAAACCCATTGCCACCATTGATGAGGATGTTCCATCTTCACCAACCCCATATCCATTAAAGATTGAAGAATTTTATATCATCCCATATAATTATTTTTTTAATCAATACCATTTGTTTGGGCCCCCCGACCTATCAAAAGGATGGTCAAACTAAAACCCTTCCTCTCATCCATCTTGAAATGATAAAGAGAGATTCTCCTACCATCAACACCATCTAATGTCAAGATAATGATACCATTCTCACCTACCTTAGTGTATGGGATTATTATATCCATAAATACCTTCCTCCTGAGAACCAAACGATGCTAAATGAATCCACTATCGATGTCAACTTAGGTACTTAGGATAACCCCCATATCATCAAAATCAATGAATCCTTAAATTTAATGGAACAATAAGATTACCCTTCTTTCCTTCATGACTATAGAATATATTTTGCTTGATCTTATTAGGAAATGCCTATAATTAACCCTTATATTTCCCTCTTCAACATTATCACCCATCCTAAGGTTAATCTAGTTAAGCAAAATCTTCATAGGATGCATCCTCATATAGCCTTTCTTGTCAAAGAAGAACTTCAACGTCTCTTATTCATCGACTTCATTTAACCCATCAACTATCCACAATGGGTTTATAACATCTTTCCTATTACCAAACCCATAGGGGGACTTTACCTTTGCATTAACTTTCATGACCACAAACTCACTTTCCCAAAGGATGGCTTTCCTTTACCAAACATTGACCAACTTTTTGATCTTAAAAATGGCCATAAGATGTTATCTCTCATGGATGGTTTCTTGGGATATAATCAGATCTTGATCACCCCCAAATATCAACATTAAACTTTATTTATCACTCCATGGGGAACCTTCTATTATAGGGTCATGCCTTTTGGTTTGAAGAATGTTGGAGAAATATATCAGTGTGTCATGACCTACATCTTTCATGATCTCATCCATATAATTGTAGAGGACTATGTGGATGATCTCTTTGGGAAATATAAACACCATAAGGATCACCTAGCCATTCTTGTAATCACTTTTGACTGATTAATCCATTATCATGTTAGGCTCAACCCCAAGAAATGTATTTTTGGGTCTTATCAGGAAAACTTCCTAGCTTTATCATCTCTCTTTAAGGAATCAAAATAGACCCTACCAAAGTTAGAGAAATCTTGGATATGCTTCCTCCTAATAACCTTAAGAAACTCCATAGCCTATATGGGAAGCTCCAATACATTTTTCACATCATCTCCCAGTTATCAGATAGATGTCAACCCTTTTACCATATACTTAAGAAAGACACCTCTTTTAAGTGGACTAAGGAATGTTAACAAGATCTTAATTCAATAAAGGAGTACCTTCTCTCTACACCTATCTTCATCCCTCTTAGAGAAGAACAACCCTTCTACCTCTATATATCCACCATGGACCATTCCTTAGGGGTAATTGTCACTCATCATGATGAACAAAAAAAAGAGCAAGCCATCTACTACATTAGCCACACACTTATAGAATATGAGAATCAGTATACTCATCTAGAGAAAATTTTCCTTGCTTTAGTATTTGTGGCCTCCAAAATCCATCACTACCTTCTTAATCATAAAACCTATGTCATCATTAACACCGACTCACTGAGGTACATGCACTCTAACCATACCAAAACTAGAATATGGCTAAGTGGATCATGCTCCTAGCTAAGTTTGATCTTGATTTCCTTCAAAAAAAATCCATTAAAGGGTAAGTCATCATTGATCAATTGGTTTCAGCTCCTCTACTAGACAATCAACCACTTCCTCTTTCCTTTTTAGATGAGTCCATTAGAGCTCTTTCTCAGGAGGAACCCACCTACCAATTTATTATGTTTTTTGATGGATCCAAATTTCATTGTGGTGGAGGTGTTGAAGTTCTCATTTCCCTCTATGGTGAACCTCTTCCCATTTCCTTTAAACTTGACATCAAATGTACCAATAATGTGGTTGATTATGAAACCCTGGTCATAGGTCTCCAAACCACTGTAGCCCTAGAGGTCAAGATAAATTGTGTCTTTGGTGACTCCCAATTGGTCATCAATCAAGTCAATGGATCCTACCTATGTAATAATGATGTATTACTAAAGTATAAGTAACTCTTAGATGTACTCTTAGCATCATTTAATTACCACCTTATCTAGTCTATTCCAAAAACTACCAACAAGTTCATGGATATAATGGCTTCCCTTGTTTCCCAAATTCCATCTCAACCTACTAAATTTAAACTATTTATCACCATCCATCAATTTATCACACCCTCATATATCATTTCTGACCTTCCCATCATTTATAATGTGGAAGCATCTCCTTTTGACATTTGGTATGACCAAACTTTTAACTACCTTAACCTTGGCATTGTTCTTCCCAACCTTTCAAGGAATGCCCAAACAACCTTTGTTTAGAGTACCTCTCATTACACCATAATAGGGGGAATCCTTTACAAACATGTCTTTGACAACCTCCTTCTCCATTGTCTACGTAGTCATGAATCTCCCCATGCTATTAGGGAAACACATGATAAAATATGTGGGGGACATTTTAGTGGCCTATCTATCAATAAATGTATCCTTTACCTTGGCTACAATTGGCCCACCCTCAATCAAGATTGTTGTGATTATGTAAAGAAGTGTATCAAATGTCAATAGAATGCTAACTTACATCATGTACCTACCTATGACCTTCATGTATCCAAAGACTATTGGCCCTTATCATAATGGGGTCTTGATCTTATTAGGGAAATCAATCCTCCTTATTCATAATGACACTAGTCTATCATTACTACTATTGAATATTTCACCAAGTGGGTGGAAGCCATTCCTCTTATCTCAACTAAAGATAAAAAGATTATCGACTTCATAAATCACCATATCATTTTTCACTTTGGTGTTCCCCATAAGATCATCAATGATAATGTCAAATCTCTTAAAAACAAGAAATCCCAAGGTCTTTGTGATGATTTTGGCATCAAGTTAAGATTTTCCTTGCCCTATCAACCCTAAGAAAATGGGCAAATGGAAGCCTCTAACAAAACCCTCACCAAAATACTAACCAAAGTAGTAAGTGCTTTAGGTTGAGATTGGCGCCTACATATCCCTTTCACTTTATTGGCCTATCAAACTAGCATTCAGACCTCTATAGGTGCAACCCCTTTCTCTCTCATATTTAGAGTAGAGGCAATCTTTTTTCTCAAAGTCTAGATTCCTTCTCTTCACATATATTTTCATGAGATCCTTTTTTAGAGTGATTTTCATTAGGAACATCATGCTCGACTTGAGATACTTGACAAACATCACCTTGTAGTGCTTAATCATCTTCATGTCTATCAATAAAAAATCAAGTGCACATACAAAAAACACTTGAAAGAGCTAGAATTCAATATCAGAGACCTCTTTCTTAAAGAAAACTAGTAGGTAAATAATATGGAGAAAATAAAAAGAGACACATTTAATTTCAATTGGCTTAGACCCTACATCATAAGCCATAAGTATGGATCAGGAGCTTATCATTTGTCTTCTCTCAAAGGAAAACTAGAACTTGAGCCTCTTAATGCTTTGCATCTGCATCCTTTCTTTTGTTAAAGTAGTATTAACCTCACCTTACTATCTAAATTAATCTTGTCACTTGATTTATGATATTTTCACCTACATTCACCTATCTCTCTCCCTTTGAGGATAATTGATTACAACATAGAACCAAGTGATTATCCATCATAATTATAACCTAATATTAAGCATGGATACCATGGCTCTACCCATGACATAGTTCTTATAGATACTTTTCACTTATAATCAAATGGAATCCCCTAATTAGTTGTCTCTCAAACCACTTTCCCTCATCTATCATTAACCTTTTGTGCTAAAATTATTGCCTCCATAAAATTAGACTTCTAATCCTAAATAGACTTGTCCATGTCTAAACTTAGCATTCAAAATCAAATTAGGGTACCAAAATATCACTTGGGTTCATATCTCTAGCATTGCATACTACTCCCTTGAAGGATGGCTTCCCAACAACTAAATTTCTTAAAGATAGATTACTCCCTTGAAGGACAGCTATTAAAAATATAAATTTAGACCACTCCCTTGAAGGATGGCTAACTTAAGTTTGTCAAAAACAAACATTTAAAGTTTCCCACATCGATTAACTTCACCAACCTATCAAAAAAACAAAATAAACAAATAACCCTATGTCAAAATCAAATCAAGAAAGCCACAATCAGCTTCTACATATGGAATTAGTAGACTTCTCACATCAATCAGTCTACACATTATGTTAAGATATGGACTTGTCTATTATAGTTCTTTGGTTACCTATAAAAGGGGCAAGATAACCCATATTATGTTACTATATTACCCATTTCCCCTTTCAACCTATCACTTAATTCCCTTCATACCTTCTCTAAAATCAAGGGACTATGAGCTTACTTGACACAAAGTGATCAAGATACTTTTTTTGCCAACCAAAGCATGCTCCTGCGATGCCTTCAAAAGGCTACCTTTTCATTAAGTCAATCCAAATTCAATTTTATTATGCCCTTACTAATGAACACATCATGCCTTTTTCTTACCCTCTATTCATTAGTTCATGTGGACATATGTCTCATGATTCTTCTCTCTTTTCCACATTTACTATTTTATCTAAACCTAATTTATGTGCTTTCATCATATCCTCATATCACATATCATATCAAAACATTCAAAACATCATTCTCATCAATGCAATAATCCATATACATGATACCATTATGAACCATATCCGTCAACTACATCTTATCCATGAATAAAACATCAAAACCATAAAACATCAATACTCACATCATCACATCATTATCATCAAAACAATAATCATTTATCATAACATCAACAACATAAACCACATCATATAAATAAACATCATAGACCATGTCCTATCTCTACTTCCATAAACATAACACCAATTCAAAACATTAGTACATCACATCTTAACCAACCATGGCCCACATCACCATATAAAATCCTCTCTATGAACCACATCATCATATAGACAAACATCATCAAATAAACGATAATCAAAACCATCAATCACATGTCCAAGAACATATCTATGTACACAAACATTATCCACTATGTATAAACCCAAACATCACCTAAAATATACAAATATTAAAATATTCATCATAAGATCAAAACATCTCATCCCAATCATGTTTCAAATTCCCTCATCACATCATCATATATCCTCATAAAATCATCCATGATCATCAATCAATGAACACATGCATATCATCCATAAACATCATCATAGAGAATGAGACATTGCTATGTACCTAGGGATATGATGTATTGATGTATATGGGTTGATGGAGATGCCGACATGTTTTACACATCCCCTTAGTTAGTTATATGGGTACAATATATTAAGATAATAGAGTAACCTATGGAAGTAATACATTGGGTAATGGTCAGCCTACATTGGATTAGGAGGTTACCCATGCATGAGTTAGATATATGTATATATATAGGGGATGAATATCATGGTAAAGATATCAAGTAAGCATTGAGTATTCTATTGTAAGAGGATATTGGAGGTTGTCCCCTCAAAGAGACATTATGGAGTTATTCCTTCCTAAAGGAGTATTATATGGTGTTTTCCTAACTTAAGGGTATTTATGCATATATTGAATATCAAGATCATAACAAGTGGTATCAGAGCTTCGATTTGGGCAATTTGTGGAGTGAAACCCTAGTTTTGTTTTGAATCATCAATAACTTTTGATTGGTTGTGATTTTTTTCACAAATTTTTTACTAGATATGGATAATATTTCAAATACATCATAGTAAAAAACTCGAGACTTTTTGATTCGTTTTGAAGGAGTTATTACTATTTTAGGGTTTATAATAATTTCGCTACATCTTCCAACATATAAGGAATTTTTATTCGAAATTTTTTCTGGAGATGTAAGCAGATATAATAAAAGTACAGTAAAAAATTCAGAATATTTTGAGTTGTTTGGACTAAATTTTTGTGATTTTATGGATCAGTTTTAACATTTTAGGGTTTCATGAACCTTAATTCTTTTTGTGGATCATGGAGTTGCAAATATTTTTAGGGGAAGATGATATTGATGCTAAAGAATGGTGGCTCCTTTTGGAGAATCATTTTAGAAAAAAATTTGGGCAAAGATGATTAACTCCTTTCTTGTATGGGCCTGCATTAGATTGGTTTGATCAGTTGAGCTGTACAGAAAGGTTTTCTTCATGGAAAGAAATGGAACATATTTTTTTAGATCGATGGGCTATAAAACAAGAAGTAGAAAAAGAAGAATCATTATTAGAAGAAGAAGAAGTAGAAAAAGAAGAAGAAGAAATACAAGAATCAGTAGAAGAACAAGAAGAAGAAGTAGAAGAACCAATAGAAGAAGAAGCAGATGATGATGAAGAAGAAGAAGAAAAAAAAAAAAGAAGAAGAATTAGATGATAAAAGTTAAAGTTATTTGGATCCAAAGAAATTTGAGTCAATTTTTCAATTTCATGGATGCATTCAAAAGAAAAAGGTTATTGTGTCCATAAACCCTACCAGTAAGTATAACTTCATCAACATGAATGTGGCCAAGCATCTACATGTTCAAGCAAAGAATATTAAAGAGGTTCAAGTAGATGGTAAGAATATTTCAATGTTTGAAGATCTGAAGCTCATTATGGAAAAATATGTTTTGCATTTAGATTTTTATGCTTTGGATATGGATGATATGGATATAGTTCTTAGATATCCATGGTTAGAGACTTTTTGAACAATGAATATCAATGTTCAAAAAAAAATCATGAAGTTTTGGTATAAGAAAAAGAAGATCACTTTACAAGATATCATACTGAAAAGGAACCAATAGCAATCCAAGTAGATCACAAGGATGAGATTGCAACAAGTGATGAAGATCATGATGAAGACTTAGATGATATAAATAGACACACTACAAATGAACAATTCATCTACTCAAGAGACAAAGAAGGAAAAGGTGGAAGAGGTAGAAGAAAAGGTGGATAAGGTCAAAGTATTGGAAAAGGTTGAGGTATATAGACACCCACATCATCATGAGAGGAAACAATCATGGAACCAGGTGAGGAAGTGTCATAACAACAATCAGTTTATCTATACAGGAAATAAAATTTCCAATCATTATGGATATGCATGGAATCCAAAGAAAAAATACTATGGCATGTGGAATGAATGGGGAAACCACTATGACTATGCATGGAAGAATACCTACTATGGTCATGGTTGGAATCTGAGTAGTGTAGTAGAATATGGTACATGGAATAAAAAGAGGAATAATTATACTTGGACACCAAAGCAGTATAATTATGATCATGAGTGAAATTAGAGGAGCACAATAAAATTTAGAAACAAGCTTGCAGAGCTATCACCTGCCAAGATCACATATGGATGGCTAGATGATCAAGATTGGAGACAAGTGTGCAATTATTTGAAGCACACTCATTATTTGGGTTCTTCCTATGTTTCGGGGATGAAACATGTCAAGGAGGGAAGGAATACTATGTACATAGGGATATGATGTATTGATGTATATCAGTTGATGGAGATGCTGACATGTGGCACACATTCCCTTAGTTATATGGGTACAATATATTAGGATAATAGAGTAACTTATGAAAGTAATACATTGGGTAATGGTTGACCTACATTGGATTAGGAGGTTACCCATCCATGGGTTAGATAGATGTATATATATAGGGGATGAATATCATGGTAAAGATATCAAGTAAGCAATGAGTATTCTATTGTAAGATAATATTGGAGGTTGTCCCTCGAAAAGACATTGTGGAGTTATTCTTTCCTAAAGGAGTATTATATGGTGTTTCCCTACCTTAAGGGTATTTATGCATATATTGAATATCAAGATCATTACAGACATGAACAAATTATCATTTCATACCAAAACATACATCATGAACATCCATAAACATTACCACATAACTAAAATAATGAACCATAAATTTCATAAACATCATCCATCACTATCTCAAAACATCAAATAAACATAACAAACATCAACACCATCCACATTAATAAGCATCCATAATCATCATAAAAACTCATCATCATATACATCATAATAAAAGTAATACATGTAAAATGAGTATAGATTCCTCAACAAGAAATACATAGAATAATGTATAAATCTCACTCTCTCATATACATCTCACATTATCATCACATAGGCCGATATCAAAATAAAAAATATATACATCACATAATCTCATATTTCATGCCCCTAGGGCACCACTACCACCTACACCTACACCTATACCTACACTACCATCTGGTGGTGGTCCCCCTAATCTCCCTACCTGCCCCACTATAGTGACCCACTATCCTAGAGTAACTATAGATGGACCACCTACCAAGTTGGCCCTATATTCTCCATACCTCATCTTTAATGGAAACTAAGCTAGCACTATCACCTCATAATATGTCAACTCCTCCATCATATCTAAGTACCAAGTCATTGGAATCATATTCGATGGTCTTCTTGTTGGTGTTGTTGCTACTCCTACCCTCTGTCTCAAGCTATCTCTCTCTTCAGTCACTAACCCAAGAGAGATCCTCACTTGATCTCTCTCTCTAGTGAACATCTCCACCTAAACCTATAAAATGATCATTTATCCCTATAAAGTGGCCACCTATCCCTATAATTTGATTATCTAGGCCTATGCTATTACAAATCTTACATGTGCATGTCCATCTTGGCCACCACCCTGAAATGGTTCCCTAATAAGATCCACATCCATGGGCTATTAGCCCCCATCACCCCATCCAAAATCAACCACTACATATTGGGCCTGATACCACATTGCATAACCATCACAACCCCTACATAATCTATTATGGATCTCACCAGTAACTCTTCATGATCTAAAATAACATCTTATGGCTATCTTTAGGAGAAAGAACTCTCCATCCTCCCTCTTATATCTCAAAAAATCTAGTGGAATCCCTTACATGAGGCCAAACTACCTCCAAGCTTAGTTGAATGGAACAAGATTAGTCTCTCCCTCCCACCTCCCATATATCCATTGCCAACTCTACAGTGATAGCATATCATAATTTTACTAGGCCCACCTAGGCTAGCCAAATATGGCCTCCACACTACATGACCCACCACCAGTCCCTCTAAAGTATTTATGAAATAGTTAATATCCCTGGCACCACCACCTATCCCTATTAGCACATAATCTCCTCACCATCATAGTAAACCCACTCTATATTCTATTGGTGCATAGCCATCCCATGGTAGCCCCAAAGGTCTCACCACATGAATGTGATCATATGCCCAGTAGTGAAACATGAACCTAACGTTGATCCCATATTGCCTATGTGTTATGAATGCCTAGAATTCCCTGTAGATCTAGACCAATAACATTAGTACCTACCTAAATAGATTCCTCCCCAACATCATCTCCATAATCACCCCTAGTAATAGGTATGGATATCGATCACTTCTTGAATCTATTAGAATGAAGTGGGACACAACCATCATAATCATAAGCAAGCATCTTTCCCCTAGAGCCCTTTGGTATAGTATCCTATAGCAAATATTATCTACATGATACCTAGCATGGGCCTAATCTACTCCATATATTAGGTTCATGTGGTAGTCCATCTCCTCACTCTCTATGTGATAAATTGTCACCCCCTAAATGGGTATCCATGTAATCATGTACACATCCTATAGTAAGATGCTCATCTCCCTAGTTAACAACAAAAATGTGTTCATAATCAGGTCCCATCTCTTGATGAGGGCCATGATCATAGTCGTATCTTGTGAAAGGTGTTGGTAGTGTCTCATGGCCCCTAGGCTAACCTCTTCTATGTGTCTCCACTCATCATCAGTAATCCCATCATGAACCTTTATGAAGATCTTTGGGACTTGGTCCCTCATCCAAATATGGTCATATGCCTACATAACAATCATATTAACATGCATACTTCTAGCTAAGAACCAACTTACACCTACCTTTTTTAACCTATTCCCATCTAACCCATCACATCTACCATATTACTAATATCAATCAACCAATTTCCCTAATTCACATAATGACTATTCAACACCAACCCTAACACACTATTTTACATGCCTAACATTTATTTTACCTAACTATACCCACTAACCATTATAACAACATCTATTATCCTATCAAACCTACCTTTGACCTTTCAACCCACTTAACAAAATTATTTAATGTTTCAACAACACTTTCCAACCTTAACAAAACTTTCAAAACCATTGCTACACACACCTTAACAAAACCTTTCAACTTCAACAACTTTTACACACTTCATAAAAATTTATATACGTTCCTTCAAAATTTTCCACACACAAACATTATTACAAAACTTTCACCTTTCCCACACTTCAAATAAAAAACATTTCAGAACCTCTTTAAACCATTTAAACACAACTTTACAAATACCTTAAAAACCTAAATAACCTTTCAACTTATTTTTAAAAAATTTCAACCTTTAACAACCCTTTAAAAAAGATTTAACTATTTTTACAACTTTCCAAACCATAAAGAACATTAAATCTTTTCTACTACCTACTTCCCTAACCCTTCAATCACCAATGGTTCATTAAACTATCAATGGTCCCTTAGGATCCTTTTACCCCTATGATCCACCGTCAACTCTCACTCAACACCTGCACTCACCCCCTCATAACAGTCCACCTCAACAAGTTCAAATGAAAAATGCTAAAACACATAAACTCTAGAGTACGAATCACCAAGGTTAAGATGTCAAATGGTAAAAATTATTATACATTTTTACTTTTTTTGTCTTGGCTTTTTAGGGTTTTTACCTAACCATCAATGGTCGACCCTGAGGACCTGACTAATGATGGTCAGTGCTCCTAAATTTTAACATTTTATTACACCCCACCTAGTTCATAGCTTTTGTATCTCATCTAATCTCCACTCCACAACCACTTGACCTTTCAAATATTACCCTTCTCTGACCACCCATTTGACCACATCCATATCCACCTCAACCTTAACTATTTTTGACCTACTTGGCCATCTTAACCACATTGACTAACCTTGTCATGTTGAACTTTTTCACTTTACACCACCTCATGCATGACCTGACCATTTGTGTTTTTCAAGGGAGCACTTCCTACCTTGGATACCTATGATAAACATCAACCCTATCTCAATGACTTGATGGGAACAAATTTATCAACTATGACAAATGTTTTGGATCGATTACCCCTATCATATGTCCCTTTAGAATTGACCTTATTTTTACCAACATTGGCAACTTTAGTCTTTGCATGATCTTGACTATCACACTTAGTCATATTTTGTGTGCATGTTTGTGTTTTAAATGAGCAACCTTTTTTGTCACCCACTTTATGCTTCACTATCTACCATTTATCAAACCCTAACCTAATTCATTTTCCCCTCATCAACTCTTAGTTTGAGGGGGAACATATCCTCCCATACTCAAATAAATCAGACCTTAACCAATAATATATTTTTGTTTTTTAGCTTGTTAATTTAAGTTTCATAATAAAAATGGGCAAAATTTATACACTCAAAAACTTCACATGATAGTTTTAGATGTCAA
Organism: Torreya grandis; assembly: GCA_037957365.1. Taxonomy (NCBI): domain Eukaryota; kingdom Viridiplantae; phylum Streptophyta; class Pinopsida; order Cupressales; family Taxaceae; genus Torreya; species Torreya grandis. Next base: position 380,125 of record JARHVA010000642.1, on the reverse strand, counting down.
AATGCCTTGGACCCCTACTCGACCTTGAAGCCACTTGACCACCTAGTTAACTAAGCTTAGTTACTAACTTATACCTTTGAACACCCCTTTAATCAACCAGTTTTTAAACCTATCTTCACCCATTTTTTCTTAGGCACTCGATTGTCAATGATTAGCATAAATATCAATAATTATCCTAACTATTGATGGTCAGGTCTTTAACCTACTTTAAAGCATTAATAGTTGTATACTAGATGAGTAACTTCCTTCTAAATAACAAGCTACTTTAAAACTATTATAAATCATCATAAATAGTAACTTTATCCCCTATCTAATTAGTAACTTCCTCCTACTCCATTAGTAACTTCATCTTATAAAAGGAGAAGAGTAGGAGGTGAAATGGATCCACGTCTAAGTTATAAAATCTTCTTACACATAGGTATCCAGCCTTCCTTTAGTAATAAAGAAATAGTAATAGAGATCCAAACCTCTATTTGAGTTACTCTCGAGGCCAAAGTACTACCACTCTAGCCAAATTTCTCTAGCCTTCCACCATCAGTAATCTAGCAAGTTACAAGTAACTTTTTACTTATTTCTTTGTTTTGATTTCATTCCTAACCCTCTTAAACTTATTAGACTTATCTCCCAGCTTCCCATATCTAACTAGACCCATATTCAAATCCCCACCTAATCATTTATCCAATCTATAATTCCCTTTTGATAATTTTCAAAAACACATAGACAACCACTGATGGTTAGCCCAATCACTGATAGTCACCTCAACTATTGATGGTTACCCAATCACTAATGGTTAGCCCAACCAATGATGATTCACCCAACCACTAATGGTCACTATGGTAGAAAATAATATCATGTTATTTTCAGCCCCTTAATTCCAACCAAACCCTATTTTCTATGTTCTTACCTATTCATAGATCCTTCCTTGATTTTTTGAACCTAACCCCAATTATCTTAGCATGAGTATTGACCCACTCTGGCTACATTTAGACATTTTCTTTGAATAATCATTTTACTCTCTTCTTCTTTCATGCATCTACCTTCACTTTATTGAATTTAAGTATTCATTCTTTTCATTTACATCAACTTAATTATTATAAATAGTGGATTGACAGCCTCCTATCAAGCATAAGCTTCTTAGGTCTAGCTCATGCTAGGTAGTCCACTTAACTATTTTGCTAATAACCCCTTTTATAGTGGCTTTCTTATATATAGGTTATTCCTTCCAATCCAAATATGAATTCCTAACATCATCTAGATCATGCATGCACTTTTACCAGGTATTCCTTTACACACCTCTTTTACTAATTTCTTACTTGCTTTTAAATTAAAAAATGAGAAAAAATTAAGAGAAACAGATGTATCTATGAGAGTTTATTGCTGGAGATGATATAATACCCCAAATAGGTATGCCTTAACAAAATTCTAAGTTTTGATGAATGATGCACAAGCAAATTTGGGATGTTTGATGATTTTTAGGCTTAGTTTTCAATGGTTGGTAGGATTTGGTCTGAAATCTAGTTGAAAGCTAGTTGTGGCCAATTTTAGGTGTCTATGATTTTCCCACATTTAGGAAGGTGTTGCAAGATATAGGCATAGTAATGTATTCTCAAAGAATTAAAATCTCTTGTATGCCTATTACTTCAATAGAAATGGATAAGCTCTAGATGCCCCCTTAAGGGAGTGGTTGATAAAAAGGGTCAGTGATAGGTCCCTCAAAAGAAGGAAAATTATTGGACCAAAAGGTAAAATGGGGTGTAAAATAATAATTTCTCTATAGGTGGTTATAATTAGTGGTATGGTGTGTTGCCCCTTTTGGGCAAACAAACAGGATGATTTTCCAACAAATGATTATAATCATTAGCATAAGTAGCATTAAAAAAGATAATGATTTTCCCAAAGGTGGTTATAATAATTAAAAAATGGATAAGGGTAACAAAAGGATGATTTTCCCAAAGGAAGTTATATTAATTAAAAGGGAAAATAAGGATTTGCCCACAAGCAGTTATAATCATTAGTGGGATAAAAACATGGCCCATTTGGGTGGATAGAGATAATGGTTTGACCAAAGGAGGTTATAATAATTATCATAATAAAAACATGCCCCAGTTGGGTAGAAGAAAGATAATAATTTTACCAAAGGTGGTTATAATCATTAACCTCTAGATAGATCCAAACACAATGATTTACCCATAGGTAGTTATAATCATTGGCTCTATAGGTGGGGTGAGATACAATGATTTTCCTATATGTGGTTATAATAATTGGTTGAATGATGGGAGTATGATGTAAAATTTGATAATGGGGCTTACGAATTGAATCTGTACTCATGGAGTAAGTGTAAGCTAGTACAGAGGAAAAAGATGAATTTGGTCAACCTGCTAGTATGGAGATGCACCTCTTAACTAATGAAGATCAAAATTCATTTATGATATAATTACTCTATATGTGGGAAATGATTTAGGGAGTGTTGGAGGATCTATATTTCACCCTAGATGATTAAAGGATTGTTTAGGTCCTCTACTCAAATCTCATCCAACATGGGAATGACCTTAGGCTGTGGGTTACCTAATTTTGGGTTAGACCTCTAGGATTTTTAATGAGGCTAACTCCTCAGATATGATAATTTGAATCTCTCTTATTGAAAATTAATATATTTGGATGAAAAGGGGAGAGAATTCATGAATTAAAACCTACCTTAAGTGTGGTGATTCACCAAATGTTTGATGATCCACTCTCAACTTGGACACTTTAATGACTACTAATGAATGCAATGAGGACAAAGATTGATCATATTATATGATAGAGTTACAAACATGAGTACTTTGTATGAAGGTTGAAAAGAGACCTAAAACTTGAAGGATAAAAATAAATAGGTCTATGTAAGATGTTATAGACTTATGACACTTCAATAGAAACCTCACTAGCCAACACTTCACACAACCTACAAGAAACTAACAATCTTAAAGTAAGGTATGAAGTATCTACAAATGATGAATATATAAAATACATTCTATAAATCAAACTTCATTAAATTACACTTAGCATTAAACTAGAATCTAAAAATGTCTTATATTACTTCAACGAGTTTACAAAGTGATTTTAGCAGAGGTTTATTATACCTAGTCGAGGGATATAAATCAAGAGTTGAAAGCTAGTATTTATAAGAATAAATAAGGTAAGAGAGAGAGAAATTTGTATTAAAAGGGTCATTAATGAGGATAATTCCATTCATAATGACCACCACCATAATCCTTCTCAATCCTTTTACTACATTAATGTCACTATATCTTTCTCTATCATGATGGAGAATATGAAGATCAAGACCAGTTACAAGAAGCAATCCCCACCACCACATGGATCTTTCTCAAGATCCTCTACATTAATGCCCTTAAATTTTTTCATCAATCATGCTTGATGTTCTTCTCATTACCAGGAAGTTACTTGAGCTTGTTCATTGATGTTCTTTCTAACATTCCTTGTATAGTCACCATTCTACCATTGCTTATAGATATTGAATATAGATCTATTATGGATTAAAAAAAATCAACCTATTGATTTTCATATATCTATGATTGAAAATGAAGATCCATAGGCTAATATTTATTAGATCTAAATGAGATGTAAAACCCACATCTAAAATCTCTCAAAAATATTTACAAGGCTTTAATGGTATTATATTGATTTATAGGGCCTACTCTTGGTTATCCATATCATGTTTGATCTTGCATTTATATATTTCAACTATTCGAGGTGGAGAGATCCTTTATCCAACATGTCTACCTTCATGGCATCCTCTGGCTCAACCCAAGTCAAATTCATTTGAAGTCCCTTAGATTTCAAATTTTGATATCAACCATCAATCCTAATCTAGGCTTCCCATATTTTGCTAACTATCAGCTCTTCATTCATCCTCAAGATCCTTCTATCAGCCCTTTGATTTCTTAACCTCCTATGCACCATAGATATTTCTCTATACAAATGAATGTGAGCCAAATATATTATATTAGCCTAACATGATTGAGACATTTTTTACCTTCTCATTTATCTTTAATATTTGCTAACGTTTTGGCACACTGCTCACTATTGATCTACTTTGTATGATTATATGTGCACCATTGATCTTCCTACACCCACTAACCTTGTCAGTCACCATGCATCATTAGATATCTATTCAAGAACCTAAGATCTTGACAATTTTCATTGATGCATTTATGCTAACTTTTTGACCTAAAGTTCACCATTGATCTTCAATGTATATCAAATATTTTCCATTAGATCCTAAAGACCCACTAACATCTAACTAATCATCACTCACCATTAGATTTGATCTTAACTCCCAATATTTGGACTTTTTTCATCTTCATGTTCAACCTGGGGACATTTCAATCCAAATGGATATTTATTATATATTTAACTTGACATCCCCATGAACATTCCACTATGTAAGTTCAACTTTAAATACATGTATCTTAAGATGGCAATCTCATCAAGACACCAAATTTTTTACAGCATAATCTAGGTATGAAAAACATCATGTTCATGTAATATTTTATCCTAATAGGTTTCTTGAGCAAACTTATTTAATGCACAATCAATCTAACATGTTCATTTATCTATGATGTGCCAAAATATTTTGGTTGTTCTAGACTTGTGCATGAACTATTTCTTGATCTTTCAAAGCTGAGTCTCTAGGTCTTGTGCCAACTAATTCCATGATCTTGGATGCATTGATCACCATGAAAATCTACTTCCTCAAAATTTGATAAACTATACTTTAAATTTCCTTAAAGTGTTTCAAAATCTTATAAGCTACATGTGATCTTTAGACCTCTAATTCCATATATAACTTTGTTCAAATCATTAATTCAAGCAAAAGCTTGGCATGTGGGCCAAATTGGCCAACATTTCTAGTGACTCAACTAGCTTGACCAACCTACTAGTCATGGAACCTAGAATTTGATCAAACTTGTTCATGATGACTAGACACATGAAGTATTACTCACAAAAGGATTATACCTAACTCCTAAAAACACTTTGAATCAAAGGGACACATGAAAATAATAATAAATAAATAAATAAAACACACCAAATAACTAAAGAAACAACAAATAAATAAATGTGCAAGAGCACTTGGTGGTAAAGATAGACCTATCTACCTATATACAAAGATCATGAGACAATACTAGTAGTATAATTTAAGATACCTCCCATTGATGAGGATGGGAAGGATCCCTCTATTCAACCTAATGATATCAAAGGCATTTATTTCCTTACAACCTATAATAACATAAGGCCCACTCCAAAGACTATCAAACTTGGAGTGTTTTCTTGGTTTTGCATGGTCCTCATCCCATTTACAGACTATGTCACCTTATTGTAATGTATTTGAGGATGATCTCTTCTCAAATGACCTCTTCACTTGGTGTTTATTGGACCCAATAATGTGTATAGTAGTGTCCCTTATCTCTTATATCTATCTTAGCTCATTCAACCTTATTTACATGGCATCATCTTCTAGGAGCTCAAGTTGATGTGAAAACTCAAATGCAGGAAGTTCAAAAGATATATGAAGTTTTGCCTCTTTCCAATATACAAGAAGGTATGGGGAGTGTTCATTATATTTTTTAGGTGTCACTCTATCTACCCATAGGGTATTTCTTATTCTAGTATGTCACTCTCTTTGACCAACTTCTATAGTTCTCTTAATAATCCTCAACAAGTTCTTATTTGTGGACTTTTCTAGTCCATTGCCCTATGGGTAATAGTTAGAGGATGCCTTAAGATAAATTCCATGTGAAAGATCCTACTCACATACCTCATTTATATTGAAGTTCAATGCATTTTCATAAATGATTGTAGAAGGCACACTGAATCTGGTCATAAGGCTATCATAAAAGTCTAAGATAGAATCTTCGTTAGCTTCCTTGAGGGAAATTTCTTCAACCCACCTTATAAAGTAGTCTATAGATTTAATGATCCATTTATGTCCTTTATTTTTGGAGGTTGTATCATCCCTATGAAATTTAATCCCCATTGCATGAAAGTTTTTTCTACTTATATGGGTTGCAAGGGAAGGGCAACCAATTTCTATTTTCCAATAAATATTGCACATTTTAGGCATTTCCTTACCCAAGAGTGTGCATATATAAACATTATGGGCCAAAATTACCTAGATATAAGATAATATAAGTTGTGGTCTTGGAATAAAAGTTCCCACCAGTTGGACCATCATGGAACTACTCAAGAAACTTGTCTATTTGACATGATTCCACACACCTCAAAAGTATGCCTCTTATGTCTCTCTTGAAAATTAGTCCATCTATTAGGACATAAGGTATACTTTCCAAATTGAAGTGCCTTCTCTTGGCCCTATCTAGTCCCATAGGACATTGGATTGACTCAATAAATCTAAGTATATCATGTGTCTAACTGAAAGGTGTGTTATCTATAACTACCTATTGGTTGTCATGGACTGCCAACACTTGATCTTTATCTTATTTTACCTATGTTGAAATATGTTAACATAACCCTCTTCCCCTTAATTTTTTTTAATTTTAAATTAAATATTGTACTCCATGCATTTTTTCACCCATCTATCTTTTTTCTCATTGAGGTCTTTGTTGAGTATAAATTCTTTAATACTTAGGTGTAAGACAATGAGTATGATCTTACTATTCGAAACCATGTGCCTAAATTTCATCAAACCTATTATTACTACAGGAACATGTTTCTCTACAAATATATACCTCTCCTCATACCCGTCTAAGGCCTGACTGAAGAAAGAAATAGGCTATTCCAAACCTTGGTCATTATACTACATGAACACGGTAGAGATTGTACCCAATGTAGAGAAGGCATACAAGTAGAATTCTTTGTTAAAATTAGAATTAATAACTATAAGGGCATGATATATGGCCTCAAAACCCCTCTTATCTTCTTTATTCCATGTGAACTCTTTACATTTTCTTAACATGTTAGTAAGAGTATTGACCATCTCTGCAAAGCTTAGGACAAACCGTTTTACACAATTAATATTTCCTAAAAAGCTATGTAGACCTTTATTTTGCTTGGGCAAGGGTAAGGATAAGATGGACTAAAATCTTATAGGATATATGTAAATACCATCCTTGGACACTACATGGCCTAATAAGCTACACTTATTAATACCAAATATACATCCAAATTTTTTGTATCTTTCAAATACTAACCTCAAGTGAGTAATGTGATTAATTGGGCCCTTTGAGAAAATAGTGATGTTATCTAGGTATATGAGCACCATGTTATTGATCAAACCTTTAAAATCAACATCCATTACCCTATGGAAATTTTCTCTAGCATTGGATAGTCGAAAGAGTATTTTCATATATGCATAAGTGCCCCACTTTGTGGTGAAAGTAGTCTTATGCATGTCTTCTTCCTTGACCATAATATAATTATAACTAGAGTAGCCATCAAGAAATGAGAATCTTTGAGAACCTGCCACCTTTTAAATAATCTAATCCATTGAGGGTAATGGGTAATGATATTTTAGGGATACTTTATTGAGGTCTCTAAAGTCAACACATAAACATATTTCCCCATTCTTCCTCACTAGAACAAGGTTTTCCACCCATGAGGAATGTTTAATGGGGAATATTATCTTTGATCCAATCAATTTAAATAGCTCTCTTCTCATCAAATCCTTCACTTTTAGGTTGGTAGGCCTTTATTTTTGCCTGATTGGTTTTACATTTCTCTCTAGTTCAATGGTATGCTGTGAAATCTTAGGATCAAACCCCTTCAAATCTTTGTATTCCTATGCAAATACATGAGATAAATTTTTTCATAAAGTAACAAATACATCTCTCTTCTATTGTTTTAATCTTTCCTAACTTCAATAATTTATCCTTGAAGATCTCTATTTTTCATAATGTTCCTCCTTGGCTGAGATACATGCCTTACCTCATCTCAATTGGTCATATTCATTGAGGATGATTTACAATGTCACAATCCCCTTATGAAGCTTGTTAGATCTCAACTGCACTATTTTATCATCATATTGGTGTTGGACTTTGTTTTGGATCTTATGGTAGAATTATAACTTTTGCATCAGAAAACATATAATTTGGTCATCATTATCAAACACCTACCAACTCATCTCATTATCAAGTATAATTGGCCTACATATGACCTTGATATTTTATTAATTTTGGTTGCCTTTGACTCTCTATACAACCTCATCATGATCTCTAATGTCTACAAGCCTATTTACATGTTGATTTGCCTCTTTTGGTATGGATTGTATATTAAATGCCATATTGAATGCCAAGAAGTCCTATATGAGATCCCATACACAATGCTTGTAAGCTTTTAAATGATGGTTCTTGACTGGAATTATGCCTCTCACATATTTCATAACCAGATCACTATCACCCTTCACTTGAAGAAGTTTAACACCTCTTCTTCTTACCTCTTTCAAACCATGTAAAAGATATTCATATGTAGTTGTGTTTGAAGTGCAATTAAATTGAAATCTTACAGCTAAATAGTACATCTGACTTGAGGGTGAAACCAACATGGTTCCATCTCTAATACCATTCTTTGACCTTGAGCTATCAAATAATAAAATCCATAGACCATATTTCTCTTGAGTGGTGTTAGTTAGGAAAGGGATAACAACACCGACCTCATGCATACAATACACCCCTAAGCCTACTTCTTCAATATTAGTGTAGGAATCAAATCCATGCTTGTCAGCTACCCATTCATTTAGGTACAAGTTTGAAATTCCTTTAATATGATCATGAGGCTCTTGTTCACTAACATTTTCATCATCTTCAACTATGTTACAATTGACATTTGCAAGGTTAGGCATATAGGTCTCTAAATGAAACACAGAATAGTGACCTTAGTCCCATATTTGGTCCTAAAAACCATGTATGACTAGTTAGAGGATGAATAACCCCCAATTTTTGTAGTAAAGTCCCTAGATATGCATAGGAAAAAATATGGGGGTAGGTCTATAACCATTACATCCTAGGTGATGACACCATCTGGACAAGCTACCAATGTGATCTTAAGATATTTCAATATACTTACTATGTTAGTGTGGGAAGCATCCAACTAGAGAACACCTTTTTCATTAGGCACACACTTAAGCTCAAGCTTATCTATTATGGATTTAAGCATAATTGAGGTTGAAGTTCCTGAATCTACCATAAAATTGTGCACTAATCAATCCCCTATGATGATTAAAAATTAGAATAGAGGGGGTTTGACAACCTTAGGGGGATGAACAACATTATGAACTTGATCTTGACTAGGAACTTGAATTTGAATAGGAACTTGATCTCGACTACTAGTAAAAATAGTGCTCACCTTATCATTTGTCTCATTCACATGAGAAGGCTTGGAGAGATCTTACTGAGGGATCTCTTTCTCATACATGGACATAGTGACATTAGCCTTTTTCATATGATCTAAAATATTGAAAGGAAGACTAGTACCTTTAAACTACATCTTGAAAGTAGAAGTATCACCTAGCAATTGAGTGACATGAGGAATAAAAGGAGACTTTCGTTGTTGCCTATGATGTTGAGGTATTGGTTGAGTTATAGGATCTATATTTGAAGTGGTAAGATCTGAATGAATTGTGTAAGTGTTGAATAAGCCTTATGATTCCCTAAATTATCATCCAACATCCTCCTCTTAGCCCATGTATTGGTTTTAAATGGTCCATCTTCCCTTTGAGTAGTCTACCCCATGTTTACTACTACATGCTCAAACATATGCTCCCTTTCTTGAAATTTTATACACATGGTGTCAACTGGTGCTTTAACCATACTCCCTTGCTATTGAATTTGAGCTTTTGATGATGTCATGGTAGACATGTTATATTGACTTATTGGAGGGCCTTTAGGTGGAGAAGGCATTGTGTTATGGCCTTAAAATAAAGGAACATGTTTCCAAAGAGGATCCTGATACATTTATCCACTTATAACCATTACCATCTCATTAGACTACCCTCTTGATTGTCATTAACCCTCTTGTGCAGGGTTATTTTATGTGAGGACTAAGGCTCTTGAGTTACTTACAACTATGGGGTTATAACTATTATAAGATCTACCTTGAGTAATTTTTCCTTGGACTTATTGATTTGATGGATAAGGGGGTCTATTTTAGGATTGAGTAGGGTATTGGTCTTAGAAGGACCTTGGTATGGCCTATAAGAAGTCTATTGTTGTCTCTCTAGAGCCACTAGCTTATTTTTTATGCCTTCAACAAGCTCTCGATCCTTAAAAATTTGTCCACTTGACTATCATCAAGCTGGGTTTGATTATTTGGAGTGGGAAATAGATCAATGGTAGGTGGGGTTGGTGGAATTTAAATAAAAAGTGGCATGAGAGGTCTTGGCATGATTTTTCCTACTTGTATCAGATAGTTTTTTGCCCTTGTACCTATCTCATAATCCCCAAGCAAAGTTATCCCACCCATAAATTAGATCGTGATTGCAATGTTTGAATTAAATTCTCTAAAATAGTAAATAAAATCATAATTGGGTGTGGGATTAATGATGACAAGGATCCTATCCCAAGTATTTTTAAATCTATAGTTGAAATCAACCATAGATCCATGGGGTACCCTCTTGATTGAGGTTAGTTGTTCAACAAGTGACACATGGTCACTTCTATCTTAAAAATTTTCACATAAGAACTCACCAAACTCATGCCAAGTATTGATTTAGGTAGTAGCTATACTTATATACCATTACAAGGATTTGCCTTTCAATGATGTGGTTAGTAGTATCATGGCTACATTCACTTGCATAATGTTATGTACTAAATAAAGGTTTTCAATGTCAACTATGTGCTCTACAAGGGTAGTGGAGTTTTCCCTTGTAAATTATGGTAGATTCTTCAAAGAGGTAGTATGGATATCATCAATTTGTTAAAGGTTAAGATGGTTTCCACCATTGAAAGGTGCAAAATGTTATATTCTAGGCCTTGCCATTTTCGTAATGGGGGTTGCATTTCTTAAAATAATAGGATGACAAAGAGAATAATATTTCTTTTGGGGATAAGGACCTATCTTATTGAATCTTAATATTTTATATGAAGTAGAAGTTATTTCAATGAATTAAAAGGGAATACCTTTACTAGATGGCATTATAGTAACCTTTGGAATGAGAGGTCTTGTCTAAATGATGCTATGAACTTTACAACTTGGAGAATTTTTAGCTTCTAATGATGGTGGATGTCTTCCTCTACTATGAATACTTCTTCTCAACTTTAGAATTTGGTCACTCCAAAGATAATGTGTCCCACCTGGCATACTAGAAACTATTGGAGGTTATAGATTACACCATATCTAATCAAAGGATTATTTAGGTCCTCTACTCAAATATAATCCAACATGGGAATGACCCTAGGCTATGGGTAACCTAATTTTGGGTTAGACCTCTAGGATTTGTAATGAAACTAACTCCTTAGATATGATACTTTGAATCTCTCTTCTTGAAACTTAATCTATTGGGATGAAAAGGGGAGAGAATGCATGAATGAAAACCTACCTTAAGTATGGTGATGCACCAAATGTTTGATGATCCACTCTCAACTTGGACACTTTCATGACTACTAATGAATGCAATGGGGATAAGGATTGATCAAATTCTATGACAAAATTCCAAACATGATTATTTTGTATGAAGGTTGAAAAAATATCTATAACTTGAAGGATAGCAAGAAATAGGTCTATATAAGATGCTATGGACTTATGACACTTCAAGAGAAACCTTATTAGCTAACACTTCACACAATTTGCAAGAAACTAATAATCTTAAAATAAGGTACATGATGTATCTATAAATGATGAATATACAACAAACATTCTATAAATCAAACTTTAATATACTTAGCATTAAACTAGAATCTGAAAATGTCTTAAATTGATTTAAAGAGTTTACAAATTAATTTTAGTAGAGGTTTGTTATACCCAGCTGAGGGATACAAATCAAGAGTTCAAAGCTATTATTTATAGAAATAAAGAAGGTAAAATAGAGAGAAATTGGAACTAAAGGGGTCAATAATGAGCCTAATTCCACTTAGAATGACCACCACTACAATCCTTCTCAAGCCTCCTATTTCATTAATGTCACTATATATTTTTATAACATGATGGAGAATGTGAAGATCAAGACCAGTTGTAAGAATTAATCCCCACCACCACATGGATCCTTCTCAATCTCCTCTACATTAATGCCCTTAACTATTTTACTCAATCATGCTTGATGCTCTTCTCTTTACTAGGTAGTTACTTGAGCTTCCTCATTTATGTTCTTTCTAACATTCCTTGCACAACCACCATTTTGGAATTGCTTCTAGATCTTGAATATAGATCTATTATGGATGAAAACTAATCACCCTATTGATTTTCATATATTTATGATTACAAATTAATATCTATAGGATAGGGTATCTTAAATCTAAACAAGATGTAAAACCCACATCTAGAAGCTCTCAAAAAGATTTACAGGGCTTTAATGGCATTAGATGGCTTTATAAGGTGTGTTCTTGATTATCTAGATCATGTTTGATGTTGCATTTATGTATTTTACCTACTCAAGTGGTGAGATCATTTTTCCAATGTGTCTAGCTTCTTGGGATCCTCTGGTTTAACCTAATTCAAATTCATTCTCCATTTGACATCCGTTAGCTTTCAATTTTTGATATCAACCATCGATGCTAATCTAGGCTCCCCATATTGTGCTAATTGTCAACTCTTCATTCATCATTAGGATCTTGTTGTCATCCCTTTGACTTCTTAACCTCCTACACACTGTATATCTTTTTTTGTAAAAATGAACATGAGCCATAGATCTTCTGCCAACCTAATGTGTTTGAGATACTTGTCACCTTCTCATTTGTCTTTATGATTTGATAACTTTTTTACTTACCACTTTCAATTGATCTGATTTGTATATTTACATAAATGCCATTGATCTTCTTGGACCCACTGACCTTTTCAGTCATTATGCATTATTATATATTTTTTCAAGCACCTGATATCTTTACACTTGTCATTGATGCCTTCATGATGACATTTTGACATGGTGTTTATCATTAATCTTTGATGCATGATCAAATACATGCTATTGGATCCTCATGACCCACTAATATCTATCATATCATCACTACTATTAGATTTAATCTTAGCTCCCAATATTTAGACACTTGTCAACTCTACATTCAACTTAGGGACATTTGAATCCAAATGTCTATTTACCATAGCTTTAACTTGATTTCCCCACAAACATTTCACTCTACAAGTTCAACTTTAAATACCTTTATCTTGAGATAACAAGCTCATCAAGATACCAAATTTATAGAGCATGATCTGGGTATGAAAAACATCATATTTGTGTAATATTTTGATGTGAGAGGCTTCCTAATCAAACTTATTAAATGCAAAATCAAGGTGAACCATTTATTTATGCATGATGTGACATGATGGTTTGGTTCTTCTAGACTTGTACTTGAATTATTGCTTGATCTTTTAAAGCTCTGATTAGTCTATGGGGCTTGTTCAAACTTGCTCCATGATCTTAGCTATATTTATCACCATGAGAACCTTCTTTCTCAAAATTTTAAAAACTACACTTTAAGTTTACTTAAAGTGTTTCGAAAGCTTTGCAATCTACATGTGATCTTTGGACCATTCATTCCATCTAGAACTTTGTTTACTTCATTAATTCAAGTAAAAGTTTGGCATATGGGCCAAATTAGCCAAAACGTAGATGAGGAATTTTTTAGGTGCCAAAGAGAATTAAAATGGATGCATTACTTATGAGATTTATCAATATAATTTTTGTTACATCGTGTGATGGTATTCATCATAATATAAAACCATGATAACTAATTCAAAACATGCATAAGGACTGACTCTCGATCTAATGAACAATTAAAAATAATGCACCAATGATAAAAACCATGATGTAAATGTTGACATATGAATATGGATAGACATAAGTATAATTCATAAGGAATCACCTAATGAACATAGAGATACTAAGTCAAGGCATGACAATGAAAAGATAAAACACCAAGAAATAGAAAAGATAGATAGAATGAAAAAAAAAGGAATAAAATTTAAAAAAAATAAACAATGGTTAATCAAAATGTTATTAAAAAAAATAATAGAAATGGTGATTAACATTTCCCTAGGCCATTGGATATAATGAAACAAATAAACAAAAATGGGGGAAATAGAAGAAAAGGAAGGGGGTAGCTAAGCTGACTCCAGATGCATTAGGCATGTAAACATTATCTACATAGTTATATGGATGTAATGTCCAACATAAACTTCAATCCAAATGTAGTTATCTTAGGATAGGGGATATAAGAAATAAATGAGAATAAAAACATGATTGTGTTGTAGAGGAATATGGGATTGGGCTTTCAAAATGGTGAGAGCATGGGAAATTAGGCCTGTAAGGATGGTGAAACTAAATGATAAGTGGTTTCTTGTGAAATATCTAGGGATCCTCAATTATTTAAGGTAATGAAGTGGTTAATGATGATTTTTATGATTTTAAGATAGTTTTTCTAATGTTTTTTTAATTTTCTAAGCATATTAACTTGATTGAGAATGATTATGATACTAAATGATCCAACTCACAAAATAATGAGAGTTAAAACTAAAATTTCTTGAAAAATGGTGAGACCATGGCAAAGGGTGATTCAATTAACCTCAACATGAATCTAACACTACCTACATTGTCCCAATATGGGACCTCAAGTCACTATAGTTCCACCTATAATAGTTAAATCTGACTAGGTAGCAGTAAATTCTCAAACTAGATGAATTAGGCAAATGGCATAGTATGGCATAAGAATGGCAAGGTGGGTCTTCAAGGCATGATAAAGGAGTTACTCCTAATTTTCCCATATAAAGGTATAATTAGTAAATAATGGCATAGATCAATGATACTAATTTTTCCATAGATGGTTGTAATTAGTATCATGATGGTGGCACTCTGATTTTCTCAAAGGTGGTTATAATCAATAATACTTAGAATGAAATGAAACAAGAAATGAAGGATGAAATTACCAAACCACTATCATACTAGCCCAAAATACTACCTTTTTCTAAAATACTAAATTACCTACTGAAACTTGATCTTAATTTCTTCATTGAAGGTGCCTAGAGAACCAATGGAATGGAACCAAGGCCAAAGAGGTTAGGTAAAGAGGTCAAAAAAAATTTGGTCGATAGGAAAGGTATGGTATAATCATATGGTACAAATAATAATGTCAATATTATGGTACAATGGAAATGTGCCTCATAGAAAATATTTTAGAAGTTTTAAGTGAAGTAATACTTGAGGTATATAATGTTCACTAGCTCATCAAGTTCATCCCTATCTAGTGTAATGAGCTTAGATGCTTTGGAACCATAATTTGAAACAATGATATAATGGCCTACCTAGTTGGGTTTGAACTTTCCATTTTTCTTCTTATCAACCTTGGTATTCTATTGGTTTTATTTAAGAATAAGACCCCAATTTCAAATTATCCATGTTTGACCCATTAGTTACAGTGGCCATGGAGTCTATTTTGGTATGCTTGAAGGTTATTGATAATAGCCATGCACTTCTCATCAAGTATCTATAGGTCTTTCAAGCGAGCTAATTAGTAATCTTCATCATCTAGGACATGTTTCAATGAAATGTGTAGAGAAGGTAACTCAACCTCAATGGGAAGAATGGTTTCAGTACCATAAACTAGGGAATATAAAGTGGCTCCTATTGGGGTATGGTAATTAGTGTGGTATGCTTAAAGGGCATAGAAAATTTGGAAGTACTAATCATAACCAACATCATTGACAATATTTTTAAAGATGTTGACAATGATTATTTTTTATGCTTCTACTTGGCCATTACCTTGTGGGTAATAAGCAGTATAAAAATGTTGAGTAATATTGTACTCAGCATAAAGTGTTTTGACATCCTTGTTTTTTAATGATCCATAATTATCAAATATAATGTCAGATGGGATACCATAGAGGTAAATTATGTGGTTGAAGATGAATTTGTAAATATATTTTCCATCACATAAGTGAGGGGTATATCTTTAACCCACTTAGTGAAATATTCTATATTAGTAAGGATATGTTTATGGCCATCATAATATTTGGGATTAATATTCCCAATGAGATTGAGGTCACATGAAGCAAACAACTATGGTGTAATCATTTTTTATATTCTTGTTAGGGGCATAAATCAAATTGGCATGGCTTTAACATTTTTCACATTGTTTAACATATGCAACTGCATTTGCATCCATAATTATCCAGTAATACCCAGTGCATAAGATCTTTCTGGATAGGATGGCTTTGCTTGTGTGGGCTCCATTTACTCCTTCATTAAATAACATAAAACTAATTTTGATTCTTCTAAATTTAAATAATGAAATAGAGTTCAATCAAAGTTATGGTGGTAAAGGGTTGGTCTGAGTAAGGTCTATCATGAAGCATCATGATAAAGGCCTTTTATTGTTTGTGTGATAGGTCTGGTGGTATGATTTGGTCATGAAGGTAGTGAATATGTATGAATACCTTTTATATTTAGGACCAAAAATATCACAAATCATTATGATGGTTTAACATTCATGAGTAGGTGATTTTAGATTTTTAATGAGGAATTTGTATTCTTTTTTCTTATCAATGTGATGAATCAAAGAGACAATGGTGACCATGTCATCTATTGTTCTATTACTGGCCTTTGGTATGTTTTTAAAATTTATGTCAGCAATTTTCCATTTGAGAGTGTTAATCATGGCCTTGTATGCCACCAACTTGTCATATTTGGTTTGAAAGTGGTCTATAACTTGATTTATGATTAACTAAGAATCACTAAAAACATTAAGATGTTGAATATTCCATTGTACTAATTACCAAAGCCCTATAATGAATGATTTATATTTGTCCATGTTATTAGTACAAGTAAAGTTGATACAGAATAATTTATGGATAAGATTCCCTTATGGTGTAATAAATAATAGGAATGCCATTGATCCATGTGATGTGAAAGATACATCAAAATACAACTTCTAGTGTTGCTCCTCAAGAGGTTTTTCAATGATGGTCATAATGACCTCATCTAGGAATTGAGATTTTGGTGGTTTGGTATTGGTAAGAGGTGCATCATCAAGATGATCTACAAGTACCTATCCCTTAGTAGCATTTTGATTAATTTATTTGATCTTGAACTAGATCATAAGCATGATCCATTTTGTTATGTAACCTTGTAAACCTATCTTGGATAGTAGATACTTGAGTGAATCTACTTTGGAAATAACTATGGTCTTGTTTTATAGCATGTAATGCTATAGTTTTTAAGCTACAAAGACCATAGCTAAATAAGCTTTTTTAATGGGTGTATAGTTGTGCTCATACATGACCAATTTACAACATAGATAGTACATGGCATGATCATTTCCATTATCATCATGTTGAGCTAGAAGTTCCCCCAAAAATTTCTCTATTACAGATAGATATAGTAGAAACAACTTTCCTAGAATAGGTTGTAACAAAATAAGTAGATTGGCAAGATATTCCTTTAGGTGCTAGAAATTTTTTTGGCACTCCTCACCCAAATGAAATATGACACCCTTATTTATTAAGTGTGTAAATGTATGTCATTTATCATCAAACTATGAAATAAAACATTTGATATATTGAATCTTTCCCTACAAACTACAGAGCTACTTCAAATTAGAAGGTGGTGGCATAGTTGTAGTGGCTCATACTTTAGCAGGGTCAACTTTAATGCCTATGCAAGAGATGATGAAGCCTAATAGTTTTCCTAAAGTAACACTAAAAATGCACTTATTAATATTGAGTCTGGCCTTGTATTCATACATCCTCTAAAATATTTTCTATAGTGTGGATGGATGATTGGCCCTAGTCTTTGATTTACCTAATATGGCATCATCATAGTCTTCAAAAATGTCATGCATCATATCATGAAATATGATGGTCATGGCTCTTTGGTATATGGCCCTATCATTATTGAGACCAAATGGCATAATTTGATAAAAAAATATTCACCATGGGTTGGTGAATGTTGTCTTATCTTGGTCTTCTAGTGTAATCCAGATCTAGTTGTATGTTGAGAATCCATCCATCAAGGAAAGAATTTTATACCCTATCATGGAATAAAATATCATGTCAATGTTTGGAAAATAAAACTCATCATTGGGATAGACCTTATTTATATCTCTAAAATCAATGTAGATTATGACTCCTAGTTTCTTGTTGACTAGAACAATAATCAAGATCTATTCTGAATAGTCAATCGATTGAATTCATCTCATTTCTAAGAGTTTTTCCAACTCTTTCTTTAATAATACAACAATGTGAGGATGCATATTTTTCAATTTATATTTCATAATTTTGGCATCAATATGTATAATAACGTGGTATACAACCAAGGTGGGGTCCAAATCTAGCATGTCTGAGTAGGTCCAAGCAAATATGTTAATGAATTCCAATAAAAGGGATATAAATATTTCACATTCTTACCTAGTGAGGGAGGTGCCTATATGTAATAAAAAATGCATCATGTCTATAAATCAATCTTGGATTAGATGGGATAGATCACACCTACACTTATAATTATTAAGTAGGAACATGACCAATGTGATGACCTACTAGACCCGATTAGGGGATCACTTGTCATAACACACCATGTGAGGTAGGGTTTCAAATCATATAGTATAACACAATCACACAAAAACCCTAAAATAGTCCTATGATTTAATATTCCACTAATCTAATAATAATAAAATTAAATCTAATCTAGTTCACATCAAATATTGTGGCACAAAGTGGGGGTTAGAAATAAAACAAATAAAAAACTAAACTAAACATGTATAAAATACATATACTCACATCAATGCATACATAATCCTAATACATGGAAGAGAATAATACAAATGCTCTATATATCTACTCTTACAAAGGAAGAATAAAGTTAAGAATACTTACCTTTGAAGATGAAACTGTTGAGCCTCAATCTCCCCCTTGGCCAAGGTGCTTCATAAGAGATTGTTATGGTATGTAAGGATAACTAAGATAAATCAGCTCTAGGCTAGACAACCTATCCAAGCATCCAAAATTCTTATCCATAAGATGAGATTAGAGATCTAAAGAAAGTAATAAACCCTAAATCTTTATTTCCATGTATAATGGTCAATAGGTAGATGCTCATTCACACTTATTCACGTAATTTTTTTCTCTTATTAAATGGTAAGGAATGACCTTATATATATAGTAATATCTTACCCTAAAATAATTTAGGAACATTGGCTATGCTAGGTTGACCTAGTCAACCTAGAATG
The DNA here is from genome assembly GCA_037957365.1 of Torreya grandis. Classification (NCBI taxonomy): domain Eukaryota; kingdom Viridiplantae; phylum Streptophyta; class Pinopsida; order Cupressales; family Taxaceae; genus Torreya; species Torreya grandis. The sequence goes on along the minus strand of JARHVA010000642.1, from coordinate 360,749 downwards.
TTTTAGAGGGTAACTCTCTAGGTCAATGCTAGGTCAGACAGGAGGCTAACAAACCAAAAGAGAGAAAAAGTCCCTAAACTATGCTAGGTTGACCTAGTTGACCTAGCACAACTGATAGGTCAAAAGGGTCCTAAGGTAAGAAATTAATGATAAAACATAGCAAGTGATAGGAATAGGTAGAACTAAGAATAATAAGCTTGGGTTCAATGGTTTCAGGAGGCTAGTGTGTGGATGGTAAGTGCAAAAAAGAACAACAATCTTATGAAGCACCAATGGTCTACCTAACCCTTTCCCAATGCACCCCTTAAGGCATGCATAGAGAGAGATTAAGACTTGATAGGTTCTTATAAGATATGAAGTGTTAGTAATTAATAAAATTTAAAAATATTATGTGTATACATATGCCCCAGTTGAAGCTCATCATGTGTCATGTAATTACAGGATGGTGCTTCAAAAGAAAACATGATAACACACAATGTTGATACTAAGTATGGTGAGGTACAAAAAAAATAAGATAAATGAAATGATAGAACTTAAAAACACATACCTTTAACTTACCTTAATTTCATAGATAAAGAAGTAGACTGCAAGAAATGTGAAGGTGTCTAATGTAAAGTACACTAGGCAAACCTGTAGAAGTTAGTGCAAAAGATAGCTAAAAATCAAAATTTTAGGAAGATATACATATGATAGTGGAAAATAATCTCTATGTCATCATGATTCTAATGTATTTTACAATTTTCAAAATGGATGAGTAAAAACATAGATAGAGGAAAAACAAGGAATCTACCTAAAAATAAATAAAAGAATTGATTTGCTAAAAAGTGGTTTAAAATAGGGGAAAAGAGAATTCATTTGGAATTTTGAATTTTGAAAAGGAAAAAAGAGATCTTTGAGACCAAACAAGGCTAGGATTTTAAGACAATGACATGCTAGATGAGGACACCCGGAGGTGGTAATAGGTGCACTACATGTATGCAATTATGGATATCAAACTAGTTTTTGAAATTTGTATTGAATAAAGTGATTTTTTTCTAAAATTTTATTTTAAGTATATATATATATATATATAAAGTGAGCAAACATAGATTTTAAGGGTAGCAAATAGGAAGATGGAAAATGGTTTGGAAGGGTTTATGAAGAAAGTGAGTGAAATGCATATTTTGGGAAAAATGTACTAGGTCAGCACACAACATAATAGGTTGACTAGGTTGACCTAGTAGGATGAAATAGGGCAAAATCCATATGGTCAACCTAGTAGCTATGGGTCAACCTAGTGTAATATGTAGGTTGAAAATCTAGAATGGAGTGACAAACTAGTTTGTAAGGGCTAGAATGAAAACTCAGTACTAGGGAGGGTAATATAAGAGGGCTAACTTGGAATTTGAAGTCAACTATGACAAAAATAGAGAAATTTTGGTCAAACTAGGTTGACTAGGGAACCAAAATAAGCATGGAAAAGCATATAAAATTTTGAAAGAGTGATAAAATGGCTTAAAATGACCAAAGGAAGGAAAGAAAGACCAAGAAATCAAGAAATAAGAATTAAAAATAATAAAATTAATAAGGTAATATCAATTAGGCTTGTTTTTAATTAAAATTATAAAAAAAATGATGTATAAAGAATGTGTTGTGATTATAAATGACATGGAGGAACTAATACATCCTATGTTGTTTTTTAGTTGTAGAGATGATTGAGATTTTGGAGGTTGGTGGGCATGTCTTGTTTGTCAAATTTGTTAGATAGATTCTCAGATGGAGATCAAGTTAGATTGGTAGTTGTGGGTCTAGGAGGTATATATGATATGTGTAGGATCTCCTTTAGCACTAAATTATTAGTCATGTTCCTAGGATGTTGGGAATGATTGACTAACACCTTCAAATGGGAGGTGGATAGGGATGTGATAGAGGTGGCTATCACAGTAGAGGATGTTCATTCCATCCTCAAGCTACCCATAGTAGGAGCACCAATGACCATAAGGATACTAGATAACTTAGAGGAGATGAGATCCTTATCCATGTGGGCTATAGGCTCAGAGATTATATTGAGAAGATAGACAGTCCATATGGATGATGTGTATATATCATATATTCTAGACCTCTAAAAGGTGGTGATAGGTCTTGTGACATAGTGGGTGCTCTATCATAAGTCAAATGATAAGGTACCACTATTCATGGTAGCCTTGAACAAGATAATGTTAGAGGAGAGAGTATTATATGATCTAGGCTCTATCATCTGGGTCCATCTTGTACATGATCTATTCAAGATGTTGGTCAGAGGTTAGAATATTATGGGACCAATCATACTAACGATAGCATGGATATATGAGATATTTCCCATGTATCGATCGATTGGATTGTTCCATGTAGTTGATAATGGGTTACTTACAGTGCAAAGATGGAAGGAAGACCAAGTAGGATAGGATGTGCCCTAAATTCCATCACTATAGTTGGTGAGATGTCTAGACATCATGTGGTAATCGTATGGGCATATAACAGTTACATGGGTAAGCTAGCATATAGTTACACCAACACTAAAGAAGAGAGAGATGATTTGACACTATATATGGTGGAGAGAGCCATATCTGATGGCATGAGTGCCAAGTCAGATGGGCCTACCTCATCTAGTGACATTGATACTAATGCTTGACTAGTGGGCTCAACATGTGAGGGAGCCATAAGGGAAGATAGGACTCAAAACAATGATAGTGAGGCTGACACTGAGGCCATGTCAGGAGTGACCATGGACTGGTCAAGCATGATGAGTGTCAAAGGAGGTATAGATAACATATGTACCACTACCAAGCTCATAATGAGCTGAGTAGTAGCCATTGAGGACACATAAGTGATGGAGATAGGAGAGAGTAGAGACTATAGACATCTTAAATGATCCCATAGATGAGCTAGAGGAGATGATATAGAGACCACTCAAATGGAGGTTTAGATGGACATGATCCATGATAGCTAGGTTCAAGTTGAGGAAGTGACCTATCGAAGAGGTACTAGGAAGCCATGTAGATGGGGAGACTATGATAGTGATCATGTAGATGGCATTATCATAAGAGTCAAGACATAGATAGTTATGAAGATGGTTTAATTATTTCTTAAGTTCTTTTTAGTAATAGAGATATAGATAGATATTATGAGAAATGGAAATAATCTAATACCCATCTAGTGTGATTTTGTAGGCACACCTAAGGATGAGGAGGAGATATGGGGGTCCCTAATGAGGGGAAAACTTTATGACATCCTAGATGAGACTCTACAACCATATGACCCCATGACACTAGATGATCTGAGTGTACTATCTACCCTAGCTCAGGCAAGTTGGTTCAGATTAGTTGGTGAAGTAGTGAGGTAAATATAGGTATAAAGGGAGAGGGTGTAACCACTATCAGAGATGAGTGTAGGTGAGAGATAGGCCTAGTAGGCCTTGGTAGATGAGAAAGTTTCACATATGGATATAGTGACATGAATTATATAAGAAATATAATGATGCAGACTCAGCTAACATAGACACATACAACATCCCATGATGAGTTGGTACAGGCACAAGTGTAAATAACATGCCTATAAGGATATGTAGAGGGATTGAGATCTCAGTCTGCCTTGTTACAATGTACCATTTAGAGGATTCAAATTGAGACCTCAATAAGTAGTGTGGCTAGGCCACAAAATAGATAGGATGGAGCCCATCTCTAGTGTTAAGGCTTTGTATATGGTTTTATTTATTGTATCAAACTCATGGTATATATAAATATATGATGTATCATTTTTTGGTTTATTGGTGTTGGTTTTGTATGTTTTCTTTATGATGGTTGTGTTTTTAGATGGTTTTGGATATATTTCTATAGATCACATGCATTTAACTTTGTTATATATGTTATAGGAAATATATGTGGTGTGGTTTCTTTTCTAGCATTATGGACTACACATGCATGGTTAAAAATAAATAGGGGAAAAGGACTTGTGTAGACACCCAAATCGTGTCTACCCCTTGGTCGTCCTCCCCCCTTGGTCCCCTTGGTCCACCTCCTAACACAATTCCTAGCCCCCTCAATTATTAAATTAAAATAATAATCAAATATTTTAAGTTAGTATCCCCCTTGCCACTTCACCCATGCCACCTCATGCCACCTTGAATTCCTCTCCTTGGATACCCCCACCTCATTCCAAGCCTTAATGACCCAAATCCCATCTTGACCCTTCCTCTCACGCTCATTTAAGCCTATCTTGACCATTTTCCCATGAACTTTGACCCTAGCAGCTTGTAAGAACAGACAAAAGGCTAAAATTAGCCTCTGTCCCCATTCTTTAACCGCCGATGTTGGTCAGTATGCGGCCAACATTGGCAGTTCTATTGGCATCGGTTACCTTAAAACTAGTTTCCTACTTCTGTTTTGCCCCCCACAAATGTGAACTCTCTTGCATCTTGGCATCTGACCTCTCTCTCTCTCCCTCTCGCACAGCAAACATCACCAGCTATAGGTACTCTATAGAAATAGCTCCAGACTGTGGGATTAAAGGCATTGCAGGTTCGTCAATAGCATCAACAATAGGTCTTCTTCACTCCTTTAGTAAGCAGGAGATAAGTCTTTCTTTGTTTTCCATTTTAGTTTTTATTTGGAATTCATCTGTCATTAAGTAATGGATTAACCCAAGTTGCACAACCCAAAAGAGAAAGATTTATGTATCAACCCCACAAATTAAGGCCTAAACATAAATCAATCAATGTTTGAATACAAATTTTATAAAAGTCAATCAAATACTCAACTAAGGTAAACTAGGGCTCTAATGACAACACGCTAGGCAAATTTGAATGGTGTAACAATAGTAAAAACAAAGATCCAACAAGGCACAGGTGATTTATTTAAATAGTGTTGATTGAGATGTGAGACAAAATAAGTATTTTCAAAATAATTTGGGTAGCTTAACAATATTATCACTCACAAAATATGTAGATAATGTTTAATGTTTTAAAATAATTTAAAGGCATAACACTTTAGAATGATTTGGGCAGTGTAACATTACCCCTCTCAATTAAGTGCCTAACTCAATGTTTTGACATAAATGTTTGTTAAGTTAAAACCAAGGTGTCAAATGGATGGCATAACACCTCCTCAAATAATGGAGTAATGTGGACACAAAACTCACTAATAAAATGGTTTAAACAATAAGTTTTAGTTTTAACACACCAAACAATAAAATGAAAAAATGCATCGAAGTATTCATCCTAAATCCCATCAAGGTGTGGCAAAGTAGGGTTGACTAAAACTAATTGGTTTTTGATTATCTAAATTGATTCCATGTGTACACACTTTCACTTATGCACACAATAGAATAAAAACATAAATTAGGTCGATGTTGATTGGCTTGTTGTGAAAAGGTCTAGTCCTTTTCAAAACCACAAAATCCATCACTTGCTTAGTATCATGTAATGTCCATATTGATCATAGATCTTGGGCTTATACTTCACTAACGAAGATGGTTTAACCACTCAAACCAATGTTCTAGTGAGGGGATTTTAATATATAAACCCCCCATGAAATGTGGTTGAAGATGATGCTAAGAGATGAAGCCTCAGGTCAAATCTTCCCTATAAAACTTATGGGAGGTGATGAAATCCCCCTCACAATCCAAAATGCATGAAATAAAAAAACTAAATAAAAAGGCCTTTATAGTTGTTTCTAGATCACCCAAGCCATGCAAGTCTTGGGGAGAGCCTTGAAAACATCCTTTTTACACCTTTGGACTAAAATACAATTTGCAATGGAAATGGCTCTTTTGATCCCACTTGTTTTCCATAGGGGATGGGGGGAGAGAATACACACACAAATCCTTTTTCTCTCAAATAAACTTAACCAAGCAATGACTCAAATAAGATAAAACTGAACTTTGAAGTGAGTTCAATTTTAGAGAATTGAATTGAAATGTTTGGTGGTCTTCTTTGGCCCCTTGGCCTTAAGTTGTAAATTTTTGAAATGGCAACTACAAAACATTCAATCTAAACAATAAAAGTTTATTTTTTAAATCACTAAAGGACATGTTCCCAGTTCTTTTAATTCACCCAAATTCAAATGTGTGAGATTTAAATCATGCAATATTATTTTAAACCCAAATTTAAATGTTTGAATCTTAGCCTATTTCATTTTAAACACCAAATTTAAGTGTTATAAACCATTTAGGCATGAAAATTGATGTGTAATGTTTGCCTTGACCTTGTAAAAACAAAAGAGTAACCCTCTACTTAGAAGCACTTATGATTGTTATAAAATGAAGTTTGGATTTAACTTTTAAGTTTTAGATTAAATTACACATAGTGACCATTAGTGGTTACAGACAACCATTAGTAGTTTAAAGGAAACCATCATTGATCAGTTAGCGATAACCATAAGTAGTTAATCATAATTGATATTGGTTGATAAATGACCATCGATGATGGACTGCCAACTAAAAGGCAATACCCTAAAGTAAATGCATTAGAATAGACAAGTGTTAGGACAAAAAATTAGAAAATCTAAAAAGAAAAGTTTAATTGATGAATCTAAATGCCTTTCAATCCTATAAATCAATAACAAGTATTATAAAAATCATCAAAATGCAAGTTTTATGCCCATTTCTACTCTGCAACCCAACTGTCGGTGGTTGACCTAACCATCCATGGTCACAACTGACCATCGAAGGTCATTATATAAACCTATGAAGATGAAGTACAACCAAAAAAGTTATAAAATCAATTTTAAAACATTTCAAGCATCCAAATATTAGTTTAAGATTTGCATATTTCTCTTCTTGGTATGTGAGATGTGTTGGGTCCCATCGGGCATGCCATTTATGAACATAAGAATCCAATAATTAGAGATTAATATCATGTTAGTAGATGAAAACAAATCCAAAAACACATTAACAAACTAACACCTTAAGCCTAGATCTTAGGGGGAGATTGGTGAATAAATCAAATTAAGACACAACTAAAACATGAAGAAATAACAAACTTTCCTCACCTTCTTGGATTGCTCCAAAGGATTCATTTGTTGGCTTGCTTAGCTTGTGCTTCAAAGGTCTTCCTCAATGTAGCTTTGGATATTCTTCACCTCCTCTTGGCATCATTATCTTTTTGGATTTCACTTGTGAAGCTTGACTCGATATTTTGACCTAATAACACTTTATCAAAATAGATTTGAAATCATTTGTGCATTATAAATTTATCTTGAGAGAGCTTAAAATTATGAGTGTGGGCTTTCTATTTATAAGTTTTTAAAATGGTATTGGATCAACCATGATCTTACATATCAAGATGAATATGTGTGGCCATGAATTAATATAATTATACAAATAAAATCCATAAATACTCTCATCATGATTTGGGAATAAGGGGCATTAGTGAGGTATGGTATGGCTTAATTATATATTTGTTGCATTTATGCCCTATGGAGCCACCTAAAAATAATGATGTCACATGATGATGCCAATATTAGAAACCATTTTCCAAAAATAAATATTCAATAAGTTCCATGGAATTCTTAATTAATCTCATAATTTGTTTCAATTTTCCTAAGATTTAAACATTTTTAGTGTAATTCTTTGAAATTTTGTGCACAAATTAATCAAATTGGTCCAAATGTCATATTATTAGGTCAAAATTTGACTGGAGTGGAATTAGAAGCCCATGTTAATTACATACTAACCAATATACCATTTAAGATGTTGTTGACACAAAATAATACATGCACATGTCATGTACTTCTAAATTTAGGGAATTTAATGGTTTAGAGCATCAAATTGCATTTTTGGCATTTTAACTCAAAATGATTCAGGAAGAACTAATAGCTCCATAAAATGCATTGCCCTATTTTGGGGTACTTTGGCCAAAATTGAAACTTATATATTACAAATTCAAACCATTTAGCATGTTTTAGTGTTTTTAGGCCAAATTGTGATATTTGAGAGAAATTGTTCTAAAGCTTGGTTGGAGGTCATTGGTGGCCACTTTTAGGTGTCTACACCTATCAAGAAGGCTTGTCTAGTATTGGGTGCATAAATTAGTGGTTGTATCAACCAAAGGTGGTTTAACTTTAGAGTTATTCATCTGCTTCCCTTTGAGGGGATCTCTCTCAAGGATCTTGACATCCATATCTAGTGCCAATGAAGTGAGATTGATATCCATACCACTCATTTTTTCTATGTTAAAACCATTCCTCTCTTTACCAAGTGGATTTTCCATGTCCAAATATTCCTCTTCAAGGGTGGTTACCTCTTATTACACTTGGGAAGGTGTTTTTTTTAGTCTGACTCCTCCAATTCTTCCCTATGACCCTCAAGATCTTCCTATTCCAAAAGATTGGTTAGTGGTGATGGAGATAAACCATTTGGTTGTCTTTTTAATGTATATTATTTAGGTGAATACTTTGGTGGTGATGCCTTTGGTATTGATTCTTTTGGAGGTGAAACCATTTATGGTGGTGCCTGGGTAGTCCTTTACCATTTTGGTGGTTTTAACTGCAAACTTATGCTAATATCATGCCCAATACACTTATTCTTATCAAGTGGTGGTACTGGAGGAAGCTTCACCTCTTAAATATTTCTTATTAGGTCATAACATATATAATAGATTATGAATGGTTTTCTTGACCATGGTTTGGTTAACCTTGATGTCAATTCTTTCAGTCTCATGATTTTCTCTATATGGCTTCTTTCCAAGATAACCATACATTTTGTAGATAGTGTGAATCTCTAATTCAATTTTTTCTACTTCAAAGGTGAGGGGATGCACATAATATATGTATTTCATTAAGTTGACAAAGTACCACACTTTGAAATCATAAGGAAAATTTAGCCAAGTAAAGAGTTCTCCAAAGGGGGCCATCCTGATATACACATCAGAAAAATGTTATTTGATGGTAAATTTGTCTTGTTTGTGAACCTAAATGGGCAAGTCCTTTGGAATACACCATTTAATTCCAAAATCTTCCTTCATGCCATCATACCATGACTTCATATTGATTTTGAAAGTTAGACTGATATAACTGGGGTGTGTGAACACCTTATAGTGCTCTACAAGGGAATTATGCTCTAGTGGGTACAACCATTTCAGTTCTCCAAAGGTATAATCAGGTAAACCAATTTCATCAAATACCATAATCAAAATAAATACCCCCATGAGAACCATGGCCAAGTATCTAGTGGGTTCTCTCCACATTTAGTATAATTTTGTTGGAAAAATAATTTGCCTAGTTATACTTTAACCCCTTAATTACTTAGTGGGAAAAAAATAGGTGAGCCATTTATACCTCGTTTCATTTATTAGTGCCACCAACCTTGGTCATAATGATGCACACTAAAAATCTAAGGGCAGGGTCTTGTAAGTTCTTATTGTGCATGGCATGGCCCTACTTTTGATATTCTAGTGCCATGGTAGTCTTATTTATCTCCTCCAAGTCCTCCAAATCAAATTTAAGGTCATTGCTAGAGAATTTCAACCTTGAAACCTTATTGATTCTTTTAGGTGTAATTTTCATATGACACCCAACAGAATAGATATAGTCCTCATGGATATGAAAAAGCAAAAACTTTACTGCCTCCACTATTTTTCCAAAATATGGGAGGTTAATAAGTTAGAGTAGTCCTATAGAGTCCAAGGCATTGAATATTTTTAAGTCATAGACCAACTCACTCCTAGTGTTTTGGTGTTCTACCTGGTAATCATTTTAAAGCTCAATCTCATTTCTAGTTCAGAGGTGGTTATAGTCAAAAATGGTATAGGTGTGTACATTTGATACCTAATTCTCTATATGCAGCACCATTTTTAGGTACTAAATCTCCTATATCATCAAAGGTGGAGGTGGAGGTACTTGGCCTTTATTCTTAGTCTATCATGCCATTCTTGATCTTTCACCTTCTGTGCACTCACACTATTCCTTAGGTGTTTTTGCTTTGATTAATATTTCTTCCCCCTAACACATAGATAATCTTCCTTTGGAATAGTTGGTAGTGTATCAATTATTTTAGAATTTTTCCTAGGATACATCACCCTTCATGGAGCCTAAAGGTTGAGGCATGACCATCCAATATTCCCAAAAGAATATGTGTTTGTTGTGGAAGTGTCTTAGCTCTCCTACTTTGATGCTCGTTAATGGTGGGTGTCAACCTCTGCAACCTATAATTACCAAATTTCCTCTATGTGATTTTAGGTTAGATATCTTTCACTTAATCACTTAGAAAAAATCCTTCTTAATAATCAAGGAATGGGAAATTAAGGCTCTACACTTGTCATGGAATCACCTGAACTTAGTTGTTCACTTTTTGTCTCTATAAAATCCTACTCAAAATAACGGTAAAGATTAAAATGAGCCCCTAAATGTTTTCTTATAGACTCTAAGGGGTAACTTGCATTTACTAGCCACCCCTCCTTAGCCATCACTTCTTGAAATTCATGCATTTTAATGGTATCCTTCCTTTGACTATCACTTCTTTCCATAAATTTGATTAATAGTATCATCATGACATGATGTTATCACACATCTCATAACCACTACGTCTTTATATTAATGGCACATCTTGTACCATAATGTTTTTGGAGTGCATGATAGTTGTAACACCCTTTAAATATTCATACCATTGGTGAGAATCTCTATCCTTAGACCTCTTTGCTTGTGCACACATCCCTATGGACCATTTATAAACATATGTGACACCCCTTACCCCATACTAAATGTGTGTCATGGTCCTCCATGAAAACATAAGTACTAAGTTATAAAAATAACCTAAATAAAAGAAAGGGGTACATAACTAAGGCAATGCATTATTAAAAATAAGGAATACTAAACAAATGGCATACACTTTATTGATACAATTGTAATTAAAAACATTAAATGAAGAAATATAGTCATAATCAGCTACCATTATAATTCCCAAGAAGAAATTGCCCATCCAATATTTGTAAATGACATGCACTAGTAGGATGAATACTATGAACAATAAAAGGACCATCCCAATGAATATATATCTCCTTAGAGTGGCATGAAAACTTAGAGTCATAGAGTAAAACTTTCATTCTAGGTGTAAATGTCTTGTGCTTATGGTGGTGATCATGCCATGCCTTTTGTTTGCATTTCTCCACATCTTGACTCCAATAAGCAAGGGAATGTGCTTCATCCAGTCATAACAAAGAATCCAAATGTGTTTTCAATGATGATTCTTCATCTAATTGTTCAACACATGAAATGTGAAGAGAAGGTACTAATAATTCCACTAGAAGAACTACTTCAGTTTCAAACACTAGATTGAAGGGTTTACTTTTGCTGAGGTGCTTATAAGTTTTTGGATAATCCCAAAGTACTAAAAACACCTGATCATCCTAATCAATGTGTCCAATATTACAAATATTTTTAATATTGGTGCCCAATATTTTATTAAATGATTTAGAAATTCCATTGGTGTGGGGATGATACAGTGTTATCTTATGATGGGCAATCATAAATTCAACAAGTAATACACAAACAATATCATTAAGGGAGTGTGTACCATGATCACTAGTAAAACTAAATGGATAGCCAAATTGGGTTATAATATGTTCCCATATAAGTGCAAGGAATTTTTTGTAGTATAATCCCTTGTTGGCATGACCTCAACCTAGTGCCTAAGATTATTAGTTTTTATTATGATATATTGAGAACCTGTACATCATTCATCCATGAACTTATGAAACATCAACATGGACATAGAATGGTTTAATCCAATTAGGGAACTAGAGAATTGGTATAATGATGAGCTTGTATTTCAAGGTTTTAAAGGATTCTTCACAAGAGTAGGTCTAAATAAAGTGTTTGTTTTGTTTTAAGAGTTTCTCTAATGACATGAAAATCCTAGCATAACCTCAAATGAATTTATGATAATACCCAGTATGACCTAGGAAAGCATGAACTGCGTGATGGAATGTTGGCACGGGTAGATGGAAGATGATAGATACCTTAGTGGGGTCTACCAGAAGTCCATATTGGTATTTAATGTGACCATAAAGAACACCAAATGATGTAACAAAAAGACATTTCTTTAAATTAATTAAAATTTGAAGCACTCAGTAATGCTCAAGCATAAGCCTTAGATTAGAACAATGGTATTTCACCAAGCCATAAACTATCCAATCATCTAAATAAAACTAAAGGAATTTATGAATGAAGTATTTAAAGGCCTTAATGGATATATGAGAGAATGAAACAAGTAAATTATTTAACCCAAATGACATGATGGTATATGTGAAACATCCCCACTCAATTGTAAATGTAGTTTTAAGTTGATCCTCCTCTATAATATTGCCCTGATGGTACCCAAAAAATCCATCTGTGAAAGTGTAAATTTCACACCCTACAATGCCTTTGATGATTTATTCTATGAATGGCATTAGAAAAGGATTAGTAATTCAAGATGCATTAAGTATTTGGTAATTAACACAAATTCTAATACACCCATCTTTATTTATACTTATTACCATGGGGCTAACCTACGTAGACTTATCAATTAGGGTTATAACTCTAGCATGCAACATATTATCAATTTTCTCTTTCACCTGTGCACTTAAATTTGGATCATCTTATATGTTCATTTCTTCACTAGGTGAGCACCTTTAACTAGTTTGATATGATTTTTTCCTAAGCACACATGAACACCTTTCATTTCACTATAATTTCTTGGAAAAAATATATTAGTAATATTTTAACAACTCAAATACTTTTGAAATTTTAGTATTGGACCAATAGTTACCCCCATTAGCTATCTTTGGTGCTTCCTCCATACTGATGTTGTGCTTGATGGTTTGAATAGGTTATGAGTATGGGTGGTCTACATCAAGATGAATATCATGAATAGTTTGAGTGCCATAGTCTGTGGGGACATCTAAATTATTTTTCAATAGTTTAGGTGGCTCAGACCCTTCACCTTTATCAACATAAAACAATAGTTTTTTATTTACTTTTAAAATTTCTTCATAACATGCCTAATTGAGGATAGGTTCTAGTGTAAGGAAGGACTACACAAATGGATCATTAAAAATAGCCAAGCCTTCTTATGGTACACCATGTATATGTCATAGTCAATCCTCGATAAGAATGAGGTCATCAATAATTTATTGATGTAAGATTGGAGTGTGAGGTGCAAATCCATCCTTGGGGATGAGCAAGATAATGTTGAGACCATGTTATTTTTCAACAAATACTAAAAACAAATACCTAAATGTCATTTTTAATAAACCTACCATGTTCTAGCCTGAGTACATAAAGTGTTATAAAAATCATGTACCCAAAAGTACTATGGCAAGAAATATTCTCTAACCAACCACATGGTTTCACAAGCTTTTAGGTGTGGTTCTAGTGCTTAGAATCCACTATAGCTGATTACACCCTAGATGTGGTTATCATGATGAGAATGATGATGTAAAGTAGAGCGTATTTGATCCTAATGAAGAAGATGATCATTATGAGTTTATCACCACCTTATGGTTGTACCATAAAAAAGGTGAACTATTGAATGCATATAATCAATATCTAAGTCATAGAAGGCTTTGAGTCACTAGATGCAGTCATGGAATCCATTTGCCCATGAAACCATGGATCTTCATCAAGCCTTTATAGTGGTGTATCCATAACTGGTACTCACATTACTTGTCTGATAATAAGATGAAAAACTCTATGGAATTGTTGGTACTAGTGTAAAATGCCTTCACAACTACTAATGGCACCACACACTCTTTTTGTGAGGTCATAGTCAATATGAGACCAATAATTACATGCATTATTTTTATTATTAGAAAGGGATTATGTGTCTATCCATCAAAGGATGCCATCAGGAGTAGGATCATGATGTTCACCATATCTTGTTGTGATGTTTTAGATATGATTAATATCCTCATATGTGTTAATAGGTTCTACATATGGTGGCCCATGTGCTTGGTCCAATGGGTTGATGATTCAGTAGTCAGTATTTTCAAATTGATATATCAATTTTTGATGTTTAAATCAACATTGTTTGCATAGTACCCAAGATGACCCAATAGGAATAGAAAATCATCAGCTTTAACCAATTTAAAAACTTCAAAGTCAGCCTTTAAGTGTACCCCAAGGATATCAATAGTTACATTTTTAAGAATGCCAATTGGTAGAGCATGACTTTAATTGGCCATAAATAACACATTAAGTTATGGTTGTAATACTAGGCTAGCCATTTTTCACCATGCATATTTTTTATGAGGATATTGACCTCAATGCCAATGTTAACTAAAATGTCTCAGATCACCCAACCATTGATGGCAACATTCACCAATATTTCTTTTTCCTCTTGAGGGATAAGAAGAATAGAAGTATCTTATCATCGAGCATGATTTAATTGATGATCTTTAGTTGGCCTTGGTAAATGAGGTCAATATTCAGTTGGCCATGGTGCCTAATGTTTAATCTAATTACTCAACTATTGGACAATATCTTCTTCTAATAGATGCTTTTAAATTTCTTGTAAATCATCCCATGCTACATTTTGAGGTTCCATAACCTTTTGATATTAGCACATTGGGTGGCTTCTCAATCCTTAAGAAATTGAATTTCCCATATAATTTCCATACCAAGGTCATAATATCATAGATTATGTCTTTCTATTGTTAGGCATTAGGATACTTCATGACATGAGGCTCTTCATATTATATCTTCTTAATAGGTGGAATATAAGTAGACTAAGAGTATCCTCTACTACATGTGGTGATATTAACCTATTGGTACATTAGAGTGATAGAGCAAGGTCTCTAATGAGGTTTCTCAATGCAAATCATCCTAACACCTTTTTCATTTCTTTCCTTAGTGATGGATATGTACAAATCAATACATTCCTCCAATTGATGCTCCTTTTTACCAAAAACACATGTTAGATAGATTAGACAATATTTTTGATATTTATCTAGATATTGACACTTATAACATGTTCATTTTTGAGAATGACCACCCCCTCATCCCCATCCTTAGTCTCATATATGATATCCATCGTTATCTTAATTATTTGAGATAAAAGTTTGGTGTGTATCATGTACACATGCCTAATGTTTATCGTTGATCAATTAGTAGTCAATTATGTCATGGGTATAATCATCACATATCTTATAGTAATTAGACACTTTATAATGTGTAGCCCATTTTAATAGAGGACAAGAGTGGACATCCTGATTTTTGTGGAAATTTTCACAAGACTACTTTATTACAATGTAGATGTTCTTGCAAGGGTAGTTACTTCTATTATTAAATTCAAACTCATAATCAGTATACCAAAGACTGCTATGAGTGTCATAAGCATTGTTTGTAGTTAGCTTTTATAATTGTGATGCCATTGCTGCTATTTGAGCTTCTATAAAAGGACTAATTCTAGTGTTAATTCTACCAATAGCTTCATCACAAAGGGTAACCTATAGGGCTTCACATGATTTGTTAAAGGTCCTTTGAAATAGTGTTCATCTAAAGGGAAGCAATAAGCCTCCCATGAACCATTGGGCATGTTGAATAGTATCAATATAAAATGAGATATTATACAAGAGTGTTTTGAATCATGCATCATAATCACACACACTTTCAATGAGATCTTATTTTCTATCCCTTAGCACAACAATACTTTGTTGTTCAAATTTTGGAATATCAAAATCCTAAAGAAATGTTGTCTCAAGCTAGTCATAGTCAATTAATTCTTGTTGAGGGTCATACTTCTTATACCACTTATGTGCTCTTTCTAGAAGTGTGGTTACAAATTATGTTACTTTTCACTTAGAATAAATTATACCATGTGCCCTCCTAATGAGTTCACACTTATGAACATGCTCCACAACATTCTCCATGCCCTAATATTTGGTTAAATGAAGTGTAATTTCATAATACACAATCGGTAGTTGAGTTACTTTTAATGGTTTTTGATGAGACTCCCAAGTCCTATTCTTAGGGGTGGAAGTCCACCACTTCTTCTTGTTCTACCTCCTAGTTCACCTCTTATGCCTCTAAAAGCAACACCTAAGACATTGGGCATTTTAGTAGGTTGATTTATAATACTTAGACCAATACTCTACCCATGATTGATGCCAGGTCCACCAGACATACCAAGTTGGGCCATGAAATTTACTTGAAAAGGAAGAGAAAATGTCAATTCACTATGAGTTAAAACTTGTTCGGTAATAGGTTCTCTTATGGGGTTAGTCTTTGAATCTAGACTATTTGTATCATAGTTATGTATAAATAAATTGTATAGCTCAAAAGCACAAGCACACACTATGGTTGGGGAAATGGGTTGGTTTACATATGGTTTTTTAATCTCCAATATCTAGTAAGTTTCTCCCACATATGATAAAGCTAGCATTGGTCATTGTCTAAAAGTTAGTGAGTCCTCCTATACTCTTTTTCTTCCCTATGAATCCTAACATCACTACTTGAGTTTCATCATATTTACACTTTCATAACTCCTGCTAACTAGTTACCATTTTAAACCAATAATCCTTCACCAACACCCTGACATTACCCTCCCAACTTTACTGCTCATGCAAGTATGGGTTTATCCCTCCATAGGCAGAGTTTCGAGTCTAAAATCAATAAACAACTTCTTTAATTATAGTAGGAAGTGTCTAATATATATATATATATATATATATATATATATATATATATATATATATATATATATATATATATATATATACACCACATGATTCTTAGAGAAACTAGAACTTTGCTTCTTTAGGAGAAGAGTAAGTGGTTATAACATATTCCAAGATATAGATATTCAATACTCCTCTCCACCAAATATTAATATCTTGTGTCCATGATATTCCCAAATATGCTAAATCCCTCTAACACTCTATTGTCCAAGATTTACTCCTAAAATTTTGTAACCGATATTGAGCATAGGTAGAGAGCCAATAATGCAAATTAACAAGGAATTTGACAAATAAAGTTTCATATAATGAGTTATAGATATGTTTTTCAACCCATGCATGTGCATTAACTCTTGGTTCAAGATAGGGAATTAAAAAATTATCCTCAACCATAGTAAGCCATTACTCAATATTATTAAGGGATAACTATTAATGAATTTTCCATTGTTATGTAACAAGTGTTACAAGTCCCGACAATAGAACCAAAATGTTGGGTTTTTCTATAAACTTTTCCTTTAGGTGTTGAAGTGTCTGTTTCCTAATAAGCAAACACACTGGCAATTCATGTAAGATTGAACTCTTACATGCTCAACCAAAGCATAAAATATGAAACTAATTCCCATGGGTTATGTTGCATAGTAATACACTTGTCAGATAATAGTGCTTAATCATATATCTAATTACTGATTACATAGAAAATAAAATACACAACTATGTACCTTATTTTAACTATGTAAACAAACATGATTATTAAGAAAACTACCATGAGACTCAAAGTGTTTATTATTCAAGTTCATATGATACAAATTCTATTCAATATAATCAAATACAAATCTCATATTACATAACAAACATATTGATAACTTGATGTTGGAACTTAAGTAACAACTTGTAGCATTACATCATAACTAATAATAACTTCCATGATTTTTACTATTACCAAAATCAATTATTACATAATTCTAATGTTTAACCTCCCTTACACATTTGTATATAAGGGTATTTATACTTATTTTCCTTGACCAGTAGTTAAATTATTTATGACACTTACATGACTAGCCAATGATCTCTAGTAGATTGAGAGTTATAGTAGTCATTTAATTATTTCCCCCTAATGATCTATGCCTTAGTGATCCTATATTCTCATTTAGTGATGGATCTTTGTTTCTAAATGTCCTCCTTCATGTGGGTTTGTGTGAAACTCATGTATGATTAAAGTCTATTTTATTCTTGAGAATCATTCCTCAACCATTTCCCACTTCCCTCATGCTCCCCAAGTCTTTCAATAATATATAAAGTTATTCATTATCACGTCCTCCATTTTTTATGCATCTTATTTAATTGGGTCTTCTCATACCATGATATTCTATGCCATTTTCTCCTACACATTATTCTTTCACCAAGTTGGTTCCATGTGATGGTCTACCCATGTTGTGCTAGTTCCATGCCATGTTCTTCCCATACCATGCTATTTATGTGCCAAAATCCAAAATATTTAGTCAATATTAGAGGTCTAATAGTAAGTACCATGGTGAAAGCTTATTCTTGGAACCATGGTAAATAAAAAATGTTATCGGTAGGTACCTCGACACTTGGGGGCAAGCATCTTACTTCATATATTAAATCACCTAGCTCATCTTATTCATTCTTTCCATCCTATTTTAATCCACCATTTCATCTTATATGAACCTTAGACATAGGAGTGTAAGGTGTCTTGATACATGATAGTATCATATTTTTATCATATCTTTATTAATGACATTCAAGGGACTAGATAATTGGTTCCCTTAGATTACATCCCTTAGAGATTCATAGCCCATCCCCTATCATCACTTATCTTCCTTTGAGCATTGTCCAAGACATTTATTCCATTCATCATCATTCCTCTACTTGGTTGATAGTCTTGGTATTATCTTTGATAGTAACCCCTCTTTAATAAGAAAATTCCAAAAAACCCTAAAGATCATAAAATCTAGGGAAAAAAATATTCCAAGATGACTATTTTTATGCCTATTCCCCCATTTGCATTCATCCCCATACTCTATGTCCATTATTCATAACTAAGGAAAATATAGTCTATATTGAGTTCACATTGACCTAGTCTCACTTTAGCCTGATAAATCTTAAGTTTCTCATCTTGACTAACCCTTATGTTTAAGTTTAAATTTTATCAATAACACCCTATCCATAACCCTAATCCATCCTTATCTTGATCAAGATAAGTTTATCCATCCTCATTCATCCCATATTTATACAACTAGACAATAGGCAAGACCCTATTTAACTTGGAAATGCCTTATTTGACTTGGCTCTCGAGTTATTTAGACTTGGATTTTGCCTACCCATAGTGATAGGTTTGAAAATTGAGAAGAATAGGGCATATTTTCTCAATGTGCAATAGTGTATAGATGTATATCAAATAAGTGCCAATTCATTTTAGAGTGAGACATTATTTTTTTATATATAGAACAAATTGAATAATTCATCACAATAATGACATTATAGGATTATGATATGACCCTAAATATGGGTTTGATTTTATAAAATAACATTATTTTTGAGAGAAGGTCAATTATGACCAGGTCATTTGGTATCGACTGGGGGGATAACCAAACTAGCATAACTGACCTATGTATAAGAAGATTAAACTGAGAGTCCAGAGATGTCTATGAAAAATATTTTTTAAGTTTGAAATATACAAAGAGATTATTGCAAGTTTATATTAGTATAATGGAAGTGTTAAATCATAATATACCATGCATTTGTGAGAGGATGAAAAATTAATAGCGTGTTTGTGTTTTCAAGTCATGTGTGTCAAACTTGGTACTGTCCAATATCAAAGACCATACTTTAGTATCTACACACATATATGATTGTTTTTAACTAATTGAATCTCATATTTAATTAGTTTAACAATGTTCATTAATGATTTTTTTTCATATATGTTTTATTAGCTTATTTATACATCAATAAATTCCTTAGGATTATAATGTTTTAATTTTTTGCTTTAAGAAACGGTTTAATTTGATAATTTTATAGGAAATATATTTTAATAATGTTTTAATAAAAACATTGCATATTTTTCATCAATCATTACAACTATGTTATCTCACTCTTCCATTTATATTTCTCTCTATGGTTGAAATTTGTGTCTATGCATCTAATCACCTTTGTGTAATGTTCATCTCATTTTATATGGGCATTATCCATATAATCAAATGTGGATATTCAATTTCACTATGTTTACAGTTACTTCATATTTTTATATTAGATTAAATTCAAAATACTTTCCCATGTTACCATAATTACCTCTCAAATGAATCTTATTTCCAATAAGCATTGTTGTTTTAAAGGGTTCATGAACTTATTTCTCATGGTGAGATATAATATAGGTCTTTTGTGTAACTACTTTCCTTTAAGTGTCATCCTTTTAGTGACCACACATTAGTATTCCATTTTATTATGTACCCTAATCCTACATCTCATTCTTCTTTACTACTCATTGTAACATCACTTTAACTCTCATTTATTCAAGACTATTTTTGTCATAATTTAACTATCCTCTCCATTATAGCCTTTAAAATAGGTCAATCATTGCTTTTCATTTCTATCCCTACTTGCTAGTCTAAATCGCTCTCAACATTTCTATAATATTTACATCAAACATAAAAACATAGTTATTTATATGTCTTTATTTCAAAAGGGACATATTCCTGTGATATCTAATATTATACCTATCAATGATTTTATACCTTACCTAAAGGTAAATAAAGGTAATGAACTAAAATCTTGACCTCCACTTGCCTATGCAATTGTGATGTGAAGCAAATTTGATTAGACCACACAAATTCAACTTGAGCTTATCCTTACATCAGTGTTTCAACATCAAAGTATTTAGAAATGTGTGAATCAGGAGGGATAGCCAAGAGGTGAACTAAATCAATACTAATGGAATATTTACACATATAATTCCATATGCAACCAACTATAACACTTCATGTGACCTACAAAAATCCAACCTACATGCAAAGAGGTAAGGGTGAGAAGACAAAAGAAAGGGAGTTTAGACACTACCACTATAAATCATGCAAAATCATAAGTATACACTAAAATCAAGCTTTAAGAAGGCTAAAAACAACTTTTTATTTATCCCAAAAGGCAAGAACAAGTGTTAATTTAAGCTGGGCTTCACCATACTCAGCTTGATGATCCTTACAATGCCTTCAAGGCCAAATTTATAGAAGAATGGAAAGATAGAGAGGAGGAGGATGTGTCAAGATTCCATGATGACTATCATGCTATAATAATATAAGTTTTAGTGCCAATATAAAAAATAAAATAATCTTGTCATTCTTTCTCCTACATGTGTTTCTTGGTTTGATGATGTCCTCATCAAGGTGACATATAAATGACTCTCTAACTCCTATGACTCATCATTATTATTGAAATTGCCTTTTCTTGGAGGAGGATTTATAAGTTGAGGTCTTCAAGATAATTCCAAATCTTCACACATGACACACTTGATCTCTTTGACATCTTACTATGCCATTCTTGGATCTTCCATGCCTCTTTCACCTTGGTTAAAATGAGACTTAAACTCTGAAGTTATACTTGATTGAAAACAACCATAAAAAATTATAATATTCATATATGTCCTACAGAAGATCATATTCTATCTGCTCAACTTATATATCATCTTCAATGAATTAGCCTTCACAACCTACTAACAAGGATTTTGAAGAAGGCTGCAAGCAATTCATATAATAGAAGCTCCATGTTAGATTGAGAGTTTATATATGGATATTGTTCCTATTTAATTATTAAAAAAATTAATTTTTATGTGTATTAATCATCTTAGGAGTCTTTAAGATTGTATTGAACTTGGGGTAATTTTGGAAAGTTGCTAGAAGCCTACCATTTACCTTGAAGAACTCTCATCACTTTTGAGCTATTAGACTGCTTGTATAACCAACTCTCCAACACTGTATGTAGTCATTAAAATGGACCTATTTATGGCATGAAGATTCATATGATAATTATATCAAAGGTATGCAAGGTATTATGAAGCTTCTTACTACCATGGATGACCTTAAGAAAGGTCTGTAGACTTAGTCTTTAATGTAAACCAAAAAATAGTCTTCACAAAGACTTGGTATAATTAATTAAAACATGTTATTCGACCATGGATACATATTATAATTATTTATGGTAGGTCATTTTATATCTACCTAGGCCTATAATACTTCTACAACTAGTTAGGAAGTTCAAACGTAGTCAACCACCATGCAAATAGTAAAAACATGTAGTTTTAGGCCTTTTCCTATGCTTTTCTCCTCACACGTGCCAAGAATTTGGATCAAAAAGGTGATCACAAGTTTATAAAGTGTCATACGTGTGTTTTTTAGACATTTGGGGTGCATTAGGATGACTCAAACCATCATCTTAGTCATCGATATTCTTGAGGAAAAAATAAGTAGTTTTAGGGTGTCAAACTTCTTAATGATGATTCATAAAATTGAGGACCTTAATTGATGGAGAAATTAAAAATAAAATGATTATATATAATTTATGAAAATTTAATAATTTCACTTTGTCCAATACATGAGAAAATCTACCTTCTTGGGCTTGCAAACCTGTAAGTGCATCTTGAGAGGACTATTTTGAGCAAAAAACCTCTTTCATGATTTTTTTTTATTAGAAATGGTTTCATAAGGTATTAAAAATTTAATATGAGGTATATATATACTTTTTCAAGTACTTGGTCCCCTCAAAAGTCTCAAAATGTGATTTGACCTATAGTAAGGGTTTGGAGGCATTATGATGGTTCCAGCCCTAATGGCCTTTTTATGATGTTTATTCCTCATATAAAGTGATAAAATAACTATGGAAACATTATTCATGGTCATTTATACCATTAAAAACCCTTATAATTCATGTTGAAACCAGAAATTTCACCTTTTCCTCATATTTTGTATGTTAGGCTGTAGATGCCCATTTCAAGCTTGAGAACACTGTAGACTTATTATTGGATGAGGTTAGTGTTGGATTTACCAAATTTTAAAAATATTTATTGATAGTTTATACATAATTTACAATAAACAAGAAACCAATCCCTTTTATTGGTTTCTTCAAGATTGAGTTCAAAGGTAAAAAATGCTCTCTTAGACCTTCTATAGGATTAATATCCTTTCTCAAGGATCTTAGATTTTTGTGATGATATATCTTCATCTTGAGGAATTATAAAGTTTATCCATCATCCATAATATTTATAAAACACTACATTTCCATTTTAAAATATAATATCAACACACAAATTGTGCACTACCTCCATTTTGTGGTGCAGGTCTGTATGTGAGCATTTTGGGTTCAAATCTTACTACCACCCCATTATTGTATTGATTCCTCTTAATATTAAATATTTAATGATGTTTGGAAAAATTTATATCATATTTTTCCTATTTAATTACTTTTAAAAATGATAAAATACTCTATACTTGTTAGGAACCTCTCTTTATTACCTACAAACTTGACACAGACTGCCTATGTATGTATGAACACCTTGTTTCTACCATCTTTATTAATGAATGATATTTTGAGGAA
The DNA here is from genome assembly GCA_037957365.1 of Torreya grandis. Taxonomy (NCBI): domain Eukaryota; kingdom Viridiplantae; phylum Streptophyta; class Pinopsida; order Cupressales; family Taxaceae; genus Torreya; species Torreya grandis. The sequence continues at coordinate 337,486 of JARHVA010000642.1, read as the reverse complement.
TATTGAGGGTTTTATTAATATTTATAACCCATTTTAACATCCCAAAATTCATTGAGACTTCATTTTTGAGGTACATTATTTTTACTTATCTCTTCATGCTTGAAGCCTTATCCAAGAACCTTAACTCAGTGGTTTTCATGGTCTACCACATGTGACCTCTTAACAAAAATTATAATGGAGATTTTATAAATTGTAATTATTACTCTAAATTTTTATTTACACCTATATAAAATTTATTTATACCTTAGTTTATATGTATTACTCCATAAAGCATCAAACATGCTTGCCTTTTCTTGACTATGTTTCCTCCATTTGAGGCATATAGGTGGGTTAATTACTAGAAATATCCTTAGGGGAAGAATATAAGTTTTAGATAAAATTTAATTGGATATTTATGATTATTAAAAATTTATATCATGTGATTTACCTCTTACAAGCCTCAAAACTCTTAAGAGTATCAAACTGACCCACAACTAGCATCTTCTCAAATCTTGTATACATATACCTGCACATTTTACCATTATTTACATTGAACATATGATTTAATATGGTTTATAATACCCTAAAATATCTCACGTAACCATTATCTTGAAACAAAAATCTCATAAGTGTCTTCAAATAATAGGAAATCAAGTTTAGGGGTTTAACAAGGGTTTTAGAGTAGTTAACTTCTTAGTGATTGTTTATATATAAAGGGCCTTGCATATTTGAAATCATACTAAAAATTAAAAATGAATAAGTGACCTTAAAATACCATAATATAATTTTTTCTAACACTCTCTCTCATCCATTAACAAAAGGAAAACTAGTTGGCCTTCCTTGACTATGAATGACCTGATGGAGAAGTTAATTAGGTTTTTGTCTTGTTTGGACTTTTGAACTCTTATTGAACATGATTTTGGATTGATTAATGTTTTATGAGGATGAGGATATATTTCCTTCACTTTTTTCCATTTTTTATTTGTTGTATATGCCTAAACCAACATGAAAACCTACCATCTTCCTTAAAAACATACTTTTACTAGTCATGGAACTTGTCCATTATGAACAAAACCCTAATGAATATACTATTGAAATGTTTAATAAATCAAATGGAGATCCTCTCTAACCTTATCATTATATCATATCATACCACTCTCTTTGGCTACCTTGCAAAATTATTTTATGCTATTTTTGGATTGAAGACAAAGCATAAGAAGTTTCAAAGTAGTTAATGTTAGAAAAAGAATTTTACACCTTTTGGTTGATTGTGTGAATGGAATAATGCATAAAATGATATTAATTAAGTGAAAAATGGAATAAAATATCCTTATTGACCTCTATACTAGCTTGAAGCATGTTGGACTTGATACTAGAAAGGCTTAGACAAGCACAAGATAAATGGAACAATTACCTTTACTTTTATAAATAAACCTTAAACAATGATAAATTATCTTAAACTCTCAAAAACTACATTATAAAATAATTTTAAAAATATCAAGGCACAAGATTGACCTCACAAGACACATGCTATAGACACTAACAACTTGATAAGACCTCATTTGAGCCTCTTTGCAATGGAGAATGATGCACTGATTCAAGTTTTGGATTATAGGGGTTGACATTTGTCCTAGGAAGCCAAATTGTCAATAGGTACTATTGATATAGAAATAAATAGCTAAACTTTATCTACCAACATAGTCAAATCCAAATGGCATTTCAAATACATACAACTAGGAAACCCTTAATATTACATTTATTTTTTAGATATATTTATCAACATCTTAATGTATTTGAGTGTTTCATTCAACTGTTTCATTAAAATATCATTTGTACTTATCAAAATGTCCTCCCAAACTATTATTCATGTGTATCTATATGAAATCATACATGGAAGCCATCATATTGCAAAGAAAATTTGGATGTATTATTTTAATTTTTTCCTTTCTAGAATTTAACAAATTATTGATGTTAGAAAAAAAATCATGATTATATATTCTTATAGGTCATAAAATGTATCAGATTATAGTTCATAAGATCAAACATGAATCTTTATTATTCATTGTATCCACACCATGTCTTATTCACTTTTGGTGATTTTTAAACATTTTATCACACTAATTTCCATGATTGAATAATTGTTAATTTGTAATTAGTGTGCCACCTTTGAATTTATATGAACTTTAGTGGTGTGAAATTTTTTAAGATTATATTCCTTTTCTTTAGTGGAGTATAAGCCCAAAAATAAATATTACCAAACTTTTAGGTTTATAAACCTAATTAGATGTGAAAATGAACAAATCACAACTCAATATTGTAGTACCGACAAACATGATCTTCATTACTTTGGGGGAATCAATGATCACCTTATACAATTGGGTTCTGCGATTAAAATTATACTATATTAATTATTATGATTAAATTTTTTTTAGACACAAATTTTTTATTAAATATTTAACAACGTCAATTTTGACTAACCTTTAATACACATGACTTATGTTCATGCAACTAAATCTTTCTAACACTTTATCTTATCCATTCAATTATATATTGGCTCAACGTTCCTAATATACCATTGTTCACACAAAATATTTTACTATTCTCTTCCTAAATAAAATATCATCTTACTCAGATTGTCTATTGATCTCATATCATTATTTCATATCTCCTAGAAATTTATATACATGGTTATATGGATTAGGTTATTAGATCCATCAATCTTGTATAACCATATTTATGCACTTTATAATGGATATATTAAAAAAAAAAACTTCTTTTGGGTTGTCATGTATGTTTCATGTGTATTTTTTAGTGAAATTACCAAAAGACTCAAATTTTAAAGTATGTCAATCCTAAGCCTATTTATTTGTAACACTCGCTTGATAAATCACTATTAAACTAAGGAATAAATCTATACATCCTTGGTGAATATACATAGATAATACAAATCATAAAATCCTAAAATTAATAACTAAAATTTAATTTTTGAATACCATTCCAAGATTAAAATAATATGGTTTTTAAGTATCAAAATCTACACATAACATTACACACTCAATAGGTGGGATAAATAAATGTGGTTTGATCCCTATTCAAATTAATGGAACATAGTAAACACTTAGCCACTTTAATGGTTGGTGGAGGTCATAGTAAGCCATCATTTCTAAACCATTTTTATAGTCAAAGTAAGTATTAAAAGTGAAGCTAAGGTTTTGAGGTGAAAGAAGATGAATCTAAACACACACACAATTTGAGCCTTTGATATCACACAAAATACCTATATATATGTAGGTGAAATGTTTTTTTATTGAAAAATCTTGAACATATCACAAGGGAATACTTGCTAAAGCATAAACATCTAGTTTCCAAAGGTGTACGCTCATTACTAGACTCATCCTAAAAGGATCATATAGTTAGTTTATAGATTTGAGTGATCACAAACCCATTCCATATCAATTTTGATGCTTTTACACTATCACATACTCCAACATAACTTAATAAAGATAGGTAACTTATATTTTAGGTGATTTCTATCTATAGTAAGTGAAATAAATCAATCATACTCTACTAGCTACATTCATATTTATTTAATTTATACATAGATTAAATCATCTAAATTATTCTCATTTTTTACCTTTTTTATAATACTAAATCTAAAATATGATCAAACATATTGGATAACACTTCATTCATTCAAGAGTAAAATAACCAAATGTTTTCCATAGGTTTTCATTCTACATTCCTAATGTTTCAAATTCTTGTGTAAGGTTTCACACTTGATTTCTAACTTCTTTGTATCATATACACAAAAAATTAAATTTCTCTCTTTTGTCTTAGGGTTTAAGCATCATTATATTATTAGGGTTTTGGATTAAGCCCATACATTTTTGGCTCCTGTTTGAGACACAAAAAACTCTATTTAGAAAATGCTTAGAGGTTTATTTTAGTCATCCTAAGGATTATTAATTATTTTCTAATATTTTGGCTTATAGTTATGCCAATAAGTGTAAAAATTTAGATATAGGTGACCATGCTTGTGTTCCTAATGAAAATTATTATATACATGAATAATATTATTAAGCGAATGAAGGAAACTACTATGATACTTATGATCATGATGGTCTGGTAGATTGGTATGCAAGTGATATGTATTTTTAAAATTTTAGTGAAAAAGAATAAAAATAAAATATTCTTAAAACTAAATAATTCAATTATCCCTCTCCTTATTTACACTCATATAGTACAATAATAATAAATTAACATTGAATTAAATAATACACCTATTCATCCTACTAGGCTTTCAATTAATAACACATATACATTTAGGCAATTGATAGATGATTTACATGTTGAGTCTCATGATGATATGTATTACAATGATGTTTCTAAAACCAATGGTATTTATAATGCCATATAATGTGATGATAGTATTTATTTGATATAAATTTAATATGATGTTGTTACTTTTTCCATAAAATTAAATTGGATGATAATTATAAATCATCTAAGGATGTCTGTATGAAATAAAATAATGATTTTAAGCATTGAAATGATAGAATTATTTGTGATGAATATTTTAAATCTAATAAAAATGGTGAGTTTAATTATATGAAATAATATTTCCAAAATATCACCATTCCTACTAGTCATATCATGACAATTTTGCATGTAATGAATGACCTTTAAAATTAAGTTACTACTCTGATGTTTATAATTTAAATAATGTAGGGATAAATTAGATGATAATGTGTGGGCATATGATTTCACCTATAATCATACCAATTATCATAATCCTACAAATTTAAATCCTAAAAATGAATCATCCAAAACTAATGAAATTCATAAGAGGTAATATCAAATAAAGATAATTGATAAGATAGAAGATCTAAAGAAGACAATTCAAAATATTCCTTTAAACATTAATCAACATATAAAATTTGATAATTTCAAAGATCAACCAAGTGATAATTTATAAATAATACTTATTGAGAAGCTAATAAAATTTAATTATAATGAACATCACCATTTACATTGTATTAGATAGGCGGGATATGTTAGATATGTCCACAATCGAGGATCAAGACTATATAGGCACAAATTCACAAATTCTTATTGTAGAAGTAAAATCAAACATGAGAAATGAGAAGCTTGTCTCAAAAAATCAAAAATTGTATTATGATCATGTTTTCACTTGGAATTTCACCCTTTGAGGAGATGTCTCAACTCTCCTCATCCAAGTGGCACAATTGAAAAACCACTAGGCTATCGGTAGCCTAAGAATGAGGTGAATCTCTAGATAGTGATATCTCCCTTGATGTACCACTTTTGGATCACTATTACACATATGATTACAAGGAAAAGGGAGAGAAAATTTAAATTAAATTGTCCTAAATGTGGTGATACACCAAATTTATTTATGAATACCAACCAACTGCATGTTACACATGAGACCAAAATACTAACTAGGCATACACTTCTCTAATCTAAATCTTCTCACATCAGTATTTCATTATGAGGTTGCGATGAATGTTTAGGATAGGAGGAATAGAAAAGAGGCATAAAATGAAACTTTTTGAATAGAATAAATCACTCAACCTTGACACTTCATAAAACACTTCACATGACCTACAAGAACAATCTTTTAGGCTATAAATAGGTGAGAGAATGAGACAACAATGCTAAGAAAACAAAAATCAGCACTAAGAAAGATCAATAATTCAAGTTAAAACACTATTAAAAGTCATATAAGAGGTAAAAATCAGTATTATTTACTTATCCATGATATGCAAATGAATAGGGCTTCACCATACTTAGGTGGAGCATATTTTACATAGGACAAAATGGCTAGTTCTTATAGAACTTGAGAAAGAGAAGAGAAGAAAGAAGTACAAAGGACACAAGGAAAAGAGTAAAAATGAGAAAAGGAGATGCATGTGAATGAGAAGATAATGTGAAAATGATCATGTAAATTTAGAAGATACTAGTGAAAATCCAAGGCATGAAACTCTTGAAATGTGGCATGAAATTCCCTTTGTTGGCTAAAAGCATTGTCTTCATCATTCACCCCTATTGGAACATCAAAAAAATGACTAGGGACAAGTATAATTATTTTAATGGGAGGTAAGGGTTTCATAAATACCTATCCATGCATTTTATGCATTCATAATCATCTAGAATATTATAGAAGTTAGCCATAACTGCATGTAGTCAAAGAAACTCCTTTTTTAGTCACCCCTCACACTTGGCCTAAAAATTGGAATTATTTTTCAATGAAATACATAAATGGTGTTAATTACATGTTTAAATTCCATCCATGGCCTTAGAGTCATCAATCACACCTGAAAAATAACTTATTTGAAGTTTTTCACCCTTCTCACCATCATGTTCACTATGCCAGTCCTGACTGGCTGAGATGAGATCTCTTGTTGAGACACTTAGGAGTTTTTATAAATCATTAAATTTAAATGGGTATTTATATTAATTCTTTATATTCCTTACAAATTTTATTTAATTTATTAAAACCTCCTAGAACCTGCATAATGCATAAAATAGTCAAAAAAGCAATTTTGTACCCTATTCGTACAAATAGGGTATAAAAAATTGATGAGGAGGAGTATTGAAGAGTAATATACAACATTAAAAAAAAAAAAATTCATTTAATACCATTTGGATATCTCTCCATGATTGTTTTCTTAGCTAGGTCCTTATCCAGGGTTTAGTAGGGTTTTAGGTCCCTTTTGTCCTTAAGTTTCGTTTATAAAGATGGGACATTAGAACTACCAAAGAAATTCAATAAATTAAGGTTAAATATCTATTTCAACCTCAAAAAACTCTTTGTACCTCCATTCATAACCTAAAATAATATGCAAGCACTCAAAGTTATCCAATCAAGCTTTGACCTTCAATTCTTGTAAGCTTGAATTGGCTCTGAGCCCCAAAAAGGATTATTTATGCTTTCTCTAAAAAATATAATATTGAGAACATTTTTTCATGACCCTATAAAAATTATTCAATAGGTTATAATTCCTAACTATATATATAAATTACATTGAACCCCCATTTGGATATTAGGCTTTAACCTTGCCTAACAGACCTGACTACAACTTTGGAGTTATAGACTAATTTACTGAGATTATACATTATGTGATTGATTAATAATGTTTGGATAGGTATGATTCAAATTCACCCACATTATTTAAATGTCTCTATAACCTCTAGTCCACCCTTTTCACCATTCTTCTCCAAAAATATAGGTCTTATGCACAAGGGAGTGCCCTCTATTGGAGATAAAACAAAGGGAACTTCCCCTATTTTCCTAGATAAAAAAAATGGTGAAGGAGACTAAAAAATTTTTGGGGATATTATACACCAAAATTTATCCCTTGGTCATCTCATTTTACCTTCCAACTTTCCGAAAAACCAAAACAGACCCCTATGAAGGCAAACCATGCAGGGTTTATGATATAGACATGTATTGCACCATAGGGTCTCTTCTCTTTCATTTGTACTCATAATGAGAGTATCAAAAGGTTTTAGGAACTATATTATGTCTATATAAAACACATAAACCATTAGACCCTTTTTCAAACCCTACTTGGTTCTTACCTCATTGAAATTAGCCTAGACTAAGGTCAATTTATTGATTGTGTTTATCTTTCTTATAGGTGATCATGCTTGTTTGAGCTTGGGTATAGTGTATACAAACCCTATTAGTGTCCTATAGTATCATTTAATACTTTTGGACTCATTTGGAATCATATTTATGTTATACCCACACATAAACCTCACTCCTCAACCTATTGTTGCCTATAGTTAACTATAGTTGACTGTATTAGAGCAAGTAGAGGTCTGTAGGCAAGACATAATCTTAGAACATGTGACACCTCACATTTAGATCCTTTGAGACAATTGTAATAATATTTCATATATTAGTGTACTTTTTTCCATGCTTAAGTCCCTCTCATGGATGGTATAAAAACTCATAGTCATCTATAGGTGCACATTTTCAGAGGAAGGGACACCTGTAGGTGTGAATAAGATAAAAATTCAATGTATCATCCTCTTTAAATGATCATTATATTTTAAGTTTTCTTTATAAATACTTATAACCATTTAGACATGGTGTCATGATCTAGTTTACAACCTTGGGTGCTAGAGTCATCTTGGAGTTTCAAATCATGTAGGTTTCACTTCCTAAATTTAGTGATGAAAGTGTAACTTTGGATCTCTAAAAAACTATTTTATACTAATAATATTTACCCCATGTCTTTTATAGGTCATATATTTCATGGAGGTTACAAGTTATGGTCATTTGGATGCACCAAGAGTCTTTGTAACCTTATTATATGGCTTTGACAAAATGTACTAGACCTCTATTTTAACCTTTTAAGGATTAGATCACTAAACTCAGTCATTACCTCTTTAAAAATGGTTTACACTCCATTTTACCATTTGACACCTCAAATAGGTATTTCATGATCAACCCACATGCTAGGATTCAAAATAAAGATTTACCATGCTCCAATTTTTCGTAAAGTTACCTTCATGGCTCTGTGACGTCACCTATATTTGAACATTTTCACATACCGGTAGTGGATACAAATTTGGATAGTATTTGAGATGTATATTCTTATGATAAATTAAAATCCCTCAAAAAGTGTTAAAATTCACTGCTATAAATCTAAAGGATTTGAAACAACTTTCAATACTTCCCCTTCAACATGACATCCTCTAGAGGGTAGCTATAGGTGTACTTGAGCTGTATGTAGGTAGTGAACCTAAAATGATCCATGTACCAAGTGGACTAGATTAATATTTAATTGATATCTTCCTCAAAGTATTTACATGAAACATTATGATGTCTCAGATCTTAAGATAAGTTCATACACCTCATTTTGATGTCTTCACTTCTTGTAGGCACCTGTAGGTACATATCTCTATTATATGTCTGTGTGCATGACTGAGGTACAAACACAATCCATTATTATGTAAAATGGAGGTTATTACTTTATCTTATTGATATGAGAGTATTTTCAATATCATGATATCTTTTTTACACTTCCATGAATCATGCTAAATAGGTTCCATACATGTGATTCCCTATGACTGCAAGTGAGAGTGAGCAAGGAGTTGACTATGAGTATAGCAAGGATGAAAGTGTAACAAAAAATCAATAATATACTAATATGGAATGAATTATTATGTAATTTATACATGTGAAACATCATATTCAATTTACATGAGACCTCTGTAGAGAACCAAACATTTTGCAAACAAGGAAAACTTTGACTGAGACCTCACATGGTGACACCTTCTTACAACATGAGATGAATTTCCTATAAAAATACCATGAAACATGAAAAAAATAATTAAGAGAATTTTATAAGAGATAAAACATCATCTGGATTCAACATCACCAATTAGATTGTACAGACTTGTCCAAATTAGAGCAAAACCTATAGGGTGCTAAGAAATAGTGAGTAGAAAATATAGTCAACTTGTTAGATATGATTCATAAATCATATTTGACCAATAATTGAAAAAAATTTATGGAAATGAATATATTTTAGTTTAATGTCACCTCCCAAATTCATTTGACTTGGAACTTCTCCAACTAGCCATACCAAGCATAAACCTACTAGCCATTGTTATGTGTCTAAATGGGAAAAGAAAGAGCATAATGGTTTTGGACATTTTTTTACATTTCCATAGCATCTCAATAATTTATATGATTCCAAAGAAGATGAATAAAAATTAAATGACCTTATCCCACATGTCACCTTCTCTCATGGTCTATACAAGTGACAAAATCTTCCCTTTTCAGTTGGTTCTTGATTTTTAGTTAGATAACCTACAAGTTTTAGATGGGACTAACATTCATGATAGGTAATATGAATTATTGGACATTGGAAAGAATAATAAGACACTTGGACACCTTAAAAACTATTCCACTTTCATTAATGACCCCTAAAAGGCTACTAAGTGACTCAAAATATATGACTAAGGATAGATACACATAAAATCACATCAAATGAGTGTTGACATATTTCATGACATTATACTAGGCCTCTAAAAACATCTAAAGATCATGTTTTACCTATAAGGGGGATAATTTGACATATATGGTTAAATTTGGTCAACAAAATGGTGATTCATAGGGGTAGTATGCCTAATATAATAAATAGCAATAGCCTTATCCTATTTATGGGCTTAGGGAGTCATCTAAAGTCTGAGACAAACAAGAAGACCTAACACTTGAAAAAAAGGCTTAACCAAGACAAGACAAATAATTAACTCAACCACACAAAACAAAGGTCACACAAAAATCAAAGAAAACACAATAACAAGACAAACATATGTGTTCAAAGAACTTAGGGAAAATAGAAAACAAATAACTATGGAAAACTAGAAACTCAACATACTTCCTTTCCAAGATAAAAAATAAAATTCCTTGCATCTTCTTCTTCATGAGATGAATTATAGTGCCAAACATGTTTATCCTTAGATTAGATGTTTGGTATATCAGACTTATTTCTTGGCACTTCACTTGATATGCTCTCAAGTAGACCATCTTCAAATAGGTCTCCAATGTAAATTTATTCCTCTTGGCCTTGTACACATACCTCATACTGCTGCCCACTCTTCATCTCATTATCAATTTGCATCTTCTTTGTAGGCATGCTTTCAAGAGGAGTAGTTTCTTTTTCCTTGAAATATTTATGCCAATAAAATCTTGTTTTGACCTTCAAAGGATAAGGTGATCTTTGTTCTGGCTCATCTAAGACATTTTGAAAAATTTCATCTTGCTTACCATCACTTGTAATTATCTCTAAGGAAGTTGTAGACCCCTTAAGAGACTCAAACTCATTGAAAATGCTTAAAAACCATTAACACAAGTGCCTATCTTATCTTTGATCAACATCATGAAGGGAAACAATAAGAGAAACTCTTTCATCCTATTCTTTAGAATCCAAAAGGATTTCATCCAGGATTTCTTATTTGACACAAGGAAGGCATTCTTCATTATCAACACAACAAGAAGACTCAAAAAAAGGACTCTTTTATTCTTAAAAATTTGGAAACTCTTGAGGATTATTAGGTTGTATATCAAATTTTATCATCTAATTTTTGTTCTCAAGGGCTGGAATATCCCTAATTTCCTTCTCCTTCTTGGTGATGCCAAGACTAGGCATCTTGTAATTAGGTGACTCCAATGAGGATGCCAAGGAGATATATTTTATTCAAGCAAAAGTTTTGGATTCTTCTCAACCAAATGATCTTCTTTAGGCTCCCATATAATATTCCCATCAAGGTAAAGGGTGATGGGGTGAGCATAAGATGAAATAATTGGTGGAGGTGGCACATAGAACTCAACATCAGATCAAGAATGAATTGAAGGGGATCTTTTTAGGAGTTCTTGAGGAAGGGGAGGCAGACCTTAGGATAAAATAACTTGGTTTTATTCCTTCCATTTGAAAATATCTTCATTGAAATATGATTTAACTTTAGGACTCTCTTGAAGAAGGTTAGATGGGGTGTGTTTAAGCATATGATCTTCTTTTCGCTCTAAACCTTCCATCACACCTTGACTGCACAATTTCTTTCTCAACTCTAACTCAATTTACTTGGCTAGGTTCTCTTATAAATGTCTCTTTTGAAGTTGATAGGAATCTTCATAAGAATAAGGATTACAAGAGGGATGAAATGGAAAATAAGAGGTCTCTTGAGGAAGGGTGGGAGGGGCTTGCATAGGATCAATCTCTTTCTCAACTTCAAAATATTTATCAAGGCTTTTATCCTCTTTCTTTTTCCATGATTTCACTATCTTATTCCAAATTAAGGTTTTAGGATTAAGAGTATGTTCTTGATATGGTAATGCAATTTTAGGAGTGGATGCATTTCTCAATAAACTTGGGATCTCTTTAAGATTGGGTTTTCCACCTAGTCTCCAACTTGGAATTTCAAATCTAGGAGTTCCTTCTTGAGAGTAAGTGAGCATGAGAGAGGGAAATCGGGGCCTATATTCCAATTCCCTTACTAATAAGATGGACTGATTTATCTACTTATTGGATAACTCAATCTACCTCTCAAAGGTTTGCTTCAAAAATAAGGTTTATCTTTCCAACTCTCTCTTCTAGTTGATTTGGAAAATAGATGACTTTGATAAGCTTGATTGGGTTCATGAATAAGAATCATGTAGGACTGATAGCAATCTTAGGGAGGTGGATATGGGTATTGATATATTTGGTGAGGCTACTTTTCATGAATTCTTAGCTTATCCTCTAAGGATGAAACAAGGCCACTCACATCTATCATCTCACTTATGAGCTTTGACAATTTGCTCTCTCAATAGGTTCCCACTCTCTCTTAAGTAGCTCTAATGAATTTATCACACTATGAATGAGATGACTAGGAACATCTTGAACATGTCCCCTTTGTGTGTCAAGATCCATCATGTACCTCTCATAGCCCAAGAGAGTTTGCTTGAAACCTGAAATGGATTGAATTGATAAGTGGCTAGGTTGACTAGGAGAAGCAAGATATTGAGGATGCTAATTGTAAGACTAATAAAACTCATAACAAGGATAATAAGGATAATGTTGGAATTGATAGGGATCATAACAAGGCTAATATGAAATTCCATAGGCTTGGGATGCCTTATAAAATTGTGTCAACTAATTCTCAACACCAAAACCAACTATGGCACTTCATTAAGAAATAAGAACATAAGTAATGATTATCAATAATATTCAAATGGAATACCTAGGCTTCTTGACCAATTGATGTAATCTTGGATTCACCATTGATGTTTAGATATATGCCTCCAAAGGCTGATGTGTTGAAAGACAGCACCAAAAATATTTCAACTTCTTGGATTAACTATCCCACTAGGCATGCCAAAAACTATTGTCACTTGTATTTTCACCCTTTGAGGATATGTCTCAGTTCTCCTCATCCAAGTGACACAATTGAAACACCTCTAGGCTATGGGTAGCCTAAGAATGAGGTGAGTCTCTAAATATTTATAGCTCCCTTGATGTACCACTTTTGGATCACTATTACACCTATGATTGCAAGGAAAAGGGAGATAAAACTAAAAGTAAAGTATCCTAAAGGAAATGATACACCAAATTGATTGATGACTACCAACCAGCTACATGTCACACATGAGACCAAGAGACTAGGCATACACTTCTCTAATTTGAACCTTATCACATCATTATATTATTATGAGTTTATGATAAATGTTTAGGCTAGGAGGACTAGATAAGAGGCCTAAAATGGAACTATTTTAATATACTAACTCACTCAACCTTGAAACTTCATATAACACTTCACATGACCTAAAATAAGAAGCTTTTAGGCTACAAATAGGTGAGAGAATGAGATAAAAATGATAAAGAAACAACAATCATCACTAAGAAAGATCAATAATTCAAGTGAAAACACTATGAACATTCATAGAAGAGGTAAAAATAAGTGGTAATTTATTGATCCATGGTATGAAAATGAGTAGGTCTTCACCATACTCAAGTGGAGCATATTTTACAAATGCCAAAATCACTAGTTTTTATAGGACTTGAGAGAGAAAAGAGAAGAAAGAAGTCAAAAGGTCACAAAGATAAGTGTAAATATGAAAAAAAGAGTTACATGTGCATGATAAGATAATGTGAAATTGATCATGCAAAGTAAGAAGAGACAAGCAATAATTCAAGGCATGAAACTCTTGAAATGTGGCATGAAATTCCCTTTATTGGCTCAAAAAACTATCTTCATTATTCATCCTTGTTGGAACGTCCCAAAACTGATTAGGGATAGGTCTAATGATTGTAATAGGAGGGAAGGTTTTTATAAATTCTTTTCCATGCATTATTTGCATTCCTAATTATCTATATTCTTTTATAAGTGAGCCATCACTACCTGCAGTTAAAAAAACTCATTTTTAAGTCACCCCTCACACTTGACCCAAAATTTGATTTAGTTTTCCATGTAAATACATCAAAGGGGGTGAATGACATATTCCAAGGCCATCCATGGCCTTAGAGGCATTAAGCACACCTTAAAATTAACTTAAATTATTTCACCCTTCTCACCATCATGTTCACTATGTCAGTCCTAACTAGCTAAGATAAGAGCTCCTATTAAGAGTTTTTAAGAAGCATTAAATGGACACAAAGAGTTAACTTAAGTCTCAATCTTCCTTCCAAAGTTGATTTCATCTCTTGAAACCTCCTATAACTTGTACAATACACAAAATAGTCAAATAAAACCTTATCCCTTATACAAAACTAGAGGACCTTATGCACCAAAATTTATCCCTTGGTTATTTAATTTAACCTAACAACTCTCCCAAAAACTAAAATAGACCCCTATGAAGGTAGACTATGTAGGGTTTAGGATGTAGATTGTGTATTGCACCATAGGGTCTCTTCTCTTTGCTTTATAATCATAATGAGAGTATCATAAGGTTTTATTACCTATCTTAGGAATATTTCAAACTCCTAAACCATTATACTCTTTTCCAAACCTCTGATTGGTTCCTACCTTACTAAGATTAGCCTAGACTGAGGTTGATTTATTGATTGTGTCTATCTTTCCTGTAGGTGATCATGCTTATTTGAACCTGGGTATAGTGTTTATGAACCCTATTAGAGTCCTAAGGGATACTTTTATACTTGTTAGACTTATTTGGAAACATCTTTATGTTATACCCACACTTAGACCTCACTCAACCTACTGTTTTCTAGGGTCAGACCTCTAGGTTTTTTAATGAGGCTAGCTTATTAGGTATGAAAATTTGAATCTCTCTTCTTGAAATTTAATATATAGGGATGAAAAAGGTGAGAAAATAAATGAATGAAAAATTACTTAAGTGTGACCTGATTTTGTTAACTAATGTCCTAGCATATCTACATAAGACCATGTGAATACATTAGAGAATTCATGAAGTGAAAGTGTAAATATGTCCTTTTCTTATTTATTAAGTGATACAAAAAGTTTAATAATTGTAGGATCTTCTTCCATGCCAATGTTCATAGGATTAGTTTATTCAACAACTAGAGTTGATCCAATTTTGTAATTTAGGGGTGGTGTAGGAATATGAAAATCTTCCTCAAACTCTATTTGATTCGATGTATAAGATGAACTAATATTGTTATGTAATTTCTATTCCCTAAAGTATTTTGAATCATATAACTAAATTAAAACCTTTTTTGTGGTCACCTACTAGAATATGATCCCTTGTTCTCAAGAATTCAAAAATAGCCTCATCATTATGAAAATGATCAAACTAAGGTGTTGTGTGTTGGTCGCATTATATGAGGGATGGATATGTAAGATCAAGTATAAGAACAAAATTTTCATAAAATAGGTTGGTGAGGGTAAGGTCTTCGAAACATCTGAGTATGGAACCCATCTCATTATCTAAAGAATCATCCTTTGACTCACTAGAAGAATCACTTTGGAAAAGTGTGAGATGCATGTTTAGTGGGTTAAATATTATACCATGTTTTGCCTCATTTGATTTTAATGTGATATTATCTATGGACCCTTGTTCATGGAGGCCAAGACCTATACCCTTATAGTACATTATATTACACATGATGAATTTGGCAATGGGATACCTGTTATTGGAGAAACAAGGAGCTAGTTCATCAAAATAAAGCTAAGAATAATTGAAATCTTTGATATGTTCATATAAAAGGAAACCACCTTCTCTAAATATTATCTTTCCAAGCTTATTAAACATTATATTATCCTTTATATGGTGAGTCCTACCAAATTTATGTAGATTGGTATGGATTTTACTTGTGGAAAAATCCTAAATTATATACTCATTTAATCCTATATCGATGATCTTAAAGTGGGAATAAGTGGATGAGGATGCTATAAAGATGGCTGTTGGAGTGAAATTTTGTTCAATAAAAGGGTGATATGAATCTTGGTCAGATGGTTGGTTAGATGTTTTGTTGCTAGAATCCTTTTCAATGGAGATGGAGGTAGTTGGTGTATTAATTTAACCACCAAGGGGAGGTATTTGAAATAAGTTTTTTAAATGGACATAATTTTTTTTTAAAAATCCTCAACAAGAGTAAAGTTATCATATAAAATTGGTAAATAGTTTCATTCTTTATATTTTCCTTCTAATAACTTGCAATATTGGAAGGGTTAAGGACCACTTTTTATAGTTAATTCCATTCCTACATGGGAGAATTTCAAACATTGATGTAAGGTGGATGGAATGGCATTCATGGAATGTATCTATGGATGCCCAAGAAATATGTTGTATGGTATATCAAGATCAAGGACATGAATGAGAGTTTCTTTAATAATAGACCCCATCATCAACGAAAAATATATTGTTCCTATAGATTGTCTCTCATTATTATCATATGCCTTTATGGTAATAATGTTTGCTTCTAATGCATTTATTGAATATACTAGATGTTTTACCAGCCTTAATATATATAGATTGAGAATAGATCCATTACATATAAATACCCTTTTCACTTTGTGTATAGAGATAATAACCTCTATGTATAATGAGAGGTTATGATCTGATCCTAAATGAGAGACATATGAATGATCAAATATTACTTGGTTATTTGTAGACAAAGAACTTATTAACACTTGTAAATTGGTAAGATTGATGTCTTGAGGTACACTTGACTCTTGAAGAACTTTATACAATATGTTTTTATATACTGGGGATGTCTTGAGAAGATCTAAAATTGCAATATTTACTGGCATTTTCTCAAGATGGTTGATAATGTTGTACTTGCATTCAACATTAGAGGATTATGCACTTGAAAGGCAATATTTTCTCACCTTGTGGTAATGGAAATTTTCTATGATGGAAAAGTAATATAATTGACATATTTATGCATGGAATTGATAATATTGATTATAGAATCAAATGGATGACTTTCTTGATTAACATAACTAGATTCTAGTTGTTCCTATTTTTGCTTTCCCTTTCCTTGCTCATGATTGGGGAATGGATCTTGGTATATTCCAAATTTTTGGTTTTTAGATGGTTTAAATATTTTATTTTTAATTTCTATGTCACTTCTATCAATGAGGTATTGAACATAGTGTTTAAGGTGCATACACCTATTATTTGAATGTCTTTTAATCCGATGGTATTCATATGCTCATCCTCTTTATACCAATTGGGTTTAGGAACATCTTCATCAGAGGGTTTAGTGTTAGGCCATGTGATCATGTTTGCATGAACCAACTTTAAAAAAAACATTCTCATAAGTGTCACCCAATTGAGTGAACTTATGCTTAGGTTTGCCTTGTCTAGTTTATCCTCCAGAATTGTGATATTATTGATTGGTTGATTATAGGTTTATTTTTAATGCTAGGGATTTTGAATCTATTTGACATCAGTCATACTATTTCCAATAATATTTTTGTTCTTGGAAAATAACTTAAGTTTTTCCATCATTTTAGAGGAGTTATTATTATCTAGTTTAAATAGTTTGATTACACTTTTTTTAATTAACATTATGTCTACCTGAACTCCCATTTTGATGATTTTGTCAAATTTATTTGGGCATATAAATAGTAAACGGTGTCCCAAGTCTGAATTTAAATTGTTCATAAAGATGTCTACAAGCTTAGTTTTAGGAAATGACCATGTGAAATGACTTGCCATTTCTCACCATCTTTGGAGGAAGGAAGCAAAAGTTTCACCACTACATTGCTTGGTATTGTGTAAATATAAGGTGGTCAAATCCTTTTCAATGTTATAAGTGGTGAATAGTTTTTTTAGATGAGTCCTCAAAGGTGAAAATAGATCCTTTTAGAAGTTGTGAAAACTATTCAAGGGATTTCCACCTAGACTTTATGGGAACAAATGCAACATGTATTCATTACTATAAGCAACATCTACACATGCATGATAGAAGATAGATAAATGTTATTCGGTATCCCATTTACCTTTATAATTTTCAAATTTTGGGAGTTCAAATTACTTTGGAAAAGGTGTAGTCATTATACTTAAATCATATGGGTATGAGCAAATTTACTCAAACTTGAACTATTTTTGCCACGAGTAAGCACCATATTATAATCCTTAAACTCTATCCTTTATGTTTTGAAACTCTTGTATGATATATGGGGATAGTTGGTTATTTGACTTAGTGTATTTATGGAATTAGATGGTTGACCAATGAATTGGTTTTTGTTTTTTTGAATTTGGTTCATTTGCTGGTTAAATTTTTTTGGAGGTTTGCTATTAAAGTTGATGTTTTGAGGGTTTGAAAAAGGATTTAAATTGGGATTATAACCTAGGTTTGGGTTTACATTAAAACCAAAATTTGTTTGACTTGGGTTTGGCCTTGAACCAAAGTTTGTTTGATTTAAATTTGGGTAGAAACCAAGGTTGGGGTTATTTGCAAAGTTTAGGTTTGGATTTATTGTATTTGGGTTTGTATGGAAGTTTGAGTTATTTGGTGGATTGTTGTTGAAGTTCATGAAGTTGGGATTAATGTTGTAACCAAAATTCAATTGATTAAATAGATTTAGATTGGGTTGCTTTGGGTTAATATTGTAGTTTAAACTAAATGGACTAGAACTTAAGGTTGAATTAGAGTTAACTTGGTTTAGCTAGAGTGGATTTTGGCTTGGATTGTTTTGATTTTGGTTAATGTTAAAATTAGGATTTGTGTTAGGGTTATTGAAATTAAAATTAGCTGGTGTTTGATTTTAGTTTAAACTTGTGTTAGGATTTGGGGTGGTATTAAATGAAAGGTTGGGATTTGAGTTAAAATGAGTTGGAATGGGATTAGAATTTGTATTAAACTTGAATTGGATGGAGATGATACAAGAGTTTTAGAGAAATAAAATTTATTCAATAAATCACTATTTAAATTAAGATTGTTGAGCATGCATGAAATAATACTCAAACTAGGATTGGATGGTTGACTGGGCAAGCTATAATGAGTATTCAAGCTTTGACTTGGAATGATTAGTGTGACTTGGATACTCTGATTGGGGTTAATTGGTGAGTTTGAAGATATATTTAAAATGAAATTAATTTGACCATAACCTTGTGAATTTGGATGAACATTCAAATTCAGTGTAATCAAATGTTGATTGGTTAAACTTGAATTAAATGGGAGGCCCATGTTCAAGTTTGGATTGGTTTTTTTCATGATTGGTAAAATTTAATTAAAATTCAAGTTTTGATTAGTTGGGTGAGTGATTGGTGAGTTCTAAGGTATATTCAAACTCAAATTAGTTAGATAAACTTGTGAAGGTAAATTAGGATTCACATTCACATTGTAGTTACCAAAAGGATTGATTGGTGGATGAGATTGAAAATGCATAATCTTTTGGGTTCCTTGGGTTGCATGAATTTTTGTGGAGAATCCATAGCTTGATTGAGATGATGCCTCATGTAAGTTAATTTTCCCTTTTTCTTGAGAAACTTGGGGATGAGGTTGTGGAGATGTTACGAGGCAATTGCTACCCTCTAAATAACCTTGAAAGGTAGATTGATTAGGATTGAAACATGAAGGTTCTTTGATTGAAATCAAATATTTCAAGTTTTATATGTCAAAATCAAATGGGAATTTTGTTCCAAATCCCAAGGCTTACAACAAAACTTTATTATTAGTTGAAATGATATAATAATCAAAGGAGGGTAGAGGTTGTATAGATTTTGGGCTACCCTCATCTTGGTAAGCCCCTCCACCTCCTCCTTCTTGTTTGGTTATCTCATGTCTTTTTACATGATGCTCTTGGCAATTAAATTGAAAGGGATCATTGCTAAATGGCTTAGCCCTTGCGTTTGAATTATTTAGCATGGCCATTTGCTTAGTGATAGGTGACATAGATAGGATTAAAAAAATTGACTCAAATAAAATAGAAGTTTTAAACTAAGAACACTAACCAAAGTGATTGAAAATTTCAAATTCTTAAACTAATTGCTTTGAGTTTTTGGAAAAAAATGTTTTGATTTTCATATATATATATATATATATATATATATATATATATATATATATATAAACAAAAACTCAAAATAATTTATTTACAAAAAAGGATATTTTAACATTTGGAAAACATAAAGAAACAATAAGAAATATATATATATATAAACAAAAACTCAAAATAATTTATTTATATAAAAAAATATTTTAACATGTGGAAAACACAAAGAAACAACAAGAAAATTCATACTTTAAATAGTCAAGCAATTACACATAAAAGGTGAAAAACTAGGATAAGGGTTATGAACAATGTTTGGGCATTCCAATGTCACTTATTTGTCTGTGCTCTCAACTGTGGACTAATATTTCAAGGTACTAACCATGGAGGATCCTACCATTCTCATGGCCCACTGAGTCCAGTTTTGAGGGTGTGTAGAAAGTAACTTCTTGATGCTAATTAATAACTAATGCACCAAAGTCAAATGACAAAAGAGGCTTTCCTAGGCTTAAAGTTTAAACGAGATTATCTAAGGGAGTCCTTCAAGATACCTTGCAATATATTGAGGTCCAAAAACATGGAATAAATAGATAAAGTAGATACACACTATTGGGTATTATCCTAAAGTGACCAACACAATTATAGGGGTTTCACTATATTTACAATTGATGATATCATATTTGGAGACAACTGTTGAAACCCTGCATTAGAGCATGAAAGCTCCTCATGTCATGGTGTGATTAAAACATACAACCACTTAGAAACTTAAAATAGTTGAATCTTGATTTATATACCCCATAAGTATATGGGGTTTGGCCTAATGTATGGTGGTGAAATCCATGGTTAATAGAGACCCTAAAAAAAAAAAAAATTAAATGTTTGTTTTTTATTTCTAAGTATTGTTACCAATATGACACCAAGGAAAGAGCATACACACACACCACTTGGGTAGCACAAAAAAAGTATTTTTTTTTTTTTAAATTCTTGAGTATCATCACCAATGTGATGTCAAGCTAATAGCATACATAATTCTATAATTACAAATATAATACTTAAAAAGAAACAATTAACTCTAAACCAAAAATGAGCATACATAAACCATTATGGAATTGTTTCCTATTCTTGAGTATCATCACCAATGTGATGCCAAGGGAAGAACATACACAATTGTATAATTACAAACAAAAATACTTAAAGAGATATAATTAGCTCTAAACCAAATGTGATCTAATTACTAAAAACTTAAAAAAGTGAATTAAAAATGTTAATAGAAAAAGAAAAGAAATAGATTTTTTTTGTTTATCCCTTTTGTGGAGTTTCTTTGACAAGTGTTCTGCAAAAAAATTGTTAGAGAGTTTTTTTTTATAGGAAACCCACAACAAAGTTAGAATAAGCCATAAAAACAAGAGAAAACAATAAAAATCAATGTAAAACTAATTCTAAATGTAACTATGACAAATATGAGATAATAGAAAGATGAGGGAAAGTCCCATTGGGCATGCCAAAATGTATCAAAGAAATTCAAAAAACCAAATGAAATCTTATTTTAAACTAACTTAACCTATGACAGAGCTACAAATTTAAAAAAAAAAAAACTAAATTATGCCTTATCATAAAATGAAACTTCCTCTATTGTGATTTGAATTCGATTTGCTCTTTAAAATGTGGTTGTTCACTCTTACAACACAAGGGTAAAATGGGTAGCATCATGGTATGAAAATGATCTCAGCATAATAAATTTGTAAAGAAGAAACTTGACTATATTGGAGGAATAACCTCTAATTTATAGAATTTGGAAATGGATATGAACCATCCATCATAAGATGACGATCAAGGGATGAGAATAAAAGGTAATTTTTAATTCATAATGGGAATATTAAATTAAAAATTGGGGTGGAGAATATGCAAGACTCAAAAATGAATATAAAATTCATTTGGGAGAAAGATATATTATAAAATTAGTAAGTGATGTGAGCTGGATTACTAAATTGCACAAAATCAAATCATGAAAGATAATGGGAATAAAGGTGGATTATTAAATTGGATCATGGAGGACAATGAGAATAAAGGTGGATTATTCAATTAGATCATGGAAGACAATGGGAATAAAAGGTGTATTATTAAATTATAATGGTGGGTGATAGGTGGAGCCTTTGGCAATGTGAAGATAATTTTGATTTTTTAGATTTATGAAAATTATAAATTTCTAAAATCCATTGAATTTTTAAATAGAGAAAGATTAGTTAATTAAATTTTAATTAATTTAGGGATAATAAAGTAGTGAATGGTGAATAGTGAATAATGATGATGAATAGTGATTAGGGGAAATTAAGGATGATTAAAGGATTATAGATGATTAAGTATTTAGTGCAAAGAAGGTTAAAATCAACACAAAGTATTTGATTTTAAGTGTATACATCTTCAAATAGGAAGTTCATGATGAAGGAAGGAGATTAGAAAAGACAAAGGTGATGCAAAAGAAAGGAACTACAAAGGGATAAATAAGAGTATAAACTCAACTGGGTTGACCTAGTACTAGAAATAGGGTTTAAAAACTAAATGAATAAGGATACAGAGTTGACAAAGTTGACCTAGTACCATATCCTGAGATAGAAAATAGCCTGATAAGGATATAGAGTCAATAGTTCAACTTAGTACTATAATTTGAGAGGTAGAAATGAATACTGGGTCAACTAGGTCAACTCAATACTATAGGAAGGGGAGACAAATAGTCTTTAAGAAACTATGTCAAACAGATTGATAGTGTACTAAAATAGAGAATTTTTTTACAATATACTTTTAAAGCAATAAATGGAAGTAAACATAAGAAATTATATCAATGAGGTTGATCTAATTGAGGCACACAACATAATACCTTGCACCAATGCTGGCTAATACAAGTTTTTGTAATACAACATATAATGAGCAAAAAGTAAGCAGTCACTTTGAAAATTAAATGCTAACTAAGTGGTCATCCTAAATGTTTTTAGATTATTAAGTGTGATAAGGAAGTTGGTTTAAATTAAGAAATTAGAGAGCAATTTATGGATGGTTTCAAGATGTTTAGGTTGAAAGGGATCTATGTTGTCAATGGTACTAGCTTGATATTGGATTTGACCCTCTCACTTCATAATCTCACTGTGATAAGGGTGTTAGGTGCTTTACCAATGTATATTATTAACCATATGTTTATACTTAGCCAGAAAACCAAGTTGGCTTCCCTCTTTGTGATGAAATCCAAGTAGATAGGTCTTGGGTAGATGTTTAAATACATTTTTTAAATTATGTAATTTGGTAGTGTGTGCAAGAAAGAAAAAAAATACTGAAACTAAAAGGTATATTGAAAAACCACCTAATTAGACCATGTGATCCAATCTAAGCATGCAAACAACTGAAAGTGAAAGTGTGAAGTAATTACTAGCATATAATTATTAATTTCTAATATGAAACACATTACAGTGTTGGTTTAGGTGATAATGTATGTAAACATTATAGAACAAAGTTGATAGTGTTGCTACTATATTGCATAAGCAAGGGTCTTTAAGAACTATGTCGATAGGGTTGACCTAGTCTTTTAGATAGAAGATAGAATACATAACTAGGTCAACTGTGTCAACCTAGTTTGCTTTATGATGGCAGTTTTAAAGATTGCAACTATACCAAACAACACTATAAGGAAGAAGTGAAATGAAAGAAAGAGAAAAAAGAACTTTGGTGGGTTGGAAGATGCAAATAAATATGAGATTTTTATTGAAGTACCTTTAATTTTAATTTAAAATTCTACCAATTATGTCAATTGGATTGACCTCATTTTGTAATTCCTTGTATGTCAAATCCTATAAAGATGACTATATCAGCTTGGTTGACCTAGTATGTTTTTTGGAGATGAATAAGAGTACTATGCCAATTTGTTTAACCCAATAACCTATATCTGATGAATACCTAAACAAAAATAATATAGTCATTTTTTATGTGACTATGATTAAAACTATGCACAAAAGTTAAAAACTATACCAACCTTGTCAACCTAGTATTGAAAATATAGAAAAGTAATAAATAAAATGATATAAATGAAAAACATGAAAGAAAACATAGAACCAACCCTTGGATCTATCTTTGAATTGTTATAACTATATATAATAATAGCAGGCATCCCTCAGATCTATCTTTGAATTATCAACCTTGTCCAAGCTTATGCCACATGTTAAATGCACATTAATCCTTGGGATCCTACTAGTAGTTTGTTAGTTCATGTGCTTACACCATGTGGTGGCCTCTCAATATATATGACCCTTTGACCCATCTCACACCATTAGATCAAGATGTATGATTGAGTGAGGACTGTTGATCTTGTTGGGACTCACTATTTGAAAGACAATGACTAGTTCATGATCTTAAAATTGATAGTATGTGGGACATCATTTGAAATCCATGTGACCTTCATTGATGTTCATCTGACCATAAGATTTAATGTCAAAAGGAATTATTTTGTTTAATCTTAAACTTGACATTAGCATGAACATCTTATTGCATAGGTCCAACTTTGAAAGCTTGTGACTTGATCTAGAAAGCTTTCATGGGCCTAAATGTTTTTGAGGATGTTCTTAGCATGTATATCTACATATTTTCTTGATCCACTAGTCATACTAGGCTTCTTGAAAAAGATAATAATTACATAATTTGGTTGGTCCACTCATTTCTCCATGACATCCTGGTGATAGTTGAGCTCATTTGGCTAAGTATGGGAAACTTAGCAAAATCTGACTAAGGAGCCAACTTTGATCATGTATAAATTTATTTGCATTTTAGTGGAGGATCTAGAACTCAGCACATAACAACTAGGGAAACAGATAAACAAACACATGTGACTACTTTCCCCTAAAAATTTTGCATGTGCAAGATAGGCCTTGTTAAGATTCTCACTTGGCTCTATTTGAACTTTGAAAATGGCTATGAAAAAATAATGGAATTTGGTTGAGAGGCTAAGTTTGGATCTCCATAAATTTTTATGCACTTTGGAGGAGGACTTGAAACTTAGTGCATATAAATTTATAAAAAATGTGAACAAACCCACATGACCAATTTTCCCTGACTCATCTACATGTGGAAATGGTGACACCAACAAAGTGCTTACTCAAAAATTCTACCATTAGACCCAAGATGCCTAGATGAACACAATGAAGAACTAGATGGATCCCTTATATTTACACACTTGTTCCAAGCACTCTATAAATCCCATATGGTTTCTACAATATGATCCATGCTCCAAATGTTTAAAACATATGAGAACCTATATGGTCTCTTCTAATTTACAATCCTAGACCCCATTTCTAATCCTTTGATCTATTGTTTCATCAAACCATGCAAGAGATTCTTATGTGGGCAAAAATTATCCAACATCTTTGGTGACTCATAGGGGTTGAATGTCTATCTATGCAAAAGAGCCCAAACCATGTGCCTAGTCTAATCCATTGGGCAGGGATTCTCTACTCTACAATTGAGATGATCATGAAGATGATATAAGACTGTCCCTCTATGACCTCTTTGAAGAAACAAGTACAAAGAACAAAACAACAAAAAAATGCCCAAGATAATTATTAGCTGAATTTCGCTTACATAAAAAACTTTTACCTAGATGGATCAGGAAACTCTCTTAAACCTTTAAGTAACCTTCTACCCCCATGATTAGTCTTTTTGTGGTCCTAAATTGATGATGTAGTGAAATATTCGAGGAGGTCTTGGTGTGGTGTGAGAAGCTGAGTAGAGTTCTGGTTGAGTGAGCATCTAAGGGCATGAAGGAGATTTGACATGTTTGGAAGATTTGTTAAGGTTTGTGGAATTTAATAATATCATGAAAAACTTTTTTGAATCATTGGACTAGTTGGCAGCCTTGAGAAACCACTTCAAAGTTGAGAATTTTAGTTTTAGGGACAAAGTCCCTAAAAGTTCAAAAAATTGGTTCCAAGCACTTTTGTTGATGCCATGAAACAATATTTCAATGGTATTTGATACATCCAAATGTTACCATATTGTATCCCTATCATAGGGGAAGAGCCATAAAAAAAAGAAGGGGTGTGTGAATAGAAGAGAGTAGTGGTTGAGGGCCTCCAAGTTTCACTTTTATTCACTATAATCATTTAGTGTATTCTATAGGATTTGTGTATCAAATGAACTTCACACCCCAAGACATCAATTTAAGGTCTCAAATTTGGCATGGAACATCAGGGTATCTTCTTCAAGGTGAATCAAACTTGTCCCAAGAGTTTTCATACATTCAAAGGGCAAAAAATCCATTTCTTAGTTTTTTAGGCCTAGAATGCCAAAAAAGAAAGGGGTGACAACAGTAATTCCTTGGAAGTTAGGAACTAAAATTTTTAGAATAGTTTGGGGCATGGATGATACATAAAAAACTCTCTCAGTTTCTTTATTTTACCCCTGTAACTCAAGAACCATCATCAAAGCAAAAATAGGGTAGCAAGCTTACACATTTTTGTTATTTTTTTTGAGAGATTGGTAATGTTTTTATGATTCTTTCCAGATTTTCCAGGTCTTCCCAATTCATACCTATCCAATTAATCCACAAAGAGGTCTAGATGAGGCTTATAACTCATTTTAATCCCCCAAATCCAAAACAGGGTCTTAGAAAGAGCATGAGAGAAGCCCTAAACTAGGTTTTTGTTATTTCTAAGAGTTTTAACCATCCAAAATTGCCAAAATTTTATAATATGATGTTTTTAAAGGTTTAATATGTGATTCAAGAGGTTTTATATTGATTAGAAGATGTATGGTATTGTTTATAGACCTAGGGTGTGCTTAAAGGCTAATTAGGCCTAATTAAGGGGAGCCTAATGAAGGGAGTGTGATCTTGGAGTGGAATCAGGTCATGAAAATTTTAAAACACATGTAATGAGATGGATAATATCTATAAATTCAATTACTTTTTAGGATATATTATATAATGGTCAACCTAAAAAGAATTTGACCAAAAAAGGGGTCTACAAGCCTAAAGAAGCCATGGTGAGTATGTTGTCTAGCAAGAAGCGTTTCAAGGGAATTTGAGAGTTGAAAGGGGTTATTTAAAGGTGTGATAATATAATATTAGGCTATCCATGACACAATATTGATCTATTGAAGCCTATACCAAGTTTTGGTCTTTGAATCCCTTGAGATCGGTTGCTAGTGGAAGCTATTGAAAGCATGAGAGTTTTAAGGCAAATAGATGAAGAGTGGAATGATGAAAGGATGATATAAATGATATTTTAAAATAAAAATAATTATTTTATATAAAAAAAACTGAAACAAGGATAAAGAAAACTCAGTTGTGATTTTTGACCATGCAGGCACGTGTTACTAGGTTTTACCAAAATGGGCCTATAGGCCAAAGTATGCAAGATATAATCATGAAATTTTGTGTAGAGATAATTATGACTTAATATAAAAATTAAAAATATTTTTTAGGATTTTTTATAATGATAAATATTCTTTATTTTGGTACAGTCAACCCTATGTCAAATCACAGTCAACATTAGAGCATACCTTAGAGAAATTGGCCATTTTGGGACATCTACAGGTTGAATCAAAGAATTAAATTTGGTAATTATGGTATAAATAACCTTAAAAATCATCAATTAACATCATAAAGTTAAAATAAATGGTGAAAGTGCCTAATTTTTTAACACAATCCATTGCTAGTCAAGAAGGTAGCCATTGGAGACCAAATGAAGTTTTGTCAGTTCTAGATGCCAAAAAGTAGTTTAGGCCTTGGATAAGTTTTATAATCATATAATATTATGTTTAAAACCTATATTTTCCTATGTTAGTGATAAAATTCTGGGGTTTCATGCAAAGGCTTTAAGAAAGACAAGT
This sequence comes from Torreya grandis, assembly GCA_037957365.1. Lineage (NCBI taxonomy): Eukaryota > Viridiplantae > Streptophyta > Pinopsida > Cupressales > Taxaceae > Torreya > Torreya grandis. The sequence goes on along the minus strand of JARHVA010000642.1, from coordinate 309,700 downwards.
TCTGGCATGAAGGATTCATGTAGGTAACTCAAGGTAAGTTTTGGTAAAAAGGGTCTACATGAAAAATTACACATAAAAATGACTTGAAATTTGGTAAATTTTGTCTTCATGACCTATTATATCTATATCAATTTTATTAAGTTTCATCAAATTATGGGAAGTGCTCTCTATTTTGTCACAATCCCCCTATGTCTCACAATGGTCACTATTCATGCAAGCATACTTTTAGGATTATTAAGGTGTCTTTCAGATTGAAAAGTTTAGGAAAGTTTTCAAAAAGAATAGTAATATTTTTTTAAGCTTATTCAAGACTTTTTTATGGTTTCCACACTTAAAACTCCATGCAAACACATCGACAAGCTCAAATCCCCATAGGCATCCTCAAGGCATAAAAGGCAAGGTTGATTTTTGATCATTTGGAGAGGTGTAATGAGGTATTTAAGGTGTAATTAATATTTTTATAATAAAATTATATCATTGGAATGGTAACATTTGTCATTTGGAGAATTTTAAGCTTTTTTATGCTTAAGACACTCAGTTTTAGCCCATCTTCATATGCTTGTTTCTTTCATACCAGAAAGAGTTGGGACAAATGATTTTAGTATTATTTGAGTACCCATATTTAATTGAATTTAATTATATATTGAGGTTGTTTAAGGGACTTATTTGTATGAACAATAACTAAGAGTGTAAGCATGCCCAACATGCTTGTAAACCCTATAGGCAATCATCTTTACGTGTGTATCTTTTCACACATTCCACATGGGAGCCCAAATTTTTCAAAAGGAATTTAAGTGCCATATATAACATATATTAATGTCAATAATTGGTGTACTAGGTTTCTTCATTGAATGAACAATCATCTTAAAAATGAGCTTGTTTGAGCTTGTAAAGGAGCTTTTTGCCTATTTTTGAGATTTTGGACTCATAGGTCCATCAAAAGGCCAAACATGACTTGGAAACCACATATAATGTGTATAATAATCCCTATATCTCATAAAAATATTATTTTTCATTAGAATCAGGCACATTTAGATGCCTAAAAGGCCCAAAATGGCTCAAAATGCATATTTTTGAAAGTCTTCAAAGAAAAAAATGGTATAAAGCCATGGAATAGGTCTAATGGGACCTAAAAAACATTATATGGCACTTGGAGCTCTTCATAAGAGTTTCTATGGTACCTAATTGAGCAAAAGCGTCAAAAACCCTTTTTTTTTACATTTTATTCATTGTTACAAGTTGAATGGTGATTTCTACCATTATTGTACGTATTGAAGGTTTTCAAAATCTTCATTTTCATCCTCATAAACATTTCATGAATGTATTAAAGTATTCTATAGGGCTAGAAGTGGTTTTTAGGGTACCAAATGGCCTTGGGAGTAGTTTTCAGGACAAATAGTTCAAGGTGGTTCAAGATTGTGACCTCCATCAACGGAGTCTAAGTGAGTTTCAGGTATCATGGAATTTATTTTAGGCTGGAGAAGAAAATAAACTAAAAAATAAAATATAACCTCAAAAATCAAAGTCAAGTTGAAATTAGAAGATAACCTCCATGGTCAGTTAAGCATAAAGTGTTAAGTCAACTAACTTTTCCATAATATCTTCTAAAAGTTCAAGTTGAGGAGTTTTTTAAAGTTTTAAAGAGTATCAATCAAGAAAGTGGATGGTGGGGGGGAGGGGGGAAGGGGGGGGTGAAAAAGTGCAAGTAGGAGAGTTGTGGAGGTGGAAGGATAGAAGTTGGAGTATTTTAATGCTTTTTAAGATATTTTGAGGATATTTTCTCTCTTCTCTCTCTCTTTCCCTTTTCTCCTATATCTCCCATTACTTCCCCTTTTTTCGAGAGACTCTCATTTAAAAAGGAGGAAATCTATCAAAATTTGTAAGGAAGTAATTTTGAATCAATAAAGATCAATTTTTACCTATCTCTTGCCTCTAAATTGTGCTTAGTAAGCTTGTGCATGATGGCCTTGTGAAGAAGTGTTCTTCCATGTCCATTGTCCTTTATTGCCCATTTTTAGGTGTTTTCAAGTTAGTTTCAGGTCTGAAATTGATCTCTTTCTCCCATTAATGGATGCTTGATGTGAATTTTTAAATTCCTCTTTACTTCATGTATTTTTTGGTGAGCCTAGTTTATGAAACACTTATGTAAATTAACTAGTTTGTGAGGTTGTGTGAGTAAGAATTATCTTATGATAAATTAATGTTTATTTCATGCTTATGTGAGTGTCAATTAATTTGGTGTATCACCGATTTATATCTTTAATTTACCCTATACCTCACTCTCTACCTCTTTTCCAAGCAAAAACACTAGTTTAGGTGATTTACCAAGAGGAAGCTGGCCTTCTCCAGAGGTTCAACCTCACTACAGGATACCCACAACCAGAGGTTGATCCAATATTGTGGCTAGGAGTGAGAGAGCCTAAAAAACTCTCCCAAAAGGGTGAAATTCTATACCACAATAGTTTTTGGCATGCCTAGTGGGACCACTTTTGAATCAAATTGGTCAAGTTTGATGCAAGTTTGATAAATTTATAGTGGTTATAGCTTTCGTCTTTCAGTATTTGGTGACTCTAAAGAACACTCAACAATCTAGTGGTAGAATATTAAATATATTTCATGCCAAAGGTAACTACAAGATCAGCTTCTAGAGGTATTCCTTTTGAATTTATTGAATTACCTTTAAACTCAGCAAGAAGGTTAAGATTTACAAATACTCAACTATACGTGGGAAAATTTCCTCTTAAACCAATGTCAAAATTTACCTCTACAAGAAGATCTTGGTTGGGTCCTTTCACTACCATGGTATCTCTTAAAAGTGTTCATTATTTCATGAGAGACCAATTTACAACCCTTTCTAAGCACTTCAGGGATATAGCCAATGTTTGCAATATTCATAATGCTAGTGAGGAAAATGTAGCTATCAAGTTATTAGCCATCTCTTTCAAGGGTAAAGCCCTGGACTGCTATAGAAGACTTACCGATAACTCCATCACATCATGGAACCAATTGGGTGATGTATTTTGTAAGAGATTTTAATACAAGAGTGACCACTTGTCACTTTTTGAATAGCTAACAATAATCAAGAAGGCTCCTCATGAGATTATGTAGGATTTTAATACCAGGTTTCAAAAGACATGGGATATGATTTTGGTTTCTATCAGGCCTACTCCTAACTATGCTTTCCTTTACTATCTAAAATCTCTTAATAATGATATTACAGTAATGATTTAGTTATGGGAAGAAATACATTACTAGATGCCTATGAGGTGGAAATCAGAGTAAAGAATACTCTAGTAAAAGCTAGCAAGCTTACACCTAGGCCACCAATGTCTTTGTTTTTTGAGATTCAACTACCTCCTATTTCTATTCCTCCCCTTGCTATCATTCCTTCTATATTAACACTTGTTGTCATACCTACGACAAAGTAATAAAATGCTTAAACTAGTCAATCCAGTGACTCCCAAGAAAACAAAAAATTCCAAGAGCTTATGAGCATGGTTCAATCCTTTAGTAATGAATTGGTGACTGTGAAGAGGCAAGTTCAATTCAATAAGCCTTATCAAGCTCCATATCAGCCTCAACAACAGTCGTATCAAGCAAGTAGGCCACCCTACAAAGGAAATTTCTAAGGACAAGGGCAACCTAATGATGCTAAACAAAACAACTATAATCCAAATGCTTCAAGAACCTCTAATACTTTGGTCCCTACTTAGAAAAACATTGATCAAGAAAGTTAAGGTACCATACCTTGGAATCAGCCCATTGTCCCAAACATTGAGTTAAATCAGGCTTTCAATGATCAATGGTAGTAGGGTGCTATCTATGGATACAATCAAGCTCTTATGGCTTAAAACATAGAAATGCCTATGATGACAAAACTAGAAGATCCTCAACAAGGCCAAAGGCATAATGAAGAACCAAACCAATTTGGTGCTAAAATAGTTAATTATGAGCATAAAGAGTGTTATGCACCCAATTAATAGGCTATTTTTGGCCAAGCATACATTCTAGTGGTAGCTAATACAAGGTTCAAAATAAATAATATGGATGGTAATCAAGAAGTAGTCAAAGATCCTCCTACTATTTCTCCATTACTATCAAAGCCAAGTGCACCTATTATTGCTCCAAAGGTTCCAATACTTCCAAAGAATCAGAACCAAGGGAATGCCTTTGTATCTCAAAACTCACAAGTTCAAAGTATAGTTATTGCCCCCAAAGCACAAATAAAAGTTGGTGGTTTGCCCATCAATATTTTTGAATAAATAAAAAATTCCAATGTGAGTGTACCAATGTGGGATGTGCTTTCTATGCCTGGTCAGATAGATATCCTTCAGGAAGGTTTATCAAAGATCAATGTTTCTAAAATGTTACCAAACAAGGAAAATATGGTTCTCACTAATAAAACCAAAGGGCCTAATGAAGGACAATTAATCAATGTGTTCAAACATCCTCATTTCTATATTTCTATAATCATTAGTGATTATGTGGTACATAACTACATGATAAATAGCAGAGCAAGTACTTCAGTGATGCCAAATTCAATAGTAGATCAGCTTGGTTTAAAGTATGAACCCAAATATCAAGGAGTTTTATAGCTTGATGGATCTTCCACCAAACCAACTGGTATTATTAGAGGTCTTCACTTGACCCTAAATGCTTGTCATAGTGTCTTGGTGGCTCAAGATGAGTTGATTCTAAAGGTACCTCATTTTTCTTTATGTTTATCTAGAGACTTCACAACCAAAATTGGGGGTTATCTAGCAACATATTGGTCTTACATGGCTTTTAGAACAAGGTATGGGACCAAGGTATCCATCAAAGATAAGCCTATTGCACAATTTAACATTGAGCCTTATGGGATAGATAACCCAAATATCAATTATACCATTCTTGATGAAGATGAATGCCTGGTTGGTCAATAATTAGACACTCATCTTGAAAGAACACCCGATAGGTTCCTAGATGAGTTATGGAGTGAAAATCAACTAATTGACCCTTTGGAAGGTGTTGAGGAAAAATACATGGGGGTCTACTGCTTGCATGAAGAGAATGAATTCTTGCCATCTCTCATTAGGCCATAGGAAGATACTAATGGTTTATGGAATTTGTTATTCGATGGATCAAGGAGAAAACATGGAGTAGGTGTAGGTGTGATGCTAATATCTCCCTCCAATGATAAGTACTTTTCTTCTTACAAGTTCTAATTTAGTTACTCTTACAATGCATCTAAGTATGAAGGTCATATCCATGGCCTTAAGTGGGCTAGTAAGAGGGGAATCAAGTAATTACAAGCATATGGGGATAGTGAGTTGATAATTTAGTAGGTTAGAGGCCAAAACATCACAAAGAATCCTTTGTTGAAATCCTACAAACATAGAGTGGCAGATATACTTGAAGACTTTGAGGCCTTCAACATCCAAGTAGTGCCAAGGAATCAAAATCAACATGCTGATAGGTTGGTAGTTAGGGGGGCTTAGTTTGATATCCCAAACAAGTTGAAGAAGCCCAAAGTACAACCACATGTTAAAGTGGTAGTGAGACTATTAATGCTAGATAATGAGGCTCATTGGTAGGTCTTCGATAGTGATAAGCAAATTGCTCATTTATTACAACAAGAAGTATAGTTCTCCTCAATGAACCAAGGAAAATTTCAACATCAGTATGATGATCAAATTGTTCAGTTGAGGTAAAACAAACTTCCTAAAGTGTTGGTCACCCTTGAAGGTCTTTTCCATGAGGGAGATTATATGAGGAAAGAAAACATAGTGATGTCAATTGATGAGGAAAACTATGAAAGAGTTTTTATTTTCAAAGATAAGCTCCTCAAGCTTGGGAAAGAAGCAATAAGGTAGAAAGGCATTCTTTCATTCAACTTTGTAAGGGATATTCAAACATATTTTCTCGGGAATATAGTGATCTGAGAGGTTTTTATCCCAAGCTAGTCCAACATACTGTAGAATTGGAGGCCAATACTAGGCCTATGAGGTAGAAGCAAAGGCCTATCAACCCAAAAATTGAAGAGCTAATGAGGAAAGAGTTGGCCAAATTGATACAATCCAATATCATTTTTCCCATGAGACACTCCTCATAGGTAGCTAACCTGGTATCTGTGAGGAAGAAAAATAGTGAGATCCAGTTGTGTGTTGATTTTAGATACTTAAAAAGGGTCTCTTTGAAAGATCACTACCCCTTACCATCCATTGAATAACTCCTTCAAATGGTTGCTAGTTTATAATGCTTCTTTATTTTAGATGGGTACTCGAGATATAACCAGGTGGTAGTAAGAGAAGAAGATCAATACAAGACTACCTTCACCACAAAGTGGGGCACATATGCTTATCATAAGATGCCTTTTGGCCTATAAAATGTTGGAGCCACTTTTCAAAGAGAAATGGACATGGCCTTCCAAGGATTACTAAATCAGATGGTGCTTGTCTACTTGGATGACATAACAATTTTCTCTAAGAGGGCCAGTGATCACTTAGATCACCTGACATTGATCTTTGAAAGATGTAGGGAATATTAGATCTCTTTGAACCCTAAGAAATGTGTGTTTGTTGTCCACGAGGGTAACCTCTTTGGACATATTGTCACAAAATAGGGATTAGCTATTGACCCAGATAGAATAAGTTCTATCTAGGAATTATCCTTACCCAAGCATAAGAAGGGACTCCAGAGTTTCCTTAGGAAAACAAACTTCATGAGAAGGTTTATACCTAGTTTTTTAGACTCGATCAAACACATCACTACCATGCTAAAGAATAACCAAGTGTTCACTTGGTCAAATGAAGGTAAATCAACATTTGAGGCTATCAAGCAAGCCATTACCCAAGCACCCACACTTAGGAATCCTAATTTTCAAGGGATATCATATTGTATGCCTTTGCCAATATGGAAAATATATAAACTATGCTAATGTAAAAGAATAATGAAGAACTTGAGTAGCCAATAGTATTTTTTAGTCAAGGGCTTGAGGGGTCTGAGGTGAGGTGTATTTACATGGAAAAATAAGTCCTTGCAGCAGTAAGAAGCCATAAAAATTTTAGGCCAATGCTCTCTAATAACAAAATCTATCTTATGATGTTTCATCCTAGAGTGAGAAACTTCCTTCTTAACAAAGACTTGAATGTAAAGAGGGTTGGTTAGATTACCAAGATCATGGAGTATGATGTGGAGATCAAGGTCATGAAGATAGTGAGAGGTAAAGGCTTGTGTGAGAATATGGTTGATGACCTTCATGAAGACAAAGAGGTTTTCTTAGTAACATAAGATAACTCATAGATAGATGCACTTCCACCTTGTACTAGTTGGCTCAAAGATATGACATATTTATTGATAATAGGTGAATGCCCATAAGGTATGGATAGGGAAAAGAGAAGGTATTTTATACTTTAGTCCATACCTTATGTGTTGGTTGATGGGGTTTTATTCAAAAAGGGCCTCAATGGAGTGCTCTTAAGATGCATAGATGATGACCAAGAGACAAGGCTCTTAGAGCAAATCCATGATGGGCCTGAAGGAGGCCATTTTGCTCTAAGGATTACAATAGAAAAAATGATGAAAGATGGTCATTATTAGCCTAGCCTCTTCAAAGATGCATATGCATGGGTAAGAAAGTGTCAAAAATGTGCTCTCTTTATGGGTAAGGAAAGATTGGCAGCCCTTTCTCTCAATCCAATTCAGGTAGAGTAACCCTTCATGTAGTGGGGTTTGGACCTCATAGGAATGATCAACCCACCGTCCAATAGAGGACATAAGTGGGTACTCACTGCTACTGACTACTTCAATAGGTGGGTGGAAGCAATTGCCTTGAAAGAATCAAATGAAACAACAGTGTTGGATTTATATGATAGCATAATAATGAGGTTTGGTGTAACAAAAACAATAATTTTAGAGAATGCCTTGGCATTTATTGGCATGAAGATAACTAAGTGGGAACTTCATATGGGCATCTACCTTAGTACATCTTTAAATTACTACCGCCAAGATAATGGACTGGCAGAGTCAACAAATAAAAACTTGATAAGGATCATCAAGAAGACTATGGAAGAGAATCAGAGAGTGTGGCGCACAAAGTTAAGGATAACCTTATGGGATGATAAAGTAACTCCTAAAGTTGCCATTGACACCTCACCATTTGTACTTATATATGGGAGGGAGGACAAATTACCCATATCTCTTGAGCTAACTACCTTGGAGTTATTCCATCAATGTGAGTTGATGGAGAGTGAACCTATGAGCGTGAGGATGGTAGAGCTCATGGAGCTTGAAGAAATGAGAGACCTTGCAATGAAAACACTAGACTCACATCAACCTCAAGTCGAGAAAGCCTTTAACATTAGAGACATAGCAAGGGAATTCAAAGAGGGGGATCTAGTCCTCAAGTGGTATTTGAATAAGGCTAATCCAGGAAACCATACCAAATTTAATAGCTTGTGGAGTGGTCCTTATTTGATCCATGGATGCAAAAAATATAATGCTTTTCAGCTTACCTGACTAGATGGAAAGGTACTACCCATATTAGTAAATGGGATTAATATAAAGCCTTTCTATTAGAAGAGTTTGTATCCATTATATATATTGTACATTTTTTACATTTTTTCATGTTTCCCTTCCCTAAGTGCCTTGTGCACATCCTTTTGAGTTGTGTGTTTCGATTCCCTAAGTGCCTTGGGCACAGTGTTTGTTTTGTTCTTGTTGTCCTTTTTGCTTCAAGAGAAAGTTTTGGGAAAAGGAAAGCCTTGTATCAATTTCATATCAGATGAAAAATAAAAATTTGTGACCCCATATGCCTAATGGATCACACAAGGCAACTAATATGTTGCATAACAGGCATGCAATCCTAGGAGGTCACTAGAAATGTTGGCCAAATTTGGCCTACATATAAAATTTTTGCCTAGATAGATTAGGAAACTCTCTTAGACCTTTCAATAACATTCTAACTCCATGATTATTCCCTTTGTGGTCCTAAATTGATGATGTAGTGTAGTATTTGGGGAGGTCCTGGTGTGGTGTGAGACACTGAGCAAAGTTTTGGTTGAGTGAGCATCAAGGGGAATGAAGGAGATTTGACACATTTGAAATCTTTCCTAAAGTTTTTGGAATTTAATAATACGATGAAAAACTTTTTTGAATCATTGGTCTAGTTTTAATCCTTGAGAAACCACTTCAAAGTTGAGAATTTTAGTTTTAGGGACAAAGTCCCTTAAAGTTCAAAAAACTAGTTCCATGCACTTTTGTTGATGCCATGAAATAATATTGCAAGGGTATTTTATGCATCCAAATGTTACCATATTGTATCCATATCATAGGGGAAGATCCATGAAAAAAATAAGGGATGTGTGAATAGAGGAGAGTAGTGCTTGAGGGCCTCCAAGTTTCACTTTTATTCACTGTGATCATTCAGTGTATTCTCTAGGATTTGTGTATCAAATGACCTTCACACCCCAAGATAGAAAATAAAGGTCTAAAACTTGTCATGAAACATCATGATATCTTCCCCAAGGTTAATCAAACCTGTTCCAAGAGTTTTCATACATTCAAAGGGCAAAAATTCCATTCTTTTAGCTTTCTAGGCCTAGAGAGCTAATAGAGGCCTAGAATGTTAGAAGAGAAAGGGGTGATACAAGTAATTTAATTGGGATTTATGAAATTAAATTTTTATGACAGTTTTGGGCATGGATGATACACAAAAACCTCGCTTAGTTTCATTATTTCATCCCTATAACTCAAGAACCATCATCAAAGCAAAAACAGGGCAGCAAGCTTGCATGTTTTTGTTATTTTTTTGTTTGAGATATTGGTAATATTTTTATGACTATTTCCAACATTTTCACGTATTACCCATTAATACCTATCCAATTAATCAAAAAAAAGGTCTAGGTAAGGCCTATAACTCATTTTAACCCTGCAAATCCAAAACAGGGTCTCAGAAAGAGCATGAGAGAAGCCCTAAACTAGGTTTTTGTTGTTTCCAAGAGTTTTAAGACTCCAAAATTGAAAAAAAAAATTAATATGATGTTTTTAAAGGCTTAATATGTTATTAAATATGTTTTGGATCGATTGGAAGCTGTATGGTATGGTTTATAGACCTGGGGTGTGCTTAAAGGCTAATTAGGCCTAATTGAGGGGAGCCTAATGAAGGGAGTGTGATCTTGGAGTGGAATCAGGTCATGAAACTCGTAAAACTAATGTAATGAGATGGATAATATCTATAAATGGTCTCAATTTTTTATGAGATATTATATAATGGTCAACCTAAAAATAATTTGACCAAAAAAGGGGTCTACAAGCCTAGAGAAGCCATGGCGAGTACGTTGTGTGGAAAGAAGTGTTTTAAGGGAATTTGTGAGTTTAAATGATAATAATTTGAAAAAATTGTAAAACTAATGTAATTAGATGGATAATATCTAAAAATGGTCTCAATTTTTTAGGAGATATTATATAATGGTCAACCTAAAAATAATTTGACCAAAAAAGGGGTCTACAAGCCTAGAGAAGCCATGGCGAGTATGTTGTGTGGAAAGAAGTGTTTTGTTATTTTAAAGTGTGATAATATCACCTCAGAATATCCATGACAAAATATTTATCTATTTAAGCCTATACCAAGTTTTGGTCTTCGCAACCTTTGAGATTGATTGCCTAATGGAAGTTATTGGACACATGGGAGTTTGAAGGTAAAGAAATGAAGAGTGGAATGATGAAAGGATGATCTACATGATATTTTAGAAAAAAAATAATCATGTTATAGCAAAAAAATTTAATAAAGGATAAATAAAACTCAATTGTGATTTTTGACCATGCAGGCACGTGTTACTAGTTTTTGCCAAAATGGGCCTACAGGCCAAAATATGCATGATCTAATCATGAAATTTGGTGTGGATGATAATTATGAATTAATATACCAATTAAAAATATTTTTTAGGATTTTTTACAATGGGAACTATTCAATATTTTGGTATAGTCAACCCTATGTCAAATCACAGTCAATATTGGAGCATACCTTGGAGAAATTGACTATTTTGGGACATCTACAGGTTGATTCAAAGCATGAAATTTGGTAAGTATGGTATAAATAACCTAAAAAATCATAAAATAACATAATAAAGTTAAAATAAAGAGTTAAATTTCCTTCTATTTTGACACAATCTATTGTCAGTCAAGAAGGTAGCCATTGCAGACCAAATGAAGTTTTATCAATTCTGGATGCCAAGAAGCATTTTAGGCCTTGGAGAATTTTTATAATGGTATAATATGATGTTTAAAACTTATATTGTCTTAATTTAGTGATAAAATTCATGGTTTTCATGCAAAGGTTTGAAGAAAGACAAGTTTTGGCACGAAGGATTCATGCAGGCAGCTCAAGGTAATTTTTGGTAAAAGGGTCTACAGGACAAAGTACATGTCTAGATAACTTTAAATTTGATAAGTTTGGTCATAATTACATATTATATACATATAAATTTTCTTAATTTTCATTATATTATGGAAAGTGCTTGATGTTTTGTAATAGTCCCCCTTATGTCTCACAATGGTCACTATTCATGCAAGCATACTTTTTGGATTTTTAAGGTGTGTTTCAGTTTTAAAAGTTTAGGGAAGTATTTTAAAAGCATGGTAAGATGTTTTTAATTTTATTAAATATATTTTTATGGTGTCCACACTTCAAAATCCATGTAAACACATCAACAAGCTCAAATCCCCGCAGGCATCCTCAAGGCATAAAAGACAAGGTTGAGTTTTGATTATTTAGAGAGGTGTAATGAGGTGTTTTTAGTATCACTCATATGTTTCCAAGAAAATTAGATCAGTGGAATGGTAAAATTGGTCATTTGGAGAATTTTAAGCTTTTTTATGCTTAAGACACTCAGTTTTAGCCCATCTTTAGATGCTTGTTTCTTTTATACCATGAAGAGTTAGACCAAATGATTTTATTATGTTTTGGGTAACTATATTTAATTTAATTTAATTATATATTGAGGTTGTTTAAGGGATTTATTTTTATGAACAATCTCTAAGAGTGTAAGCATGCCCAACATGCTTGCAAACCCTGCAGGAAATCATCTTTACGTGTGTATCTTTTCACACCTTCCACATGGGAGCCCAATTTCTCTAAGAGGTGTTGAGGTGGCCTATGTAACATATATTCATGTCAATAATTGGTGTTCTGGGTGTCTTCATTGTATGAACAATCATCTTGAAAGTGAGCTTGTTTGAGCTTGCAAAGGAGCTTTTTGCCCAGTTTTGAGTTTTTGGACTCATAGCTCTATCAAAAGGCACAAAATGACTTAGAAACCACCTAGAATGTGTATATAACACCATATATATCATAAAAATCTTATTTTTCATCAAATTTGGCACGTTTGGGTGCCTAAAAGGCCCAAAATAACTCAAAAATGTATATTTTTGAAAGTATTCAAAGAAATAAATTGTCTAAATCCATGGAATATGTCTAATGGGACATTAAAAAACATTAAATAACACTTTTATCTCTTCCTAAGAGTTTATATGGTGCCTGGCTAAGCAAAAGGGTCAAAAACCCATTTTTGTACATTTTTGTGCATTGTTGCAGGTTTAATGGTGATTTCCACCATTGTTTCAAGTATTGAATGTTTTATAAATCTTCATTTTCATCCTCATAAACATGTCATGAATGTATGGAAGTCTTCTACAAGGCCAGAAGTGGTTTTTAGGGTGCGAAATGGCCTTGGGAGTAGTTTTTAGGATCGTTGGTTCAAGGTGGTTCAAGCTTATGACTTCCATCAATGGAGTCTAAGTGAGTCTCAGGTATCATGGAGTTTATTTCAGGTTGGAGGAGAAAATAAACTCAAAAATCAAAGATAACCTCAAAAAGCAAAGTCAAGTTGAAATTAGAAGATAACCTCCATGGTCAGTTAAGCATAAAGTTATAAGTCAACTAACTTTTGCATAATATCTTCTAAAAGTTCAAGTTGAGGAGTTATTCTTTTAAATTATTCTTTTCTTCATGTATTGTTTGGTGAGCCTCGTTTATGAAACACTTATGCAAATTAACTATTTTTTGAAGTTTTGTGAACAAGAACTATTTTATGCTGAATTAGTATTTATTTCATGCTTATGTGAGTGTCAATTAATTTGGTGTATCACCATTTTATCTCTTTTATTTACCCTATACCCCCCTCTCTACCTCTTTTCCAAGCAAAAACATTAGTTTAGGTGATCTACCAAGAGGAAACTAGCCTTCTCTGGAGGTTCAACCTCACTACAAGATACCCATAGCCTAAGATTGCTCCAATATTATGGCTGGGAGTGAGAGAGCTTGAAAAAATCTCCCATAAGGGTGAAATTATATGACACAATAGTACTTTGAAAAAGGAAACAATATAACATAAAGGAAATGTGCACAAGGCACTTAAAGAAAAACATAAAATCTACTTACCCTAAACTAACTAATCAGAATGGACCCTATAAAAAATTGTTGACTAGTTGTAAGAAATAGTTCCCCTTCCTCACTAATCTAATATAATTTACATGCCTGAGGGCATCCAAAAAAATATGGAGAAGGAGTGGATAATTAACATATTAATAATACACTTCTCTAAGGAAAAGAATAAAAATAAACTTACCCACCTAATATGATTGATTGGAAATACAAACATCTTGGAGTGGATAGGAAAGCTAATTTTGTTCTTTTTTATGCTCAAATTTGTGCTCTAAATTAATTAAAACCTATGATGGCTCTTCCTTGTCATCTCCCAACTAAGCTAGGTACATGATAAGACATCTTCTTGTCAATACAAACATTGAGCAATCAGATTTTACCAAGATTTTGCACTTTGTTTTCCTATCATCATGCTCCTTGGGCAGAATTAGATCACGTTTCCTTGGAGAAGAACATAGACTATTTATAAGACCTTAAAAAAGTCTTCCAATGTCACCAGAGTTTCAATTTCAGCCTCTAATGAATCATTATGATCATGTTCAAAATTCACACTTTGACAACCTACTTCTTAGACCTGCTTACCTAAAGGTACAAGTGTGTCATCTAATCTTGAATATAAACCTTCAAGTTCATCCCAAAAGGTAGCCTCTTCTTGGTCATATGTAGGGATGCCAATCTTGACCTCATCAAGACTCAATCTATAGTAATTACATTGGTATTCTCTCTTTGAAGAGAGGGGAGGTTCATCTTTTCAAGCAAGGTCTAACTCATCATGCTTTTGGTTCTCTTCATTGGTATGCTCATAAAAAAACATCACTTGAGCAATTGAGATAACTATTCATCAACCTCATTCAAGGTTTCATCTTGATCTTTAACTAAAAATAAAGGTTGGCACAAATATCTTAGGTTTAAAGTATCACACCTGTCTTTCTCAAGATCAGATTCACTTTTCTCTAGCTCCAACACATCAAGACTATCTTCATTTGGCACCTCATCTTGAAGTGTACCCACCTTAGACACTTGATCATGATCCTCTTCTTGATCTATGTATAATGGACCTGATTCTTCTCCTTCTAGATGAATTAGGCTACCTATTATGATCTCCTCATCATAGACACTTGCATTATCTTCTTTAGGCTCAACTTTGACTACAAGCTTCTACTCTATCCTTTGTAAAATAGGTTCCTCCTTCATGAGGGAGATGGTGTGAGGGTAAAAAAGTTCACCTTGATTGTAGCTTAGGAGGGTATAATTATAGCTAGGTACTTTGAATTATCTTTTAGGTGGCTCTTGAATTGAGGAGAGAGAGTCTTAGAACTCTTGTACACCAAGCTCATTGAGTTGAGCTATGGTTGCTTGGTTCATTTCTTGCACAACTAGCCCTTCCTCTACCAAGACTAGTTGTTGGACTGCTTCAACTAACACCTTCATTTCCTTATTTGTACCCTCCTTGATTTATTTCCATGAGGGGAATTTGTAATATGTGGACACATTCTCCTTTTATTGAATGGGTATGGGAGAGGGTGGTTTCACAAGAGAGGGTATGAAACAATTAGGTTCATAAGAGAGGATCTAAGATGGAATATCTTCATGCTCTTGAGGAAAGGAGGGATATTATTGAAACTATTATACACCAAGCTTATTTAATTGAGCTATGGTTTCTTGAATCATCTCTAGTACAACTATCTCCTCCTCTAAGACTACCTATTGGACTACCTCAACTAACACCTTCTCTTTCTTGAAGCCTTTCTGAATTGACTTCCATGATGGACAAGTATAGGGAGCAACCTCTTTTTCTCAAACCATTTCTTGAACCTGCATCACTAATACTTCCTCCTTTTTTTACATGCCTTCCCTAACTGATTTCCATGAGGGAAATGTGTAAGAAACAACTACCTTTTATTTATTTTGACTCACTTCCTATTTCTTCTTATTTAGCTATAACTCTTTAATTTGTCTATCTATATTCTCTTTGAAAAGCCTCTCCTTTATTTGTTCAGTGGCCTCATGAAGATAAGGAACACAAGAGGGATGATATGAAGTACAAGAGGAGTCATGAGGAAGATAAGTGAGATCTTAAATATTAGCAATAAGCTATTCCACAACAGTCTCCTTTTTTCTTTGAAGGCTTGCTTGGATTAAATTACAAGAAGGGAAAGTTTGAGGAATACAAGAGGAACTTGGAGCATAATAAATGGTACTTAGAGTAGTTATTTAAGGAAGGATGGGTGGACTATATGAGGGCTGAGGTGGTACATATGAAGCTACGTGATGTTGGTGGAAAGGGATCTATCATTCTTCAAGGTTCCTTAGCTTATCCTCAATGCTTTGGATGTAACCACTCACATTAAACATTTCACTTGGGAGGTTGCTCCAATTTACCCTCTCAATAGGTGTCCATTCCTATATTTCTCATGATACACCTATTATGTCATGAATGATGTTATCAAGGATATCTTGACCATCTTCCCTATGTGTATTAATGATTGTCATGTACTTTTGATAGCTCAAGAGAATTTGCCTCCAACTTGAAATGGATTAGTTTGGAGAGAAACTAAGGACATTTTGAGCCTAAGAAGGCTACCTATAAGAATCTTGAGAACCACTTGGGGTGAATCCATAAACATTTTTAACTTGATATGAAGGGTGATGAGGTAGAAAATAAGCATTTTGATCAGAATATGATTGATTGTACGTACTAGATAAAGATTATTAGGAACTTGGATTGTTCAAACCAGCTGATAGATGCTTAGAGTCACCATTGATGTCTGTAGAATGCCTCTAAAGGCTAGTATGTATAAGAAAAACATCAAAAATCCTTTCATTAATTTTAACCTTAGTCCCACTAGGCATGATAGAAACTTTTATAGGCTTAATTTACACCCTTGGAGAGGGATCTTTAAGATCTCTCCAATTGAGCTATAAAATAAGGATAACCTCAGGCTGTTGGTAACCTATGTTAGGGATAAAATTCTAGAGTAAGTCAACTTCCTCTTTGATGCTCACCTAAATGAAAGCTAAGCCTAATGCTTCATGGGGAAAAGGGTTAGAAAGAGTATAAGGGCTCATAATAAAGTTAACCAAGTGATGCACCAAACTTAAAATAGAAACTCCCATAAGCTTGAACCCACACTAGATTAAAAGAAAACAATACTAACTCACACAACCTCAAGATCACGCTACTTGTATAAGTATTTCATAGGGGAGGTTCAGAGTATAACACTAATCTAGACTTGTCAGTAGCAGTAAAAGCTCCCTAAACAAGGTCAAAAAGGCAGATAATGAATGAGGAAGATTATCCTTCATACAATGCCATCATGCATAACTCACAAAACCAAATCCAAGGTAAGAGATAGGTAAAGAAAGTCCTTATTGAATAAAGAGGTAGTTCTTACAAATGCTTGATAGGGTCAAGCTTAATCAAGAAGAACATAATTTATAGTATCTCAAAGAGTATCTCTATCTCCTAGAAAGATAAATAGTCTAAAATCTTATAACCTTTACAAAATAGAATGAGACTAGAATATATAGGAGAAAAATGGGAGAGAGAGTTTAGGAAAACACCATCAAAAAGAGAACACTTTGTCTCAGTCATTGAATGAATTTGAGTTGCCAGCTTTTTGATCAATCAGGACACTACTCATGGATTTTTGAGTGAGAAAGTCCCCAAAGGTCCTGAGGATGGATTGAATGATCCTACCTATAATTCCCAACACTAGACCCTTTCTTTGATCCTTCACACCATCTCCTACCTAAAGACAAAAGTTCATACTTATGGATCCTGATAGAATCATGGCTTTGTGCATTTTAGGTGGTTGTTTGTTGAAAGCATGGCCTAGGATGCTTCTTCATTAATTGCATATAGTTGTTCTTATATTGAAACTTAGACCTAGATTAAATATAGAGGAAAACCAATCTAAGATTATTGGTTTTCCTATAATACATATAGTTACAACATATTGATTAATGCTTGGTCCCATTTAGCCACCAACTTATTGACCTTTGATCCTTTTTAGGTCTGAAATACCTAATATATCTTTGTAGAGCTCTATTGGTGATGCTTCGCCCTTTTTTCATGTATTCTAGTCCAACTTAGATCATATTTGAGTTTATTTTTATATATTTCCACTAGCTTAGGTTGATTTATTTACTTTACCTGAGTCAAGCTACTCCATTGATCATAGTTGAAAGTGTCCTAGCTCAGTCCTTTTACATTGGCTATCAAAGTCAACTTGGATCATTGACCCTTTGACTTGGCTTGCTCCATTGGATTTTCTAGGTACAAACAAATATGATCCCTCAGATCTATCTTTGAATTGTTAACCTTGTCCAAGCTTATGCCACATGTCAAACACATGTTAATCCTTAGGATCCTACTGGTAGTTTGTCAATTGACACATCTATGCCACATGAGAGCCTATCAAAATATTTGACCCTTTGACCCATATCAAAATGCTGGATCAAGATGTATGATCGAGCAAAGACCATTAATCTTGTTAGGACCCACTATTTGAAAGCCAATGACTAGTTCATGATCTTAAAATTAATTATTTATGGGATGCCATTTTAAATTTATATGAACATCAAATTTAAGCTCAAAAGGACTTATTTTTTTAGCTTAAACTTGACATTAACATGAAAATATTACCACATAGGTCCAACTTTGAAAGATTGTAACTTGATCTAGAAAGCTCATGCAATCCTAAATTTTTTTGAGGATGTTCTTAGCATGTAGATCTACATTTTCACTTGATCCATTGGTCACACAAGGATTCTTGATTGAGATAAAAATTTCAAAATTTGCTGGTCCACTTGTTTCTCTATGACATCCTAGTGACTGTCAAGTTCATTTAACTATGGGAAACTTAGGGAAATCTAGCTGAGGAGCCAACTTTGATCATGTATAACTTCAATTGTGATTCAATAAAGGATCTATAAATCAGTGCATAATAATTAGGGACCAAGATGAATAAATGACTTCAAAACTTTGAGAAGAGTAGTGTTATAATGTAAAAATGCCTAGCAAGTAGTGTTATAATGCTAAGATATTTAGCCAAGCTACATAAAGCCACATCAAATCCACATGGTGCCAAGAAGAGAAGGAGCCAACAAGATTCATTTTTAAAATACTCTTTGATGCACAAATCAAGAAAGCCACTCAATAATGCATTTGGAGCTCCCAAAGAAGGTAAAGTATTCATTATCTTTTACATTTTAATTATCTATTCATTTATCTTTTGTTAACTATTATAGATTTAATTTTCACCCTTGGAGAGGGTTCTTTAGGCTCTCTCCAATTAAGATACACTATGGGAATAACCCTAGGCTTTGGGTCACCTATGGTGGGGTTGAACCTTCAAATAAGGTTGACTTCCTCTTAATGGATCACCTATACTAATTTTTGCATTGAGAAAAGGGTTAAAAAGAGGGGAAAGGGTCACTAAGAAGGCTAAAATGGTGATGCACCAAATTTAAATGATAACTCACATAAGAATGAAGTAAAAACTAAGGAATCATAGGAAAATTTTAGCTCACATAATGTCACAAAAATATCTAGTTGCATAAGTGTTTCATAAGATAGGTTTAA
The DNA here is from genome assembly GCA_037957365.1 of Torreya grandis. Classification (NCBI taxonomy): domain Eukaryota; kingdom Viridiplantae; phylum Streptophyta; class Pinopsida; order Cupressales; family Taxaceae; genus Torreya; species Torreya grandis. The sequence continues at coordinate 290,693 of JARHVA010000642.1, read as the reverse complement.
AAATTAATGAATGAAGGTAAAGATGAGTTCTAAGACTCAGTTACAACATGGATTAATGATTAAAAAAACACTAACTTAGACCTATAACTAGCTTGAATACACCTTATAAATGAGCAAGAAAGAAGGACAATGGGCATGAAACATTGTCCTTCACAATGCCATCATACACAAGTTTTACTACACACAATTCAGAGGGGAGAGATAGGTAAAGAAAGTCTTTATTGTTTCAAGAGGTCTTTCATACAAATTTTGATAGGGTCTAGCCTTATCAAATAAGAGTCTCTACTCTTCTAGAATTGACAGAGAATATTTATAAAAAGTGAGAGAGAGTTATCTTCTAAAATCCCAGAGAGAGTTTAGAAAATGGAAAATAATGAGAGATATAGGAGAAAGGGGAGAGAGAGGGGGAGAATGCCTTTCTAGATATTTAAATGAGCTACCACTATCTTTCAATGAATGTTCCACCATCTTTTGATAAAATTATCACTAGGTTTTTATTGACAAGTTATCTTTCATTTGTCCCAATAGCCTTCGAATGTTCTCATTAGTTGAGAAACACACTAGATGACAAGATTTTTTTGAAGGTGATCAATCATGATCTTGTTATGAAGGAAAACCCTATAGTCCCTAAAAATTTAATCAGTGCTCTAACTACTTTCTCCAATCCCCAAATCCTTTTTCTTTGATCTTCCATGATATCTCTATTTTTTTCCATTATGAGGACAAAGCCCTTATATCCATGGATTTGATAGAGCCATGCCTAAGTTTGCTCAAACATCTACAAGTATATATTTTTTAAAGCTATGACCATGTTGACAAACAAGACACTTATCCATGATTACACATCTACCCCTACTCCAACAAGAATATAGATATTTACTATATATTTGAAAAATAATCCACATTATTTATTTTCATATACTCAATATATCAATGAGATCCATAGATGTTTAATATTTCTTTAACAACTACTAGTCCATCTTTGATTTCTATAGTAGACCCTAAAAGAACTATTCTATCTCTACTAGATTTAATGGTGATGTTTGATTCTAAAAAACACACTTTAGTTCAACTTGGATCGTGTTTAAACCTCCAATCAAAGTCTTATAGATTAGACCTTTGATATAGACCATCGATCTCGATCTAAGCTTTGAAATTATGACACCTTCAACCTTCATTATTGGCTATTGATTTTGATCTAGGATTATGATATTGTACCAACTATTAACTCTACATTCAGTCCTCAAGATCTTACTAACTCTTTGACCTCTCATGCACCATTGATCTTCCTCTATATGAATGAACATTAGCCATATATCTTCTAGTAATTTAATTCCATTAAGACATTTGTCACCCACATGTTTATCTTTGAGATTCACTGACCTTTTGACACATCACTCACTGTTAGATCTACTTTATATGATGGATCATGCACCATCAATATGCTTAGGCCCACTGGCTTGAGCTTCATCCACATGCCATTAGATCTAGATTCTACTCCCAAGATTATGCCACTTATCACTTGCATATTAAATCTTAGGTCTACTAACCTTTTGACTTGATGCTCACCATTGATCTTAGGTGCATGGTCAAATACACTCCATTAGATCTTTAGAACCCACTATCACTATCAAGTTGTCACTTACTATTAGATGTTTGATCTGATTAAATGCCAACTATTGATCTTGGTGTTAAGTTGTGGAGCTAAAAGCTTCACTGATGCAAATGGAGGAGGTTGTTGAGTGTCAGAGTAACCAACGTCAGTCTGATCAATTAACGTTGGTCATATTCAGCTACGTAGTAATTGACATCAGTTATGGGTTGGCCGACATTGGTTAGACAGGAACTGATGTTGGCAACCTGTGTGTGTGTGTGTTTGCATGCATTTCCAGAACTGGTCTAATTTTAGACAGACAGTCAGTTTGCATGTAAAAGACTAATTTTAGTCTTGTGTCTGCATTTTTAATTATTGTAATTGGGAAGTCTAATTACTTTTTGTATGGGATCTATATAATAGACCCATGGGGCTATATTGTAATCAAGGACAAGGAAGAGATCCTTCCAATTGTAAGATCAGTTGATTTTCAGGTAGCAAGATCAGGGGAGATCTACATGGTAAGTAAGATTAGTTGATTTTTAGGTGTGCAAGATCAAAGGAGATCTACTTGGAGTACTTTGAGTACTTGGTGGACTGGCAGTATTGTTACTGACTGGTGGAGGGAACAACTTAGTGTTAAGTTGTGGTTATAATTAGTTGAGAGAGAGAACTCTTGAGGGAGAATTAATGTACGCCCAAGAGGTGTGGGAAGAGTGTGATTTCTTCATTGTATTTCCTTCTGGAAGAGTGTTAATAAAAGATTGTATTATCTCTCATATTCTGTGTTGTTTCTAAATTCTAGTTATTACTTCTAGTTAAATTTCATGTTTAGTTGCTTATATAAAGGTAATCAATTGTGATCTTAATCCTAACAAGTGGTATCAGAGCCTGGTTCAGAGCAGGTTAGTGTTTGTTGATTACAAGTCACTCATAGGGGTTTTTTGTTTGAGTGGGAGTAAAGCAATGGCAGAAGAATGTAAGCTAAGAATGGAGAAATTCAATGGCAAGAATTATCAATTATGGAGGATGTAGATAGAAGATTATCTGTATCAAAAAGATCTGTACTTACTATTGGGTGGGGTTGCATGCAAGCCCATAGCTATGAAAGATAAAGAATGGAAGGTTCTTGATCAGAAGGCTCTGGGATCTATAAGGTTGAGCCTGGCATCGTCTATGATTTCCAACTTATCACAGGCAAAGACAATGATAGAGTCAATGGAATCTTTGGCAAATTTATATGAAAAACCCTTAGCTTTGAATAAGGTATTTCTTATGAAGCAATTATTTAATTTGCAAATGCAAGAAGGTGGATCTATATCTAGTCATCTTAATGATTTACATGCAATAGTAAATTAGTTAAATTTAGTCAAAATAGTTTTTGATGATGAAATTAAGGCTCTCTTAATCTTATGCTCTTTACCTAAAAGTTGGCATAGTTTGGTAATGGCAGTTAGTAATACTGCGTCTGCTTCAAATATCTTGAAAGTTGATGATATTGTTAGTGTAATCCTAAATGAATAAATTCATAGTAAAAACACAAGGGAATCATCAGGTAATGCTTTAAGTGTTGAAAGCAGGGGAAGGCAAAGAGAGAAGAGCAAGCAAGAGAAATCAAGGTCAAAGATAGGCAGTAGATCCAAATCCATAAATGGAGGTATAACCTATTGGAATTGTGGAAAGAAAGGGCATGTAAAGAAAGATTATTGGTTGGTAGAAGATCAGCATGAAAGAAATGAAGAAGCAAATGTTACAGGTATTTTTGCACAGGATGCTCTTGTATGTTCTTTGGATAAAGTAGAATCTTGGGTTTTAGATTCTGGTGCCTCTTTCCATGCAACCCCAAATAGGGAATTTTTTCATGATTATGTCCATGGAGACTTTGGAAAAGATTATTTAGGGATGGTAAGCCTTGTCAAATTGTTGGCAAAGAGAAAGTGCAGCTGAAATTGCAGACAGGCAACATATGGGTGTTGAAGGATGTCATGCATGTTCCCAGTCTTGAAGCGGAATTTGATTTTTGTAAGAAAGTTGGGTGATGAGGGTTGCATAGTAACTCTCATAGTGGAATCTTGGAAAGTTTCCAAGGGTGCACTTGTTTTAGCAAGAGGTAAGAAAGTAGGTATTCTTTATCTATCTACTTGTATTATTGATTCTCCTTCTGTTTTATCTACTTCAGATGTAGATGCAAAGATGTGGCTCTGTAGGCTTGGTCACATGAGTGAGAAGGGAATGCATGTTCTTAAGTCAAATGTTAAGAACTAGAAAGCCTTGGTTTTTAAGGAGAAGATGATGGACAGAGATCAGCTTAAGAGGCTGGATGATTCTAAGTAGGGCAATGTTGATTTGGACAAGTTTATGATCCAAAATGAGCTCATGGGTAAAAATCATCACTCACAAGAAAACATAGTTACCGACGTCGATCAGGTGAGAACTGACATCAAATAGGTAGGAACTGATGTTGGTCATGTGCAGACCAAAGTTAGTGATGTTAGGCAGGTGGACACCAATGTCGATTAGGGAACTGATGTCAACGATCAGGAGGAATCGACATCAATCGGGTGCAGACCGAGGTTGGCCAGAGGTGACTGACATCATTCACTATCAAAATGGATTTTGGGCAGATAGCAAGCTATCAAGGAGTCTCAAATGCCCATGAAGAGGATTGAAAGGGTAAGTAAGCCTCAAATTCATTATTCCCCTTCTTTACACTACTTATTGCTCACTAATGGTTAAGAACCAAGAAGTTTTGAAGAGGCAATGAATGTAGAATCTAGGAAATAGTGGGAGCATGGCATGAATGAGGAAATTGATTCCTTGGAAAAGAACCAAATGGGAGATTTGGTAGAGTTGCCAGCTAAGATGAAAGAACTGAAAGACGAATGGATTCCTAGGCTAAATAAAGGAGAGAATGGACATGTGAGACAGAAGGCCAGGTTATATGGTCTTGAGCAAGTTGCAGGACAATGGTGTTTAAGGTTTGATAGGTGTATGACAAAGCATGGCTTTAGTCAATGTCAATGTGACCATTGTGTTTATTTTACTAGGTTGGATAATATTAGCTACATTATCCTATTACTGTATGTAGTGTATATGCTTGTTGTAGGGTCACACATGCAGGAGATTGCTAAGCTAAAGGTAAAGTTAGTTCAAAGGTTTGCCATGAAGGATTTGGAAGCAACAAAGAAATTCTTTGGCATGAGTACTTCTAGAGATAGGAAAAGTCACAGGTTGATTTTGTCTCCAGAGGATTATGTGAATAAGGTAGTGGAGAGGTTCAATATGCAGGATACAGAACCAGTTAGCACACTTATGGTTAGATAGTTCACAGAATAGTGTCCTAAATCACATGATGAGGATGAGTACATGTGTACTAGACCTGATATTACCTAAGCAGTGGGAGTTATCAGCAAGTTTATGGCCAATTTGGGAAAGGAGCACTGAAAAGTAGTTTAGTGGATTCTCAGATATCTGAGAGGGACCAGCAGTAGGTATTTATGTAATGCAGGGTCAAGCACTTCTCTACATGGGTATGTAGATTCAGCTATGGCAGGTTACTTGGATGATAGGAGAAGCACCACAGGATATGTGTTCGCTATTGGTGGTATGACAGTTAGCTAGATTTTAGAGATGTAAAAGGTTGTTGCAGTCACAATGGCTAGCAAGGATAAGAACCCTATGGAAATGTTAACAACGCTAGGAACAAAGGAGAAGTTGAATCTTCATTCAACTTCTATTGGTCTTCAAGATTGAACTTGAAGAGGGATACAAGCCAGGAAATAAAATTAGATGATGTACAGGTACAGGTATAGGTGTAACTATTTATCTCTAAGTGGGGGATTATTAAGTTGTGGAGCTAAAAGCTTCACTGATGCAAATGGAGGAGGTTGCTGAGTGTTAGAGCAACTGATGTCAGTCTGATCAACTGATGTCAGTCATATTCAGCTAGGTAGTAATTGACATCAATTAAGGGTCGGCTGACATCGGTCAGACAGGAACTGATGTCAGCAACCTATGTGTGTGTGCATTTGCATGTGTTTCTAGAATTGGTCTAATTTTAGACAGACAGTCAGTTTGCATGTAAAAGACTAATTTTAGTCTTGAGTCTGTGTTTCTAATTATTATAATTGGGAAGTCTAATTATTGTTTGTATGGGATCTATTTAATAGACCCATTGGGTTGTATTGTAATCAAGGACAAGGAAGAGATCCTTCCAATTGTAAGATCAGTTGATCTATAGGTAGCAAGATCAGAGGAGATCTACATGGTAAGTAAGATCAGTTGATTTACAAGTGTGCAAGATCAAGGAGATCTACTTGGAGTACTTTGAGTACTTGGTGGACTGGCAGTATTGTTACTGACTGGTGGAGGGAATAATTTAGTGTTAAGTTGTGGTTGTAATTGGTTGAGAGAGAGAACTCTTGAGGGAGAATTACTGTATGCCTAAGAGGTGTGGGAAGAGTGTGATTTCTTCATTGTATTTCCTTCTAGAAGAGTGTTAATACAAGATTGTATTGTCTCTCATATTCTGTGTTGTTTTTGAATTCTAGTTACTTATTACTTCTGGTTAAATTCCATGTTTAGTTGTTTATATAAAGGTAATCAATTATTCTCTTAATCCTAACACTTGGAACATTTGAATTCAAATGGCTATTTTATGAGGATTAAACTTGATGTCTACATGCACGTTTCAGTCTACAAATCTAACTTTAAAGGCTTATATGTTGAGGTAGCAAACTCATCAAGATACCAAATTTGTAGAGGATGATCTTGGCATTAAATTCATCATGTCCATGTATAATTTTGGCCTAAGAGGATTTACTAAGTTTATTTATTAAATACACGATCAAGCTAACCCATTAATTTTTCATGATGTGCTTGTGATGGTTTGGTTATTCTAGGTTTAAGCTTGAACTTTCAAGGCCAATAGAGAGTTTTAAAGACCTATGAAACCTAATTTATGTCTATATAGGTCATCATCACTATGAGAACCTAATAAACCCTTTCATCTTGTAATCCTAGTTTTGATTCCAAGCTATTTGATCCACTCATTCTATCAAGAACTTTGCTTAGCTAATCACTCTATACCAAGACCTCTAAAAACTGATCCATCTAGGCAAATTTCCATATGTAGGCTAAATTTGGCCAACATTTTTGGTAACATCCTGGGGTTGCATGCCTACTATGAAAAGAAAAGTGGCCTTAAACTAATCCATTGGGCATCTGGAGTCATAGTCTTTTCTCTCAATTGTCATGAAAATAATACAAGGTTACCCCTTTTCCAAAAAAAATCTCCTTTTAAAACAACGACCAAAAAAGAAATAAAATAATAACTGTGCCTAAGTTACTTATTGAAAGGGAAACACATAACTAAAATAAATGTTCCCAAAACACTTAAAGGAAAGGATAGAAAACTAATCTAATATGTTACAATATCATACAATAGCTGCAAACTCTTCTAATAATAAGGATTTAAATGAATTCCATTGACTGGGATGGGCAATACCTCTCTATCTAATTGTGCAAGATGAAAAACATTATGTTGTTTGCATCTATGGATCAAATACGGTCCACCCCATAAGCTATAAAAATTGGTGTGGTTTCCTAGCTTGGTCTTATTTAAATCCCACCTAAGGAAAGTCCCCTTATTTGAAGTCCCTTATTATGTCTCTCTTGTCAAAGGCTTTCTTGACCTGAGCTTGATGTGACTCTAATGTCTTCATTTCAAGGTCCCTAGTTTCTTCAAGATCCATGATCTCTATCATCCTCACATTCATAGGCTCACTCTCTATCAACTCAAGCTGATGGGCTAACTCCAAGGTAGAAAGTTTAAGATAAATGGAAAATTTGGCTTCCATTTCATATACAAAGACATATGGAGAATTTTCAATGGTAGCTTTGGGAGTCACTCTGTCAACCCATAGGGTTGTCCTTAGTTTTGTATGCCATGTTCTCTAATTTTCTTCCATAGTTATCTTGATAATATTTAGCAAATTCTTATTTATGGACTTTGTCAATCCATTTCTTTGGAGTTAGTAATTGGAGTATGTACTAAGGTAGATTCATAGCTTAAGTTCCCATTCACTTGTCTTCATGCCCCCAAATGCTAAGGCATTATCTAAAATTATAGTATTTAGGACACTAAACCTAGTTACTATGATGTCATAGAAGTCCAATACCATTGTCTCATTAACTTATTTCAAGGAAATTGCTTCCACCCAATTAGTGAAGTAGTCAGTTGTAGTGAGTACCCATTTATGTCTTACACTTAAAGGTGGATTTATCATTCCTATGAAGTCCAACCCCTATTACATGAAGGGTTACTCCACCTAGATTTGGTTGAGTGGAAGAGCTAATAATATTTGTTTGCCTATAAAAATAGAGCACACTTTTGAAATTTCTTGACCCATGCATAGGCATCCTTGAAAAGGCTAGGCTAGTAATAACTAATCGTATTTATTTTTGCTAATGTTATTCTTCGAGCAAAATAGCCTCCTATAATTCCATTGTGAAACTACTCCAAAAGCTTTGCCACTTGTTCATCATCTATATGCCTAAGGAATAATATATTGAGGTTCCTTATAAAAATAAATCCATCAAATAATTTATAAGTATGGATTGAAGCCTAAAACACCTTCTTTTTACTTTTTTCCAAACCTGGAGGGCATTCTCATGTCATCAAGAAATGTGTCATATCCTTGAACCAACTACTGTGAGGTGGAGGTGCATCTGCTTATGAGTTGTCTTGTGTCACCAAAAAAACTTATTTATCCTCTTTAATATCATCTACCATGTGCTCACATAGGCCTTTTCTTGTTACCAGCTTGGTGACTTGGATCTCCACATCATACTCCATGACTTTGGTAATCTAGCCTACTCTTATGTCATTCAAGTCTTTGTTAAGGAGGAAGCCCCTAGCTATAAGATGAGACACTTGTAGACACCAAAAGTCATCACACCATGATTCTAAATGTCAAAATCCCCTTAGACTACCCTAGGAACCCTTGGGACCAATTTGACGACTCAACTGCAAACCAAGCCTAACCATGACCAACTGACTTGACCTAGCTTTTCACCCACTTTGACCCTTCATCCTTGACTATCGATAGTCAGGGTGTACCTCCTTAACCAACCACATGAAAACCACCTACCTTGATTTTATAAAAATTACTTTTCCTTATCCACATGCAAGCTAGTGCATACATAAGTTAAAATTAGGGAGCTCAGTTAACATTTTGTTGCAACTCTCTTGCCTTACCTATAAGAAGAGAGGATTAGGGAGTTGAAGTCCATATATAATTATTATCAAGAGCTTGTGCATCCAAAATTATTTTGTTTTATAGGTTAATCATCATCAATAATCTAGTGATCCAATCATCACATTAGAGGTCCAACTTGCTATTGTCACTCTGCAAAAATTTTAAGTACTGTTACGCTATCAAAATCACATCAAACTCCACCAATGAGTCAACCACATCAAAAACCAACCTGATCAAATTTTTTAGATATAAGTAATTGTTTTCCAATATTTAATTAATTTATTTGCCTTTTGTACTTAGCCTATCACCAATCCATGTCTCAAAATCTAACTTTGTGATCCTATCAATCAACTATTTACCAACCTAGATCTATACATAGTAACTACTAATGATTGTCTCAACCATTGATGGTCTACCCAACTACTGATGGTCACCTTGACCATCGAAGGTCACCTTAACCATTGATGGTCATCCTAACCACTGATGGTCATTATGGCAAGAAGTTCTACCAAGTTATTTCCACCTACCTACTCCCAACTAAATCTAATTTTCTATGTCCCTACCTATTCACAGAACCATACCTAATTTTTTGAAGAAGACCCAAGACATTTAACACTAATATTGACTTGTTTATCATTATATTAGTCATTTATAGTCTATTTCCTTATCGATAATTTCTTGTGTTCAATTCCAGTACCTTTTGATTATTGATGCAAGTACTTTCTATTCTATTTATTAATTATTTAAAACATGTGGATTGATAGCCCCTGAGGAAGCTCTTGCTTCCAAGATCTAGCTATCACTAGGCAATTTACCCATATATCTATCTAACTAGCCATTTGCTTTAGTGATATATTATTTGTAGGTCATCCTCCCAAGCCAAAGAGGAGTTCTTCATAATCATCTAATTTAACATGCACATAATCAAATAGGTTTTTCAACCATACCCATATTTAGTTTCTTATTTTTCCCTTCTTGAAATATAAGCTAAAATTCACTAAAACATTCTGGTAGGCCTGGTGGGACTTGATTCTTTACTTTGGATTTCTTTTCTTTGCATCTATATGCTCTTCTCTCTATTTGTGCTCATTAATGGAGTTGAAATTTCTTTTGGATTTAAAATCAAGTGCATCCATTATTTGCTCCTAATTTTCAAAGTAGCACTTTTGTTGCACACACTAAACCAAACTACCTTCATCAATTAAATATCAAACAAACTTGAGACAAGGCCTAAATAGGATTTCATCACCTAGGAGTCACATTACCCATTCTCTATGATGCTACTTAGAGGTCATTACTAAGGGGAGAACCAACTTGGCTCTTTGATTAAGTATAAACATTGGAAATTAGTATATATTGTCTAAGCACCTGACACCCTTATCGCTACAGTGTGTGAAGTGAAGGGGTAGGCCCCAATACCAATCCACATATTGATTCCTAGTATAGATCCTTTTTATTACCTAAATATCCTAAAACCAACCATAGATTTATTCTATAGTACCTAATCTACAAGAAAACTTCTATCACACATTCTCATAACTTGAGGCATAAGCCAAAAGTGAGATTAAAATTAACCACATGACTTTAATGTACTCTAGCATGTGTTGGATTTCCTTGATCATTTTATTTGTTTCTCTCTATTTGAGTTGTAAGATTCTTTGTGTTTTATTTTCATCGTACTTGCATGGTTCTCACTCATCAACAATGAAGCGACATGGCAAGTTAGGACCCATCTATACATTATCTAGTCTCCTCTAGCTCTTCATCTATGGAGTATATATTAGATGCTAAGAGTTTTCCTCATCATTCTAATGCTTCTAGTGTGTGGATAGTTTCCCAAGGTGACCTATAATTTTATAAATTTTTGGATAATAACCTGGTAGCCTTGCAATATTATCTTAGCACAATAGCCCACCATACACCCATTTTGGCACCATCTACTGATCCACCCTATGGCATGCCATTGGGATTTTATGAAACTCTTATATTTCCACTATCACCATCCAACCATTATCTACTCAAGAATTTTCCATCGTGAGTAACCCATCTAACACAACCATGTAAAACCAACTAGCTCAACCTTTTAGCACCCAAACAGCTCCTAGCCTAACTAACAATTCTTCCAACATAGCTACCATCTAACCTTTACCTACCCATACTCCAATTAATATTAGAGTACCCACTACCACCTTCATTACCATTCCTTTTGCTAACCCTATCCCACTTTCAAACATAGTAACACTAATACCTTTTACGTTACCACCTATTTCTATTAGGGTTACCACTTATCCCTTACCTCTAACTTTAACACATGTGCCCACTCAATAGTACATACCCTCTACCTAGCCACCAATGACCACATATTTGTATGTGTCTTCAACCCGATCATTTTTGGCCACTTACTCATATGTGGCAACTTGTCAACCTCTAACAAATTATCAATATGTCACTCAACCCCAACCATAATATTCACCTTACAACCCTTTAGGTGTGTAACCCCAAATAGATCTAATGAAGATGATCATGGATAAGATGACTACCTTAGAGTCATCCTTGTCTAGAGCTCATAACATTCTATAATATGATCAAATCTATAATGATCCCACTAACCCATATGTGCCTATCAAGACATATCCTCCTCGATGGGAACTTCCCAAGTTTTCTAAGTTTTAGAGTAAGTAGGATCCCTAATAACACCTTAGGGAATTCAAGAACTCATGTTATTTAATATCCTATGGTGATGCCCTCCTTCCATATACTTTTCATATGTCCTTATTAGGGCCTACATTGGATTGGTATAGTGCCATAACAAAGCACTCTTTATTCTCCTTCACCTAATTGGCTCAAACATTCTTATACCACTTTTTGATAAACATCTCCAAGAAAGTCTCCATCATTGACTTATACTCTATCTATAAATTTGATGATGAATCTATTTCCATTTTTGTAGCTCATTAGAGGAGCCTAATCAATTAACTCTCTTTCTCCTTACCCCAACTTGAATTGATCAAATTTTTTGCTTGGGTATGTGCCAATCACATCTCTTCCACATTTTGTTTTTAGAGTTTTTGAAATTTTGATGAAGCTTTCACCATGGCATGTAAATTAGAAAATAGAGCCATTGATGAAGGAAAGCTAAAAATGAAAAACAAGAACTCTACCTATAAAACAAATTAAGATTCCTCTTCTAATCAAACAACCAAACCAACACTGGTACCAAAAATAAGGGAACTAAAAATGTGGTTGTCCTTAAATACACCTCTCCACCATTTGTCAACCAACCAAATTCTTCTAGTTCCTCTAAACAAAACATGAGAAACCAAAACCGGAACAACTAAAAGCAATTCACCCAACTTAGAGAATCTTATGCTTCAATACTAGAGAAGTTATTAAAGGCCAAAATCATACAACTTCCCCCTATCAAACCACCTTAGTAATTTGATTCTTCTCATCCTATGCCTAACTAGTACAATTAGAATGATCTATGTGATTTCCACTAAGTAATCACACATTATGTTAGGTGTAATACCTTCTAAAGCATTATACAATCCCTCATTGGTAAGGGGAGATTATGTTGGATAACCCTAACACACCTCAAAACTATGCCCTTAACATCTTTAGGTAGCCTTTCCCCAATCATGCACTTGTCAAAAATTAGAGAAACATGGTTGAGTGTTCTCATGATGCCCATACTATTAACATGGTTATTAGCACACTCATTACTGAAGAACCTACTAACCAACCTATCTTTTCCTCTCCTCCCCCATTTATTAAGGTAGTGGAGTTACCTTCTCATCTTTAGGAGATCTAAACTAAGGAAGCATCCTTTTATCCTCCTTTGACTAACATATCATAATAAACATCCATTTTACATTATCCCTTAACCATCAAGTAAATTACTACCCCTTCAAAGATCATTCTAAAAGAGGAAGTCCCCATATATACACTTCCCATAGAAGATTCACCATCATTTGATTGAGGAAAAGGATGAGGTCACCATCCCTCTACCTCAACCTATGGGCTTATCTTTCACTTCCACTATTTAGGGAATAAAACCAACCTACAAACCATTCTCTAGGTTAGTGCAAAAATTGGAATTTATCTCTGACCCTGATATGGATCAACCCACCTTTTGGAAATAATTAGGGATACCTTATATCACCAAATAATAACCTCCAACCACACCTTTAATAGGCCAACCCACCACTCCTATTATCTAGACCCCTATCTTACCAACTAAACCGATGAAAACCTCTTCTAACCCAATAATTCCTCAACCATCTAAGACACCAAAACCCTAAGAAACTAAATCACCTTCTCCAACTAGACTAACTAAACCAACCAAGAACTTTGAGACCTTCCATACATAGAGTCTTAATCACCCATATATGAAAGTGGAGCTTACCTCACCGATCCCAAAAATTAAATGTCAATCCAAATTGACCAAGGGAGTAGAAACACCAAAAGGCTAGAAGGTAAAAATCCTACCTCCCTTAACCTTGCCTTATATCTTAGGGCCTCATCCATCCATTGTAATTAGGAAATCTCAACCAAGACCCAACCACCATTGTTGGTTACACCATCACACTTACTTTTAGACACACCTATTTTTATTAAACCATAAATAAATAAGATACCTATCTTAAAACCTCTGACCTCCACTTCCTCAACCACCACCTTACCAAAATCAAAACCACCAACCAAATGCACTACCTTACCCAAACCTTTCATCACCTAACCCAATCCCAAAATGAATTCCACCTTACCAACCAAGACCAAAACCCCTAAATCCTCTCCACCTTTGTCCAAATCCTACTCCACCATTTTCTAAAAGTTACTACAAGATTCTTACTTGGCCTTATCCCCTATCAAGCTATTCAACCCTCTTGGTTTAAAACCCATCTGGTAGAATAACCACCAAGTGTGTTCTTATCATAGGATGCTAGGGCATGACATGGAGAATTGTAAATCTCTGCAAACTATTATTCATCAGATCTATGATGAGGATTATCTTTTAACAAATGAACTTTCCATGATCCCATTACCAATCCAACAACCAAAAACCACTAGCCAAAACCTACCTATTCCTCCACTCTCACCTTAGAGTGACGAAGAACCAAAAAACTCTCCTACCCTAATTCCTCCTTCTATACATACCATTCATGTGGTTATGAGAGTGAAATAAAAGGATAAGGGGAGGGCCAAAGTGTCCTTTATGTTGACATACCCATATTATATGTCCCAAACAAACCTTACCTGAACATCTTCACCTTTATCCAAGCCCAAGGTATTTATATTAGGTACCTCCAAATCTAACCCTTCTGAGTCCATTAAGAGAATGGTTCTCAAATAGCTTCACTAGATCTCGGTAAAAATGATCTTATATGAGTTTATTACTACTTCACCTCATCATCACTAAGTAATGATAGAGACATTGCAATTGGTAGAGGTCCAACCTAAAGATCCTCAACCTCTTGCAGCCTTTATTATTGCTCTTTAAATTTATAACCTCAAACTTTAAGGATTTATAAATACCTTCTATCCATCCAATGACCAAGATCCCCCTCTCTTTATTACTACTTACATCAACCAAAATTGCATCAAATGGGTCATGATTGGAGGGGGAGCTAGTATTAATATCATCACCTTCCATGCCTATAACCAACTAAACCTTACAGATAATATCGCATTTGAAAACTTGGTCATCCTTTGTTCTTTTAATGACACCATGACCACTACCTTGGGAATTATTATCCTTCATATCTGTATAAGACCCCACATGCTCCCTAAACTTTTTTATGTAGTGAAAGGTGAATTCTAATACAATGTTTTTCTAGGATAATCTTGGATCTACTATATAGGTTGTGTTCCCTATACCCTTAATCATTGCATTAAATTAGAGAATAAGGGTTAGATAATCACCATCCAAGTTGACCCAAGTCCCTTCTTGACATGCAACATGACCTACTGACTTAATGGCATCCTCTTACCATATCTAACACACCCTCCTTAACCAAGGATAAGACCTCTACCATGAAAGAAGAAGCCATACCTCCATCTAGAAATGAGGAATCCACTATATCATCCATCCCCTTTAATTATATCCCCACCTCAAACCCTTTAGAATCCACATTATAACATCTTTCTCTAGGGGAATATCACCCCCTTACCCTTAACACTTTCCCTACTCCCAAAGAGTATGGGAAACTTGACCACCAACCCAGGTATGACCCTAATGTTAGGGTCATTGTTACCTTTATACCTTAAAATTATAAAACCCATTTCATTTATGGGGGACTCAAAAAACCACTTAGTGCTTCTATTGCCTCCTCTTTGCCTCCACCATTCACCTTTGGCTTCTCTTACCTAGACAAGCCAAGTTTTGCCAAAACATACCTTCACAGGTGTGCTTGAAAAGGATTTCATCTCAAATGATATGAACATGGCCCACATGAGTTGGTTTCCATTGAGACCAAAAATCCTCATGAGAAACATGGCCTTGGTTTCATTCTACATACCAAGAAGTAAACCAAACCACCTACCACCACCATTATTGAGGAAGATACCCCTTCCTCATCGACCTCTCCTCCACCCATGTGTGAGGAATATGACATCATACCACCTAGATTTTTTTCATCAACATGATCAAACTTAGACCCTTAACTTATTAAAAATAAGGGCAAACCATTGCCATCCATTTGATCCATCTTGAGATGATAGGAGATGACTCTTCTACCATTAACACTGTTTAATAATAGGATGATGATTCCATTCTCACTTACCTTGGTGCCTTAGATTATTCCATCCAAAAATCCATTCCTCTTGAGACTTTGACCATGTTGAACTAATACACCATAGATATCAACTTCGGCACTCTGAATAACCCTCACATTGTAAAAATTAGCTAATCGTTAAATGCCGAAGAACTTTAGGATTTCCCCTCCTTCCTCCAAGACTGAATCATAGCATTTACTTGGTCTTACAGTGACATGCCTATAATTAAACCTACCATTTCCACCCATAACATAGTCACCCATCATGATGCCAAGCCCATAAAATAAAAAATTCAATGTATGCACCCTCACATAACCCTTCTCATCAAAAAAGAGCTTCAACGTCTTCTATCTATAAATTTCATTCAAACCATTTACTATCTTTAATGGATCTCGAATGTCATACCTATCACTAAAGACATATGGGGACTATAAAGTTGTGTGGATTTTCATGACCTCAACCTCACTTTCCCCAAATACAACTTTCCTCTATCGAGCATTGACTAGTTAGTTGCTCTTACAGTCAAACATGAGATGTTATCTCTCATAGATGGATTGTTGGGTTAAAATCAATCTTAATTACCCCTAAATATTAGCACAAGACTACCTTTACCACCCTATGGGGAATATTATGCTATATAGTCATGCCTTGCAGATTAAAGAATGTTGATGTAACCTACCAATGTGTCATGACTTACATATTCCATGACCTTATCCATAAAGTTGTAGATGACTATGTGGATGACTTTCTCAAAAATCTAAACTCTGAAAGGCTCATTTGGCCATTCTCAAAATCATCCTTGAGTGACTTATCCACTACCATGTCCACCTTAACCCAAAGAAATTTATTTTTGTGGTCCTATGAGGAAAGCTTCTTGTATTTATTATCTTCTTCATGATATTAAATTCAATTCTACCAAGATCAAAACAATCCTTGACATGATTCCTCCAATTAACCTCAAGTAAATTTGTAATTTATAAGGGAAGATCCAATCCATTCATCACTTTACCTCCTATATTTTGGACTAATGTCAACCCTTCCACCACCTTTTGAAGAAGGATATCTCTTTTAAGTGGAATTACACACCTATTTTCATCACACCTAGCCATAGTCTTTGTGTTTGCATCAATTTCTAGCCCTTCTCACAATGGGGTCTATACCTCATTGGTGATATTAACCCCCATTATTCATAGAGACACCATTATATCATTACTTTTATCAAATGGGTAGAATCTATTCTCATAATCTAGACTAAAGTAGTGGAGATTGTTGATTTTATCAACCATCATATCATCTATCATTTCGATGTCCCTCACAATATTATCAGCAATAATTGTAAATCCTTTAAAAATAAGCAAGTCTAAGGTCTTTGTGATGCTTTTAGTAATAAATTAAGATTTTCCTTTATCTATCACCCTTAAGTGAATGGATAGGCTGAAGAATCTAACAATATGATTAATAATATGCTAATTAAAATAGTCAATGTATTAGGTTAGGGTTGGTATTAACACATCCCCTTTGCCTTATGGGCATATTATACTATATTTAAAACTCCTAAATGTACTACCCCTTTCACTCTTGTGTTTGGATCAGAGACAATCTTGCCTCTTGAGGTCCAAATCCCATCTCTTTGCATATCTTTGTAGGATCTAATTTTTGAGGATAATTATCATCAACACCATTTAGATTAGCTTGAGCTACTTGATGAGCATTACTTAGGCACCCTTACCCATCTCCATGTATATCAAGATTATTTTAAATATGCCTATAATAAACACCTTAGAGTGTAGGAATTCAACATCAAAAACCTCATCCTAAAGGAAAATCAACATGTCACCAATATTGAGAAATATAAGTAGGGCAACTTTGTTTCAATTGGCTTGGACCCTATATCATAACACAAAAGTATGGATCAAGAACTTATCTATTTTATTATCTTAAAGGCAACCCAAATCTTGAGCCCTTCAATGATTTGTATCTGCTTCCATTCTTATATTAAAAAGGATCAAGTTCACCTTTGTTTAACTTAAGCTAATACCTTGCTTTTAACCATATCCATCTCTTTATTTTAGTGGAAAATGATTAAAATTGGATCATGTGATTATCCATCATAGTCATAGCCTAATATTAAACAATGGGTATCAAAACTCTACCTATGGCATGATTCTCATGATACTTTTGTCCCTATCCTAGGATATATTCCCATTATCATTGTCACCTAAACCTATTTACACATAATCAACCTTCTTGTGCTCTTATTATAGACATCAGGAATATGCACACCATGATTCCAAATGTCATAACTACCCTGGACCACCTTAGGACCCCCTTGAGACTAATCTAACCCTCTGACCCTAAACTACACCTAACCTATGATCATTTTGATTAAACTAACTTAACCTAATATTTTACCTATTTCTACCCTTTATCCTCAATCATCAACAATCAAGTTGACCACTAATGGTAACCCTAACCACCGATGGTCAGGATCTACCTCCTTAACCACCAACATGCAAGCCCATTTGCCTGGATTTTATAAACATAAATCATCTAAATCTAGTTGTGAGATATTTCACAGATGAGTTAAATTTAGGAAGCCTCGTTCATGTCTTGTTGTAAATATCTTACCTTACCTATAAGAAGAGAGGAGTAGGAAGGTGACATACATATAAAATTATTATTAAGATCTTGTGCATCTATAATTCTATTTTTATAGGTCAATCATCATCAATAATCCAATGAGCCAGCTACTATGTTAGAGAGCTAACTTGTCATCATAGCTTTGTCAAAGCACCAAGTACCATTACTCTATCAAAATCATGGCAAATTTGACCAATAGGTCAATCACCTCTAACATCCACCTAATTATATTTTTGCAAGATAAGTACTTCATTCTATGATATTCATTTACTTTATTTAATTTTTTCACTCAACCTAAAAATAACCCATCTCCTAGAATGTCACATTATAATCCCATAAACTAGTCATTTATCAACTAATATCTACACATAGTAACCACTAACAGTTGTCTCAACTACTGATGGTCTATCCAATCATCTATGGTTAGCTTGAATGTTGATGGTCACATTAACTATTGATGGCCAGCCTAACTATTGATGGTCACTATGGTAGTAAATCATAGCAAGCTATTTTCACCTACCTACCCTGAACCAAATATTATTTTCTATGTCCATGCCTATTCACAAACCCCTGCCTAATTATTTAAAGCAGACACCAATCATCTAGCAATAGTATTAATTAGCTTATTGTTATTTTTATTCATTTCTAGTCTATTTCTTAGAAATCATCTCTTGTGTTCAATTTTAGTACCTTTTTATTATTGATGCAAGTAATTTATATTATATTTATAAACTTAATTTTTTAAAACATGTGGATTGATATCCCCCAAGGAAGCTCTTACTTTTGGGATCTAGCTATCACTAGGAAATCCAATCAACTATCTATCTAACAAATAAATTTGCTTTAGTGTTTTATTATGTGTAGGTCATCCTCCCAAGCCAAACAGGAGTTATTCATAATTTTTTAATTCAATGTGCACACAATCAAATAGATTTTTTAACCATATCCATACTTAGTTTCTTCTTTTCCCTTCCAAAATAATAAGCTAAAATTCACTGAAACATTCTATCATTCCTAGTGGGACCCTTGTGACTTTACTTGGGTTCTTGTTTGCTTAAATATTCTCTCTATTCTATGCTCATTAATGAAATCAAAACTTTATTTTGGGCTTAAAGTTAAGTTCATGCATCAACTTCTTAAAATTTTAGTTCACATAGCTTAACTTAAAAGCAAAGTAATTTATCATAACTTCACTCTTTATGGCACATACTCAACCAAACCACTTTCATTAATTAAACATAAAAAAAACTTGAGATAAGTCTTGACTATGATTTCATCACCTACTAATAACCTTACCCTTTATCAATAATCCCACTTGGAGGTCATTACCAAGGAAAGAACCAAATCAGCTCTTTGGTTGAGTATAAACTCTGGATATCAATATATATTGGCTAAGCACCCGACACCCTTATCACTGTAGTCTATGAAGTGAGGGGTAGACTCCAATACCAATCCACATATTTATTCCAATACAATTTTATTTTCAGTACCTAAACACAACCTAAAACTAACCCTAGATTTCCTTTCTAGTACCCACTCTACAGACCAATTTCAATCACATAAATTCTTAAGGCATATGCCAAAAGTGAGATAAATAAAAAATCTAGGGCTTAACATATCTTTTAGAGTGTGATTTTATTTCTTTGATCATTTATTTTCTTATCTTTATTTGAGTAGTGAGGCTGTTTGTGCTTTCTCTCTCCCCTATCTTGTATGGTTCTCACTCAATAGTAGTGAAAGAACCTTGTAAAGCAAAACCCATCACCATTCCAACCTACCTCTTATACCTCATCATCCATATATTACATTTCTAAATTAGAAGATTCTCCTCATCTATTGAGAAATATTAACTTCCCTTGGGAGGTTACTCAAGGAGACATATACTTTATCACTTTCCTAGATAACAATCCCATAGCCTTGCAACATTATCTTACAACCATGTCTTACCATATCTTGGTTTTAGATCCACCTATATATCTATCCTATGACATGCCTCCCTACCTCATGGATAAAACTTATATTGTCATAGTTACAACCCAAATACTAGATATTCAAGCCTCTTCATCTACCAACAATCCCTTTGAGACTACCATGGAAAACTAACCAACCCAAACTATGATTTCCCTTATACCTTCCAGTCCTACAAATAACTCCTCTACCTTAGGAGCATACTAACCTCTAACCAACTACACTCCCTCCTCAATAGGATTTCCTACCTTTAGCATTACAAACCTTCCTTTAGCTACCCCCAATATGTCAACCACTACTCCACTTCAAAGCCTAGTGGTGTCCATCACCTCTACCTTATCATCGATCACCAACCCAACTACTGCTCCTATCTATCAAGTGTCCATCACACCAAAATTTTGCTACATCCCTAGCCTATGAAGGCATGTATCCCTACCCACTACCCAACTACCTACATCTACCTACCCTTATGTATCTTCCACCCAACCATTGACATCCACATATTAATATGTGGCAACCTCTCAACCTTCTATGCACTATTAGTATGTCACCAAACCACTATAGTAGTATTCATATTATAGCCTTTTAGGTGCTAAACCCCAAATGGACCTAATGAATATGCTTATGGACAAGATGACCACCTTAGATTCATCCATTTTGGGTGCTCACATCTTGTCATATGACTAAATTTGTAATGAGCCCATCCATCCATCTATACCTATTAGGCCATATCCTCGCCAATGAAAACTTCCCAATTTTTCTAAATTCCAAAGTAAGGAGGATCCCCAACAACACCTTAAGGCATGCTTATTATTTGATTACCTATGATGATTCCCTCTTTCTTTATACATTCCCCATGTCCCCAACTAGTTCGGCATTAGATTGGTATAGTACCATACCTAAACACTCCCTCTTCTCCTTTACTTAGTTGGTTCAAACTTTCTTGGATCACTTTTTGATAAACATCTCCAATAAAGTTTATATAAATGACCTCTACTCCATCTAATAGTTTGAGGATGAATCCATTACCAATTTTGTAGCTCATTAGAGGAGCTTAAATAGCCAACTTTCCTTTTCCTTGCCTCAACCCAAACTCATAGAGCTATTTATTCGATCATGTTCCAAGCATATCTCCTCTACATTGCATGTCCAAACCATACACACCTTTGATGAAGCTTTTACCATGGAATATAAGTTAGATAATAGAACCATTGATGAAAGGAAACTAAAATTGAAGAACAAGAACTCCACCTACAAAATCAATGAGGCCTCTTCTTCCAAACTAAACAGACAATATAATACTAATACCAGGGGTAAGGGAACCATGAATGTATTGGTCCTTAAAGACACTCTTCCACCATCAATCAACCATCCAAATTCCTCTAGTTCCTCAAATAAAAACATGAAAAACAAAAACCATAGCAACTAGAAGCAATTCACTCCATTTGGATAATCTTATACTTCAATCCTGGAGAAGTTATTGAAAGATAATAACATTTAAATTATTCGTATCAAACCCCCTCAACAATTTGATTCCTCTCATCCTACACCTATTTGGTACAATGAGAATGATCTGTGTGCCTTATATTGAGTAATAAGACATGACATTAGTAGGTGTAATACATTCAAGAGCCTTTTCCAATCCCTCATTGACAAGGGGGAGATTGCATTGGTCAACTCTAATGAACCATCAAACCAAGCACTTAACATCTTTAAGAAACTTTTTACCAACCATCCTCTTGCTACAAATGAGACTAACATGGGTGAATGTTCTCATGATGCCCATACTATTAACATGGCTCTTGACAAACTCACTACTAAAGAACCTAATAATCAACCTATCTATCCCTCACCCTCTCTACTTATTGAGGTAACAAAGTTACCTTCTCCTCTTTTAGAAACCCAAACTGAGGAAACCCCCCTTTCTCCTACTCTAAGTTCTAAGGTAGTAGATCCATTGACCCCTCTCTCGACTGACATACCAAATCAAGCACTCATTTTACCTTTCTCATCAACCACCAAGCAACCTACTCCCCCTTTGGAAATCATTTTTGAGGAGGAAATCCCCATGTCTACTCATTTCATAGAGGAACCACCTATCCTAACCTTGTATCCTTTGATTGAGGAAGTGAATAAGGTTACCATCCATATGTCTCAACCTATGGGCTTATATTTTAGGTCCACTATTCAAGGAATAAAACCAACCTACAAACCATTTTTTTAGTTAGTGTAGAAATTGGAATTTATTTCCAACCCTAACATGGATCAATCCACCTTCTGGTAGAAATTAAGGCTACCTTATATCACTAATAGATAACCTCTAACCATACCTTTAGTAGACCAACCCACCACTTTCACTATCTGAAATCCTACCCTATCAACCAAATCAATAACAAATTTTACCAATAAAATAATCCCTCATCCATCAATGGCACCTAAACCCTAATAAATCAAATCACCTTCTCAAACCAAACCAACCTAAACAATTAATAACCTTGGCACCTTCCCTACATAGAGTCTTAACCACCCATTTATGAAGGTAGAGCTTGCCTCTCCAAAACCAACAACCAAGTGCCAAACCAAAGCAACAAAAGAGGTAAAACCACCCAAAGGCCTAAATTTTACTTCCTTTAACATCGACCTCCATTTTGGGACCTCATCCCTCTACCTTGAGTAGGAAACCCATTATCTCTACTAAAACCCTACCACTTCTTTTGGTTACACCTTTGTAGTTACTTTTTGATACACCTCTCTTCACTACACCATCAATACCTAGGCTACCTACCCTGTAATCTTCCACCTCTAGCTCATTGACCTCCTTATCTAAACCAAATCCATTAACTAAATGCACCACCTTACCTAAGACACCTATCACCAATCCTGCTTCTAAACAACCTTCCACCTCAACAACCAAAGCCAAAACCACTAAACCTTTACAACCTTTAACTAAATCCTACTCAACCATTTTCCATAAGTTATTAAAAACTTATTATTTATCCATACCTCCCATTAGACCTTTTGACCTTCTTGATTCAAAACCCATTTGGTATAATGACCACCAAGTGTGTTCTTATTATAAGATACTCACCCATGACATAGAGAACTATAAAACTCTCCAAACTATTATCCACTAGCTTTACAATGAAGATAATCTATTAATAGATGAACCTCCCATAAGCCCTACACCAATCTCACTAAAAACTATACCTACCCAATGCTTACCCACTCATCCACTCTCACCTTAGAGTGACGAGGAGTCTACCCAATCTCCTATCCCAACTCCTTTTATCCATACTATCAATGTAGTCATAGGATCACAAAAGAAGGATAAAGGGAAGGCTAAGGTGTATATTCTATGGATGTATCCATCTTCAACCTACCAACTAACTTAAACCCATCCATCTCCATATTTAACTAAACATAAGGTCTCTATTTTAGATTCTTCCCAGCCTAACCCCTCAAAATCCATTAGGAGAGTTATCCTCAAATAACTTCATCAGACCCCAGAGAAGATGACCTTATATGAGTTGATCTCTACCTCTCCCCACCACTTCCTAACACTAATAAAAGTTTTACAATCTGTTGGTTGAGTATTTTGTCGATCAGCATACTGATAAATAAAATAGGTCTGATCAGCCAAAGTAAGAAGATTAGTCATCCATATGTGTAGGTTTACCACATCAAAAGGGGACTGATCTCTCCTCTCATCAAGGGGAGGTTCCCTATAGGCATGATATATATATATATATATATATATATGTAATAGAAAATAATACTCAAGGGTAGGACAAACCATCCATCTCTCTTTCTTCAGAGATGATGCATGCAGATTAAAGGAAAAACTCAAGGGAAATGACAGACATCACTCCTCTTCTTTTAGAAGTAATATTCAGCTAGCCGCAAGAGTACTCCTGGTAGAAACAACAAAATGTAACCAAGGATGTAGTAACCAACAAATCGAGATGCAAAACAAAGTCTCCACCTAAATTTCTCAAGAGTAAGATGTGAAGGACAATGAGGGCATAAAGTCATCCCAAAGTCCTTTACATAGAAATGAAAAGAAAACACACTAAAGGCAATTATGGGGGCACAAAGTCTCTCCACAATTGACTCTTTAGGACACCTTCCTGACTGCTATCACTAATTCTGCTTGTTGAATTAAAGGAATAGAAGATATATTAAGGAAAAAGACATAAGAATAGTTTCCTCAACAACAAAGATATCATAGCACAAAGTCTAAAAAATCACTTGCTTTCTTATTCCAATAACAAAATATGATCAACCTCTGAGTAGAGGGGGTGATCTCGTAGATGCTTGGGTGGATGGAATGGGTGGAGGCGGTGATGGATCTGGGGGTTGTTTCTTTGTTGGTGGTGCTGTCTATAATGGGTAGTGTGTTGGTACACGGTGCCAAAATGTTGAGCTCTTTATTTTTGCATGTTTTTTTTATTTTTCTTTGGGTTGCCATATTGTAGATGGAACTTGGGTTGGATCTCTAGCCTAAGTTAGACTGCCATCCTGATTTGGTTAGCAAAGAAAATAGTGAACGATTGGGGGAAACTTTGTTTCCTCTATGGTTTGTGAATGAGCCACAGTGCCCTATTCAGGGGAAAATGGAAAAACCCTAAGCCATGGAGGAGCCCTACTCATTAAAAATGATGGGTATGGCAGATCTGCCTACACCTTGTTGGTGCTTAGGGAGGTAGGCAGGCCATGCAAAGGAAAATTTTGAAGGCTACCATTTGTGAGAAATTCCATTGACATTGTGTTCTTGGGGTTGTTGGTTTGAACCTAGGATCCCGCTCTATTATTTTTGGAGTAGGGCTTTGGTGTCTTTGTTTATGAGGTTTCAGGGCCTTATAAAACCTGGATTTTAGGTTGTTTTGCCTAGTTTTGTTTAGGTTTCAGGTCCTTGTAAAACTTGGGGAGCTTTTATTGGTTTATATTGTTGGTTTTAGGTCCCTGTAAAACCTGGTTTAGTTACTATTTTTTAGTGGGTTTGCCTTTCTTGGTGGTTTGTAATGCTTTATCTTTCTTGATCTGTAAAGGGTTTCGGGGCCCCTTCAAAACCTATTTTTACCTTAATCTAAAACAAAATATGATCAACAATCTAAGTTCAAAGTCTCAATAATGCCTTTCAATTTGGGTAGAGTTTTATTCTGATTGTCAAAAAGAGATCTATTTACAATAAAAGAGAGTCCCTTATATAGCCACTTCAAGCACTCAAGAACAGTAACACATCATGTTGCATTAAAAACAATTAGGAAGACAGGCTGAAATTTAGGGGCATCTACCCATTTTTTTCTCAATATAGAGAAAAAAGTCACGCTATTGAAAGTATGTAACTTTCAATGTCCACCTGGCGATCTGATCCTTCCTCATCATCCCTCCTTTTCTAGTTAATTGAATCGGGTCCTAGATTTAATTTGTTGTTCTTTTCCTTCCTCACTTATTACTAGTCTTGACCTTAAAGCCTGTGAATGCATTTGGGTCTATAGATTACAAGCATCAACAGCTATTTTATGAGCTTTGAAATTGATGTTCGCGCACTCGTCACTATATTTTCAATGGCTAGTTTGTTGTCTTGAATTTGATGTCTTCGGGCACGTCACCCCTTGGTATTTTTTTGGCTTTCCTATTTTTGGCTTTCCCAAAAAGAACCTACCCTTTTTGGCCTTTAGAAATGATCTGCTTTGCGTCGGGAAGAACCCCTCGCAAGGGTATCTACCCTTCAGGCGGTCTTCAGATGGCCTTCAAGCTTCTTTATTCCAGTGGGTCGCTAGATTCTTCCTTCAAATTTCTCATTTTACATCTTCTTGAAGGGAAGATGACCCTTTAACTTTGGGGAAATGTCCTTCAATTTGGTAGCTGAGAGTCCCCCACAAGGCCACCTACCCTTCGAGGTCTTTCAACAGCCTTTTCCTTAGAAGTCTTTCATGGGCTTTCCTGCAGACTATTTCTCAGGCTTTCTCCATGGGTATTTTCCCTAGGCTTTCTCTATGGACAAATTCCCACAAAAAAAGTCCACAAAAATTTCCCACAGACAAAAAGTCTGCAAAATTGTTTTGTCTCCTTGGAAATTTCTTTGGGCTTTCTACCTATAGCTTCTCTGAATTCTTTCAAACTTTTTGTATGAAGGAATTCCTTCAAACAAAAGTTTGAAAGAATTATGCCTTTGTCTACCTTAAACAAATTTTTTGAAATAATTTACCTTTGTATCCTTTTTCCTTAGAAAATGACCCTTTCAAAGGGTGTTTTTGTCGACTAAGTGCCCTCCGTAAGGGCACTTGTCCTTCAAGAGGCTTCTTTGAATTTCTACATTGAATCACTCCTTTGAACCATTTGAGTGAATCCCTTGGTTGAACCAAGCTGTTGAACCATTTGATTGAACCAAACATTGAACCACTCTATTGAACTAAGTCGATGAACCACTCCATTGAACCAAGGCAATGAACCAACTGGCAATGAATCAAAAGCATTGAACCACTTGGTTGAACCAATCTGTTGAACCAAGCTTTGAACCAAAATCATTCAAGCTGATGGAGATTTTTTATTGAACCAAGGCACTGAACCAATCCAAAAAATGACCAAGTGTTAGAAATTGATTCTTTTGGTTGAACCCACCTACAGAAGTCTTTAAACCTATAGAAATGAACTTGCCTGCAGAGTCCATAGATTCTAGCCTGCAGAGTCTGTAGATTCCTAAGAAGTTTGAAAAATGAGGAATTTGAATGCCCAAGACAAATTTTAGAAAGGGAAGAGACAATTTTGGTCTGTAAGACTAAAATAGTTCAAATGTTGTCCCAAAAATGAGTGATAGTTTTTGGGGGACAACAGTTGACTCTAGTTGGGGAACCTCTATCAAATTGCAAAAAGAATTGAAGGGAGTAGAATCCAGAATCTCTAGTGTCTTCATGTGTACTATTGGGCTACAGAGTCATGCTACCCAAAAATATAAGGCATCAAAAATGAAAACAAACAAAACAAAATAGAATTAAAAACTATACAAATATACATATGTACAGATGAAATGATTTGATACTTCAAGAATTGAAGTATTTCAGATGCTGCTTCTTGAGAGATAGTGAAAATAGTGTGCCATCTTGGTAATCCAGCAAAAAGACATTTTATCCCCAAAAATGGTGATAGGCAAATGGAGCTCTCCACTAGGAAACTAATTTTATGTGTCTTCCTCTTGGCTCTTTCTTCTTCTTGCCCCATGGCAGGATGTAGTCTTTAATTTAAAAGCCATAACTCCTTAATTTCTTGGCAAAGGGTTCCTTTGCCTAATTTTGATTTGTAGCAGCATGGTCCATTACCATAATTGGTTGTTCTTCTGGTTCTATCTAGCATATGATTGGATTGTCCACATCAAACTCTTGACAAACTATCAACTTAGCATTTCCTTTGATATGAAGGAGTTTGATCTTTTCATATTGATTAATCTTCAATCCAAGCAACAGAGATTCACATCTAGCTATGTTGTTGGTGTTGCTAACTTGCAAATTGCATGAAGGAAGAATATCTCCTTGAGGAGATATCAACACAGTCCCAACTCCATCATTGGTGGAAAAATTGCTGCCATTAGATTTTAGGATCAAAGCATCATCAGAAGCTGATCTCCTATTAGATTTCTCTTCATTAGAGATGGAAGATCCTTCCTTACTTGTACTGTGTCCTACCAATTCTCCTGAAGTCTTGTTTAGATCAATTCCTAGATTGTCAGCTACAGGACTTTCATTTGTAGAAATATGAACATCCTCTATGATAAAGAAATAATTACCCCTACTTGAAGACTCAAACAAAATTTGTGCTACAGGGGCTGATATTTGGGTGACCACATATTTTGCTTCCTTTTCAAGGAGCAATATCTTCATTAAACCTTGGATAAAGATCCTTGCCTCAGACAGCTCCATGCTTAATTCTCCTCCCATGTCCTTGCAGAAATTTTGTCTAAACAAAATGCCATAGGGTGTTGGGACATTAGCCACCAAGACAGTCATCTTGATTCTCTTATCTAGAAAGGCTGCCAATGCAAATTGGGCATCTTTGATTTGCCCCAGCAATGGTACTTGTTCTCCATGGAGAAATATCTCCCAAATGTCTTGGTCAGTGTGAGACCCAAAGACTCAGCTACTTGAGCAGGCATGACATTGTCAAATGCCTCAGAATCAATGATGTAATTGTTGAGTTGATAACCATTTATTAATAGGGAAACATAGAAAGGTTCTATTTTCCCAAGGGTAGTTGAAGGAGGAATGATAAGATTATTTGGAATGGGCATGTTCTTTGGGGAATCAAGAATTATTTTATTAACCTCTTGTCTTGTAGGGATGGTTTGGTTCTTGACACATTGGACTAACCTATCCAATTGATCAAGATTGGACTACAAATATTTAAACTCAGACAATTGTATTTTTGTCTTTTTGACATGATCAATTATGTCAAATGGCTGAATTGGACTAGGAATAGAAGAAGGCATTTCAACCTTTTGGGTTTTAAGAGGAATGGTAGGAGGGCTACTTTAAAAAATGGGAGTAGAAGGTGAAAGTGAAATTGATGTACTTACATTTTGGGTGATCACCAGATCCTTTGACTAAAAAAGTAGAGTGGTTCCACGCTTAGCAATTGTAATTACTGGTTGAGGTTTTTCCTCTATCTTCTTTTTATTAGCTTGCTAGACTGATTGGTTTTTGGACTTGGTAAACACTACATATGATCCATCAAAAGCTTCTCCTTTGCTTCTGGGTTCATCTTGATAATTTAGGAAACTAATGTGGGAGTCACTAGTTGATTCTTCTTGATCCTCTATGAAGAGATCAGCATCATTTTCTTGCTCAAACTCAGGTTGGAAAGAGAAAGCATGTTCTATTTATAAATATCCAATTGCTGAGTTGGTTAGAGGAGCTTCAAGGGCAAGTTTCCCTTGTGGGGGAGGAAGATGATCTGGCTGCCCTTGATTCCTAGTAGCATTGCCCTGATATGACTGATTTGGGAATGTTCTTCTACATGGAGTAGAAGACATTCCTTGAGCCATTTGCTTTTTGAGAGCAAGCACTTCATGTTCTAGCTTTTGCACCATTGGATTAGTGGTGCATGTAGATGAATATTTAGATGATGATGAAGATCTATTTCTTTTTGGATCTCTTCTTATCTTCCCTGCTAAGATGAGATCATCTTCTACCTCAGTGGCCAAAAGTTGAGCTGCAGCAAGATCTATTTGACAAGCACATCTCAAAATAAAATATACTTTAGGTAACTAAGAATTAATGAAGAAGCATTTGAGATTCTCAACTGTAGGTCGAGCAATTACATGAATTCTATTCCTCATTTTGTCAAATTAGGATATAAAATCCCTCATAGGCTCATGAGGCTCTTTTTTTATCTATATAAGTTGAGCCAAAAGTGCATGTGTATCTTTTATAGGTTTGAATCTGGCTTCAAACTTAGCTTTGAGGGTATTCCAATCAGTTACTGATCGAGCCTGTAGATGATAAAACCAATATACAACATCACCTTGTAATGTTTCTACAAATAGCATGACTGCTACATCTTCAAATTCTACTCTAATTATGCCACAAGTTATGTTGAAGGCTACAATGTGTTCATGAAGATGAACTTCTTCATCACCATAGAATTTGGGGAAATTCTTCCTTGAACTACGTGGAAGCTCATGTAGAGGTGGAGTAAGATCGAGAGGACCAAAATCATTACCCCAGGGGCCTTGAACTGCCATTATAGAATTATGAAAAGGAGGAATAACAAATCTCAGAGGGGTAATTATTGGCAAAGCTTTATCAACAGTAGAAGTAGATATTTTGTCTGGCAATGGAGATCTAACTTTAGTAGGAGGAAAGCTCTTGGTTCGTTGGAGATGAGATGGTGAAGGAAATAGATCAAAATCACTTTTCTGTACCAACTCAAATACAGGGTCAACGATACCTTTAGCCCTTTGGCTTTGTGTATACCTTAAATCTACTAGATTTTGAAATAAAAATGGAAAAGAATTGACCTTGCTTTAGTTTGAAGCTTGAGGCTCTCAACTGCGCACTCTTTCCCAGCAACTCTAGTTTTTACAGACCAGATAAAATAACAGAGGTGGAAGAAGATGGTAAGGCTATAAATAGATAATGGGTAAGACATGAAATGAAGTCGCTAGAGTCTGTAATGGATAAATTTTATAATGATAATGGGTTATATTCCCTAGGTGATGTTTCAATCTGAAACTTGAGGTTCTAAATTGCATAGAATTATGTATATCCATAATGGAGTTACCAAAAATTGTTGGTTCAATATTTTGTCGATCAACATACTGATAAAAAAATAGGTCTGATCAGCTAAAGTAGGAAGATTAGTCATCCAAATGTGTAGGTTTACCATATCAGAAGGGGACTGATCTCTCCTCTCATCAAGGGGAGGTTCCCTATAGGTATGTTATATATATATATATATATATATAAACAAAAAATAATACACAAGGGTAGGACAAACCATCTATCTCTCTTTATTTAGAGATGATGTGTGTGGATCAAAGGAAAAACTCAAGGGAAATGATAGACAACACTCCTCTTCTTTCAAAAGTACTATTCAGCTAGCCACAAGATTACTCTTGGTAGTAACAGTAAAATGTAACCAAGGACATAGTAACCAACAAATCGAGATGTAACACAAAGTCTCCACCTAAATTGCTTAAGAGTAAGATATGAAGGACAATGAGGGCACAAAGTCCTCCCAAAGTCCTTTACATAGAAATGAAAAGAAAACACACTAAAGGCAATTATGGGGGCACAAAGTCTCTCCATAGTTGACTCTTTAGGACACCTTCCTGACTGCTATCACTAATTCTACTTGTTGAATTAAAGGAATAGAAGATATATTAAGGAAAAAGACAAGAACAATTTCCTCAACAACAAAGATATCACAACACAAAGTCTAAAAAATCACTTGATTTCTTATTCCAATAATAAAATATGATCAACAATTTGAGCTCAAAGTCTTAGTAATGCCTTTCAATTTGGGCAGAGTTTCATTCTGATTGTCAAAAGAGAGATCTATTTACAATAAAAGAGAGTCCCTTATATAGCCACTTCAAGAAGGACTTGAGAATAGTAACACATCATGTTGCATTAAAAATTGTTAGGAAGACAGGCTAGAAATTAGGGACATCTACCCATTCATTTTTCTCAATGCAGAGAAACAAGTCATGCTATTGAAAGTTCGCAACTTTTAATGTCCACCTAGTAATCTGATCCTTCCTCATCCTTCCTCTTTTTTTGGTTAATTGAATTGGGTCCTAGATTCAATTTGTTGTTTTGTTCCTTCCTCACTTCTTGCTGGTCTTGGCCTTAAAGCCTATGAATGCATTTGATTCTATAGATTACAAGGATTAATGGCTATTTGATGAGCTTTGAAATTGACGTTCGCGCACCCATCACTACGTTTTTAATGACTAGTTTGCTATCTTGAATTTGACATCTTCGAGCACGTCACCCCTTGGTCTTTCTTTGGCTTTCCTATTTTGCACTTTCCCAAAAATAACCTACCCTTTCTGGCCTTTAGACATGATCCACTTTGGGTTGAGAAGAACCCCCTGCAAGGGTATCTGCCCTTCAAGCGATCTTCGAATGGCCTTCAGGCTTCTTTATTCTAGTAGGTCGCTAGATTCTTCCTTCATATTTCTCATTTTACATCTTCTTAAAGGGAAGGTGACCCTTTAGCTTTAGGGAAATGTCCTTCAATTTGGTATTCGAGAGTCCCCCGCAAGGGCACATGCCCTTCGGGGTCCTTCGGTGGCCTTTTCCTTAGAAGTCTTTCGCGGGCTTTCCTACAGACTTTTTCTCTAGCTTTCTCTGCAGGTATTTTCCCTGGGCTTTCTCCACGAACAAATTCCCATAGACAAAAAGTCCAAAGAATTTTTTTGTCTCCTTAGAAATTTCTTTGAGCTTTCTACCCACAACTTCTCCAAATTCTTTTGGACTTTCTGTCCGAAAGGAATTCCTTCAGATAAAAGTCTGAAAGAATTATGCCTTTGTCTACCTTAAACAAAATTTCTAAAAGAATTTACTTTTGTGGCCTTTTCCTTAGAAAATGACCCTTTTGAAGGGTGTTTTTATTGACCAAGTGCCCTTCGTAAGGGCACTTGTCCTTCGGGAGGCTTCTTTGAATTTTTACATTGAATCGCTCCTTTGAAATATCTGAGTGAATTGCTTGGTTGAACCAAGTTGTTAAACCATTTGATTGAACTAAACATTGAACCAATCTATTGAACCACTCTATTAAACCAAGTTGATGAACCACTACATTGAACCAAGGTAATGAACCAACTTGCGATGAATCAAAAGCATTGAACCGCTTGGTTGAACCAAACATTGAACCAATCTGTTAAACCAAGCTTTGAACCAAAATGGTTCAAGCCGATGGAGATTTTTGATTGAACCAAGGCACTAAACTAATCCTAAAAATGACCATGTGTTAGAAACTAATTCTTTTGGTTGAACTCACTTGTAGAAGTCTTTGAACCTATAGAAATGAACCTACTTATAGAGTCTATAGAAATCAAGTCTATAGAAATCAACCTGTAAAGCCCATTGAACTTGGCTTGTAGAGTCCATAGATTCCAGCCTGTAAAGGTCATAGATTCCTGAGAAGTTTGAAAAATGAGGAATTTGAATGCCCAAGACAAATTTAAAAAAGGGAAGAGATAATTTTGGTCTGTAGGACTAAAATAGTTCAAATTTTGTCCCAAAAATGAGTGATATTTTTTGGGGAACAACAACTAGCTCCAGTTGGGGAACTTCTATCAATTACAAAAAGAATTGAAGGGAGTAGAATCCAGAATCTCTAGTGTCTTTATGTGTACCATTGGGCTATAGAGTCATGCTACCCAGAAATGGAAGGCATAAAAAATGAAAATAAACAAAATAAAATAGAATTAAAAACTATACAAAGATACATATGTACAGATGAAATGATCTGATACTTCAAAAATTGAAGTATTTTAGATGCTGCTTCTTGAGAGACAGTGAAAATAGTGCACCATCTTGGTAAACCAGCAAGAAGAAATTTTGTCCCCAAAAATGGTCATGGGCGAATGGAGCTCTCCACCAAGAAATTGATTTTCTGTGTCTTCCTCTTGGCTCTTTCTTCTTCTTGCCCCATGACAAGATGTAGTCTTCAATTTGAAAGCCATAACTCCTTCCTTTCTTGGCAAAGGGTTCCTTTGCTTGATTTTGATTTGCAACAGCATGGTCCATTACCATAATTGGTTGTTCTTTTGGTTTCTTCTAGCATATGATTGGATTTTCCACATCAAACTCTTGACAAACTATCAACTTAGCATCTCCTTTGATATGGAGTTTCATCTCTTCATCTTGATCAATCTTCAATTTGAGCAACAAAGATTCACATCCAGCTATGTTGTTGGTGTTGTTTACTTGCAAATTACATGAAGGAAGAATATCTCCTTGAGGAGATATCAACACAGTCGCAACTCCATCATTGGTGGAAAAATTACTGCCACTAGATTTCAGGATCAAAGCATCATCAGAAGTTGATTTCCTATCAGATTTCTCTTCATTAGAGATGGAAGATCCTTACTTGTAATGTGTCCTACCAATTCTCCTGAATCTTGTTTGGATCAATTCCTAGATTGTCAACTATATGACTTTCATCTATAGAAACAAGAACATCCTCTATGGTAAAGAAATAATTATCCCTGCTTGAAGACTCAAATAGAATTTGTGTTGTAGGGGCTGATGTTTGGGTGACCACATATTTTTCTTCCTTTTCAGGGATTAATCTCATCATTACACCTTGGACAAGGATCCTTGCCTTAGACAGGTCCATGCTTAATTCTCCTCCCACGTCCTTGTAAAAAATTTGTCCAAGCAAAATGCCATAGGATGTTGGGATGTCAGCCATCAAGACAGTCATCTTGATTCTCTTATTTGGAATGGCTATCAATGTAAATTGGGCATCTTTGATTTGCCCCAAAAATGATACTTGTTTGTTCTCTATGGAGAAACATCTCCCAAATGTCTTGGTTAGTGTGAAACCCAAAGACTCAGCTACTTTAGTAGGCATGACATTGTTAGATGCCCTAGAATCAATGATGCAATTATTGAGTTGATAACCATCTATTAACAGGGAAACATAGAAAGGTTCTAATTTCCCAGGGGTAGTTAGAGGAGTAATGACAAAATTATTTGGAATGGGCGTGTTCTTTAGGGAATCAAGAATTATTTTCTTAACCTCTTGTCTTGTAGGGATGGTTTGATTCTTGACACATTGGACCAACCTATCTAATTGATTAGGATTGGACTGCAAAAATTCAAACTCAAACATTTGTATTTTTATCATTTTGACATGATCAATTATGTCAAATGGTTGAATTGGACTAGGAACAAAAGAAGGTATTTCAACCTTTTGGGTTTTATGAGGGATGGAAGGAGGGCTAGTTTGCAAAATGGGATTAGACGGTAAAGGTGAAATTGATGTACTACATTTTGGGTGATCACTAGATCCTTTGACTAAAAAGGGAGAGTGGTTCCATGCTTAGCAATTGTAATTGCTAGTTGAGGTTACTCCTCTATCTTTTTTTTATCAGCTTACTGGACTAATTGGTTTTTGGACCTGGTAAACACTGTATATGATCCATCAAAAGCTTCTCTTTTGCTTCTGGGTTCATCCTGATATTTCAAGAAAGTAATGTGGGAGTCACCAACTGATTCTTCATGATCCTTTGTGAAGAGATCAACATCATTTTATTTTTCAAACTTAGGTTGGAAAGAGACATCATGTTCTATTTCCAAATATCCAACTACTAAGTTGGTTGGAGTAACTTCAAGGGCAAATTTCCCTTGTGGGGGAGGAAAATGATATGGCTACCCTTGATTCCTGGTAGCATTGCCCTGATATGACTGATTTGGGAATGTCTTTTTATATGAAGGAGCATAATACATTCCTTGAGCCATTTGCTTTTTGAGAGAAAGCACTTCATTTGCCAAATTTTGCACCATTGCATCAGTGGTTCCTGTAGATGAATATTCAAAAGATGATGAAGATCTATTTCTATTTAGATCTCTTCTTATCTTCCCTGCTAAGATGAGATCATCTTCTATCTCAGTGGCCAAAAGTTGAGCTATAGCAAGATCTATTTGACTAGCACGTCTCAAAAGAAAACTTACTTTAGGTAATTAAGAATTAATGAAGAAGCATTTGAGATTCTTAGCTATAGGCTGAGTAATTACAAGAATTCTATTCCTCAATTTGTCAAATTTGGCTATGAAATACTTCATAGGTTCATGAGGCTCTTTCTTCATCTATATAAGTTGAGCCAAAAGTACATGTGCATCTTCTATAGGTTTGAATCTGGCTTAAAACTTAGCTTTGAGGGTATTCCATTCAGTTACTAACCAAGCCTGTAGATGATAAAACCAATCTGAAGCAACACCTTGTAATGTTTCTATAAATAGCCTAACCACTACATCTTCAAATTCTACTCCAATTATGCCATAGTCTATGGTAAAGGTTGCAATGTGTTCATCAGGATGAACTTTACCATCACCATAGAATTTGGGTAAATTCTTCCTTGAATTGTGTGGAAGCTCATGTAGAGGTGGAGTAAGATTGAGAGGACCAAAAACATTACCCTAGGGGCCTTGAATTGCCATTATAGGATTATGAAAAGGAAGAATAACAAATCTTAGAGGGGTAATTATTGGCAAAGAGTTATCAACAGCAAAATTAGATACTTTGTCTAGCAATGGAGATATGACTTTAGTAGGAGGAAAGCTCTTGGTTCGTTGGAGATGAGATGGTGAAGGAAACAAATCAAAATCACTTTGTTGTACTAACTCAAATACAGGGTCAATGATACCTTTATCCCTTTGGCTTCACGTATACCTTGAATCTGCCAGATTGTGAAACAAAAATGGAAAACAATTGACCTTACTTTAGTTTGAATCTTGAGGATTTAAACTATGCACTCTTTCCCAACAACTCTAGTTTTTATAGACCAGATAAAATAACAGAGGTGGAGGAATATGGTAAGGCTTTAAATGGATAATGGGTAAGACATGAAACAAAGTCGCTAGAGTTTGTAATGGATAAGGGTTATAATGATAATGGGTTATATTCTCTAGGTGATGTTTCAATCTAAAACTTGAGGTTCCAAATTGCACAGAATTATGTATATCCCCAATGGAGTCACCAAAAATTGTTGGTTGAATATTTTGTCAATCAACATACTAATAAATAAAATAGGTCTGATCAGCCAAAGTAGGAAGATTAGTCATCCAAATGTGTAGTTTTACCACATCAGAAGGGGACTGATCTCTCTTCTCATCAATGGGACGTTCCCTATATATATATATATATATATATATATATAAGTAGAAAATAATACTCAAGGGTAGGACAAACCATCCATCTCTCTTTCTTCAAATGCATGTAGATCAAAGGAAAAACTCAAGGGAAATGATAGACAACACTCCTCTTCTTTCAGAAGTACTATTTAGTGAGCCACAAGAGTACTCCTGGTAGTAACAACAAAATGTAACCAAGGACATGGTAACCAGCAAATCGAGATGCAACACAAAGTCTCCACCTGAATTGCCCAAGAGTAAGATACGAAGGACAATGAGGGCACAAAGTTGTCCCAAAGTCCTTTACACAAAAATGAAAAGAAAACACACTAAAGGCAATTATGGGGGCACAAAGTCTCTCCATAGTTGACTCTTCAGGACACCTTCCTAACTTCTATCACTAATTCTGCTTGTTGAATTAAAGGAATAGAAGATATATTAAGGAAAAAGACATAAGAACAGTTTCCTCAACAACAAAGATATCACAACACAAAGTCTAAAAAATCACTTGCTTTCTTATTCCAATAACAAAATATAATCAACAATCTGAGCTCAAAGTCTCAGTAATACCTTTCAATTTGGGCAGAGTTTTGCTCTGATTATCAAAATGAGATCTATTTACAATAAAAGAGAGTCCCTTAAATAACCACATTAAGAAGGACACAAGAACAATAACACATCATGTTGCATTAAAAAAATTTAGGAAGACAGGTTGGAAATTAGTGGCATCTACCCATTTGTTTTTCTCAATGTAGAGAAACAAGTCATGCTATTGAAATTTTGCAACTTTCAATGTCCACCTAGTGATCTGATCCTTCCTCATTGTTCCTCCTTTTTTGGTTAATTAAATCAGGTCCTGGATTCAATTTGTTGTTCTATTCCTTCCTCACTTCCTACTGGTCTTGGCCTTAAAGCCTATGAATATATTTGATTCTATAGATTACAAGGATCAACGACTATTTTATGAGCTTTGAAATTGACGTTTGCATGCCCATCACTACATTTTCAATGGCTAGTTCGTTGTCTTGAATTTGACGTCTTCATGCACATAACCCCTTGGTCTTTTTTCAAATTTCTTGTTTTTCACTTTCCCAAAAAGAACCTACCCTTTTTGGCCTTTAGAAAGGATCCAGTTTGGGTCGAGAAGAACCCCCTATAAGGGTATCTACCCTTCGAGCAGTCTTCGGATGGCCTTCGGGCTTCTTTATTCTAGGGGGACGCTAGATTCTTCCTTCGAATTTTTCATTTTACATCTTCTCAAAGGGAAGGTGACCCTTCAGCTTCAGGTAAATGTCCTTCAATTTGGTAGTCGAGAGTCCCCCACAAGGGCACCTGCCCTTCAGGGTCCTTTGGCAGCCTTTTCCTTAGAAGTCTTTTGTGGGATTTCCTACGGACTGTTTCTCGGGCTTTCTCCGTGGGTATTTTCCCTGGGCTTTCTCTGCAAACAAATTCTTGTGGACAAAAAGTTTGTAGAAATTTCCCCCAGACAAAAAGTTCGTAGAATTGTTGTCTCCTTAGAAATTTCTTTCGGCTTTCTACCCGTAACTTATCTAAATTCTTTTAGACTTTTTGTCTAAAGGAATTCCTTCAGACAAAAGTCTAAAAGAATTATGCCTTTGTCTACCTTAAACAAAATTTCTAAAAGAATTTACCTTTGTGGCCTTCTCCTTAGAAAATGACCCTTTCGAAGGGTGTTTTTGTCGACCAAGTGCCCTCCACAAGGGCACTTGTCCTTTGGGAGGCTTCTTTGAATTTTTGCATTGAATCACTCCTTTGAACTGTCTTAGTGAAACGCTTGGTTAAACCAAGCTATTGAACTATTTGATTGAACCAAACATTGAACCAATCCATTGAATCACTCTATTGAACCAAGTCAATGAACTGCTACATTGAACCAAGGCAATGAACCAACCAGCGATGAATCAAAAGCATTGAACCGCATGGTTGAACCAAATGTTGAATCAATCTATTGAACCAAGCTTTGAACCAAAAGGGTTCAAGTTGATGGAGATTTTTGATTAAACCAAGGCACTAAACCAATCCTAAAAATGACCAAGTGTTACAAACTAATTCTTTTGGTTGAACCTGCCTGTAGAAGTCTTTGAACCTATAGAAATGAACCTGCCTGCAGAGTCTGTAGAAATCAACCTATAAAACCCATTGAACTTGGCCTGTAGAGTCCATAGATTCTAGCCTGTAGAGTCCATATATTCTTGAGAAGTTTGAAAAATGAGGAATTTGAATGCCCAAGACAAATTTCAGAAAGGGAAGAGACAATTTTGGTCTGTAAGACCAAAATAGTTCAAATGTTGTCTCAAAAATGAGTGATATTTTTTGGGGGACAACACAATCCATAGAGATCCAGCCTAAAGATCCCAAACCTCTAGCAGCCTTTGTTGGCACCCTTTAAATTTATAACCTTATTACTTTTAAGCATTTAAAAATACCTTCCATCTATTTGGATGACTCAGATACCCCTCTCTTTACTACTACTTAAATCAGCCAAACCCACATTAAATATGTCATGATTAATGGGGGAGATAACATTAACATCATCTCCTCCCATGCTTATAACCAACTCAACTTTCTAGACAACATCATGTCCAAAACCTTCACTATCCTCTGATCATTTAAAGATACCATGGCCACTACATTGGGGACTATTGTCCTTCATATCCATCTAGGACCTTGTACCATCCACAAATTCTTCTATGTAGTGGAAGGTGAATTATAATACAACATTTTGTTAGGAAAAACCTAGATCCACTCCATGGGTTTTATCCCTCCACCCTTCACCATTGTATTAAGATTGAGCATGAAGGCCAGGTCATCACCATCTAAGCTAACCTATATCGAATGACCTATCACCCCAATGATGTCCTCATACCCCCATCTAGTACACCCTTAATAGCTAAAAACTAACCTTTAACCATAAAAGTGGATGTCATATCCCCTTCCACTAATAAGGTATCCACCAATTCATCTATCCTTTTGGACCAAATCCCTACCATCGACCCTTTAGAATAAATTTTCCATCATCTTTCACTGGGGGAATATCTCTTTTTAACCCTTGATGTTTTCCCCACTCCTCATGAGTATGGATATCTTACTAATCAACTATTATATGACCCCAATGTTGGAACTATTATTCCCTTTAGACTTCCTTTCTGCTAAACACATTTTATTTATGGGGGACTCAACAAATCCCTTGGTGCTTATACCACCCCTCTTCCACCTTGACCATTCACTTTCAGTTTCTCTTACCTAGATAAACCAAGCTTTTCCAAGACATACCTCCATCAATGTGATTAGAAAAGATTTGGCCTTGGTCAATATGAGCATGGCCCACATGAGTTGATTTGAAATGAGACCAAAAATCTTCATGATAACATGGCCTTAGATTCATCCTACCTAGCAAGAAGAAATACAAACCACCTACAATTACCAGTGTTTAAGAAGGCATTCCTTCTTTGCCAACCTCTCCCATGATTACATATGAGGATGATGACATCATCCCACTTAACTTTTTTTTCATCAACATGATTAGCCTCAAATTCTTGATTTTTCAAAAGGAAGGGGCAAACATAACCATCCCTTTGACCCATCCTAAGATGATAGGAGATGACTCCCTTACCATTAACACTATTTAATGCTAGGATGATTATTCTATTCTCACCTAACTTGGTCCCCAAATTCTTCCATCCATAAATCCCTTCCTCCCATGACATTGACCATGTTGAATAAATCCACCATGAATATCAACTTGGGTAATTTAGATAACCCTTTCATTGTCAAACTTGGCTAATCACTGAATTCTAAAGAACTTTGGGAGTTCCCCTCTTTCCTCCAAGTCCACAACATAGCCTTTACTTGGTCTTATAGTGACAGGATTAGAATTGACCCCACCATTATTACCCATAACATAGTCACTAACTGTGAAACCAAGCCTATCAAGTAAAAGATTCAATGCATGTACCCTCATATACCCATTCTCATCAAGGAAGATCTTTAGTATCTTCTATCTATCAATTTCATTCAACCCGTTGACTATCCCTAATGGGTTTTGAATATTATACCTATCACCAAAGCCATAGGGGGACTATGCATTTGTGTGTAATTTTGTGACCTCAACCTTACTTGTCCTAAAGATGACTTTCCCCTACCAAACATCAACCATCTAGTTAATCTTACATCTGGTCATGAGATGCTATCTCTTATGGATGGATTCTCAAGATATAATCAAATCTTAATTGCTATAAAATATTAGCACAAAACTACCTTTATGACCCCATGGGGAACCTTTTAATATAGATTCATGCCTTTTGGGTTAAATAACACTGGTGTAACCTACCAATGTGCCATGATTTATATCTTTGATGTCCTTATATATAATATTGTAGAGGACTATGTGGATGACCTTCTCAAAAAATCCAAACTTTGAAAAGACCATTTGGATATTCTTAAGATCGTCTTCGAGCACCTTATCCATTACCATGTCCACCTAAACCCCAAGAAGTGCATTTTTGGGGTCTTGTCAGGAGAGCTCCTTGGCTTCATTATCTCCATTCATAGAATCAAACTTGATCCTACCAAGATCAAAGTGATCCTCGATATGTTCCTTTCAATAAACATTAAGCAACTCCATAGTTTAGAGGGAAAGCTTCAATTCATTTGTCACTTTATCTCCCAGCTGTCAAATTGATGCCAACCCTTCCACCACCTTCTAAAGAAAGATGTCTCTTTTAAGTAGAATAGATATTTTCAAAAGGCCTTTGATTCACTCAAGAAGTACCTTTTGTCTCCACCTATCCTTACCCCTCTCAAGGATGACCAACCTTTCTACCTTTATATATATACTAGTAACCATTCCCTAGGGGCAATGCTTGCTTATCAAGATTGAACAACATAAGGATCAAGATGTCTACTATATTAGTTGCACACTCATAGAGTATGAGACTCAGTATACCAATATTGAGAAACTTTTCTTGGCTTTAGTCTTTTTGGCCACCAAGCTTTGTCACTACCTTCTTAACCATAAAACCTATATCATTCCCAACACTGACTTGCTCAAGTATATGCTCTCTAAGCCATACAAAACAAGCATATGGCCAAGTGGCTCATGCTCTTATCAGAGTTTGACCTTGAGTTCCTTAAAAAAATTCAATTAAGGGGCAATTCATTATTGATCAACTGGTCAAGGCACATTTAACAAATAACCAACCTCCTCCTCTTGAGTTCCTCGATGAGTCCATCGTGACCCTCTCTCAGGTGGATTTTACCTATCAAGTTACCATGTTCTTTGATGGATCAAAGTGTTAGCATAGTGGGGGAGTAGGTATCATCCTTATCCCCTTTGATATTGAACATGTTCTTTTATCCTTCAAGCTTGCTTATGATTTTAAAAATAATATGTCTAAGTATGAAGCCCTAGTGATAGGTTTTCAAATTGTTTTAGTCCTTGAAGTTGAAACAATAAACATATTTGGTAACTCCCAACTTGTGGTCAATCAAATAAATGGCTCTTACCAATGTAATAATGATGATTTATGATAGTAAAATCAAATAGTTGATTAACTCTTAGCATAATTTGAACACTATTGCATCCAATCAACCCCATGATCTACTAATAAGTTTGTTGACACCATGTCTTCCCTAACCTCATAGATATCATTTACACCTTCTGGCTCTAAGATATATGTCATTATCCATAGACTCACATAGCCTTCCTATGTCAAACTAGACTCTCCCACCATTTTTAATGTGGAAGAGACCCAACCCAACCTCTGGTATCAACAAAGCTTAGACTACCTTAACATTACCATTATTCCTTTTGGTACTTATTATAATACTAGAAGAGCATTTATCCAGAGTAACTCATGTTATACAATACTATAAGGTATCCTTTATAAATCTGGCTTTGATGGTATCTTCTTTTATTACCTACATAGTCATGAAGACTCTCATGCTATCAAGGAAATGCATGATGGTATCTATGAAGGAAACTTTAATGGCCTTGTTGTAGCTAAGTACATCCTTTGCCTAGGATATTACTACCCTATCCTTAACCA
Organism: Torreya grandis; assembly: GCA_037957365.1. Taxonomy (NCBI): domain Eukaryota; kingdom Viridiplantae; phylum Streptophyta; class Pinopsida; order Cupressales; family Taxaceae; genus Torreya; species Torreya grandis. Next base: position 248,026 of record JARHVA010000642.1, on the reverse strand, counting down.
AGGATATTGTGATTATGTGAAAAAGTGTGTCAAGTGTCAATAACACACCGATCTACATCACATAGCCAATCATAGTCTTTGAGTTTCCACTAAGTTTTGGCCCTTTTCATAATGGGGTCTAGACCTCATTAGTGAAATCAATCCCCATTCATCATAGTGATACCACTCTATCATCAATATGATCAAATATTTTACTAAGTGGGTAAAAATTATTCCTCTAGTCTCAACCAACACAAAAACTATTATCAACTTTATCAACCATCATATCATCTGCTACTTTGATGTTCCTCATAATATTTTCAATGATAATGGTAAATATTTTAAGAACAAACAAGTCCAGGGTATATGTGATGCTTTTTGCATTAAGTTAAGCTTATCCTCATCTTACCTCCCTTAAGTAAATGGACAGGTCAAGGCCTCTAACAAAACTCTTCATAACATGTTAACTAAAATGGTCAATACATCTGGTCAGGATTGGCATTTGAACATCCCCTTTGCCTTATGTGCATATCATAATAGCATCAAGACCCCTATGGGTGCTACACCTTTCTCTCTTATGTTTGGAGTGGAGGTCATCTTGCCTCTTAAATTCTAAATCCCATCTCTTTACATATCTTTGCAACAACTTATTTCTGAAGATGATTATCATCAACACCAGTCATCTTAGCTCGAGCTACTTGATGAGCATCATTTAGAAACCCTTACCCATATCCATGTCTATCAAGAGTACATAAATCATTCCTATAACAATCACCTTAGAGCATGAGAATTTAACATCAAAGACCTTGTCCTAAAGGAAAATCAACATGTCACCAATATGGAGAAAAGCAAGCAGGGCAAGTTTTATTTTAATTATCATAGAACTTATATCATAACCCAAAAGTATAGATTAGGAGTGTACCTATTATCTTCTCTTGAAGGCTACCCAGAACCTAAGCCCCTTAATACTTCACATCTACATCCATTCTTTTGTTAAGAAGGATCAAGTTCACCATTTTTTTTAACTTAAGCTCATCCCTTACTTTCAACCACATTCATCTCTCCATTTTAGGGGAAATCGATTAAAACTAAATCATGTGATTATCCATCATAGTCATAGCCTAATATTTAACAATGGGTACCATGGCTCTACCCATGGCATGGTTCTCATGGTACTTTCCACCCCTTTATAGGATAGATCCCCATGATCATTGTCACCTAAACCTATTTACACCTAATCAATCTTCTTGCTCTTTTAGTTTTTCCTTTATAAAGGTGAACCCTTAAGCATATATAAGCAAATCTATGTCAAACAAAATCAAAGCAATCAAAGTAAAAACCCCCTATCATTAGCAATCTTGGGTCATTCTTAACATTCATAGACTGATCCTTCAAAGGATAGCTACATAAACATAACTAAAATTGCACAAATATAAGTTAGACTAATCCCTTGAAGGAAAACTATCATAAAGCCTTGAACAAAGCACATATACTTAGACCATTCCCTTAAAGGATACATGAGTAAATCATTTATCAAAAGCATAGCAATTTCTTGGAAACTTCCTGCATCGATCAACTTCCCATATATAGTAACCAATAAAAAGACCCATTATCAAAATGAAAATAAAATAAAATTAATCTTGAAAGCCATAATTGGATCTAAAATAACATAATAAGGTGGAAGCCATGATCAACTTTCACAAGAAGACTTCCTGCATCGATCAATGTACATAGTTTGGCATAGACTCATTTATACTAGTTCTTTGGACACTTATTGAAGAGTCATGGTAGTCTCACAAGATGGTTCCATTTCCATCCATTCCCTCTTTATATTAGATCCTAGTGCTTGCCCATCTATTGTTCCTACTGATCCCCTAGCTATCCCTATTTATCTAACCATAGATTCTATCCACTACCTTGGTGTCACCACACTGGCACCATCTGCCAAGCTATCTCTATACTCACCCCATCAAGGCTCCTATGGATTTTATGTCAAAACTATGGCCTCATAATACCATATCTCCTCCACTATATCTAGGTATCATGCATTGTAGCCTTGTTTATGTTATTACTACTCCTCCTCCTCTTTACCTCAAAGAGTCACTCTCCTATATAACCAAGGTGATTGAATACTTCACCTAGTCCCTATCACTTATGAGAGTAACAACTTGACCCTATAATGTGGCTGCTTACCCTTATAATAATGTAATCTATCTCTATGTAGTGGCTAATGCCACTCTTACCTATCCATTAGAGCCAACTAGATCCATGAACATTAGCCCCACACCTCCATCATCCCCACCAGCATCTATATCTATGTATAAAATATGGTACTATGCCATGTACCCATCTACAAAGATAACATCATCTACTTGAGGCCTAGCTAACAACTCTTCATAATCTAGCAAAATAGGCAAAGGATGTGGCTCTGGTTATAAGATCTATAAATCGTCTCACCTGTACCTAGGGAATACACTTGGAATGCCTTATACCAGGCCAAATTGCCTCCTCACCCTATCAAATGGGATGAGTTCGACCTCCTTATCCTACCTGCTAAGTATCCATCTATAGTTCTAAAGGGAGTATGTTTGCCTCCTATAGCTAGGCCATACTAAAAACTAGACATAAGACCTCTAGGTGATGTCTCCTATCACAAGTGTACCCAGTATAACCCTAAACCACCTCACATTATGTCCACCACCTCTTGCACTTGATGTAGCAAAATCACCTACCCACCCTATCACTTTCTGCTTTCACTTGCAAATTTACCCAAAACCCACAAAAAAATCTACCTAGCAAAAAATAATCCAAAATTAGGCATTCAAACCTAACCTACCATTAACCCCAATATAAATGAACCAAATTCAAGTTAAGATACAAAATTAAGGGCACCTTCTACCTCATTTCATGACCACTACTATGGATTCAACCATAGACTAGCTCATCCTCATCCACACTTGCGTGCTCCTTGTATCCTAACTGGTCCTCTTAGTCCACCCTCTACCTTCTCTAGTAGTAAACCTCCACCTCAAAAAAATAACCTCAATAATCACTTTATCCACAAAGTGACAAAAATTATATAGCTCAAAGATAACAAAATCAAAAGTCCAAGTGTGGTAAAAGTGATTTTATTTTCAGTTTTTACCAATAAGATTTTAGGGTTTTCACCCTGAACATCGATAATCAAGGTAACTATCGATGGTCACTATCGATCACCCTAACCATAAATGGTCAATATCCTCACCTTATTTCTTTCACCTAATCACACCCCTCTTTAGCAAACACTAACCCATTTTTACCCACCCTTGGAGGCTACCTTCTCAAACCCATCTAACCACCTCGTCACCTTGTCATTTATCTATTTTGGCCCATCTAGCACAATTTTTATAACACCTTTTACCTAGTACTTTGACTACAATGAAAACATTTCCATGTTGACCCATTTTAAACTTGCACCACCTTGCACTCACCTAACCCACTTGTGTCTTTTTGGAATCATTTCTTACCTTGGATATCCATGACACTTGATCATTTCTTACTTTGGATACCCACCAAAACATAAACATCACTTTAGAGAATTATAAGTGTACCTAGATACCATGCCTAAATGCAATCACATGGTCCACTTATCCATTTTCCTCCTAATACTGACCTTTATTGTTATCAACTATGGTAACCTAGTCTATGCATGACCTTGGCTATCATACCTTTTATCACACTTTGCATGAATGTTTATGCTTTAGTGCCCAACCTATTGTCTACCTTCATGATGTCTACCTTCATCACCACCTTCATCCACCTTATCAAACCTACATCTAATTCTATTTTACCTCATCAACTCCTAGTTTGAGGGGGAACACCTCCTCCCATACTCAGGGTAACCAAACCTTTGACTAATAATCCATTTTTGTTTTGTAGCTTGTTAATTCAAATCCACATAATAAAAAGGGGTAGATATATAGAAACCAAAAATGTGCACACCATGATTTTGAATTTTTTAAATCCCCTTAACTACCTTAAGACCCCCTTAGGACCAATTTGACCCTCTGAAATCAAACTATGCCTAACCTATGTTCAATTTGATTAAACTGACTTAACCCAACCTTTTACCTATTTCTACCCTTGACCTCTGATAGTCACCTTAATTTTCAATGGTTAGGGTCCACCTCCTTAACCACCAACATGAAATTTAACCAAGATTCCTAAATATAACTCATTTAAATCTATTTGTGAGTCATTATATGGATGAGTTAAAATTAGGAAGCCCAGTTCACATCTTATTACAAATCTCTTAACTTACCTATAAGAAGAGAGGAATAGGAAGGTGAAATCCATCTGTAATTGTTATCAAGATCTTATGCACCCTAAATTCTCCTTTTTATAGGTCAATCATCATTAGAAATCTAGTGAGCTAGTTACTACATTAGATAGCCAACTTGCCACTATAGCTCTATCAAATCACCAAGTACCATTACTCTATCAAAATCATGACAAATTCCACCAATAGGTCAATCACCTCTAACATCTACCTAATCAACTTTCTACAAGATAAGTACTTGATTTTATGATATTGATTTACTTTATTTTCTTTTTTCACTTAACTCAATAATAACCCATCTCCTAAAAAAACACTTTGTGATCCCATCAACCATCCATTTATCAACCTAAATCTACACACAATAACTACCAATGGTTGTCTCAATTGTTGATGGTCTATCTAACCACCGATGGTTAGCTTGACCATTGATGGTTACCTTAATCACTGATGGTTAGCCCGAACACTGATGATCACTATGGTAGTAAATTATAAAAAGCTATTTTCACTACCTACCCCCAGCCAAATCTAATTTTCTATGTCCATGCCTGTTCATAGACCCCTACTTAATTTTATGAAGCAAACCCCAATCATATGTCACTAGTATTAATTATCTTATCACTATTTTTAATTATTTCTAGTATATTTATTAGAAATTATCTCTTGTGTTCAATTTTAATAATTTTTTGTTATTGATGAAAGTACTTTCTATTCTATTTTTAAACTTAATTATTTAAAATGTGTGGATTAATAACCCCTAAGGAAGATCTTGATTCTAGGATCTAGTTATTGCTAGGCAATCCACTCAACTATCTGTCTAATAAACAATTTTTTTTTAGTGCTTTCTTATCTATAGGTCATCCTCCCAAGCCAAATAGGAGTTCTTTACAATCTTTTTGTTCAACATGCACATAATCAAATTGGTTTTTCAACCATACCCATACTTAGTTTCATTTTTCCCCTTCCAAATTAATAAGCTAAAATTCACTAGAACATTTAGTTTTTCCTTCATAAAGGTAAACCTTTGTGCTATCTTGACTAAGTCTATGTCAATCAAAATTTAACAAAGAAATAAAAAGCAAAAATCTAAACCACTGGCCATCATGGGTCATTCTTAGCATTCACAGACTACTCCCTTTAAGGAAAACTATTGAAAACATATTTGAAATTACTGAAAGTGAAGGTGGATTTCTCCCTTGAAGAATAGCTATCAAAAATATTAAACAAAGCACATAAACTTAGACCACTCCCTTAAAGGATGGCTGAGTAAGGCATTTGTCAAAAGCATAGCAATTTCTTGGAACATTTCCCCATTTATCAGCTTCCCTATATACAACAACATAACAAAAGACCCATTATCAAAATCATAGAAAAAAAATAATTTTGAAATCTACAATTGGATTTCACACAACACAAAAAGGTGGAAACCATAATTGATTTTCATAAGTAGACTTTCCACATCAATCATTCTAAAATTTATATGACATAGACCTGTTTATAGTGAATCCTAGAAAACCTATAAAAGAGGCATGCTAGTCTCACAACAAGGTTCCATTTTCATCCATCTCACTTTCATATACTATAATCAAGGGATTTTGAGCTTACTTAACATTATGTGGTCAAGATACCTTTTTACCAACTAACGATCACTAATGCAAAGAATTCAAAGGGCTTATGTTTATTAAGCCAATCCAACTTCAATTTTGTTCTAGTCCTTGTCAAAGAAGAAACATCATGTCCTCCTCTTATCTTATCACAACTAGTTAAGATTTTTAGTACAACATTTATATCTTGATTATATTCTTTGTTCTCCCATCTAGTGTTGTTAATTACCCTACCTCATGTGTTTTATCTTAAAACAAATTAACAACAAAGCATATACACACGTGTCATAAATAACAACATAATAATACCCATAACCATCACAAGCATAATAAAACCATAGCATCCATGAGCAATAAAACAACCAACATTTTACACCACATGTTTGAATCTACATAATGAAGCATATACTCATTAAAATTTAACATATCATAAGCAAGCATGGCATAAAGCATACCCATAAATAAATACCATCTCATGAATATCTAGGTGAGTCTACATCAATGTCTAGCACCTATAACATAAGCATAAATCCATAATATATATAAACATCACATCATAATTATTAAACATCAAATCATAGACAATGAGTATGAGTAATAAGAAAATATCATATATATAACTTGTGATTCAAACAACATCATAAATGTATACATGAGTCTCTCTCTCTCAAAATATACATCTCCCAGCATCAACTTATAGGCTAGAATCAAAATGATATATAACATAATATACTATATCTTCTTTATGCCCCACGGGCACTACTATCTCTTAGAGCACCACTAGATTCTGGTGCCTACCCCTTATAGTACTTTCCTATCCCCCAAATGTACCTATTTGTCTAGCTACAAATGCAACCTACTAACTTGGTGTTCTCACAATAGCAACACCTACCAAGTTAGCTCTGTACTATCCCCATTGAGGCTCCATGGGTTATGGGTGAACACTATCACCTCATAGTACTATAATTCCTATATAGTGGCTATGTACCTTTGCATATCAATGGTCTCTTATGAAATTTTTGGTGCTGCTACTACCCCTCTACCTTATCTCAAAACATCTCACTCTTGGGTGACTTGGACTAATGTAGCCTAAGCCTAGTCTATCTCACCTATCACGGTGGCTAGTTACCCTTTTAGTGTATTAATTTGACCTTGTATCCATCTATGCCTATAGTGTTGTGACCTATACTTGTGTAATGGATAATGCCACTCTTGCCTATCCATTAAGGCCAACTCCCTGTACATATGCCCTCTAACCCCCTCTCCCAACTAGGTCTACAATCATCATCACCCTAGCATCATCACCATCACCAAGGTCTATAGCCACATATAATACCATGACATGTACCCATACTTAAATTTAGTGTCATCTATCTATGACCTAGCTAACAACTCCTCATGATATAACAATGTTGGCATGGGATGTGGCTTTGGTAATATAATCTCTAAGTACTCACACTTGTACCTTGGGAATGCACTTGGAATACCCTAAACCAAGACAAACTATCTATGCACCCTATCAAAGGGGATAAACTCCACCTCCCTATATCGCCTATTGAATATCCAGCTATAAATATATAGGGAGAGTGTCTTCTTCCTATATCTAGGCCATGCAATAAATTAAACATACAGTCTCTAAGTGATATCTCTAATCACTAGTACACTTAGTGTACCCCTAAACAAATCCACATGGTATGTGCCTCCTCCTGCACCTGACGTGGTGAAGTCACCTCTCCACTACATAAATCTAATTAAGAACTCTATCTACATATATCCCATTCATAATATCCCTACTAGCCTCAACACTCAAATGTGTTCATAGGCCCAACAATGTAAAACAAGACCAACACTAATGTTGTACCTCTTATGGTCCCTAAATCCCCATAGCTCCTTATATATTTTCACCAAGATTATAGGTACCTATCAGATCATTAACATCACTTATGAGAATTGCATTTATGAGTGTTCCCATCTACCATGCCTAAATGTGGTCACATAGTCCACTTATCACTTGTATTTATAGTATCTACCCTAATTTTTTTACCAATTATGGCAACCTAGTCAATGTGCAATCTTAGATATTACACCCTTTTATCACCTTTTGTGCACTCATTTTCACCTTAAATTCCCAACCTATCACCCACCTTCATGATTTCCACCTTCACCATCACCTTTTTCTAGCTTACCAAACTTATACTTGATTCTATCTTACCTCATCGACTCCTAGTTTGAGGGGGAACACCTCCTCCCATACTCAGGGAAACTAGACCTTTGACCAAAAATCCATTTTTGTTTTAAATCTTATTAATTCAAGATGTATAACAAAAAGAGGCAAAGTGTAGACACTAAAAATCTACACACCATGATTTTGAATGTTGAAATTCCCCTAGATTGCCCTAGGACCCCCTTAGGACCAATCGGACCCCTCGACCACCAACCAAGCCTAACCATAGTCACTTTAATTGATTAACTAAACCTATAATTTTAACCACTTTGACCCTTCATCCTAGACCATCGATGGTTAGGATGAACATTAATTGTTAGGGTACACCTCCTTAATTAACCATATGCAAACCACCCACCTTGATTTTCTAAAAATAACTTATCCTCATCTATGTGTGAGATAGTGAATGCATGAGTTAAAATTAAGGAGTTCAATTAATAGTTTTATAAATTATCTTGCCTTCCCTATAAGAAGAGAGGATTAGGGAGGTGAAATCCATTTATAATTTTTATCAAGAGCTTATGCATCTAGAGTTCCTTTGTTTTGTAGATCAATCCTCATTAGTAATCTAGTGATCTAGCCATCACATTAGAGGAATAACTTACCATCACTTATCTAAAAAAACATTAAGTACTATTACTTTATCAAAATCATGTCAAACTCCACCAACAAGTCAACTACCTCAAACACCCACCTGATTAGCTTTTTATAAGATTATTTATTTTTTAGTATTTAATTACTTTATTTGCCTTTCACACTCAGCCCAACACCAATCCATCTCTCAGAATACAATTTTTTGATCATATTAATCAACCATTTACAAACCTAGATCTATACATAATAAATTTTTATGGTTGTCTCAACCATCGATGGTCTACCCAACCACCGATAGTCAACTTGATCACTGATGCTTACCTTAACCATCAATGGTCATCCTAACCACTAATGGTCACTATGGTAGGAAATTATAGTAAGATATTTATACCTACCTAATCCCAACCAAATCTTATTTTCTATGTCCTTACTTGTTCACAAACCCCTGCCCAATTTTCTAAAGTAGACCTAAGCCATTTAGCACTAGTATTGACTTGCTTATCACTATATTAGTCATTTCTAGTCTATTTATTTATCAAGCAATTTTTGTGTTCAAGTTGAGTACCTTTTGATTATTGATGCAATTACTTTCTATTATATCTATAAAATTAATTATTCAAAACATGTGGATTAACAACCCTTAAGGAAGCTCTTACTTCTAAGATCTAGCTAGTGCTAGAAAATTCACCCAACTATCTATCTAACCAACCATTTGATTTAGTGTTGTCTTATTTTCAAGTCATATTCCAAAACCAAAGAGGAGTTTTTCATAATAATATAATTCAATTCATGCATAATCAAATAGGTTTTTCAACCATACCCATATTTAGTTTCTTCTTATTCCCTTATTAAAATATAAGCTAAAATTAACTAAAATAACACCATAAGATAAACCTTGCTATTAGAAAGTAATGGCCTAAAATTTTTTAGGCTTCTCAAAGAAGCATGAACCTATTTTTCAATAAAAGTGTATTTAACCTCATATCCTTCCAACCCTTGACTAAAAACTGCAATTGGCTACTCAAGTCCTTTGCCATTCTTCTACATCAGCATAGCTGATATGTTGTGAACATTGGTAAAGGTGTACAATATGAAATCTTCTAAGAAATAAATATTCATGAGTGAGGGTTCTTGGGAAATGGCTTGCTTAATGGCCTCAAATACTATTTTACCTTCATTTGACTAAGCAAACACTTGAATTTTATTCATCATGGTACTGATGGGTTTGTCCAAGTTTGCAAAATGAAGTATAAACCTTATCAAAAAGTATATCTTCCCAAGGAAGTTATAGATTAGTTTTTTTTGCTTTGGTAAAGATAAGGCCAAGATGGTACTTATTTTATTAGGGTCAATGGATAATCCTTCCTTGGAAATAATATGACCCAAAAGTTTTCCCTCATGAATAGTAAACACATATTTTTTGAGATTTAAAGAGATCCCATACTCTCTACATATTTTAAAGATCAACCTTAGATGATGTAAGTGTTCATCAACTTTCTTGGATAAAAATGTGATGTCAGCAAAGTAGACCAACACCATTTGATTCATTAACCCTTTAAAATCCATCTCCATGGCTCTTTGGAAAGTTACCCCTACATTTGACAATCCAAAAGCCATATTTTGGTAAACATATGTGTCCCACTTTATGGTGAAGGTAGTTTTATATTAATCCTCCCTCCTCTCTTACTAGCACTTGGTTGTAACTTGAATACACATCCAAAAGGGAAAAATGTTTTGAAATAAAAACTATCTAAATGAGTCGTTTCATGGATGGTAAAGAGTAGTGATCTTTCAAAGAGACCCTATTCAGATCCCTAAAGTCAACACACAATCTGATTTCCCCACTCTTCTTCCTCATAGGTACTAAATTGGCTACCCATGATGAGTGCTTAATGGGAAAGATGATCTTAGATTCAATTAACTTAGTTTATTCTTTCCTCATAAGTTCTTCAATTTTTGGGTTTATAGGCATTTGCTTCTAATTGATAGGCTTGGCATTAGCCTCCAATTATATAGTATGTTGTGTTAATTTGGGATCAAAATACCTTAGGGCACTATATTCCCAAGCAAAGATGTCTACATATTCCTTATAAAGTTCTATGAAAACATGTGTTTCAGATTTAGTGCTTACCTTTCCAAGCCTGAGAAGCTTGTCTTTGAAGATAAGAGCTTTTTCATAATTATCTTCACTTGTTGACATCACTACCTTGTCTTTTCCTTATATGATCTCCCTCATGGAAAACACCTTCAAGCATGACAAATCCTTTAGGAAACTTTTCAGTTCTCAATTGAAAAATTTGCTCCTAATACTAATGTTGAAACTTTTTGTATTTTATGGAGGAGAACTATACTTCCTGCTATAAGAAATAGGCAATTTACTTGTCATTATCAAAGACCTACTAATGATATTCATTGTCTAGTATTGATGGTTTCACTACCACTTTAACATGTAGTTGTACCTTGGTATTTTTCAAATCATTAGGGATATCAAATTGATCTCTCGTAACTACCAACCTATCAACATGTCCATTTTGGTTACCTGACACTGTTTGGATGTTAAAAACCTCAAAATACTTAGTTAGGTCCCACACTCTATGTTTTTAGGACTCCATCAAGGGATTATTTGTGACATTACGGCCTTTAACCTAGTAGACTATTAGTTCACTATCCCCATAAACTTGTAGTTGTTTGATCCCTCTCTTTATAGCCCATTGAAGGCCATGAATAAGTCCCTTATACTTTTCTTCATTACAAAATCAACTAAATTATAACTTGTAAAAAGAGAAATACTTATCATTGGAGGGGGATACGAGCATTGCACCTACACCCACTCCATGTTTTCTCTTTAAACCATCAAAGAATAATTTACATAAGCCACTAATATTTATTTGAGGTATAATATGGGATGACATGGATTAAATATCTTCATGTAAGCAATATACACCCATGTCCCTCTATTTAACTCCTTCCAAGGGATCAACCAAATTATTATCATTTCATAGTTCATCCAAGAACATGTTTGGTATCTCCTTAGGGTGAGCATTTAATTTTTGACCAACTATGAATTTATCCTCATCAAGGATGTTGTAATTGGGGTTTATGATGTCTTACCCATAAATCTCTATGTGGAATTAGGAAATGGGCTCAGCTTTAATAGATACCTTGGTTCCATATCTTGTTGTGAATGTCATGTATGACCAATCTGCTACAAGATAACCTCAAATATTTATAATGAATTCCTTAGATAAACATAGGGTAAAATGAGGAGGTACATCTAGGATCAACACATCTTAAACCAATAAGACACTAAGACAAGCATGCAGGGTCAAGTTGAGGTCTATGATGATACCAAATGGCTTGGTGGAAGATCCATCCAACTATAGAACTCTTTTAGACTGGGGCTCATATTTTACACCAAGCTGATCAAATATGGACTTTGGCATTATTGAGGCATTATCTCTACTATCTACCAAGAAATTTTGCACCAAAGAGTCACCAATGATTACTAAAATGTAGAAAGGAGGAAGTTTAACCACCTTATGTAGTTTCCCTTCACTAGGTCCTTTCGTTGTATTGGTGAGAACCACATTCTCTTTGATTGGTTCCTTCTAAGGAACCTTGATTCTTAACAACCCTTCTTGGAGGATGTCTACCTAACTAGGCATGGAAAGCATATCCCACATTGGAACACTCACATTAGAATTTTTCACTTGTTTCACAAATTTGATGGGTGAACCACCAACCTTTGGTTGTGCTTTGTGAGCCAAAACTATACTTTAAACTTCTGAGTTTTGGGGAAAAAATAAATCCCCTTAATTCTAAGGAATAGCATTAGGTCTATTTGGCTTTGATATTTAATGAGCAATGGTAGGAAGCTCTTTGACTACTTCCTGATTACTATCCATGTTCCTTCCTTTGAACCTTATATTTTTAGCCATTGGAATGTATGTCTAGATAAAACTAGCCTACTAATTAAGTGCATAACACTCTTCTTTCTCATAGTTGACCATTGTATCACCCAACTGGGTTGGTCCTTAATTAATAATTTGACCTTATTGAGGCTCTTTTGGTTTTATCATAATGGGTACTTCTGTGTTCTTAGTCATAAGAGCTTGATTATACCCATAATTGGTAGCCTACTACCATTGATCATTAAAATCTTGGTTGAAGTCACTATTTGGGACAATGAATTTTTGAAAAGACTAATTCCAAGGCATGATACCCTTAGATTCTTGAGAAATATTATTTTGAATAGGGACCAAAGTGTTGGAAGTGCTTACAACATTTAGATTATATTTATTTTATCTATTGTAGCTAGGCTAACCTTGTTCTTGGCTTTGACCTTGGCCTCAGCCTTGGAATTTTACTTTATAGGGTGGCCTATTTTATTGATAAGATTATTGCTAAGGTTGATATGTCTTATTGAAAGATTTTTGCCTCTTAATATTTACCATTTCATTTTCCAAAGATTGGAACATGCTCTCAAGATCTTGAAAGTTCCTATGTTCTTAGGACTCACTAGATTTACTAGTGGAAGCCTTTTCTTGCTTAGGTGAGGGTATAAAAATAATATTTAGCAGAAGAGGAATGATAGAAAGGGGAGGAATAAAAATAGGAGGTGGTCTTATCTCAAGAACAAAGACATAGGTGGTCTAGGTGTAAGCTTGTGAACCTGCACCAGACAATTTAATGCTTTGATTGCCACCTCATATGCATTTGGAAATGTGTTTCCTCCCATGGACTAGATCATTATTACAATTTCACTATTTAGGGCCTTCAAATAGTAAATAAAGGCAATATTAGAGGAAGGCCTAATAGAGACTAGAATTCTATCCTATGTTTTTTAGAACTTGTGTTGAAGTCTTGCATGACTTCATGAGGGGAACTTTTAATTATGTTTAACTATTCTATAAGTGATAAATGGTCATTTTTATCCTCAAATATTTTACACAATGCATATCCTAATTGATCCCATGATGTAATATAATTATCAACAAGGCTTCTATACCAATCTAGGGTTTTACCTTTGAAAGATATGGCTAATAACCTAATTGATACATTTTCCTCATTGATATTATGAATGTTGTAAAATTAGCTATATCCATGAGGTGTTTATAATGGGTTGTATCTTGGTCTCTAGTAAAATAAGGGACACTTTTAAGAGCTACTATTATAATATGATCATAGTAAGGGAGGTATAGAGGACTTTGGCCATTAAGAAGTACAAAGGGGAAAACTCTAGGGGCTACCATAGCAATGAAATGGTTTTAAAAATATCTCCTTGTAGGGGTAGGCATTGAAATTGACTAAAGAGAAAAGTTGCCTTTATATGGGTGTGTATTAACAACCCTTAATATTTTGACTGAATTTAAAGGGAATTCAATGAATTCAAAGGGACTACCTCTAGAGGTTAACCTTGTAGTCACATTTGACATGAGATGCAGTCACTACATTTCTACCAAAATGTTGGACCTTATTTTAGAGTTGTCAAATGTCATTTTTTAGAACCTATAACTATTGTAGGTTGATCAAACCAACATCAAACTTAGACCAATCTTCTTTGAGCTAATGTCCCATTGGTCATGCCAAAAACTATTGTATACTCAATTTTCACCCTTCTAGATATTTCTTCAAGATCTCTCTAATTGAACTACACTATGGTAACAACTGTATTCTATGGGTCACCTATGGTGGGGTTGATCCTATAGAGAAGGCTGACTTTCTCTTGATGGATCACCTATACTAATGTTTACACTAAGAAAAGGGTTAGAAAGGGGGCAAAGGGTCACTAAGAAGGATAAAAGGGTGATGCACCAAATTTAAATGAGAACTCACATAATCATAAAGTATACACTAAGGAAGCATATGACAATGCTAGCTCACATAATCTAACAAAACTAGTTAGTTGCATAAGTGTTTCATAAGCTAGATTTAGGAAGCAATGAATGAAGACAAAGATGAATTATAAGACTCACTAATTTCTTCCATTAATGAAATAAATAACACTAACTTATACCTACAACTAACTTGAAGATACCTTAGAAATGAGCAAGAAATAATGATAATGGGCATGGAAGAGTATCCTTCACAATGGCATCATACACAAGATTTACTACACACAATTCAAAGGGGAAAGATAGGTAAAGAAAGTCTTTATTATTTCAAGAGGTCTTTCATACAAATTTTGATAGGGTCTATCCTTATTAAATGAGAGTCTCTGCTATTCTATAATTAAGAGATATTTTTATCAAATTGAGAGAGAAAGTTTTCTTCTAAAATCCTAGAAAGAGTTTACAAAATGGAAAAGAATGAGAGATATAGGAGAAAGGAGAGAGAGGGGGATCATGCCTTTCAAGATCATTAAATGAGATGCCATCATATTTTAATGAATTCTCCACCATATTTTGATCAAATCAACACCAGTTCTTTATTAACAAGTTATCTTTCATTTATCCCAGTCACTTTCAAATCTTATCATTGGCAGAGCAACACACTAGAGGACAAGAGTTTGCTAAAGGTGATGAGTCATGATCTTACTATGAAGGAAAACCCTATAGTCCCTAAAAATTTAATCAATGATCCAACTACTTTCTCTAATCCCCAAACCCCTTTACTTTAATCTTTTATGCCATATCCACTTGCTTTCATTATGAAGACAAAGTCCTTATATCCATGGACTTCATAGAGCCATGCCTAAGTCTTCTTAAGTGATTTCAGGTACATATTTATTTAAGATATGGCATATCAATAGACAAGACACTTCTCCATGATTACACATCCTCCCCTAAATATATATCTTTACTATATATTTGAAAATCATTCCAAATTATTGGTTTTTCTATAGTCAATATATCAATGAGATCCACATTTGTTTAATATTGCTTTAACAACTGCTACTCTATCTTTGATTTTTGTATTAAGTCCTAAAATATCTATTCTATCTCTACTGAGCTTTAATGGCAATGTTTAATCCTAAAAAATCCACTCTAGTTAAACTTGGATCATGTTTTAACCTCTTATCAAAGTCTCATAACTTTGACCTTTTATATCGACCATCGATATCAACCTAGGCTTTGAAATTATGACACCTTTGACTTTCATTATTAGCCATCAATTTTGATTTAGGATTCTCATATTATGCCAACTATTAACTCTACATTCATTCCTTCAGTTCCTACTAAATATTTGACCTCTTGTATACCATCAATCTTCCTCTATATGAATAAACATGAGCCATAAATCTTTTTCCATTTTAATGTGGTTGAGACACTTGTCACCCATGCATTTGTCTTCAAGATTCATTGACTTTTTAACTCATCACTCACCATTAGATTTGATTTTTACAATGGATCATGTACCATCAATCTACTTGAGCCCACTGGCTTGAGCTTCATCTACACAAAGTTTAATCTAGATTAAGATCTCAATATTATGCCACTTGTCACTTGTGCATTCAATCTTGGGTCTGCTAACCTTTTGACTTGATGCTCATCATTGATCTTAGGTGCATGATCAAATACACTCCATTAGATCTTTGGGACCCACTGACACTATCAAGTTACCTATCATTGTTGGATCTTTGATTTGATTAAATGTCAACCATTGATCTTGGAACATTTTAATTCAAATGGCTATTTTATGAGGCTTAAACTTGATGTCTACATTTGCATTTCACTCTACAATTTTAACTTTAAAGTCTTATATCTTGAGGTAGTAAGCTAATCAAGATAGCAAATTTGTAGAGGATGATCTTGGCACTAAATGCATCATGTCCATCTAGTCTTGTGGCCTTAGAGGATTTCTTAAGTGTATTTATTAAATGTGTAATCAAGCTAACCCATTTGTTTCTTCATGATGTGCTTGTGATGGTCTAGCTATTCTAGGCTTGAGCTTGAACTTTCAAGGATTAAAATGAGTTTTTGAGACCTATGAAACTTGATTTATGTCTATGAAGGTCATGATCACTATGATAACCCTTTGATCCCTTTGATCTTTTAATCCTAGACTTACTTCCAAGCTATTTGATCCACTCATTCCATCAAGAACTCTATTCAACTGATCACCCCATACCAAGACCTCTAGAAACTGATCCATCTAGGCAAATTTCCATATATAGGCCAAAATTGACCAACATTAACTAAGCTCACCCCTAATATCTAGGATTGGAGTGTAAGTGTTAGTATGTTTATTGAAGTTTTTTTTACTTGAACTAACATATTACAAACCACCCTTCTTGGATTCTTATGATCACAAATTGCACACTTGGTGGGACATGCACCCCATAAAGTTGCTCCTAAAGCCTTTAAGACCATTATACTAAAAATTTTCATGTAGTAATTTAAGATTACTGACCAAAATAGGTATAAATTGAAGGCCAAGAGTCATTTTTATGAAAGTTTTGAGGTTGACCTATGTAATCATAGTTTCACTCTATGGAGTCACAATATTGAAATAATATGACAGCTAACATAGCTACGGTGTTGCCTCTATTTTGGCTTTTTTGCATCTAACTATAAAAATTCTAGCTAACTATTTTCTATTTACAAGGAGATTTTTGATATTGTTATATCATGAATCTGACAGCCCTAATATTATAATACCATAATTTTGTAAGTTATGGCATTGCCTAACCAAGATACAGTATTGTCTCTTAATCATTAGCGGTCATTGCAAAATTTTCTAGTTACGTTCTAATTTCATGACTCTTAGATTATAGATATTTCCCTATTATTAGTGATTTTGTACTTATAGTAGAGATATTACCTTGTATGCTTTATTTCCTTTCAAGTTGTATTTTTGCACTTATAGTTGCATTTTTGTGGATTTGTAGTTTTGCTTTGTGTTATATGGTATTACACTATGTGTATACTCAAGACTGATATGCCATCTTTTGGAGATTTTTTGGGGTCATTCGAACACCATTTTTTATGATTTTGTTTTAAAAACCATGTGTTTTCTCCTAAATTTTTAGAATATACTATCAGTTTATCTTTAGGTTACATAAATGTTTCACAAAAGCTAAAAAAAAACCCTAACACTTTCTATAGGACCCAAATTCCACAAGGAGACATTTAAAATACTTATAACTTACAATTTTCACATTTCAAATTGGTGTTTTAATAATATTTTTGTTTAAATCATTTTATTTTTATTTCAACCTTTCAACAATAAATGCCAAGGGACCAAATTTCATCAACATTCTACTTTGGTGCATTAAAAGAAACACTCACACTTAGATTACATACTCTTCAGAGTGTTTTATTTTATGTTTGTTATTTCAAAGTTATTTATTTTATCAAAATGTTTGATGCATGTATGCTCTCCCTCTGTCCCCTTTAGGGAACTAGGTTAACCAAAAGTGTTGTTTTTTTGCATTTATGCCTTATCTAAAGGTGTGAAAATAACATCAATAAGGCTCTCCTCAAATATGTATGTTTTGGGTGACTTAAACATGATCCTAAAGTATTTTCACTTGTCATTTATTTTCATGCATCTTAGATTATGAATAGGAATTCATAAACTCCTCACAGGTTCTCTAAGGATGTGTTAACCCAAGAATTCATGTCCCAACATCATTTCAAATCCATTCCATGATGGGGTATACAAATTGAGGTTGACATACTGATATGGTTTTTTTAATGGTTAAATAAAATTCTATTAATAAGATGTTACCTTAGACTATAGGGGCAACTCAAACATTGCACTACACTAGGCAAATAATGGATGTAGTGGTTGTGAAAAGGACAATACCTTTTCAAAATAATTTCATTAATGCATATCCAAATTATGTGAGCATCCCTTGTGTTATCCACACTTGGGACCATCTATAAATGAATGAAAAGTTATTTTTAGAACAACCCAACTTACCACAGACATATTGTTGATGCAGGGTGAGTAGCCTAAAGTTTCATGTCACCATACAATATCTTGAGAGAAGGAGGTGTAAAAAACCTACTTATTCATGCACTTTTATTTTTGGATGAACCCTTAAAATCCTCTCAAGATCATGTGTATAGATGAAATTCAATAGTACTATGAAACCTTATCAGTTTTAGGATCTAGAACATTACACTTAGGTGTTTGTGTCATTTTTATCCTTTATTGCATGGTTTTTTAAGTATAACTATATTTTTTTTTGTTATTCCATGTCAAATAAAGTCTCATCCTGTACATCACTCCATTTATTGAGGATTCATTTTGCTATCTATTTCACACTATACTTTTGCCTTAGTATTTTTGCCAAATCTTTGTGTGTGTGTCACTTGATTGGAAAAAGGTAACATTGAATTGCCTAGTCCATTTAAAGTTTTGTACCTTGGAGTATTGACACATACCATTGATAAAATATTTATAGCATGATAACATCATTATGATGCTTGAATAATATTTTGAAACCAATCCATGTGCATATTTTGAATCTTTACCCAATGTCATTATGTCATTCAATTTTGTCTAGTTTATTATTTGTTCAAAGAAGCCTAGTTTTCCTATGTTGAGTTTTTAATTAACCTTGACAATTTCAAATCCAAACATTGATTGATTTCTATGTATGCTTTGTGTAATTTGGGCCTATACATCAATCTTTATTTTTTGGGTTGTGCAACTTAGGTTAATTATTTACCCAATTTGAAAACTATTGTTTGTGCCTTTATTCAGGATAAATAACCTATATTCCACATGTACTTTGTTTCATGACTTATACTAATTTACCAAGTTCATGTCTAAATTAGAATGCTTGGTTTATGCCAACGTGTTTCAGATTTGTTAGATTAAATCTCACCTTATTTTTAAGTCTAGATTTTGTGCTTATTTTGCCAAATGTCCTAACACATGCTTATTGTGAGCCTCGATTTTGATGCCACATTTGGCTAAAATACCTAATAAATTTTGTTTATTTATATTATACTTGTTTATAACACTTTAGACCAAGAGTTTAGCATTCTAGTTTTTATTCAATCACTTGATCTTTTGTGTGAGACATTTGATGTTAGACTATTTTATACCAAGTTTTGAAATAAACCATTTTGGAGATACAACTCCCCTAGACCAAGTTAGACTATGTTTGTACCACTTGTCCTTTGTACATCATTTTCAAGAGTTTGTATAATTATAGACCTTTTGTGAAACATTCACCATTGATGTGTATATGTCTCACTACACTCATAGTGGTGATATGTATAATCCAAGTTATGATAGAATGGCCAAACAAATTGATTTTTTTGAGACCCCTATGGTGAATAAGTGGTTTTTGAGATGGATCCATATCCTCCTTACAATACTCAATATGAGAAACAAATCCAAGCATCATGTTTGGTGGTACATTCTTTGGGTCAGTTAATGTATGATGTTTATCATCTCACTAATCATGGCATCTAATCCCCCACCTATATCCATAACCCTCCTTTAGATTATGTGAGTCACTAAGCTCCACAACATCTAGGGATTACAATTCTAGGACCTCATCCTTTGTTTTGTGTGAGCAACCAAGCTCTACAACACCCTACCATTTCCATTCTAGGACCTCATCCTTTGGTTTTTGTGAGAAATCAAGTTCCACAATACCCTACCATTTCTATTTTAGGACCTTATCCTTTGGCTTGTGTGAGCAACCAAACTTTAGAACACCCTACTATTACCATTACAGGACCTCCTATTTTGTCTTGTGCAAGAAACTAAGCTTAACAATACCTTACCATTTCCATACTAGGACCTTTCAAGTATGCTAGCTCATTATCCAAATAAAGTTATGAAACCATGACTAGATGGGTCATAGTTACCATCTTAGGCCATAAACCATCCTTTGTTAAGACTACCATTATCCAACCACTAGCCATCATTCATCCATTACCTACCATGCCCCACTTTAGAAAACCCATGACAATCATCTAGCCATCACCAAGCTAATTAGTACCTCTCCAACTGAGCCAATCATTCAAAGACCAAGGTATATTTAAACTAGTATTTTATAATTGAGTGTAAACCAAGGCCAAAAAAACCAACCAATCTGAGATGTTTTTGTTGAAACACCTATTTGTAACAAGTCCACATATGATGGACCACCTTTTAATCCTATACCTATTGTCAAGGAGTCTTACTCTAAAAATCTAGTCTTTGTTAAGTCACTTTTTAATGATTATATCCACCTTTGGACAAAACATTATCTTTACCATTGTCTTATTTTTAAAGATCCTCCCTTTGACAAGCTAGTCTCTAAGAATCTTTAGCTTTTTTCCCTCATAGAAGAGTCTCACTTTGACAAACTAGTCTCTATGGATCCCACTATGCCATTGCAAGCCGTTACTTGTCCAAAACCAAACATTCAAAAAAACATCATTATAGTAACATCTACACTAGATGAGGAATAAACATTTAATTTAGGTTTTATTTTTGAACTCACATTAAATTTAGCATTATAATAAACTTCAACGTTAGTCTTAACATAAGATTCAGAGTCCCTTGAATCAAACTCAGCTTTAGAATTAGAATATGTTCATGGTTGTTACAATATTAGTCACACATGCATTACATATTAGTTTTAATATATTTGGGGTCCTTACATAATTTTTGTGGATGATTACTTTAGCTTTGACACAAGTTCTCCTAGTATCTTCTATGAGGATTGTGTTTCCTCTCCCCATTCCATTACCATTTCACATGTCATTACCATCAATGAAACTAGCCATTATATTGACATTCCACCTCCCATAAGTGTTGACTAGGACCAACAAAATCATACCTTATTGAACTACATCCATGGTGACATATCAGTTGTAGAATATCATGGAGGCCAAGACCACATTCATGCAGAAGGAGAATAATCTCCTAGTGAAACCTTTCTAGATGTGCTAAGGGATAATCAAATTTCAAATTCAACATATTTTAGTGAAACCTTTTTAGAGGCACTAGAAGACAATCAAAGTCAAAATTCAATGTTCCTTAGTGAAACCTTCTTGAATGTGCTATGGGACAATCAAGACCACTTCATTGATGCAAATCCCATCAAGGTGACAATAGCTAAGCATAAAATTTCTTCATTACTTGATGAAGATATTATCAAAGATCAAATCAATAGAACTTCTAATCTATAGTCTAATTAGATGGTAGTTACTCTCAGCCCCAAACAATAGAAAAATATGGTGGTCCTATCAAAAACATATTCATAAGTCTTTGGCCTTACCACATCCAAAGTTATGTTGAATCTAGAATCAACAACATTATGTGTGCCTAAAAACCCCAATCTTCATTTATTGCTAGACCATTATATATTCCATTATCATCCACCTTTACATTGACAAATCAAACCTATCATCTAATATTAATCTTTATTTACCATCCCTAGCTACACTTTCATTTACAAGGGCTACAAAAATACCTTATCTTGAAATTTAAAGGAAACAAAATTGATAACTAATGAATATCACAACAATATCATTTGCATCCAAATATACAATGGGTTCTTGACAGAGTAACTATTTAGAAGAGGTGTGGGTTATAAATTTATATGATTGACTATTCTAGTTGATTCATATGTTGATTAGGAAATACATCTCCAAATAATTAAGAAAACAAAATCATTCACCTTGGCCAAAAACATTTACCTTTACATTTCCATTTTCCATTTACTTTGCCTTATCACTTAGGGAAAACCCTCTTACCATTTTATCTTATTATCATGCCATCATTATCCTAAATAGTGTCATTTTACCATGACATCCCTATTATACGAAAGCTTATTTTTAGCTTTCCTACCTATCCTTTTTTTATCTTGGTTCCTTTGGTTCTTTCTGCACCTTCTATGATGGGATTCAGATCTAATTTTAGCATTCTCAGAATTCTATGTTTAAATGATAGTCCATGAAGTAGTGTGACAATGGATCAATCAAGTTATCTTTCATTTATGCTTGTTTGGTGCTATTTATTATAAATTCCTATGGGAAAATTAGTAGTCCATCTTATGTTATTAATTATGACCACCTATGGGCAAATTAGTATCACAGAACTATGCCATTATTTCCTAATTATAACCCCGTATGGAAAAATTAGGAATAACACCTTTTATCATGCATTACTATATCAGCTTGACATTATTATTCTCATTTGCCTGGCCATTTGCCTAAATTTAAGAACCCATTGTTATCAAGTGGGATTTCATCACATTTCATGTTGGAATAACTACTATGACTTGAGGTCCTAATGAGACTATGTAGGTCATGCTCAATGTATGTTGAGGTCATCTCAGTCCCTCTTTTCCATATGTTCTCATCATTTTATGTGTAATTTAATCCCATGATATTGCCATTTTTTAGTGGTATATTATCACTCTCTAGCGAGTTAAGATACCTCAAAATTCTAAAAACATTCAAAATTTTCAAAATCCAAAAACATTTGTCCTATCTTAGCCTAATTAGTCATCTTCGATCCACCCTATTAGGGCAAATCCATTATTAGGGTGCTTTATTTTGCTTTTACTTTAAGGATTTTTATGTGTTTGTTTACTTATTTATTTGTTTGTTTGATTGTCTATTTTTTTAATTTTAGTACTATGCTTCAAATCAATCTATATGTGTTCATTGGTTGATTTCTTATGCATTATTCTTGACTCCATTCATATTCATACATCAATATGGTCATCATAGTTTTTATCATTGATGTCTTTTTTTCAAATTGTTTATTGGATCAGAAGTCGCTCTTTATGCATATTTTGGCAAAATTATCATGGTGTTTTATATCATGATGCATATTGTCATGTACTATAGTAAAATTTAGCTTGGGAAGCCTTACAAGCAATGGATATGTAAAAAATTATGGTTAGTAACCTTGGAAAATCCTCCCACCCTACTTGATCAAATAAACCCATTGACCATTCCAGTTATATTAATTTTAATAAGGATAAGAATCTCTATATTAGAAGGTACAACCGAATCATTTCCATTGATCAATTCTTATTTGTATACTAATCTCTTTCATCATTTTGTGTATCTTTGTATGCCTAATTATTTATGGCTTCTTTAGTCATTAGACCATCACATCTATGTTTGCACCCACTCATCTTTAATTTTTGAAATGGGTTATATCTTTGAGTTATGCTTGCCAATCTACCCTACTAGGGCATAATTAATAATCATTTTTATATTATAGGTCATATTAATGATTATAATTTCCTATGTGAAAATCATTATTTTGACTCATCAACCCTAACTAGGGCATATGTCTTTGCAACTGGTTACAATCATCTTTGGGAAAATCAATGTCTCAACCTCTATTACTAATTATAATTGCCTTTGGAAAAAATAGTATTTTTTAAATAAATGCATGTAAGCATTTTCTCAATTAGATTAATCTCACCCATGGGTTAATTTCATTCTTCTTCTTGCTTTTTTTTAGGGACCATCCATCAATCGTAAGTGATAGCCAATCCATCGAGGGGGCATCACTATAGGTTTCCTACATATTGTTTGGAGCTTATTATTATTTCATTTCTTAATAGCTTGTTTAATTATTTGAGAATATTTTATTATGTCTATAACTTGAAACATCTTCCCAAATAGGGGAAAATTATAGACACCTAAAACTTGCCATAACTAGCTTTTGATTGGACTTTAGACTGATTCCTACCAACCATTGTAAATTAAGCCTAATAATCACTAAACATCCCAAATTTACTTGTACATCATTCCTCAAATCTTAGAATCATATTGAGACATTCCTAATTGGGATATCCTATCATATTCAATAATAACCTCACACAAATTCATCATTAAGCACCTTATGAATTCACAACAATCAATTTGGCCTATGGACCTATTAAATGGGGCACATGAACAAATTTCAAATCTTGAAAGAGATAAATGGCTATCAAAATTAATTAATAAGCTACACCAGATTAATTACTATTTGAATTAACCATGTGAAACTAATGAATAACTAAAAAAGGAAATTCAAATATTCAAATATCCTAGCCTTTTATCATGACCTTTGTGAGTTGTCAAGCTCTTTAGAAATATCCTAATTTATCTCATTTTGGAGACCCATGCCTATTCATTGAAAATCATTATTACTTGATAATTATTAACTCTACTGGGGTTATATTTGACTCACCTAGGTTAGGTTTTAACCCATTCTAAGCTTGAAATCCACCTTGACTCACCTTTAGTTGGGGTTATATTTATTTGTTATAAATGCAATTCCTTGCCTATTGAATCCTAAGCTATTTTGATGCAAATTTATCATGCACAAATGACTTTAAAGCTTTGAGAAGAGTAGTATTATAATGTAAAAATTCCTAGGAAGTAGTGTTATAATTCTAAAATCTTGAGCCAAGATACATCAAGCCACATCAAAGCCACAAGGTGCTAAGGAGAGAAGGAGCCAACAAGCTTCATTTTTCAAAGACATTTTGATGCATAAACTAAGCAAGCCAATAAATAATGCTTTTAGAGCTCCTAATAAAGGTAAAGGATTCATTTTATTTTTCATTTAAGTTTTTCTTTCACTTTTCCTTTGTTAACTAAGCTCACCCTTAAGATATAGGCTTGGAGTGTAGGTGTTAGTATGTTTATTGAATTTTTTGTTACTTGAACTAACATGTTACTATCTCTCTTCTTAGATTCCTAGGATCATAAGCTTAAAACTGATCTTCTCACTCCACCATGTCACCTTAAATTAATTCATATTGTCATTTACGAATTTATTTACATTGTCTTACAAAGTTTAATTTCCCTTTTCATATCATTTTCAAACTCCTGCTCTCTTCTTCAAACTTAGGCCTATATAGAAGTATTAGGTTTGTAAGCTCTATTTTATCTGATCCTCCTTGGATCTTAAATTTTATATTATCTTCATTGATTTATGACCTCCTTCAAACATAAATCCATTACAATGATTTTATGTTCAGGTATATAACTTAAACATTGACACCTTTCATTGGACTTCTCTTAAATTTGCAAACCTATAGATCTATGAACTTGTAGTTCTGCAACCCTATGTCTTAGACTTTGATAAGTTTAAACATGATCATTAAGTCTCTAAGATAATTTTTCTCTTGAATAAACAAGTTTATATTGAATTCATAACTCTCATAATATTTTGGAAATGTAGATTTAGACCCCACTCAATTCATCCTGTTATGCAGGCAACTTTAGGACACAGTCCAAAAGGTAAATGATGATGTGACCCTTTTGAAACTAGTAAAAAATTATTATCTAATCATATGGAACTAAATATATTTATAGGATATTATAATATAGTGGATATTCAATTGGATGCATTAATCCATGTGGAAAACTTTGAAACACAAAGAAACATTGACAGTCACTTGTAAACTATGTAAAAGAGTAACTTTCCTTGCCAAATTACTTCCCACACATACCAACTTGGTGGTTTAAAGTTTAAAATACATCTAAAAACCTATTAAGACCCATTAAATTTTATTTCATGTAGCCAAAAAAATCACACTTGCATTGGAGTTGAAAAAAACTCAGTCTGTGGGGATTTAAGCCTACAAAAGCACCTTAGCTCCTTAGTGGTTATTCATAAATATAAAGAGCTCAATACAATGAAAAATGGAACAAATTTTAATACCATATGGGTATTCAAATTTTATTAAATATTATCCCCTAAATCCACCTATATGACCTCTTCTATGCATTTGAAAATAACCTTCATGAGCTTATGAAGAGAGTGATGGATAAGAGAGATAGTTTTATATAAATGTTGGACTTAAAACCACATCCAAATTTATCATATGACCTATGGAATATGAAAGGGTGTTATAAAAACATTTTTACCTACAAGTAATCTCAAATAGTCCATACAAGTACTTTAACCCCTTTCTTTGGCATTGAAACTCAAGATTCTTTCTCAAGTCAACTTGTTGACTGGTGTGGTAGTTGTGTAAATTCTACAGGGTCCTTAGGAAGTGTTTTATATTATTTTTCACTTGGGGAGATTTATTATACATTAGAGTTAGTCAAAAACCTATTTTCTTTCATTAAACACTACCTTAAATTTCAAAAATGAACATTAAACATTATAACACATCATTAAATTCTTGTATATGTTGATTAAGGCTTGAAATGATCTTGAAGGACACCTAAAGGCTTATAACACTTCTTGACTAATTGTCATAACTCCATGACAAAACTAGACCAATATAAGACCACTATAGGACTTTAATTAATTTCTCCAAAATTACCATAAGCAATGAGAATAAGGTTATATGAAGAATTTTTGAAAGCTATATAAGGCATGACAAGACCTTGAACTAGGTTATCAAGACATGACCAAAAAATTTCACCTATAAGGGTTGACATTTTGACCTTTGGGGTCAAAATTGGTCAATAATTTGGTAATTCATGAGTGTAGCATGCATGCTATGTTAAATAGACCAAAAGCCTTATCCTTTCATTGGGTAATGGAGTGATTTTTACTTAGTTTTAGACCTAACCAAAATTTGACAATGATAAGACAATCTGATTTGAAATTCAAACACACAAAATAAAGATAACACACACAAAGTAAATAAGCAAATGCACACATGTGCTATCAATCACATAAGAAACACAACAAACAACATGAAAAAACCATCTATATACAACCAACATTAAAATAATTTATTCATCCTAGATAAAAGGGGAAGCTTGTATAATCTCTTACTTTATGAGATGAAGGATGGCATGAATCAAGCTACCTTTAGAACCTTGGTGTTATTGTTTTAATCTTATTCTTTCTTATCAAACTTCTTATCATGTTCTCAAATTAAGTAATGGTAGATGCAAACCCAATCACCTATGAAGGTGAATTCATCTTGTATCTCAAGCTCCTTATCATGACCTCTCTTGATGTTTGAAGTCAACTCATGCATGATCACTTCTTGGCTCATAGGGGAAGCATAAAATATGGCTCCTTGGATATTGTTACCTTAAACTTCAATAAGTAAGACACCCTTAAGAACATCCTTAATCTAGTCATGAGGAGGCATAGGCCTTTGAAGAGCCTCAAATTCATTACAAAACACAATACTTCTACCATAATTCCTCTTGGTCTATGAAGGCAGCATCAGCCTTATCTTCTATTATATTTTCCAATCTAATCTCTTGCTTATCTTGAAGAAAGTACTCAACATATATTTCTTCATTATGTTCTTAAAAACATATTCTCTCACTAGGAACCTCATATTCTTCTTCATCAACTTGACCTTGTTCTTATAAAGGTGTCATCTTCTAAAAACCTTCATATTCTTTGAACATGTGCAAATAGGTCTACCACATGTCTTTAAAATATCTTTGAACCTACTTATGAGACTCAAAAAATATAGTCAATATGATGTTCCTATCAAAATACTTTTCTTTCATGTCTTGATCAGCCTCTTCATTGGCCAAGGTATCAATCTTGTCACTCTCTTCATGGGTAGTTACAACCTCATCAATAAAATCTCTTTCTTAATTTAAGAAGATTGATTTATGTTTATATTCACTAAGGGAAGTACCAATGGTGAATTCTTAATCATAGACACTTTAATAATCTTCATCAACTGCAATTATAGCTTTATTATTGTCACTTATCTCCCATAGGATAGGTTTCTCTTCAATAAGGGATGTGGTGGGAGGGTGATGGTCAAGTTCATGAGTTTGAGAGGGAGTATGGGTTATGGTGGATGGATCATGAATAGGCTTGATCCAAAAATCCAAGTTTATAAAAACTTTTATAGACTACTTGATTGGATTAAAAATGAATAATAAATTCTAATTTCCCTTTAATTAAATTTGAAAGTTGCCTTTTTAAAAATTCTATTATTTAATTATGTAATTTGAAAGAATTTATAATCACAAAGAAGAAATTTTTTTAAAAATGACACAGAAGATTTGTTTACAAGGTTTAGCAAATGGCTACATCCCCAAGTCCACTCTATGAGTGTTTTGATTTATTAAAAGAACTCTTCGAGAATAATTACAAATCTCTCTATATACAATAAAATTCTTCCATGCCAGATATCTATTTGTGCAACAAAAAATAAACCTCTTAAATTCAATAGAGGTTATTATTACCTCTATAGTCCTAGATATTCCTCCCTCTATGCAAATTCACTGCTTCTATATAAAAATCTTACAACCCCTATAAAACCACCTACAGATATATATATTTATCAATGCCTCCTTTGCATTGGCTAAACACTAACCATTTTCTTGATGGGATTTTGTTTCAACAACATGGCATTAGATTTATGGTATTTCCTTAGCCTTCACCTATTAGTTGAGTATTACCTGTATTTCATTTTGGTTACCAATCTCTGGCATTGGCTAGCAAAACCAAATTCCATATCTGAGAGCAAACAATGATTTGTCTGGATCAATGTTCTTTTTTTAGAATGTTATTTGCATTGAAAATGGAATTGTCTTAGTGCCAACCTACCCAATTCTTATCTAAAATAACTAATAACCTACCAAATAAATATACTTCACCACATGCTATTTACATTTTCACCATGTGTTGATGCTTTAGTTCCATGCCATATCAATGCTATCAATAAGCATGCCTTGATGTTATTGACTTGCATGCAAAATGTGTTGTATCCATATGCCTAACACAATCTCCATATGTTATCACCAAATTCTTCTTAACTGCCAAAGTGTATAGTTCAATACCACATGGAAGTTGCTAAATGGATTTCCCATACACCATACCACACTTTGGCAACAAGATTATGTGCATGTAGCTAAAGTCTAATGCTAATATAATCTAACACCATAATATTAGCAATTATTCCATTTCCAATATGACAAAAACCAATGACAATATAACACACTATAACTTACACTTAGTAAAACCTATAGCTTTCATTCAATTACCATGTTATTGCCAGGCCATAATATTGCCATCCATAATACCACATATACTTTGGAAACTCATGCATTAGAAGATTAGCTGTAAAAAATAGAAGTCAACACTATTATAATGATATGTCCACATGAAAATGTTTTAATAAAGATTAATATGCATGTAGTTTTAAAATAAGAGGTAAGGTGTGTATTAAAAATGGGATTAAATATATAATTAAAATATCTTAATTGAAGATATATATTTTTTAATATATTCATTAGTAAATAATATATATATATATTGAAATATATATATTGGTGGCAAAATTTCAAAAATAATTAAAGGATTACGGGTGGAGGTGTGGCATTATTGGCCATATAATACTAAATTTACATTTGTAATAACAACTAATTAATTATAATATAAAAAGATTTAACATAAAATCCTTATATAATTGCCACATCATCCCTATATGTAGCTAATTGAAACTTTACAATGGGAATCCCCTAGATCATTCCTCCCCACTAAGAGCTTTTGGACCTCCAAATTTTGATTTTAATTATCAATGAGGTGAGGGTATTTTACCTCACTTTTTTGATTTCCATCCATTGTTCCTTATCTGGATGCATTCCTTTCAAACCAACATGGAGATATTCGATATCACCCCTTCACATGGTTTTGGTTTTCCTGTCAATAATAACAACTTCCTACAACTCAAGAAGAGACTCAAGATCAAAAGCATCAACAATAGGAACTTGAATACCTTCATCTTGATCCATGATCATAGGAGGTTCATAAAATTTCAAGTTTTCCACATTAAGCACAAAATAAATCTACATATAAAAAGGAAAATACAATAAAAAATCATTTGTACCAATCTTTTCCAAAATATTAAAAGGACCATACCTAATTTTTTTTAATTTGCTACCTTCACCTTTTAGTCTTTCCTTGTTTATGTTAAGCCAAACTTGATCATCTACTTTAAATTGATGATCAAATCTATGTTTATCATGCCTAGCATTGTATTTACCTTGGCTCTTCTCCAACTATTCTTGAATAACCTTATGAATCATCTGAATTCTTTGAATGAACTCTTTATCCCTTTTGACATCACTGTTTCCATCCACCACTGAGTTAGATTATTTTTCAAAAGATAATTCCAAAGGAGACATAGGTAAATAACCAAAACAAGTCTCAAAAGGAGACTTTAAAGTAGAAGAATGTAAAGCATGGTTATAATAATGTTGCACGTAATATAGATGTTCATCCCATAATTTAGGATGTTTTCGACAATACCCCCTGAGTAAATATACCACTATTTAGTTAACCACTTATGTTTGACCATCAGTTTGCAAATGAAAATTTGTTATTTTCTTTAGCTTAGTATCCATCAAGTCCCACAAAGATGACTAGAACACACCAATAAATCAAGCATCACGATCAGATAAAATAGAAGTGGGTAACTTAAAATGGATCCAAACATTCTTGAAGAATAAATGTGTAGTATCCTAACTTGTAAATTGTTTAGTATAAGGAACTAAAATACACATTTTGTTGAACCTATCCACAACCACATACAAATAATCATGTTTTCTTCATGACATAGGTAAACCTCCTACAAAATCCATATAAATACTTTCCCAAGGATGGTTAAGAACATGAAGAGGTGTATACAATCCTAACTTTCAGTTACTAGATTTACTTGTGGAACAAAGAATATAAACTTTGATATATTTAGATACATTTTCTATCATACGAGGCCAATAACAATATCTATGTAACTATGTAACTATCTTACCAATGCCCAAATGACCTGAAATAAGAGAAGTGTGAGGTTCTCTAATCATGTGAACTCTTTCATCTTATGGAATACATATTTTTCCAAGATGATATATCATTTCATTATGTACATGATAGATAATTTCTTCTATTGATTTACCATTTATCAAATCTTCAAAGACATCCTTAAAATCAACATCTCTAGAATATTTTTCCTGATAGCTTTCATTAATAAAAGGACTATGTTGTAAAATATTAGATGCTACAATATGAGGTCTAGAAAGCATATCTGCAACCTTATTATGTGTTCCCTTTTTATACCTTATAACAAGATGAAACTATTGCAAAAATCCCATCCATATAAAGTGTCATGATTGTTGTAGCTTGGATTGTGATTAAAGATACTGTAAAGGTTGATGATCCATATGGATAAATGTCTCTTTGCCTATCAAATATTGTTTCCACTTTTTCACACTTTACACCAAAGAATACAACTCTTTACCATAAGTAGGATAATTTTTTACTGCACCTGTAAAGGTTTTTGAATGAAAACACACTATTTTTTTTTTTTTGCATTAGTACTTCCCCCATTACATAACCACTAGCATCGGTTTCTATATTAAAATATTGTTGTAAATAAGGAAGCGTAAGAATTGAGGTTGTAATTATATTTTCTTTCAGGGTATTGAAATATTTTTCATGCTTTTCTCCTCATTGAAAGACTTGTTAAATCATGTAAAGGAGATGCAATATAAGATAATTTAGCAATAAATTTTGTCTATAATTAAACTACTCCAAAAAAAATCCTAACTTTTATTGCATTATTAGGCCTTGGCTAATTTATTATGGCTAAAAATTTTGTAGGGTCTATTTTTAGTTAAGCATTCCCTATAACATAGCCTAGGTAAACCAAAGATGTTTTTTCAAATTCACATTTTGACATCTTTAAAAATAGTTTCTCCTTTTGTAAAGTATCTAAAAATTTCTTGATGCATTTAAGATGATCTTCCCATGTGTTACAAAATATTAAAATGTCATCTAAGTACATAGCTACAAAATAATCTAGAAACAGTTTTAACACATCATTCATAACCTGCATAAATGTAGCAGGTGCATTAAAAATCCCAAAAGTCATAAAAATCCACTCAAAAATACCCTACTTAGTTTTAAAAGTAGTTTTCCAACTATTACCATCACTTATTCTTACTTGGTGATAACCACTTCTCAAATCTAAAGTAGTAAAATACTTTGCATTTTTGAACTGATCTAACAAATCATCAATATGAGGAAGAGGGTAATAGTTTGTAACCATGATTTTATTTAAAGATCAAAAGTCCATGCACATATACCATATACCATCCTTCTTTGGTACTAAGACAATAGGTGAACCACATGGAGAGGTACTTGGCCGAATGACTCCTTTCTCAAGTAACTCCATCACTTGCTTCTTTATTTCTTCATTATTTACTAATGACAACCTATACATGCCTATATTAAGGAGAGATGAATCCTTCTACAAATAAATCTCATGTTGAATTTTCCTCTTAGGAGGTAAACCTTATAGATCCTAAAAAACACCATTGTAATTAGAAATAATCTTTTCTATCTCAAATTGATGTTTAGGATCAAAACCCTCTAAGACCTTGAATTTTTTATTATCATTGGCTTTTACAATAATGAGAAAAAAAATCTTACTTGAGTTTACAAGTCTTTTCATTTATCCTATAGAAACAAGAGTCAAATTGGCTTTAACACGATGGGCTCTTACTATGTATTCAATCCCATCCTTTACAAGCACATATTTGTTCTATTCTCTATAAAAGATTGCATTTCTATCATATAAGTTAGGACTACCAAAAATAATTCCACAAATATCTTAAAGGACTACATCTAGCTCTACTTCATCAATGAATTCAGAAGTAATAGCAAACCTCAAGTTGCATGTTTTTGTGACCTACAATTTTGCATCATCACACACCCATCCTAAAGGATATGTTTTTGGATGTGGTTTAGTTTTGAGTCCTAAATTTTTAAAAACCTATTTAGAAATAACATTAACTTGTGATCCAATATCAAAAAGAGTATCTATTTTAGTATGCTTAGATATAACTCTTATGTGGAAAATCTCATTTATTTTTATTTTAACATGTTTAGATTCAGTTTTAGAAGATGAAGAAATAATAGAAGGTTTAATGTTAGAATAGGAAGAAGTTGAACCTTATAGACCCATGGTAGTCACTTTGGTTTCATCACTAGAACCTGATCCTAGGTCCTGTTGAATCACAACATTAGCCTTCTTTTCCTTTTTATTCTATAACCTCTTTGTATTATGTTCTGGATGGAGTTTATAACACTTAGCCTCATCATGATTCTTCTTGCAATGATTACAGAAAGGTTTTCCTTCTTCTTTCTTAATAGTGTAAGTAGACTTACCCTTACCCTTTCCTTTACCTTTACCTTTGTTTTCAACTAGCTTGTGACATTTTTTTCCATTGTGTTCCTTGGTCATCTTACCCCTAGATTCCATATGGGTAGCTTGCACATAGACATCATCAAGGTTAGAAGGATTAAACATGAGAATAGTATGTCTCAAATAGCTGTGCAAATCTCCAATATATTTTAATAATGATTTTAGATTATATAGAGGAATGCCTAACATTAATGCCTTCTTTCTAAATTATTGAGTATAATCCTACACACTCTAACCTTTATTTTGCCTTAAATTCTACCAATCTATAGTATCTTGTTGCATATAACCCAAAGGATAAAATTATTTTCTTAGCTCATAAATAAAATCATTCTAGGAGAAATTATCTTACCATGTTTCTTGGGATCCTCCTGAATCTTACTCTCCCACTAGATGAGTGTTGTGCCAATCATACAAAGAGTAGCCAACTAAATTTTGGCTTCCTCACTAAGAATATCTTAAATTCTATAATATATCTTAATCGGTTTGACCTAGTTATCTAATTTTTCTATACTTAGCTCACCATTATAAATTGGCAAATCAAATTTAACATCTAATTTCAAGTGTGGAATAGTTTTACCATCTGTAGAGGAGGAGGAATTTTTGGAAGGTGAAAGAGGAATTTCTTCTCTTTCAGTGTTATCTTCCTTCTCCTTTCTACATTCCTCATATATTTCATTGACCATGTTTTTCATACTAAGGAAGGCACATTAAAACTCTACCTCAGGCATATCTTCTCCCATTCTTGACTACTATCTTGCACATCTTTCACCAATTTTAGGATTAAAATGTACAATTTCTCCTTCACCTCATCTTAATCTACCTAGTTAACATACAAGACTTTTGTAATTTCTAGACAATGTGTTAAATGGCCTTGATCAGAGGCCCTAATACCAAACTAATCCAAAAATCCAAGTTTATAAAAACTTTTACAGTCTACTTGGAATGGATTAAAAATGAATAATAAATTCTAATTTCCCTTTAATTAAATCCAAAAGTTTCTTTTTTAAAAATTCTATAATTTAATTATGGAAATTGAAAGAATATATGATCACAGAGAAGAAAAAAATGATGCAAAAGATTTGTTTACAGGGTTCATCAAATGGCTGTCCTTAGGTTCATTCTATGAGTGTTATAATCTATTAAAAAACTCTTCAAGAATAATTACAAATATCTCTAATTATAATAAAATTCCTCTACACCAGATATCTATCTGTGAAACACAAAATAAACCTCTTAAATTCAATGGAGGTTCTTATTTCCTCTGTAATGGAGGTTAGTAAATTTGATGATTTTATACAAAAATATTTATACCCCTATAAAACCACTTATAGATATATATTTCTCAATGCCTCCTTGGCATTGGCCAGGAACTAACCATTTTCTTGAATTGGGATTTTGTTTGAATAATATAACATTGGATTTCTAGTATTTCCACGGAATTCACATATTGGTTGAGTGTTACCTACATTCCATTCTGGTTAGCAATCTCTGACATTGGCTAATAAAACCAAAATCCATATTTTTGAAGTAAATGGTGATTTGTTTGGAATGATGTTCTTTTCTTAGAATGTCATTTGCATTGAAAATGGCATTGGCTTAGTGCCAACTTGCCCAACACTTATTTGCAATAACCAACAACCTAACAAATAAATAGACTTTTCCACATTCTATTTACATTGTCACCATGTGTCAACACTTTAGTTCCATGCCATATCAACACTATCAATAAGCATGCCTTGATGTCATTGACTTGCATGCAAAATGTGTTGTATCCATATGACCAATGCAATCTCCAAATGCTATCACGAAATGTTGCTTAGTTGCCAAAGTGTATAGTTTAATACCACATGGAAGTTGCTAAATAGATTGCCCATATGCAATACTGCACTTTAGCATCAAGATTGTGTGCATGTATCTAAAGTCCAATGCTAATATCATCTAATGCCATAATATTAGCAATTATTCTAATGCCAATATGACAAATACCAATGCCAATATACCACACTACAACTTACACTTAGTAAAACATGTAGCTTTCATTCAATTACCATGTTATTACCTTGTCATAATACCACATATACTTTTAAAACTCATGCATTTTAAGATTGGCACTAAAAAATAGAAGTCAACACCATTATAATGATATGTCCACATGAAAATGTTTTAATAAAGATTATATGTATGTATTTTTAAAATAAGAGGTAAGGTATAGATTAAAAATGGGATTAAAGATATAATTAAAATATCTTAATGGAAGATATATATATATATATATATATTGGTTGTAATTTTTCAAAAAAATTTAAAGGATTACAGGTGGAGGTGTGGAACTATTGGCTAGATAATGCCACATCTGCATCTGTAATAACAACTAACTAATTATAATATAAAATTATTGAAAATAAATCCTTATATAATTGCCACATCATCCCTGTAAGTAGCTGATTGGAAATTTACAGTGGGAATCCCTTGGATCAAGCCTTAGGAATGATGCATTTTTTAAGGAACTCTTGGAGGGAAAACAAAATGAGTTGAGAAATAGAAGGGGCATCTTCTTCAACAATAACTTCATTTTTATCATAGCCTTCTTTAGGCTCTTCAAGAGTTTCAACCTTATCCTCAACCTTCTTAATTAGAGTATCATTTTTATTTTGAATACATTCTTGGATAGACAAACTAGAGATTCTTGGGGAGGTGGCAATGGGGCTTGATTGGGCACAAAGATCTCTTTGTCTTCAACCTCTTAATTTTGGATCTCTTCAAGTCCTTTCATATTCAACTCTATCTCTTTGATTTTCCCATCTATACTCTCTTGGAATAGGTTCTTTTAAAGATGGTTAGTGACCTCAAGAGGGTAACAAATATAACAAATTTGGTGTGAGATACAAGAGGACTCTTTAAGAGGGATGAGAGAGACTTGCATAGGTTTATATTCTTCTTTCACTTCAACTCCCCAATCTATACTTATCTCACCTTGTTCACTTCATGACTTCACTGCTTGATTCCAACTTGAAATCTTGAAAGAATTAATATGGTGTTATTGAGGAAGAGAAGTGGGATTTTGGTTCTCAACAATAGGCTGATTAATAAAATTCTTTTCCTTCTCATGAATGCTATCTTAGATGTAATTCTAAGAAGGAAAATTTTGAGGAACACATGGAGGATTTAGAACACTTGAAAGCTCACTTGGAAAGGTCTCTTAGGGGAGAATGCATGGCATATATTATGGATAAGGTGGTGTGTATGAAGACACATAAGGCTGATGGAGTTGGAGATGTTGTTCTTCATGTTTACTTAACTTATCCTCAAATATTTGAATGAGACCACTTACATTCATCATCTCATTTAAGAAGCTTTTCCAATTTTCTCTCTCAATAGGTGCCCATTCTTCTTTCATTATATATAATGAATATCTCATGTCATGAATGATTTTATTAGGGAATATTGACCATATTCTCTTTGTGTATTAAGGTCTAACATGTACCTATCATATCCTAAGATAATTTGTTTCAAACTTGAAATGGATTGGTTTTAGAAAGCGGCTAGGGACATCTTGAGCTTGAGAAGGATGATCACATGCAACATTATGGTCATGTAGATGGGATGTAGGCTGACCATAGGAATGATATGACTCATGACAAGGCTAATAAGATTTATAAAAATGATAGTATGGTTGACCATAGGGTTGAGATACTTCATCAACTTGCATGAAACTAAAATTTATCTCAAACTCAACCACAATAACTTAATAAAGATAATGAAATGAAACACAACTTACTTTGAATGAGTGACTAGGCTGATAAAAACATATGATCATGCACAAAGTTTCCATTGATGTTTTGAATGCCTCTAAAAGCTGATAGGTAGAAGAACAATAGTAAAAATTCTTTAACAAATTTGGACCTTAGTCTAAATAGGCATGCCAAAACTATAATCAATCAAATTTTCACATTTTCAAAGGTATTTCAAGCCTTCAAAATTTTATTTAGCATGGAAACACCTCAATGTTTTGAGTATCCTATTAGAGAGGTAAATATCTAGGTTAAAGGGCTAGATCCCCTTGATTAATCACTTAGGATCAAAAACTACTTTACCACTTGCTAAGAAAAGGGAGAGAAACCTACTCTAATAGATTTGATGCACCAAATATGATCTGATCACTACCAACCAGCTATAATTACACTTCAAATAAGAGACTAACTTGCACATGACACTAATCCAAATTTACCTGTCTACATCAATATTTCGCATGAAGAATTGTGAAGAAAGATTGAGCTATGACGACTAGTCAAGAGGTAATGGCATGGAAATAATGAAATATAACTCACTAAACCAGTACACACTCCATTTGAACACTTTAATAGACCTACACAAGGGTTTCAAACTAAACATGAGTGTTAAACAAGGATAAACATGTCAAGGAAGTAAGCATATCACTTAGCAAGATAAATTAATCAAGCATCTATATTGAAACCAATCTATCAATAAATTAAATCCATATTATTATTTATTTATCAAAGTTTTTAAATGGGTAAGGCTTCACCATACCCAAGTAAAGGATACAATCTTAGCCTATTAAGGATGAATATATAGAGAAAGTGAGAGAAGAAGGAGAGAAAGGCATAGGAGAAAGAGACAAGTGTCAAAAAGGAGTTATAATAATAATTAAGTTTTAAAATTCCCCATTAGGTACTCATGGATAAGCTTCGGATCCAAGTGGCATAGAGATTTTTAACTTCGCTTGACACCTTGACTAGCTCTCTGAAACTACCCTTTGCCTTGGCTTGTGAAATAACAAGTGGCCTTATTGATGGTTAGATCATTTTTATTTACACATTTTATCTTCTCTTGACACCTTTCAACTAATCTCTTTAGGATATCTTTGACACATCACTTCATTCTCTTGCTAGGTGTCTAGGTATCTCTTCACCTCACTAGGCCAATCTTACTTACAAGTGTCAAAATTTGAATTCATATTATCCAACTCATTCCCTCTTCATGGATGGTCTATTAAAATCATATCAAAAATGTAATAACTCATTTATAGATCTCAAAATACCGTCAAGAACTCATTTTGCACCAACAGCTCCATTTTTTCCTCATTCATTATAGCCCTAAAATGATGCAAACATCCTTGTCTAGAGAAGTGTATATATGGTAATTAGAAATAAAATTCATATTTTATGACCCAATATGTCTTTACATATCCATTCCAAGTTTAAGGTCTTGAGAGTGAGTGTAAAAGTCCTCATTTGTTTCTCTCTCCTAACTAGGTCTCAATTAGGCCTCCCTAATTAGAGATTGAATTTTGGATCCATGAGATTCCCACACATTTTAAACCTTAAATAAACATGTGATTAAATTTTATTCCTCTTGAGGATCCTCCATATAAAATTTGAGATTTGGACACCTTGTACAGACCTCCCAAGTAACTTAAAACGACATTTTAGCCCATTCTATATAATTTCTTACCTATAAGTACCAACCAATGGATTGGGGTGATGCTTAGGAGAGTTTTATACATTATTAAATTCATTTCACATGTCACCTAACTCATATATATGTATATAAATCCTCTTCTCTCTCATCAAGTTGAAATTAGCCTATTTGGGTAGCCTGTGAGTACCTTACACTCTTAAGGATGATTCATAAAGCATGATCCACCAAATCAAGAACCAAATCCAAAATATGGAATTTTATGAACATATATAACACCTCCAAAATACTTTTACCACCATGCAAATTTTCAAGAAAGATATAATCAAGAATTTTTTGTCTCTTGGGTGGTTGAGTGTGCATTTATGAGGGTTGAGAGAGAGATGAGGTTTGTGTATGGCATCTTAAAGTTTGTGATAGATTTAAACACCTTCTTAAGATCAATGAAAACCACATTGAATTTTTTCCATATTAATCCTACCCTTTTTATCTCATTAACCCTTCTATAGCTTTCAATTATTCAAGCTAAATTTCTCATAATATCACGGTTACTAACATTAGAAGTATATATTGGCCTCTTATGAAGTTGTTAGAGGGTCTAAAATATTGGAGATAAAATAATTGAGATGGGGGTCTAGATCAGTGAGCCAATATATTTCAATTCCAAACATTTCAAATTATTAAACAATCAACATATATCAACTTAATCAAGAAGCATTAACACGAGAGCTCATTCATTCAATATAGACACAAGATCAAACACATAACGCATAGTTCCTATGGGAAACCCTCATAGGGAATAAAACCCACTCTCAAGCTTGTAACACATGGACTACTTTTCCTATAATAAATTACAAACAAGAGAATTTTCAACTCCTTTATACCAAAAAATCTTGATCAAATACTTTAGACCAAAGGCCTTTAGTGAAACACATGTTTCACAAGG
Source organism: Torreya grandis (assembly GCA_037957365.1). NCBI lineage: Eukaryota > Viridiplantae > Streptophyta > Pinopsida > Cupressales > Taxaceae > Torreya > Torreya grandis. Next base: position 207,862 of record JARHVA010000642.1, on the reverse strand, counting down.
AAAAATTGCCCCTAAATAAGATCAACTCTTTTAGAACCTCCATGTAAGTGAAAAAATCCACCTTAGAACTTACGTCTTCAACACTTGATGATAGATCTATGATTATATAACCCTTACACAAACTCCCTCTTTATCTCATATAGGCCTCTCACATAGGCATGCCATAATCTCTCTCTTTCTTCACTCAAACTATCCTCATATGCACACTCAGACCTCTTCACATATACTAAAAATATAAGATAAATATTATTAAATCATAAATATGACCTAAAATTCATACACATATTCAATATTATGTTCTACTTATCAACCCATCTACTAGGCACATCTACTTCTTCACTCCATAACTCTCACATGCACACCTTTCACAAGTCTTCTCACAAGTTTAGAAACCAACACATTTAGTTTAACCATATATATATATATATATATATATATATATATATATATATATATATATATATATATATATATATATATATATATATATATATATATATATATATATATATATATATATATATATATATCATTATTATCAAAAATATAATATTTATTTTTATCTACAAGAACATGCCTTCACCCTTAAGGCATCTGACATGAGTCACACTTAAACACAATCCACTTTCAAACATGCCTAAGTCACTTTTAGGTCCTATGGAGACCCATTCAACTCTTTGACACTTCTCTAAGAAAAATTAAGAACATAAGAACACTTTAAAACTCATTAACCCATAACACATGATCTATAGGTACTCCTTAAGTTCAAAAAACTATCACAATACTCTTTTGCTTAAGCACAATTTGCTTAAACAACATTCTATGCACACAGTCACCATGAATGAATACACAGTCAACTTATAAACATTTTTTCATATTAAATATGATTATTAAAACCTTTGTAATGAAAAAATATGGTTATCATAGAGTCTAAAACACTAAAAAATATCTAATTCATCATTATATATCGAAACAACATCAAAATGAGCTCAAATACCCTTCTTGGGTTACTTGCATAACATTCATGAACACATAGTCAACTTTTAACCTCAATATATTTGATTGTACACATAGTTATAAATTAAAATTCATATTTAAATATGTAACTTGGAGTCCTCTAAAAATTATATTTTTAAACCATGGTCAAATTATGTATAGATCAAACGTTACGGCTCAATATCCAAGCACTAGTGTTTCCTTTGTTAAATTCAAATATTTGAATACAAATTGTCACAATTAAACCTTGAACACCATGATACCATCTTGAGTCCTCACTGCTTAGATTAAAAATGAACCTTAAATATTCTTGTATGAATCTCTACCTTTAACACATAGTGTGCCAATGCCAAACATTAAACCTTGAACATGTCGACCTCATCTCATGCACTCTTGCAATATTGACTCAACATGCACTATTGATCTTTGTGGATCAGTCAAGTATTTATCTTATAGTGATCACCATTAGATCTTGATCATAACCCCCATGATCATGAAACTTGACACCCTCATGTTCTTTCTAATCAATTATACTATTAAACATCATTCACTTCTTACAATCTCGCTTAACACATACCATTAGATCAAAACTGTACAATCACCTTCACACCATTGGATCTTAGAATAAGCTCAATATTTATCTCTATTAACCAAAAAACACTTTTACCTCATTGAATTATTTTTAACCATAAATATTAATTATATTATCACCCATGATATATTATATATTCATTTATTCTTTATCTTTAACATCGTGCAAAATAGACTAAGTATGGGGACCATTGCTATCTGCCTTAAAGGCCAACTTTGCACCTCCATATCTTTTGCTTTGATCAAGTGCATGTTCTAAAATTTGGACCATATGATTTCCTCACATATTTGAATCCAACCATATAATATTATTCTCTTTAAACTCTCACATGTGTGATATATAATTGCATTAAAATGTCCCCTCAGATTTATCTATTCACAGTGCCAACTATGTCAAGAACTATCTGGAAAGACCAACTTTGCACATGCATAACTTTTGTTGCACTTCAACAATTGACCTAAAATTTAGTGAAAATTAATTATTAATAAAACTAAAATAATACATATGATCAAATTTTCATGAAACATCCACATGTGTGATATATACTACCATCAAAATGCCTACTTAGCTTTTCTTGCCACATTGCAAATTTGGCTAGGTATGGGAAAATACTATCAAAATGCTTGAGATTCCAACTTTGTATTTGCATATATTTTGTCATGATTCATTGATATACTTGAGAATTTTCACATAGAAACTAGGGAATAACATGATCAAAACCATATGACCAACTCCCCCTAACTCATCCATACGTGGAAATTATGATGTCATCAAACTACCTACTCAAATTTTCTTCCATTGGACCCAAAATATCTAGATGAGAACAATGATGAATCGAGTGAATTCCACTTCTAAACATAAGCTATCCAAACCATAAAAAATAATCTTATAACACCCATTTCACATTATCAAATCACCATACTCATCCCTAAACATCTCTAACCATGACAAAACTAAAGATCAACCAAGCCTCCTTCTAGCATAATAGAACAAGCACATTGCACACTTTGTCATTGTCACTTAGACTATCGAGGCACTTCATCCACTCACCTAGACACCTCCATGACATTACCATGACATAATTTACAACTATCCAACATGAAAAACTTGTGAGATGTTTCAATTAAGTCTATCTGAGTCTATCAATCTACTATCAAGTATTTATTCCCTTATTTCACTCTCACCAAACCAATATTCTTCACCGAACTATGCATACACAGGGTTGTATGTATGGATTAGACTCAATAGGACTAAATAGGATTTATCAAATTTATTTTTTATTTTTATGGTTCTAATGGTTTTGTGGAGTTATTTTTTCATCATGAACTCTAAAAATGTTCTTTGATTTACACTTTAGACCCCTTCTTTTCATCCTAACCAACAACTTGATCTTACCAAGTAGGCATGCATGTAGTAGGGACTATGTATAGAGGTTTAGGTTTATATTAATCATAATATTCATGATTATTATTGTCGGTTAATTAATTTTATTAACCTTATATGTTCTCATTATCTAATTATTATCATTCTCTCACCTAAATTCCTTTCTCATTTTTAGTTATCACATGAAATAGTGCATCTCTTCATCTAGGATTAACTGGGTATGTGTAGTGTTTAAATAGTTTTATTTTGAAAAATATTAATGGGAATTACTTCATACATTATTTTTATTTTCATCTAACATATTCAAATCTATATCTTTTCCCAAAATCCCATATTCTTGACTATAGACTCTACCTACTCTATTCAACTTGAAGCTAGACTGATCACTTTAGTAGACATATAGGTAGTGATTAGGGTAGTTTAAGTGCATCCTTAGTTGTAATATTTACATTAAAATTATTTGACATCTCAATGAATCACTATTTTCTTGGGAATTTGGAACCTCCTTCAACTTTCTCAAATCCCTATACTTTACTAATACACACTATTCAAGGTTGCCTTCTCAAAGGTGGTTGTAGGTGGTCATTGGAGGGGTTAGAATGCATCTTGTGTTTCAAGATATTAAATAAAAACTAAAGATAAAAAATAACCTTAATCATTATATTAATCATTTATTTAACTTTATTCATAATCTATGATCCCTTCTAAGACATTATACTCCACAAACCTGTAATTTTCTTTCATACAATTTATAGGTTATCTATAGATGATTATTTGAGAAGTTTGGCATGAGATTAAAATTAAGGTTAACTTATACTATCTTACAAAGATCAATTTCCATTTTCATATCATTTTCAAACCCTTGCTCTCTTCTTCAAACTCAAGTCTAGAGAAGCATTAGGTTTGTAAGCTTTATCTTATCTAATCCTCCTTGGATCTCAAATGTTATAGTATCTTCAAAGAATTTTGACATTATTAAAACATAAATCTATTAAAATTATTTCATGTTTATTTTTATAAAACTTAAACACTTCTCCTAAAGTTGCAGACCTACAGGTTTGTAGACTATAGGTCTGCAACCTTGTGTCTTACACTTTGAAAAGTGAAAACATGATAATTAGGACTCTAAGATAATTTATCCATTTAATTAAAAAAATTATCAATAATTAATAACTCTCAAACTCTTTTGTAAATTCATATTTATATCCCACTCAATTCATCTTATTATGTAGGCAACTCTAGGACATAGTCCAAAAGGTGAATGATAATGTGACCCTTTTGAAACTCGTAAAAAATGATTAAATTATTAGAGGGACTTTATTATATTGAGATGAATTTAAATATAATTGATAATAAATTAGATGCATTAATACATGTGGAATACTCTAAAACACAAAAAAATATTGACAGACACTTGTAAACTATGCAAAAGAGAAGCTTTCCTTGCCAAATGACTTCCCACACGTGCCAACCTGGTGGATGAAAGTGTGAAATATAATTAAAAACATATTATGAGACATTAAAATTTATTTCATGCATCTAATTAATTCACACTTGAATTGAACTTTCAAAAAACTCAGCCTATGGGGATTTAAGCCTTAAAAAAACACCTTAGCTCATTATTTATTGTTCATAAAGCTAATGAGCTCAATCCAACAATCAATGCAAAAAATTGGAATAAATTAGTGGTCCAAAATTTTGGCCAAAATATTATCCCCAAAATCTACTTATAATTTTTATCATACATCTAAAAGCAACCTTCATGAGATTATAAAAAGAGTGATGGAGGATAGAGAGAGTTTTTTACAATTATTAGACTTGAAACTTGATCCTAAGATGGAATATGACCTATGGAAGATGAACGAACATTATAAAACCATTTTTACCTATACGTGATCTCAACAACTCCATAGAAGTACCTTAACTCCCTTCTTTAGCATTGAAACTCAATATTTTAACTTTTATTTGACTTGCTAATAGGTGTGGTAGTTATTTAACTACTCCAAGGTCCTTGGGAAATGTATTGTATAGATTTTTCACTTGGGTAGCTTTACAATACATTGGAGTTAGTCAAAAACCTCTTTTTCCTTTATTAAACACTACCTTAAAGTTCACAAATGAACCTTAAACACTCCAAAACATCATGAAATTATTGTATAAGTTGATTAAGGATTGAAATTATCTTGAAAGACCTATAATAATTCTTGACTAACCCTCATCACTCCATGAAAAGCCTAGAATACTAAAATACCACTATAGGACTTTACCTTAATTTCTCCATAATTACCTTAAACAATGTTAATAAGTTTTTATGAATACTTTTTAAAAGATACATATGGCATGACAAGACCTTAAACTAGGTTAGCAAGACATGACCAAAAGTTTTTACCTATAAGGGTTAACATTTTAACCTTTGGGGTCTAAATTGGTCAAGAGTTATGAAAAAATAAGTAAGTACAACTATACTAGATATAGAAATGACTAAGAAGTAATGTATTTAGCTTGTTCTAATGCTAATGTAGTTATAGATTTAGAATAGACAAGATGTAGTCTAGAAGATAGTTCTAGAATAGTCTTTAAAATATTGATTTGGATTATTTTAAAGCCATAAAAACTAATGTCAGCCTAGGATGGTTACATTTATGCTAATGTTTGAACTTGACACAAGTATCCAATACAAAATACCTACTAAAAAAGGATGCAACCACATAATACTTTTGGATTTATCTTTTCCTTCACTTTGGTGCATTCCGATCTAGGTCATGAACTGTCACTTCTCATGAATTTATAAAACCTTAGTTCTTTATCTTCATAGTAACCTTGGGTAAAAATGGGTTAGTGGGTGCATAATATTGAGCTAAACCTAAATACACCTCTATATGTGAGCACTACCTACATATCCAATACTTTGAATAAGACTTCAGACTGATGTAGTTCTCCCCTACCTATTGACTTGTGTGTGAATCATGTAATATGTGATAAGTTAATACAATAGTGACATATCTTGTAACTTGGTAAATATATATCTTGGGATGTTGTTTTAGTACATTAAACCTATATATTTGTTGTCCCTATGACTAATATGAAAATAGGAGAAAATAAGGAAGTTTTGATTTATCGAGTGTTTGATTAAATGCTTTGATAAGTTGCCTTAAGTCTTTTCTAGGTGTCTTCTAGGTGTTTGAATGAATGAGGGTTGATATTATATTTATATCAAACCTTTGGGAAAATTAACTTACATTAAATAAATTAGGTATACCATTATGATATATTTAAACTAAAACTTGGATGAATTTAGGGCACTAGATACTTATGTTAGGTCAAGATACTAGCATCAACGCAGGGGTTTATCTCAGATGCTAGTGTCTAGGGAGAAAGAAAGTAGGTACAAACTCACTACTTGTATAAGTGTAAAATAAGTAGGTTTTAAGAATTATAGGCAAGATAGAAGGCTTGGGTCATCAACATAAGACTTTTTAGACTAATATATAGGCTAAGGGGCACAAGATACAATAGATGCAAGACTTTCTAAAATAATAAATGCCCATAACTAAGAGTAAAAACCAAGGTTTAAGTTTACAAGATTGAGGTGATATATAAATAACAATTAGTGTATATAGTTTTCTAATTATGTGGCTAAAGGATACACATTTATGTATCACTACTCCACTCATAACTATATTATGGCCTATTGTACTTTATTATTTTAGCTATGGGTTAGTGGTATGATGATAGGTGGATGAATCTTTATACTCTATGCCAAGGATAATTTTACAAGGAAATTTACTTATATCACCTCCATGTGAGAAGGATGGTGACACATGGATGAATTTCACTACTCTACTTGCTCAAGATATCTCTACAATTAATTATTTAGATGTCATCTCTTAGTGAATGAGATGATGACATGTGGATGGATCTCACTATTCATCTTACCTAAGATATCCATATAATAAAATTTTGGAGGTTTGTCAGTGATGTCTCCAAGGTGACCAAGGATGTTGATTAGGTGTCATGTATGCTAGAATGATAATGAGAGTGTGCTTCAGTGTTATTTCATAGTTATTTAGTGTTTAACTTTGATAGGTATATGGTGGATGTTATTTATGGTATGGTCAAGTTTTATAGACCCTATGGGGTGTTATGAGTGCTTATAGTACTTATTAAAGTGAAAGGAATTCATCAGAGCACTCATAAGAGTGTCTAGGTTTAAGTAGTCATCTTAACAAATAAGGCTGAGTGAGAAGTTTTATGATGTCATATTTCAAACATGTGAAAGTTTTAGGATAAATTTGAAACATGGATTGAATCTCCTATGAGAGGTGATCATGTGGTTCAAATTTCAAGTCTAGACATTGAGCATAACAAAAGTTACAATAGTGCAAAGTTGGCCTCTTAGATAGATTTCACTAAGTTTCTATACTTAGCCAAATTTACATTATCAAAGATATATAGTGAGAATTTAATTAGGTGATAAATATCTATGGTGAGTAATTAATCTAACCAGATAAGGATATATCATAGCATGTGAACTTATTAGATAGTGATCCAACAGTGCATATTAAGTCAATATGTCAAAGGATGCTCAAAAGGCATGTAGGGATGCCAAGTGGTGTAAGTTCATTGGATACTGACTACAAGGTATGAATAAGGCACACATGGATGCCAAGTGGTGGAAGTTCATTGGAGACAGACTGTAGGGTACATAAAGGACATGCGAGGCTATAAGGTAGCTTGATCTTAGAAGCAAGGATCAATGATCAATGGTGAGTGTTAAAGATTTAAATTTAGGAGGATTTCAAGGAGATATATGGAGCACATTTGATAAAGTTTATAGGGTACATGAGATGAATACACGTGTTTGTATTGTTTACATTATACAGTGACCATTGGCATTTGAATTAATAAATGAAAACACTAGTCTGTAGTATTTTTCTAATATATTTTGATATAGGACAAATTTATTTATGGAGTAAAAAGAAAAGTTGAACAAGAATTCAAGATGCATCCATATAATTTATTATAATATTTTAATGTTAATACAATCAAAGATATTAAGCTTGAAAACTGATTGTGTGTTTAACCATGATCTGTAAGTGATCCAAGAAGGATATTTGAGTTGTTCTTGGTAGTATTTTGATGTTTCAATATGAACTAACCATTAAAGAGTGTTTTAGACTCCATGAGGACCATCTACATGGATTTCTTAGGTTTTACCAATCCATATTCAGTATGAACAAAAGCTTAGAAGTTAACTATGTTTATTGAATATACAAACATTTTGAGTGGCCATCTTGTAGATGTAAGTTGAAGGTGTTATAAGAATATTTGAGGAAACATAATTTGAAGATGTCAAGGAGGTATAAAAGGTTTATGATAAGGTATTGGTGGTATTATATTTCCCATATTCAATTATGGAGAGTCAAATTTGTTTGACTATATTTTGACTGTATGTGACCAATCTAAGTGGTCATTATGAGAGAGTTGTTTTGAGTGATTAAGCTTGAGTGAATGTGTTAAATGGAAATGGAGATATTTCATGGGTCATGTATGATATATTAATGCATTTTTTTTAGTTTATTGTTTGATAAAAGTGTTTGTATACTTCAATTCTATATGATAGACTTTTTTCTATTTCTAGGCCTATTAGTGAGTAGTCTAGAATGGCTTGGTTCAAGCTATGAGGTTACATTCCAAGTGACATAGACCTATTAATAAGTAAGAAATGTCATATTGGATGTATTTTTGATATTTTTTAATAATTTGTGGAAGCTAAAGGTGGTCCAAGAGTTTGAAAGTGTAACATGTGGATGTGAAATCCTAATTGTTTTAGGTCTCATTAAGGCCTAATGGAAGATTCAAGTCTTAAGGACAATGGTCAACCTATGGAGTGGAGTTTATAACCCATGTAACAGGTATGGAGACATATTTCATGTATAATACAAGTGTGTTAAGTATATTTTACAACTAAGATGGGTTAGATGAGTGAATGGTATAAATACAAGGCCTAATTGGCCTATTTGGGTGTGTTATGTTGTGTGTGGAATCAAATGAAGGAGAGAGCCTTTGAAATATAAGGTAAAATTCAGTGAGGAAAACTAAAGAGTGAAGATGATTAGTGATTCTTGTCTAACCAAGTTGATGATGGTGATCACATAGGTCATTGGACCTAATAATCCTAGAAGAGGTAAATTAAGTGAGTAAGCTCTAGAGGTTGTTTGAGAGTGATCCAAAAATGGTATTTTAGATGAATGGATTGTGTGTGAAAGGTTTTGAGAGTGTAAATGGGATAGATTCAAATCAATATAATTCCATCATCAGGTGTAGAAGACATCATATCAGAGGTGGAGATCATATCAATGTAGTTGGGTTGGTGTTTAGTTGCCTCAGGGGTTGGTTCCTCCTTGTGGGATGGGTGTCTCACTAAATTAAGGGATGGGTGTACCTTGATTAGTTGGTTATTTTCTAAAGTTTGAATACTATCTTTAAAAATATTCCCTAAGAGGGTTTCCCACATATATCATGTGTTATGTGCTTGATCTTATTTTATCTTCATGTTATTTGTTATGAATGATGTGTATGCTTCTTAATTGAATGTGTTGAATTATTAATAACAATTTGAAAGATTTGGAATTGGATTGAATATCAAGCATCACTAATTTACCCCCTCTTAGTTATTATACCTTTAACAATTGGTATTAGAGTAGGACCTTGTTTACAAGTTTAACCACTTGAAGGTGATTCAAGGTAAAATATGGCTAAGAAATTGAAAAAAGAGAATCAAGAGTTGAAGGCTCAAGTAGAAGTTACTTATGCATATCTAAAATCAAGTGAATAAAAGTGAAATCAGTACAAGGAACTTTTTTAGATGTATAGAGGTATTATGATTGAGTATGATCAAGAAGAAGCTTAAAATAAGATCATGGACTCAAGATTTAAGGATATTAAGGATGAGTGCATCAAGCTCAATAAGGATATAGATTCCTTGAAGGCAAGCTCAAGATCAAAAGATGATAAATATAAGATCAAAATTCTTAAGGATCATTTAAGGGTTACAAATACCATTATGAGTTCAAAATAAGAAGAATGGAGACATCTCAGGACTCAGTTAGAAGAGACAAATGCCAAGTTAATTTCAAATCAAGGTGAGCATGATGAGTTGAAGTCCAATCTTGATTCTATAAATATTATTGAATATAAATTATTTATATTAAAGGATGTCATGGCTAAAGAAGATAATAGGGATAAAGAGACCATCCAAGATCTTAAAATTCAATTAGAGGTTACAGGTTCAAGTATAAGAGCTAAAGAGGATGAGAGTGTTCAATTAAACACCAAGTTGGATTCATTCAAGGATGAGCATGAGCAATTTTTTGAGGTAAAAAAGACTAAGAAATAAAAAGAGAGGTCATTTAAAATACAAGAAGGATGCAAGCACCAAGATCAATAAGAAAATATCCATCAAGAAGCCAAGTGCCATTAGGTATGAAATATCTTTTAATGGTCATTGTTATGCTTGTCACAAGTTTAGTCATAAGGCAAAAAACTATAGAAGGAAGAGTAGCTATTCAGCTAGAGGTATGGATAATGTAGTCTAATATAATTACCATTACATGGGACATATTAATATATTTTACCCCATAATGAATGGGAATATACTAACCCATGTATAGAGACCTAAGACAATTAAGCTTGAGCATAACGAACCTAAGAGAAAAGATGTGATTTGTTTCAGTTGTCATCAAGTTGGTCATATTTCAAGATATTTTAAAATGAATATTTCATGTCAAACAAAGGTACATGGACATCCTAGAGTGCTCAAGAAAGGTCAATCCTTGGTATGGAAACCTAAAGAAGTGAAAATCAAGAAAACTAATTCAATTGAGTTGATGAAAGATCAAGGTGGGCTACTTGCTAAAGAAAAAGAGAAATCAGATATGAAGAAAGTTCACAAATGTCAAAATCTATCATCATCTACTCATGTTGTGAATGAAGAGATCAAGCTCAAAGAAAAGACCAAAGTGCTAATTGATGATAATTCTGAGGTATGTATGAATATAAGTAAACATTCTACTATTGTTAAGAAAGTTTTATGCAAAGAACATCAATTGTCAATACCTAGTGATGAGTTTCTTTCTTCAGTTGAAAAGGTATGTCATGAATCTTTATTGTCTCCATATTTTTTAAATCCAATCTTAGAATAAAAAGAGAATATTGTAATGGATGATCATGTTGCTTATATTAATCCTAAGAATAAGAATATGAACTATCAGTATCAGATGACCAAGGAGGAGAAGGAATATGACGATTTGTGGGAAACTCCTAGTTTCACATTGTCTTAGGATATTGTGGATTAGGGTATCTCTATCTAGGCTTAAAAGAGACATTTGATAGCAATAATAATCATGGTGGATGTTAGTTGAGCTTTGGTTGATGTTTAAAGACAAGAAAGATATTTGAAAATGTGCTTCGCTAAGGGGGAGAAATGATTTTTATGAATCTTCTCTAAAGTGTTGTGATGGAATGATTAAGAAGATATATTTAGGGACAATGATCTTAAAGTGAATGTTTTGGTCAAATATTTGAAGGATGGTCTAGTTGGTTAATGTGGTGAATAATGAAGCTATTTATACAGTATTTGTAGACATTAAATGAAGATCTCTAGGTGTCTAATCAAGGATGGTGAGTTGTCAAAATCTTCTAGTACATAGAAAGGTATGTTGATCTTATTCTAGTGTGATCAATGTGTATCAAGGGGTTTTTGGTCTTGAAGATAAGGACTTGTGAATTTTTGTTGCTTAAATTGATTGATCCAATGTTGAAAGACTAAAGACAAGGTTGATATGGAGTATGAGGAGAATGTGTTGTCACATTTTTGATATCATATAGAAGTTCTCAGAGTTATATAGAAGTTAAGTTAAGTATGCCATGGAGGTCACAGTGTTCTAAAGATAAGATTTTTTCATAAGAGTTTTTATTGAAGTATGGATAGTGTTGAAGAGTTACTAGAATACCTACCTCATTGAGAAGACTTGTTTAAGATGTCATGATTTAGGTGAAGCATAGAGTCAGGGGGAGCTAACTCAAATTATTTGAAAGGCTTGAAGATCATGATGTGAGAGGGAGCATATATGAGATGTTTCAACCATAGTGGAGATATGAATAAGTCTACTACAATTATGAATTCAAGAAGATTTATATGATAATTTGATCAAACCAAGTCATATGTTTTGACAAGGTATTGGATCTTCCTACATGAACAAAGAGAGATTTTGATTTTTGTAGGTAAATAGGTCCAAATATCAAAGAATCCCAAGTTTATATTGGTGTATGTCAAAGAATAGATGACATGAGATGGAGAATAATGTTAGGGGAGATTTCTAAAATTTGTGACAAGTTTTTCAAGGTTCTCAGGATTAGAAAATGAGCCCACTTTGTCAATATGTCAAAGGGGGAGAAAGTACTTGAAGAGAGAGACATAATCTAAACATAAAAGGACTATTTTAGATAATATAGACTTATGTCCCTAAATTGGATGAGAGATAATATTTGAAAATGAATATTTTTTGGGTTATGTGCAAGTTACACGTACAGATTATGGTAATAATTTGGATCTATTCCCCATTTATTAGATTGGATAATATTTAAAATTATTTAATTTTGAATAATGTAGGTATATTATTGATACTTATTTTTTAATTTGATTTAGATAAGTCCAAATTATCTGAAATATTCCTTATAATCTTTGTATTGGTGTTTGACATAAATGAAAAAGGGGGTGATTTTTAGAGGTTTGTCAATGATGTCTACAAGGTGACCAAGGATGTTGATGACATGTCATGTGTGCTAGAATGTCAATGACAAAGTGTGCTTCAATGTGCTTCAGTGTTCTTACATAGTTTTTCAATGTTTGACTTGGATAGGTTGATGGTAGATGTTATTGATGATATGGTCAAGTTATGAAGACCTTATGGGGTGTTATGAGTGCTTAGAGTTCTTATGGAAGTGAAAGGAATTCATCAGAGTAGTCATCTTGACATATAAGGCTAAGTGAGTAGTTTGATGATGTCATATTTAAAACATGTGAAGTTTTTAGGAATAATTTGATAATGGATGTATTCCCTTATGAGAGGTGATCATGTGGTTCAAATTTTAGGTTTGGATATTGAGTGTACAAAATGTTACAATAGTGAAAAGTTGGCCTCTCAAATAGAGTTTACTAAGTTTCTATACTTAGCCAAATTTTCATTATAGAAGATTTATGATGAGCATTTAATCAAGAAATAAAGATGTATGGTGAGAAATTATTCTAACCAGATAAGGATCTAAAGGAGTGTTTGATCTTGTCAGATAGTGATCCAATGGTGCATATTAAGTCAATATGTCAAAGGATGCTCAGAAGGCATGCAGGGTTGCCAAGTGACAAAATTTAATTAGAGACTAATTTCAAGGTACATAGAAGGCACGTAAGGCTACCAAGTGGTGGAATTTCATTCGAGACTAACTAATACACAGAGGGCACATGGGGCTATAAAGTGGGTTGATCTTAGAAGTGAGGATTAATGATCAATGGTGAGCATTAAAGAGTTAAAGTTAAGAGGCTTGTAAGGATATCAATAGAGTGAATTTGAGTATGTTTCTATGGGACACTAAATGAAGACACATGTATACAATGTTTGTATTACGCACTGAGTATTGGCATTTGAATTAGTAAAGGTAAAAATCAAATTTGAATAATACTTCAAGGTGCATCCATAAAATTTGATTATAATATTTTACTATTTGTACATTCAAAGATATTTATCTTCAAAATTGACTGTGTGTTTAACCATGGTATGTAAGTGATCCAAGAAGGATATTTGAGTTGTTCTTGATGGTATTTTTATGTTTAAATATGAAATAGGTATTAGATAGTGTTTTAAACTTCATGAGAACCATATATGTGTATTTTATAGGTCTGAATAATCCATATTTAGTATGAATAAAGGCTTAGAATTTGCCTATGTTTATTGAATACACTAGCAGTTTGAGTGACCATATTACAGAGGTAAGTTAAAGGTGTTCTGAGTAGATTTGAGAAAAAAAATGAATATATATATATATATATATATATATATGTCAAGGAAGTATAAAAGTTTCATGAGAAGGTATTGGATGCCTTATGTTTCCCATATTTAGTTGTGAAGAGTCAAAATGGTTTGAATGTATTTTGACTGTATGTGACCAGTTTGAGTGGTCATCATGAAAGAGTTATTTTGAGTGATTAGAGCCTAAGTGAAGGTGTATAATGGACATGGATATGTTTCATAGGTCATTTATGATCTATTCATGCATTTTTTTAGTGGATTATTTGATAAAAGTGTTTTTATGCTTCAATTATAATGGTGAGCAATCTAGATTAGCTTGGTTCAAGGTATGAGGTTAGGTTACAGGTGACATAAACCTATGTGAAAGTAATAAATGGAATATTAGAGGTAGTTTTAATATGTTTTAAGCATTGGTGGAAGCTTAAGGTGGTCTAAGATTTTGTGAGTGTAACATGTGGATGTGAAGGCCTAATTATTTTAGGTCTCATTAAGGCCTAATAGAAGATTTAAGCCTTAAGGACTATGGTCAACATATGGAGTAGAGTGCCTCACCCATGTAACATGTATAGAGATATATTTCAAGTATAATATAAGTGTATGAAGCATCTTGGCTGACCAAGATGGGTTATATGAGTGAATGGTATAAATACAAGTCCTAATTGGCTTATTTTGGTGTGTTGTGTTGTGTGGGGAGTTAAGCAAAGGGGAGAGCCTAATAAAGATAAGGTAAAGGTTAGTGAGTACCATTAGAGAGTGAAGAGGATTAGTTATGATGGTCTGATCAAGTTGATGAAGGTGAACACATAGGTCATTAGACCTAATAAGCTTTGAAGAGGCAGATTAAGTGAGTAAGCTCTAAAGGTTGTTTGAGAGTGATCCAAAAAGGGTGTTTTGGATGCATGGCTTATGTGTGAAATTTTGTGAGAGTTTAAAAGGTAAAATAATGAAATTAAGATAATTTCATCATTAGGTGTAGAAGACATCAGATCAAAGGTGGAGATCATATCAAGGTAGATGGGTTGGTGCTTGGTTGCCTAGGTGGTTGGTTCCTCCTTGTGGGATGGATGTCTCACTAAATTAAGGGATGGGTGTTCCTTGATCAGTTTTTTCTAGTCTAAATTTTGAATCTTGTCTTTATATGACTATATTCTATCTTGTAGGGTTCAATGGGTTTTATTACCCAAGAGGGTTTCCCATATATATCATGTGTTATGTGCTTGATCTTGTTTTATATTCATTTTCATTATTATGAATGATGTGTATGCTTCATTATTGTATGTGTTGAATGATTAAGGGTTTTAAGGGTTTGGAATTGGATTGGCTATCAATCATCACTGATTCACCCCCCTCTCTTAGTGATTATACCTCTAATAAAAACTCTATTGATGTCATCTCTGGGTGAGTGGGATGATGACATGTGGATGTCTCTTACTTCTTCATTTTCTTAGGATATCCATATCAGAAAATATATTTATGTAACTTCTAGGTTAGTGGGATGGTGACACCTGGAAATATCCCATCAATCCACTTACTCGAGTGACTTACGTTCTTCACTTGGGCTCTGAGTTAGCATAATAATATCACTTGGCAAAAGTAAATGAGCCTATAAGTGTTCTAGGGAAACATTTAAGCACATAATAACCTATTTAAGACATAAAATATGAAAATAACCAACTAAAATCATAACACATCAGCTCAGTTAGCCTTTGAATCAAAAGTATGACATATACATAGAAGCTTTATGAATTTAAAGAAAATCAGAGGTAAAATATAAGTCATGCATATGGCTTATTCATATCTTTGATTCCATTTATCATAAATTTGAAACATAGTTCAAACTTATAAATGACCTTAAGTTTATGATTATTTTCTTTAAATTCCACATCATAGACTTCTATTTCACAAGATCTCATGTTAATATATTCAATCAATAGTGGGTTCCTATTTAGATTTTAAAATGGGGGGTGTGTGTGTTAGGGCACAACAAATGACAACTTAGAGGGGAAAATATTCCTAAGTAATTGAGAACCCAAAATATAAGTAATTCATCATAACAAAAAATTTACTCTATCAAGAAAATAATAAACAAACTAGAGCCTAAAAAAGACTCCTACTCCCTCAAGCAACATACTAATCCTTTTCATTCCTTGGATTTGGGTGTGTGATTATTTTTAAAATTAATTTCCCTATGAGAGTTTGAATAAAGACATGAATAAACACTATAGGTTTCATTTTGAATTTGGATTTTGTAACCAAATAATAAAGGAAGCATGGGAATTTCTCTACTTCTAGTTAGGCCTATATAGCTTCGATAGAGATACCTCTGATTCCAGTCAAAGCCTTACTTTAATTTTAGCTAGGTACCCATAGCCTTGATAAATATTAATTGAATCACCCATCTTCTATCATTTTTTATGATGATTTGTTTTGAGAAACAAATATAAGAAGGGTTGGGAACCACTATTGGCTAGGTGTATGTGTAAAAAAACTTATCATAATCACTACATCAATGTTAATGTGTATCCATGTCTATATTTAATATCTTCCATCCAAGTTTTAGCATGTAATAGTGAAATTGATCTTTGGAATGGAAAGTCTTTCTAAAAATTTCATAAGTATATCAGATTAAATCACAGAGGTCTACTAGACTCACTCATTCCAAGTGAACCTAATTTACGCAGAGTACATACCTCAATCCCAAAAGCTCAAGCATTGTCAGAATAAATCATTGTGAAAACTAATGTGCATCCTTTTAAATCATCCCATTTTTGTATAAGTATTTTGTAACTTTAGCATAGGAAATCAATTAGTTTATTTTGTAATTTCAAAAAACTAATCTAGAAAATAGAACAACTAATCTATTGAAAATAAATGCAGAAAGCAAGAAGCATTAATCTAGGAAAGCAGGAAATCTATTTCAAAAATTAGGAAATCTAATCTAGTGTTAAATCTAAATTTCCACCTACCATCACTCAGAAGCATATATAATTGGAACATCCGTGAAATAATGTTTAAAAAACTATCCACTGACTATAAAGGTGAGGTCATTACATTAAAGATCCTTTAAGTAGAAGGTGTTGTTACTTAGTATCTCAAACATTTGATATGGTCCAATCTATAGAGGAGTGAACTTATCATGTTGTATTTTATTATCATGTCCTTTATCTCATAGGAGCACTAACTCTAAAATATTGAACTTATTTGATCTTGGATCTCTTGTCAAACCACCTCTTGACTATGTCTTGGTGTTTGTTGAAGCTATATAGTGCCCTAGATTTTACATCTTCCATTTAGACCATGTCAAGAGATATAGACTGTATTATTTCATCTTCTCCCATATAATCTTGCATAAACTGATACTTTGGTATTTTAATAGTAAATGTGAATAATGGTTTTTGCCCATATACTAGAAGAAAATGTGAATCCTTGAGATTTTTTTGTGTCTAGTTCTATCTACCCATAGTGCATACTTCAATAATAAATGCCATTATCTTGGTTCATCTTGTGTTAACTTCTTGTTGAAATTCATCATATTCTTATTGGTATATTAATCCACTCTATTACCTTAAGGGTAGTATTTTTAGGATAAATTTATGGTGATTTGGTCCTTGTAGGCCCACTCAATAAATTCCATATATTAGACTGCTTCATAGTTATCACAAACCAAATAAATTGGAGCACCAAACTTGATCGGTACATTTTATTATAAAAATTTAGTGACATTGATTTCTTTTTAATTCTTAGTATCCATATATTTTATCCATGTGGTAGAATAGTTAGTAGTTATTAGGAAAAATGTATGCCCTACTAAATATTTTGGGTTGCTTGCCCTAATAAATTCAAGGCCCCATTAAGCAAAAGAGCATATTTTTATGACTGGTTGTAGTAGCATGGCAATATTCACCTCCCTTTTTCCAAACACCTAACATTCATGGTAGGTTATAACATGGTTACATGCATCTTTAAACATTTTGGGCCAGTAGTACCCCATCCTCAAAATATTTTGAGCTATTGTTTTGTTTGAGGGATTTCCACTCCTAATCTTCTAATGTATATTATTTAATATTTTTATAGATTCTTCTCTTAAAACACACCTTAAATATATGCCCTCATATTTCTTTACGTATAGGACTCCCTTCTTGATCATATAATGAGCTACTTTATGCATAAGTGCTCACCTCTACTCTCTATATAGCTCAAGGAGACATGTACCTATGAGTAATTAGTGGATGAGTTGAGTGTACCACTCATGACCAATTAACTTCATTTATTTTCTTAATAAAAATTCATGGATCAATTTCACTCATGATCTAGATGATTCATTGGCCCCTCATCATATTGTCTGGCATAATTTCAAGATCAAACTCCTAAATTTTTGTCATCCATTTACCTCTTCTTTTTCCCAATTTATTATGGCCAAGTGTGAGATTGACAACTGGGTTTGGGATGATGGTGTATGTCTTTCTCTTTAAAATATAATGTCTAAAAAATTTCATACCTTTGATCATCACATATATCTATTTGTCTGTCATAAAGTATTCTAACTTTGAATCCTTTACATTGGTGTTCATGAAGGCAATGGGATGTTCATTAAATACTTTAACTCCTTGTTATTATTAGGAGGTGTCAGTTTCAAAATAGCCTAAACCCATTCTAAATCAATGGAGATCACATCTTTAGTGATGACATGTCCCAACAATTTCCATGTAGTAACTCCAAATATGATCTTCTCTGGATTAAGGGAAACTCCATATGTCCTACATCTATCAAATATTCTTTATAATTGATCTACATTATTGGATATATATTTTGATTACACTATCAAATAATCCATGTAGATGATGATGCATTTACCAATAATTCCATAAAGATTAATTCCATCACCCTTTCGAATATTATCCATGCATTGATAAGGCCAAAAGGCATCCTTTTATATGCAAAATTCCCCACTTGGTGGCAAAGACATTTTATCTTGTGCTTTCACTAGCACTTGGTTGTAGCCTAAGAACCCATTAAATAAGGACATCATATTAAACCCATGAACTATCTGAATTACCTTGTCTAGGGAGGGTAGATGATAATTATCCTTTTCTAATTCTCAATTCATATTATTATTATCAACATAGAGTCTAATTTATGTATTCTTATTTATAACTGGTATTAGGTTGGATACCCAAGTAGAATGCCTAATTGGAAAGACATTATTCACATCTAGTATCTTTTGTACCTCAATTTAGATGATAGATTCTAGTATAGGATTAACTAGCCTATGTCTTTATCTAAAAATATTATGTTTTGGCTTCAATAGAATAGTATGTGTGATGACTCTAGGGTCGAAGAATTTCAAATATTCATATGTCCTGGTGATCATGTCTTTGTATTCTATCAACAAATTCTTAATATTTTATTTATCACTTTAGTGCAACTCAAACCAATATTCACATACTGAGGATGTTGTTTAGTGCCTAGATTCTCTTTGGTTAAATTGAAATATGTTACTTTAAACTAATTTTACTTTTAAAATTGTAGATTTACATAAAAATATCACTCTAAGGAAATCATCCCTAGAGGGATGTTATTCTCATTTAGCTATAGGATACCATCCTCTTCTAAATATTCAATATTCATGGGATCAACATCTTTCTCATATATTAGCTGAGATTTGAAGGTCATAGAACTACTAATGAGTTAGAAAATATAGTGATTGTCCTCAAATACTTGTAAGTTAACCACATTATTTAGAATAGAGGGGAAGGAATCAACTCTTAAGATAATTTATACATTTTAGATTCTTGAAACGGTGCTAGATTAGCAGCTAAAGATACTAGTGAATCTATTATATAGTTTTGTTTCTTCAGGATGGATATGATATTGAACACCTTAAAGGATTCAATCAGGTATCATTATTGATATTTATACTTCTTCAAGTAGGTGAGATTACATTGATACTTATTTTTTATTTGGTTAACAACAATCTCTAAATCATCAAATATTTTTAACTACTTGTTTTTTTGCGTTAGCAATAATTTTACGCTAAGAATTAGAGCTTCATACTCAATTCTATTATTAGTCTAGGGGAACTATAGTTTATAGATAGTAAAATACTTCTTATTTTCTAGATTGATTGGGGATACACTAACACTTGAACCTTATTTTTATCTAGCTTCATCAAAATAAACAGTCCAAAATTAAGAAAGACCTTTAAATTCTTGTTCATAAAGCTATTGGTTGGTAATAAATGTGTACACTCATACATGTGGATTACAAATTCAACCTTCTCATTCATAACATTGTAATCAGTGATCAAGGAATCCATATTCAGTTCTTTATCTACTAAGATCTGATTAGCTACTCCTTTCTAAGGTATCCACATGTTTGAAACATTTGTGGACATATACCCATTCAATTTCTTTGATCAATCATGACTAAGTAGAAAATCATAAGCTTATGTAATATCAATGACCATAAAATATATGTATTATTTTACACATGGCTCAGATGCAAGTTGTATGTGCACATTACTCAATGCTCCAGCATCTTATATACAAGACTTGTCTAACTATAGGACCACTCTTTTTTACTTATCTAGGGTCAAACCCAACATTTTTCACACATCTACCAACATCACATAGGATGAAGCACCTAAGTCAACTAGACATTCATTTATGTTATTTTTGAACATTATGACAATCAATAGGAAAGGTGGTACTTCTATCTTGTCTTTATATACCATCATATTGGCATGGATAGATTTGGAATTATTAGAAGTAGAGGATCTCAAATTTAGGGCCTTAAGAGACAATTCCATATATTTAATCATTTGATCTAGCTTATGTAGGGTGATAATAGCCTTGATATTCTTCATATCATCAATAGTGTTCTACCTAAATTTTTTTTATGTTCTTTGCTTTCATTTTGATCACTTTACTCTAAAGGAGATGGATTGTTATTTTCCTTCAAATCTAGAGGAGTAGTAACATTGTTGTTTAGAGGAGTGGAAGTAGTAACATGTTACTTATTCCTCAGATTATAATTATTCCTCTAGAATTAATGGAATGCATGGGTCTCATCTATATTATCTTTTGGTTTATTTTTTTCTTCCACTAAGAATGGGAAGTCATAGGTCTCAAAGACCATTATTGTATTGGGGTGACCTAATGAATTGGAGGAAGATGGATCTAGCTGGTTCATAAAAATCTCATCTTTCCATTTCATTCTATAATATTTCAAAACCATTCAAAACTCCATGCAATCTAATTCTCCATTTTGTGTCATATTGTGAACCCAACACCAATTAATAAGTGATACTTATAATATATTTTTTATGCACCTTATTAGGTGGCTATTGTTATGTGTTATTTTAATCCTATTAAAAGGCCTATTATATCTTTGGAATTTGAAACCATGATTTGTATTTTGTTGATTAGTAGTCCCTATTCTCTTATGCATGTTCAAGAATTCATTACTCAACTTCTACACCATCCTTTATATAGCATATAATTAAAAAAAATTAGAGTCTATAGTTGCATCTTGAGTGGTATAAGTATTGACTAGAATTGAAATCTAGCTTTAGTGCTAATGGGGTATATAAATAGGTTTATTCAAAATGCTTAGGATTTGATTTGGTGTAATATGGGACAAGGGCAACTGGATGTGTGCTTGATTATTATTATAAGCCACAACATTCTAATTATCATTTGGAATTAAATTTCACATTGGATAATTTTGGTAGATATTAGGTCTAGCTAGGCTCTGTAATTAGGGATTTATTTGCATGTAATTATTCATTGATTGAGAATATGTCATTGGCAATTTAGTGATGCCTGATACTCTATGCAAGAACATTGAGGTTATAAGATCCAAGTCATTATTGTATATCTTAGGGGTTAGTACATCATTGGGTTTATATGCATCATTTACATAGCTAAACTTTTTTGGAATCTAGCATTAAAGGTTATGACGGGTTCATTGGGATATATCTTCATACTAGTAAAATTTTGGTAAATGACACTAGGACTAGTAACCTATCCAAATTTACCTAATAAGGTGCTTTCACACTAGTTCCAAGAGGTAATTGAAGCCTATGGGAGGTTGATAAACCAATCATAAGTGGCATATTATAGTGTGAAATGGAAAATTTTGCATTCCATATCCTTATTGACCATTTTCATTAGCCCTAAATCTATATTTAAATAGATCATTTTTTCTTTAATAGTCCTTCCTCCATAAGGGAAGGAGGGAAAATATTTTTTAATGTTTCTAAGCAAGTCATGAACAACACTAGTAATAACAATAGAAGAACCCAACTAACCAAGCTAGGTCCATAATGATTCGAGGGAGTGAACTTATTCTAATTGGATACAATGACCAAGTTTACTATTTATTCAAAGTTCCCTTATATAACCTACATATTTTTTGGAACTGTAAAGGTGAAACCAATAGACTAGTGTCAGAGTTAGATCTGGTTACCCTCCTTGGAATATCTAGTGAAACTTAAGTGGCCTTCTTCCATAAATTGGAGATCCATGCCCTCATTAAAGCATTAGATAAATTCTTATTGATTTGGTTTTTATTTACACCAAGTAATCTTATGAGGTAGCCTCTAACATTTTAGGATCTATAAATGAATATTAATTCCAAGTAACAAGTTGTGAGGTGTTGGGTTTGTAAACAACATGTTGGTGAAATAATGATGAGTAAAGCAATTTATTTAACACATATGAGTTTTTATAAGAATGAATATAAACCTAATTTGACATGGATGGATTGATTATGGATTTAACCTAAGGTGGGTAAGACCAAAATAAACTCAAAAAAGTGGGAAAGTAAGGTAGAAAAGAAGGCCTATGGACCAAATAATATGAACCCTTTCTAAGCCATCTCTTGAACTAGGGGTTAGATAAGAAATCAAGAATCAATGATTTCTATAAGATGATATAATCACACCAATAATCAAGCATATTTAGGAATCCAAGGAATAATAATATAGTAGACTTAAGCATATATAATCAAAGGTTATTGCATTTATAAGATTGTGTTTGCACATCTACAAAGGATATTATGATTAATAAAAAAAGGGGCATTCAAATTATTAATACCAAAATATGAATAACTATATTAAAAATAAAAATCATCCATAACAAAGAGACTATTTTACCATGATGATATAATTTCTTACAAGATTCATAGATTTTGAGAAGAATAAGATTTTCACATCAAGAATAATGATAGAACAATCTGTAGAATGTCTTATTAATATTAATATTATATATATATATATATATATATAATCTCAAAAAGGTGACACCTCATCTCTCAAGCAAAGTCTAAAATTACATTTATAAAAATAGAATGATGTGTCAATTTTCATGCAAAGCATGCATGTACAATGGTGTTTTCCCAGAATATAATTCCTCAACTAAAATAAAATATATATGTGCCAAATAAATTACGAACTAACAATTCTAACATAGTTGCATCAAGGAAATGCATCAATATTTAAGGGGTGTTAATGTGGCATCATTAGAAGAATAAAATTATTGGGTAATAGTTGTAGAAACTAAAGTGAATAAAACTACTATAGTAACTTGAGTCACATCTAGAAAAAACACTTTCACTATAAATACGTTGGAAGTTTCTACCAATGTTGTTGTAGCAATGAGTATCCAAAGTGGCACATATGTTGGACCTATATAAATTTATACTAGTGTATAGCTTAGAAACTGATTACCTTGTAATGTTTCCCTTGCTACTTACTTTTTTGCTTTCATTTGTAAATATAACACATGGTTAGCCTAGAAGTCGACAGTAATAGTTTCAAAATCAAGAAAAGATATTTTGAACAACTATGAGATCTTGTCAATCAGCTTATTATGTATAATTAATGAAGCATTGACATCCACATGAAGTGTCTCCATTCCTATAATTATGTCCATAAAAAATTCACTAATTACATAATTTCCTAATTGGTTATGTAGATTATGCCTTCAATGTCAGCTCAAAAGTTTTTAGATATCGAAGAAGTTTATTAAAATAAGATTTGGAACTAACTACCCAATAGGAAAAATTATGTCAGTGACCCTCATATATTTTGAAATGGTTACAACCTCCCTTTCTGGACTTGTGAATTGCAGCACTAAGATCTGCATCTCTTGATCCCAGTCAAGTAAGATATCCCTCTTAATGGCTACATAATTCTAGGCTCATGCAACCACTAGTATTGTTATTAGTTTCAAATGGAAATATGACTTATTCCTCATTGATCAACTAAGGAAATGAATATTTCCATCCATATCATTTATTTTATTAAATAATTAAATTATATTTGCTCACTTAATTTGGGATTTAGTCATAGTAGACCTTATTAAATTAATGGTATCATATAGCTTTTTAGTTTCCCCTTACAAGTTATATATTATCTCCTTATGAGCTTGAATAATGCTCCTCTTTTGTGACCATTGTAAATATTAATTATACCTTTTAAACATTTATTTGATTACTCCTCCAGTAGCATCCAAAATACTATAAATATACTCCTTATATCTATCTAAGTATGATGGATTTAATTTTCTTCTCTTTATCAAAGAGAATGTATCTTCTTTATATTCTAAATCAGCCTATTCTCCTTCTATAACCAAAATATTTATTTTAATCATCATCAAGGTATTCATTTATCTATAAAAATGAAACTTGAATCTTTTGATCATAAATTACTAGGTATTTCCTTCTTCCTTCCTCTTGTTGCATTTTCTTAATCCATGAAGAAATGCTCAAAGAAACTTTCTATTCTCTTTGATCTATATCCATGTAAATAGAAGAAGGATATTGTCTTGAAGCATGCATCATTATGGAGGAATATGTACCTAATATAGGGAAAGGAGGTATAGCCTTATTCTATCCATTAACCTATTTTTGTGTTGAAGTATCAATGATGTATTTACTCCTCCAAGATAACCTATACACTAAAACTATAGGGGAATCTATTTGAGCATCTTGGCCAATGGAAATTCCCAATTATGAAGACAACTCTAGGGGTGTGGCTTGTGAAACAAAAATAGAGGTGGACACAAGGCTCTCAAAATATATTCCCAATAATGTCTTGGTGGATTAGGGATTAGTTCTACTAAAGGATGAATAGGTCATTAAAGTGCTAAGTAAATTTTTAAATTAATTTGTGACTAATGTATATGTAACCCCAATATAAATAATAGTAGTAAAAGTACCCATAATAAAAAAAATAGGCTATAGTGGACAAAATTGGCATTGTATCTTGCTAAGGATTATTTGTTTGTCTTATATAATGTACATAATGAATTGTATCTACCACACCAATTTTTGTAATAATAATTGGAGAATTTATCAAAGCATGAGGGTTTGTTGTACTTATAATTTGAGAGGGGATAGTTGGGGAAATGGTTATTATAATTATCATTATTATATCTTGATATGGATATCATGATGGTGTAATTGATGATGGTCCCTATATTGAGGTTTTTTATTTTTGACATTGCATCTCCTTTTACATCTCCTTTATTTGAAAACAACTCGGTGGCCACTGAGCTAACATCTCCTTGATCAACCACCTCAGATTCACCTAATATCTCAATTATTTTAGATTGAGTACATCCTTAAACCATCTATTTGTCCTCTTCATATATTTTAGTTGTCTCATTAAATGAATTTATTTACTCAATGTCTATCTTGGACACCCATTCTTCTTTAGTACCCATATTTTATCTTCTTCTTCACTATCATAAATTTCAATAGGGTCTGATCTTTATCTACCTCTTATTATATTCCCCCTTTCCCTAGGAACATAAACACACTTACAATCTACTTCCACCTTTTGTGGTGAAATAAGAGGATTCTAGGGCTTATTATTATAGGTAGTTGGTAGTTTAACATCATTAAGGGCTATACCTATATAAGGTGGAGTGGGATATGAATGGATTGCAGTAATGGTAGATAGTAAGTAAATGGTGGGAGTAATGACCACTTAAAGAACTATAAGAGGTGAAAATTGTCACCCAAGATATTAGGGAACTATCATTGGTGGTGTCATTATAATAATGGGTGCCCTATGAGGAGAAATAATAAAAACATGAGACAATATATAAGGAAGATATACTCATTGTTATATAGTTAATAGAGGTAATAGTAACATATAAAATATCCCAACTATTGTAGTAAGAATTACAAGTCTATCCACATTAGCTTGATGTTGATGAAAATTAGTAGCAAATGAATATATGAGGATCTTGGAGTAGTCTCAACTCTTCATTCAACATCCACTTCTTAGAATGGGATAGCTTATTCTTGTATGTTTACTTTTGTGTGAGAAGGAAGTCCATGAATAGGTTTATAAATCCATTTATATTTTTTGATCCAATTGGAATATTCTTTAGTAATTTTGATATCATATTATATCCTTTATGTTACAATCATTTGCATTTTTACCCTACACATCTTGATAGTAACCTCAGTGTCATCCTCTATATTCATGAACATATTGTTGTGACTGTGAGATTGGTGACCATAGTTGATTTTCACTTTCCTCTCATATCTCTTAATATTATCCATGGAATTATTCCTTGGGTATTAATTCCTAAATGATGCCCATTTCAGACCATAATTTATAGTTTCAAATGGAATATAAGTGTTCCCAACTTGTATATTTCATCTGACCAATGTTGAGAGGGTTGGATGGATGGATACTTGGCCCTTAGTAACTCAACATCAACACCATCATATAACTAAGTAAAAATTTCATACTTAGTCATATTTTCCGAAATAATTCATGGTAAATACAAATGGTGAGCTTTGGTAACTTCTATCTTGATTATAGTACACTCAAGATAAAACCAGTAGTCACCCATTTTTTGAATAGTCTTCTTCATATGATTTAATAGTCTAGGTATGTTCCTCTCACATATGGCCTTTTATATCATAGGGTAAAAATTATCTATCAACCTTTTCATTTAATTTATAAAAATATGCACATATAGGACATTTTATTAATCACAAATCCTATTCCTTGGGTATTCTATAGATGGTTGCCAGGGTTCTTCATATGTTGAATACATTGTTATAGTCATAACATCTATGAAATAAAACATCATATAAAATTTACCATCTAATAATCTTCTTGGGATTTTGATTTGCATAGTAAAATTGGAGCTAATTATATCTCCCAAGGCTAAAATTTTTTTATAGGCTAGGATAACATATAACAATAGCACCCATATCTCATTGACATAATAAATAGTTGAGAAACCATATATTCTATTTAGTAGGGCCATGGAAATTCTTACCCCTTGTCTAGAGACAACAATGGGGATAGAATAAGTAGGGCCTTGAATCATAAATATAATTGGGTTGATATCCCATTCTTATAATGATTTATGGATGTTATTTTTAAGGAGCCATAAATTTACCATACATTGCCTATAGGTCATTTCTAGAAGAGGGATCTTGTAGTATATTTTGAAAGAATTTCCACTTATGTATGCTACTATAGTATTACTAAATATGAAATGTAATATTTTCTTAGAGATTTTCCCATTTAAAAATAAGTTAAATAATAGGTCAATATAGCGTATTACCTCTTCTTTGGCTGCAACATTATATAGAATGACCACTTTTATTATAATCAAGTCATCCTTAAAAATCTGAGTGAACATTTAAAGTTGGTCCTCAACCATGTATGGCTTGAATACATCAACTTCATACCAAATAGTAGAGTAATATTTTAAATCATGGCTGAGATATATTGATTCAAAATTTGAGTCAATGTACTTAGTTAGTCTTATAATTGAATATGCAAAAGGAGGTGCAGTGCAAGATAAGGAGGCCATTGAAATGTTGGGTGGAAAATGCATTTTATATGAAGATTTTATAATATCTTATTTGTAATAGAGATTGAAATTTTTAATTTTCACTTGATATCTAGAAGTCACTAAGATTAGATTAGATATGGTAACTCAAATTATATTATTTTGGATATGTTGGCCTTGAGAATTGAATGTATTGATTCACTAATTCATGAAAATTAATGGTACCAATAGATTTATCTCCATTCCTTGTCTATTCTTTCCATTTTAATTTCTTAATGTTATTTTACACAAATTTTATCTCCATGTGGCTTTTTTTACCTACTTATGAGTGCCTAATCAGCATATTGTGATTGATGTCTCTTTTTTGTGCTTTCAGTCTTGGCATTCAACTCTTTATTGTGTGATTTTTTGGTTGAGGGGCATGTGTCTATGTATTCATACTCCACTAATAAATAAGCTATGGTATATTATATTTTTTTATTGTCTATGGGTTATTAGGATGATGACATGTGGATAAATCTCGATACTTCACTTTCTAGGGATATCTGTATGAGGAAATATGATGACATCATCTATGGGTGAGTGGGATGATGAAACATGGATGAATCTCATTGATTCACTTTCTTGGGATATATTTACAAGTAATATATTAATTCCATCTCTTAGTGAGAGGGATGATGACATGGGATGGCTCTCATTACTTTGCTTGCTTAATATATCTATACAATGAACTCTACTAACATCACATTTAGGTGAGTAGGATGATGACATGTAGATTATTATCATTTACCTACTTTCTTGAGATATACATATGAGTAAATATTCTTATGCCACCTCTTGGCTAGTGGGATGGTTACACCTTATAAGATCTTAAAGATCTACTTGCTCAAGTGACTTGTGTTCTTCACTTGGGCTCCAAGTTAGAGGAACAATTCCATGTGGTAAATGTATATGATCCCATAAGTGCTATAGGGAAACATTTAAGCATGAAATAACCTATTCAAGACATAACATAGGCAAATAACAAACTAAAATCACAACATGTCAGCATGGTGAGCCTTTAAATGAAAAATCTAACATGTACATAGAATTTTTTGAATTGAAATAAAATTAAAGGAAAAAGATAAATCATGCATATGGATTATTCATAGCTTTGAATCCTCTTATCTTAATTTTTAAAAAAAACTAAAAACCTCTAAATGGCCTTAAGTTTGTGCTTTTTTCTGAATTCCCTATCATAGACTTCTAGTTTAGAAGACCTCAAATTAGGATATTCAATCAATAGTTGATCCCTAATTGGATTTTAAAATAGAATGTGTGCATGTGTATGTGCAAATGTTAGGGAACAATATATATTATTTATAACCATTATATTATATTTTATGACCCTCACAAGGCCTCAACTGCATAACCTGGTGATCACCAAAATCAAAATGAACCTTAACAATATCATTATAATAATAATCTAGAAGTATAAATGGTTTATGATGCACGTCCAAAAAAAACACCTTAAGTTGAACAAATAAAAAATCATATGAGCCAACAATATATACAATTCACATTATTCATGGATGGTGCTTAATCCTGGCATAACCATGTTAATCCTACATAAATAAAAACCACTAGTAATGTGAGATGTTTTTTACGACTTGAATTTGATTTAAAAGGCTTAAAACATAAGGGAGGGTGGAAAGACACCTAGGGAAACATATTTATACCAATTTATTATGGTCCTAAAATAATTTAAATAATATTTTGGGTTATTCCATAATAATATCAGTATGCATTCATAGTATGATTCCCTTAGTTATACAATATGAAAGAAAATTTTGACAAAAATCAGCAAGGTGTCTCCTTTTCTCATGAGGTAAAATCAATCCATATATCACATGATGGTTATTTTTCTTCTACTTCCCATATAAATCATGAGGAGAAACATGCCATGAATCATTTTCACATATCTAACCATTTTCCAAAAAAATTAAATGATCCAACCTAAGGTTAAAAACATAAAAAAATTGCTAAAAAAAAAAAAAAAAAGCAAATATTGTAAAAAATACCAAAAACATTCAAATAAATTAAAAAATGATAAAAAATTTTAGCATATTACTAGTTATAGTATTTATTATGCATATTTTGTTTACTTCATGTTAGTATAGTTAATATCATTCTTTTTCTATATACACATATGTTTAAAACTTCTTTTGAGTGTGATATAAGCATACCCAAATACTTGATATATTCATGTATAGATATTGGGATTTATCTCCACTCACATGCTAAGTATGTTGGGGGCATCTAATTCTTTGATCATGATACATCAATTTTACATTATTTTATGATCACTTTCCATTATCAAGTTAAAGTTTAGATACATACACATGCCGATATACATGTTTATACCTTTCACAATGTACTTGATATTCTATGTACTTAACATTTTAAAAACACATATATTTATAAACTAATATGTTAGGTTCATGATATTTTCTTATATTTTTCCTAATTTTCCATTTTATCACTTCCTTGAGTGTGTTCCTTACTTTATATTATCTTGAAATGTATTTATTGTTTTAGCATTTGAATATGCTCCATCTATTGTGGCCCCCATGTTTATGCTTGCCTATTTTGACATTTTAATATGTAAAATGTGGAAATTTCAATATGTCATTCTATGCTTTGTGGACATTTGACTAAGTCATGTCCCCTCGATTGTGTGGAATTTTAATATGCCCCTTGTATTAAGTATCCTTGGACCATTCTATTATTTGCATTACTTTTAAGTGATCTTGTGTGTGTGCTTGATGGATTTTTGATCTTGTAATATTACCCTCTATACATTGCCATGATTTACATCATGCATCTTAGGCCTTGATGTGATCACATATTATGTGATTCAATACTATATCTACCTAGACATGGTACCCATATATGTTTCATAATCCATACATAACTTATACAACTATCATATATTTTTGAGCTAAGGAGACTACTAGATTATATTTCCCATCACCTTAATTGGGGGCATATCAATGGGGTAATGTCATAGATGCATGGATTCCACATTTAAATAGTTTTATATTTCAATGGGGGCATGCAAAAAGGATATGACCTCCACACTTATTCATTAATTAACATTCCCATATTATAGTGGGGGCATATTATGGAAACATGTTCTTCACATTTAAACCAATTTTCATATAATCTAGATTTAGTGGGGTCATTTCATATAAATATGTCCTCCACACTTACATCAATTTTAGATTTACCATATTTCACATCTATATGATTCAGATACATATTTTTAGTAGTATTTTATACATTGATATTGTTATTATACCCATATTTCAACTTCAGACACATATGAGGTAGATATGCCATGCAAAGGGAACCTAAAATTACAAAATCAAATCATTTCTAAATTTAAAATATTGTTATGGATTGTTATCATACCTAGGATGGACTGTTATTGAGCCAATCTACTACAACAGTTTTGGTTTTGGTAATTAATTTACCATTATAAATAAATGTGTAATATTTAATTACTCATAATTATTTTTAATTAGTAATTAGTATGGTTATTTATCATAGATATGTTGTTGGGTTATTTAGGTTAGTAAATCTCAAAAATATTTTAATCTTAGTATTTTATTACTCCCTTGTAATAATTGGGAGATATTTTATTTACTATGCTTTTATCATTCCTATTTTATAGGAACTATTATGAGCTCATATTCCTATATAAATATGAAGCTCTGCTATGTATTTCATAATTGGAATAGATATAATTTGATTATTCCTCCATATACAATATTAGAGATATAATATATTTTGACTTGTGTAGATGATAATCCCATGGTCTCATTAATAAGAAGCTTAAGATAATATACATATATTCATTGAGTGAGGAGAAACCTGTGTGCTCCCACACCAAAGTCACCAACTATAGACAAGTAACAAAGCATAAGCATTAAGATCTACTAATATTTATTTGGCATCCATTATGATCTATTTGGATGCATGGTAAAAATATTCCTACCATATTATATTTTCACTAAAATACCCAGCGTGGAGGATGTGAGGATTGATTAGATGTGTAACTAGTGCCTAAGAAAAATATATACATAGTAAAAGCATTGAAGTCATGATCAATATAAGGTGTTAAAGATATGATCAGATATTGACATTATATTTATTATTTTATTTGATAATCTATGTATTAATTTAAGGCAAAATAATCTTGTAGAATCCATGATCATGAGCTTGGTAGGACACAAGACTGGGCATGGTCCTGAAACCATGTTGAGGTCTAGAAAACTCAACAAAGGTTGCATTAGAGAGAAGCTTGGTTTTATCCTTGGCATCATCCTTGGAGATTGGAGCTTGGTGTTTGAAAGTAGGATGGTCTCATTTTTGAGCTTATAAATTAAAACATGAAGTTTATAAGTTTTTATATTTAATCTAAGGCACCAACCAAACATTAAATCCTCAAAAAACCACTATCTATATTCAAAACTACTTGATAATTCCTCAAAACCACTTATCATAAAATTCCTTTGATGCAAATTTTATTAAAATCCTATTATTTGAGAAACATGAGGTATTGGAAAGGGAGTAGTTTTTATTTCAAAAGAGCCATTAATAGCCTTTAAATATCTATTTGTATTTTTCAATACTTGAAATGATGCATAGGTGAATTGGTGTGAACATTTTTTGGTAAAGAATAAGTAAGAGGCTCAAATCCCCTAAAATAATCTTTTTGGTAAGTATTTAATCAAGCCTTCTAAATATAGAAAATTGATAAGTTTATTTATTACTAACAAAATTAGTAAAAAAAATCATATAAAAAAATTTAAAAAGAAAGAAAAGGAAAAATTTTAAAATTAAAAAGTATTTTTTGCCAAAAAGAGGCCAAAGAGTCCAAACACAATTAAAAGTGAATTTTCATTTTTACAAGCATTGTAAATTTATTTTTTCATATTGTATTTTAAGAAATTATATATTGCATTGCATAAAGTCATGAGTTTTTAAAACTTGACATAGTGTTCAGTTATAGATATGCCTCTAACTCATGTTTATGGGTAATACCATCATGCTTGAGTTACTACAAATAACACCTAACATAGATGCAACAATGATGTCTAGGCATCAACCCTTTAAATCATTAGGAGGAAATAAGGCACATACATTTATATCCTTCCCTTCATTCACCCATTTGCTACAATTGAAAGGCATAAACCCTGATCGATGAAATTACCAAGTATATAATGAGGTTATACACATGTATGAAAAAATCCATCTAAATAGGTACTAGTGATTGGATGAAACATTTTAGTACTATTTAGGTAGCAAGTATTGGATTCTTTCTCATATATAGAAAGGTTGAGCTTCTTCTTTGTCATGATGGGTATAAAGGAAGTGTGCATATAAAGAAAGGCATGGTATATCAGTATGATGGTATATAGAAAAGGAGACCTATATACCTATAGTGATAAGGAACCAATCCATCACTTACAATCTTGATAATGGTTACACATGCCCCAAAATTATTTCTACTAGATTTACAGCTTCTCAAAGGTGACAATTTCTCTTCCTAGAAGACAAAGCTCAAAACTCAATTAGAGTTTGAAGAAATTTGGTCTATAGTAGATGGCTCATATCCTTGACATACAACAGACATTGAATAACAATGTAAGTTTTGAAAATCCAACTAAAAGGCTAAGTTGATAATCATGTTTGGAGTATTGAATAAAGTTCAACCACACATCCATGAAGCCAAAAAAATAAGGAAGCTTCGGATAGGCTCCAAACTGTATATGAGGCCAAAAATGAAAGTACCATTTTGCATTTGCAAAGTCAAATCCAATCTCTCAAATTAATAGCTAGAGAAATAGTGGAGGCCTTTCTAAGACATGTTATAATGCTAAGGGCATAACCTCAATCCTTAGGTGAGATAATTTTAGATAACTCTCTTTTCCCTATTGTCTTGAGAGCACTACCACCCTAATATAGGATTTTTGTGACCACTTTGACTATCATAGAATAGAAATAAAGTTTGAAAAATAGGTGAATATGTTGTAATAGGAAGAGTATTTCAATACTCAAGACAACAAAGAAGAACATGTACTGGATTCTCATCAACATAAATGAAATAAACTGGTCAAATCTTCATCAAAACAAAATTCAAGGTAGAATTCACAAGGAGGAAAGTCATAGAAAAATTGTCTCATTTGTGGTTGAGAGGGACATGAATTAAAATATTATTGGTATAATACTTTCAAAAAAGGATCTTCTCGTGGTCAGAGGTCTACTAACTGACAATCATCCCCTGGCTCATTAAATAAGCCACAAGGATAGAAAAAGGGGACCTAATAGATGAAATCAAAGCAATAAGGAAATATAGTCAAACAAGAAGAACATGATGAAAAAGATGAATACATGTACTATATAGATATCCATGATGAATCCACATCATAAAGTGATATGTGCTATGTTCACTTGGGTGTAACTTGACACATGATAGGTATAAAATATTGATTTTTCACTTTAAAGGACACACCCAATAAAAATAATGTTTCTTTGGGTGATGATACCTCATATAGTGTGCAAGTAATTGGCAACATTACCTTACTCCTAGGCATGCAAACATTTAGAATCATCGATATTCTCTATGTACCTAGATTAACCAAAAACTTATTATCAATAAGTCAACTCTTAGACCATAATTTACAAATTGACTTTGACTATAAAGGTGGAATGAAATAATGTTTGATCAGAAACAAATCCAAAAAATACAAAATTTTTACACAAGCATCGAATGTGAACTATATGTTTTAGATTGATTTCATTCAACAAAATAATCAAGCACTCATAGCAAAGGACATAGACTCGACACAACTATGGCACAAAATATTTGGCCACATCAATTTTGGATATCTTGATACACTCCACTGGTACAATATGGAAAGAGGTTTACCACCTCTTAAAAAGGGTAAAAATAAGTGTGATCATTACTTAGTAGGAAAGCAGCATCGAGTTCCATTTTAGAAAAGTAACTATAGATCCAATGGTGTACTTGATCTGGTTCACACCGATCTATGCAGACCAATGACACCTAGACATGTTGGATTTAAGTACTTCATGCTCTTTATTGATGATTATTCCAATAAAATGTGTGTCTACTATTTCAAAACAAAGGATCAATATTTTGAAACTTTCAAGAAATTCAAAGTGGTTGTTGAAATATAATTTGATCAAAAAATCAAGACACTCTACACAAATTGTTGGGGGGGGGGGGATTTCACCGATAATGAGTTTAAGAATTGTTTGAAACAAAATAACATTCATCATCAAATGGCACCTCCACATACACCATAATAAAATGTAGTTGTTAAATGGAGTAATCATACTATTGTAGAAATAATGCATTGTATGATACATGATTCAGGCTTGATAAAGGCATTTTTGGTAGAAACTACCAAAACTATTATATATCTACTCAATAGAGTACCTACTATAGATCTTGATGTAGTAACTCCACATAAAGCTCAATTAAGGAAAAAACCATCTATAACACATCTTCAAGTTTTTTGATGCCAATCAAGTATGTACATTCCCAAAGTGAAATAGACCAAACTTGAAATGAAAGCCAAAAAATATGTGTTCTTAGGTACAGTAAAGAAGCACTTGCCTATAGACTCATGGATCCAAAAACTAGAAAAATATACACTACTAGGGATGTTGAATTCTTTGAAAATAAATAAGTAGAAGATCCTTCTACAAGTACACCTGATAAAAAATTAGTCCCATAGAAAATATAGAAGATGGTAATCTCCAAGATGAATATAGTAATGATGATGGTAATAATGGTGTAGCACTACCACCCACAAGAACTTCTCAACTTATGCCTAAATGGTATACAAATACACTTAGAGATGCAAAATTGGATGGTGTTCTAAACACATCCACCACTAGACCAAGGACTCATAGTATAGCTCGTGGTGAGCTCAATTTGGCCTTAATGAGTACAATTGTTAAATCTATCAAGTCCTATATAGTTCAAGAATCCCTAGAGTTAAAACCTTAGAAAGATGCCATGGATGTAAAATATACTTCACTGATGAAAATTAAAATGTGGTACCTTATATATCTTCCACTAGGAAAGAATCCAATCATATGCAAATTTCAAGATGAAGTAAAAAGTAGATGGTAGTCTCAACAAACACAAGGAAATATTGGTTGTAAAGGTGTATGCCAAAAAATAAGCTATTGAATATGAGGAGACATTTTTCCCCACAACAAAAATCAAAACTATCAGGATGATTTTTACTCTAGCCACATAGTTTGGCTAGAAAGTTCATCAAATGGATGCAAAAAGTGCCTTCTTTAATGGGGACTTACAAGAAGAAGTCTACATAACTAAACCAAAAGGTTTTATCAAACATATAAAAGAAGATAAAGTTTTTAGACTTGTCAAATCACTATATGGTCTTAAATAGGATCCCAAGGCATGGTATATCAAGATTGATGAGCATCTCTTGAATCATGGATTTGAAAGGAGTCTATATGATTTGAATCTATACCCCAAATAACAAGGGGGGAGATAGTAATTTTAGTTGTATATGTTGATGATCTAGTCATCACTAGTAGTTTAGTGAAGATAATTAATTCAACAAATAAATATTTAAATCAATCATTCAACATGACAGATCTCAAGCTTCTGCATTATTGTCTTGGCTTAGAAGTTTGGTAGAGAGAAAATCACATTTTTGTATCTCAGCTCAAATATACCAAGATAAAAATCAAGAAATTTGAAATGATGGAAAGCAAACCAATTGCCACACCTATAGATACAAAGCTTTAGTTGTCTCAATCAAATCCATCACCATGGGTAAATGCAACTCTATATTGTCATTTGATCGGAAGTTTCTTTTACTTAACCTACACTAGGCTAGACATCAGCTATGTTGTCAGTTATTTTTCAAGGTTCATAAAAGAGCCTATGATCAATCATTAGAAATCAGCAAAGTGAGTATTGAGGTACATCAAACAAACTATGGATTTTTGCCTAGAGTATAAGAATAATAATAATTTATTCTTGATAGGATACTTGGATTCAAATAATACAAATCCACTTAAGTATTTATATTTTTTTTAGGATTTTGACTGATATCATGGGGGAGTAAGAATCAAAATTGTGTTTCCCATAGAATCAAAATATTGCATCGTAAGAGGAGCTATCTATGAAGTGATTTGGTTCAAATATATACTTGAAGGATTTGGATTACCATAGGATTAACCGATAATTATTCATGTAGACAATGAAGGAGTAGTAAATCTTGTTCACAATCTAGCATTTCATGAATGCACTAAACACATTGAGGTGCAATTTCATTTCATCCATGAACATGTTCAGAACAACAACATCTAGCTCTAGTATTGCCCTATAGATCAATAATGTGTAGATGTTTTTACCAAAGCACTTACACAAGAAAAATTTGAGGCATTCAAAGAATTTCTCTCCTATTCACTTGAAACAATACTAAATTAAGGAGGGAATGTTAGGGTGATTAATTCAACATTATCAATAAATGAATAACATTTAACTACTCATATTTTTTATGATTAGTAATTAGTAAGTTTATTTACCATAGATAGGTTGGGTTATTTAGGTTAGTAAAACTCAAAAATATTTTAATCTTAGCATTTTTTAACTCTAGTGTGATATTTGGGCCATTTACTATGGTTTTATCATTATTATTTTATAGGAACTATCAAAAGCTCATATTATTGTATAAATATGAAGCATTAATATGTATTTCATAGTTGGAATAAATATAATTTGATTATTCCTCCATAGTTTTTCACATTTAGAAAGTTGTGTTGATTAAATCACTCAATCTTACCAAGATTATAAGCTAGATTTTATTAAATCATCTTTTACTATACTTATATTTTGGATTTAATTAAATCATCTAACCTCACTAGATATATATTATGAGTTTATTAAATCATTCAAACTCATCATATCATTCACATATTTGGGTTGCACGATTAAAATGAAACAAGATCGATGAACATATTGCAACTCACCTTTATAACAAGGTTTAGGGAATTTATCCTCCAATGTGTTTGTGTGTGTGTGTGTACATGTGCACGTGCATGCGCATGTGTGTGTGTGTGTGTGTGTGTGTGTGTGTGTGTGTGTGTGTGTGTGTGTGTGTGTGTGTGTGTGTGTGTGTGTGTGTGTGTGTGTGTGTGTGTGTGTGTGTGTGCACAATTAAAAATTCATATTTGTCTGAATCTCGCATTCAATGCTTCATAATGAGGTATCCTTTTAAATTAAATTTCCAAAAGGAAAGATAATTACATCAACACATAGGTGTACTCCTAACCATTCTCTTTATATTTTCAAGCATTTCAAATTATTTCAATTTCAGATTTTATACAATGATTATATATTATACATGCTTTTGGTTGTAGGTCAATCACCATTAAAGAACTCAAGTTGGGCTCACACAAAGATAACGTGTGTTATACACACTCATGTATGCATTTATTTATTTTAAACTATAAATTTCATTACAAAATTAAAGGGGAGAAAATGTAGATACTATAATTTGATTTATTTAGTATCTCAATCTTGTGTACTTATAAACCATCATGGTTGTACCTATCAGTTATAGACTTGATCACTACTAAAATTCTCACATTCACTATCTCTTTGTGCCTAAATTTCTTATGTTTTAGTTTTACTATTATTATTCTCATGACCAAGCCTTATATTATACCTCAAATTGTGCACTCATTGAATTAGAAGATGGTTCGGTGAGATAATGAGATTGTCCCCTAGGTGTGGGACTCTTGCACTCCTTGTGACAAACCTTTGGAGAAGGTCAATTTCCTTCTAATCTAAAAGCATTTGATTTAGGATCAACATTTAGGACTAAAAGATCTAAAATAAAACCTATTATTAATCCTAAATATAAAATCTATTGAGGCAAAAAGGCTGAGAGGGGGTTACTAAAATATAAAAGGTGATGCATTAAAACTAGAAAGAGCACCTCTATAGGCTTTGAATAACACAATACAACTGTAGAAAATGAGAAAAATTTACACAATATCTAAAATGGACATTGCACTTACATAAGTGATTCATATAAAGGTGCATGACACAATACAACACTAATAGAGATGATAAATGATCCAAAGGTAGTGATTACATAGACCTAAATGCGCACAACATATGACCTACAAGAGAGAGTCAAGTTTCACAAAGAGGTGATAAGGGAGGGGAAAAAATGTGAGGGGTGATAATTACCCATAAGCAAATATTAACAAACCAAAAATACACATAGAATGTAAGAATCATGAATGGTAAAGTGGTAAAGGGTTTGTGGAGGGAAAATTTTGGCAGCATTATTGTGCCTAGGAATGTTGACATTTTTACAATGTAAGACCCTAGAATTTATAAGAAATTGGAAACCCAAAAATAATTGATTAAATTATAAATATAGATAAAAAAAATTAAATGAATATGAGAAAATCAAGACACGTAATCTCTCTACAAATCAAACAGGGATGGCCAAAGGTAATTTAAACTCTGATTACATCCTCAAGGTATGGTGATGATCAATTTAATCTTGAATTTTTAAACTCAAAGTATTATTTCATTAGTTTTGCACTAAAAAATATTTAATCTCTTAATGACCACAACTAAATTTTAAAGTTTCTATGTGCAGTAATTCAACTGTATATCTCATGAAATTATTGCCTTAAAAGATTTTTGTCTAATTTTTCCACTTCTATCACTTCTCTTCATTTCAACTTAGCCATATTGATTAATGCATGCTTTGGGGATTTCATTTCCTACCATATAATTTTTTTAGATCTTGACATGACACTTTGTTGATTCTAATTTCATTTAGAAACTATCTTTAGATAGGTGTCATCTGCTATAGAAATGCTAACTTGACCACCATCTATTTGAATTCATTCATTGATCAACTCAAGCTCAAGCTCATATATTTTGTATTGATCTTGATCACTATGAGCATGTACTTATATTTTTTTTCATTGAGATAATCATTCACGACACAATCATGATAGGCAAACACCAATAAACCTTGATCTATTGAATTAAGGACATGTGGTAGTTGTTTGGAACTTTTGTATCAACACATATAACTCAAATTTTGACCTTCATAGATTTTACTTCTTCATTTTATTTTCCATGAACTTATCATTAAAAATATGTGATCATAGATAATCTTTGTGAAATTGAGATCCTTTCCTTCATTCTTCATGATTTCTGCAAGACCTCTAAATCATTCATTTTGAAGACCCAAGTCTTTGGAAACTATGTTTTCATATTTTTTGTTTAGAACTTTTGTTCATAAATTTTGTCCAAGCATTATCGATCTTTAGAACTTTTATTCAAAACAAAATTTATGACTAATCTTTACATTATTATTTTGAATACCAAAACTTTGAACAATATTTGTGAAGTCTTCAGAACTTCTATTTGCAACAAAAGTTTTGACTAGTATTTTGTTGAAATGTGCAAAGGCCAACTTTTGAAAATATATTAAGTATATTATTTCTTCATGAATTTTTCTTGGATTTTGTGAGAATAATTCTTCTTAAGACCCAATCCTTTGAAAATATTATTATCACAATAATTTTTTTTAGTAGTCATGACATTTTTTTCTAGAAGAGTAAAACACTTAGACAATTTTTTTACAAAATATTCAAGATTTATGAAGAGTTTCCTTCATGTAAAATCTCTTAATCATCTTTGATGAAAAACATGACAATTTTTTCCCTACTAAAAATCACAAAGGTTATATTTTGAAAATACACTAATTCTTTTTGCTTTTTTAACTTAGCCCATATTTGTCAAACTTGGACTGAACTTTAAAACCATGTATGAGGGTTGTACCCTAAATTGAAATTAGATGTTACTACTCCATGGTGACAAAAAATGGTCAACATTATAGCAACCTCTATGGGATAATTTCCTGCTAAGAAGGAATCCAATAGCTTTCTAAATTAATCCATTAGGCATAGATTCATGGAAGTATACAAAAGTTCTCATATTCTGATAGTGTAACCTAGTTATAACCTGATTGGACTATTACTAAATAAATTATATTGAAATCACCTCATAACAAAGTAGAGAAATCAAGAAATAAGAACAAATGTTCAAAAATTCTTAAGTAAAGAAAATGACTAAATTATTTTGTTATAGTAGTTAAAGGAAATAAAATTACAACTAAATTACTATATACAAATTCAAAATCACTTCAAGAGTAGTGTTTTAGATGGATCCCATTGACTAGGATTGGTAGATTTTTTTCATTCAACTTTGAGAGCTAAAAAGTGTTGGATTATTTATAGCTTGTGATGACATATAGATCACTCCATATTGCATCAAACTATGTGCTTCCCAAATTTTTATCTACCCATGTCCTATTTGATCACGAAGTCTCCTTCCTAGAAACCTCTATCAGTGTCCTTCTTATCAAAGGTTCTCTTCATTTGATCTTGATAAATATCCAAGGTGTGTATTGCTTGCCCTCTGGTCTCTTCTAATTCCATAAGTTAAAATATCCTCACCATCATAGGATCATTTTCAATTAAATCCATCCATTAGGCAAATTCTAATGATGATAATTCAAGTGACATAAGTATCCTAGCTTCTCTTCCATATACCAACATGAAGGGAGAGTTGTCTACTTCCCTCTTCAGCACTATTTTATCTACCCATAAGGTTGCTCTTAAGTGTGCATGCCAAGTCCTTTTTATTCTCCTCCATGGTTTACTTGATGATGTAGATCAAGTTTTTATTGGTCAACATAGCCAAACCATTACCTTTGGGGTAATTATTTGAGTAGGTGCTAAAATATATGTTATGTCTTATTGCCCACTTATTGATTATATTCCCAATAAAATCCATAGAATTATCTAAGATAATGATGTCTAGAATACCAAATCTAATCACAAGTCCCTCGTATAAATCCAACATGGAAGTTTCATTTACCTCTTTAAGTGCTACTACTTTTGTACACCTTGTAACGTAGTATGTGTCAATTAGAATCCACTTGTGTCCAAGACTTGAAGGAACACTGATCATCCCAATGAAGTATAGAACCCATTGAGAGAAGGGATGATCAAATTGAATTGAATGAAGTGGAGGATCTATTAGCTTTTGTTTGCCTTTGAATAAGGCACCTTTCCTATAGATCTTCACCCATCAATGAGAATATTTGAAAAGACTTGGATAATAATAAATGGCCCTCATGATTTTATCAGAGGATTCACCAAGGTCTGAATAACGAGCATGCACAACTTGTGATTACATGGGATGAAGCAAGTGAATACCACAAAATGCTAAAGTAAATGAAATCAAATAAGAGATAATTACATAGAAAATTTGGAGAAAAGCCAATATTCCATTAACATGAGATGGCCATAATGAAGAATACATATAGGAGAGCTTGTAAGTAACTCCTCCATAAAAGGTGGTTAAAGCACCCTAAGAATAGACTATAACTACTCCATGAAAGGTGGTAACAAGGTGCTAAGAATACAGAAGTAACTCCCATACTCAGAATAGCTGGTCAAAGGAGTTACGACATTCTTATGACACCTATGACACATCTATGACACACATCTCCACATAAGCTAGTATATCCCATGAATGTAGGAAAACTCCATGTATGCACAAATATATAATATTCCCTAATTAAATAATAGGAAAAAATAAAAACCTACACTAACACCCCCCCATAAGCGCAGCTTAGGTGGGTAGTGTGGAAATATAAAATGGGTCCCGACAACTAGGCCTGATGAGGTACCCATGTAAAAAAGCAATCTCCCATAAGATAGAGAAAAGGAGAAAACCTGTAGGAAAAATCTCCCCCCCCCAAAAGAGAGACATAAATAAATGAGAAGGCTAGAAGTCCCCCTAAAGATGATGCTACTGCAAATGTAGACTGCACCCCGAGAAGAACTCGTAGATGAATGAAATTGCTCTCAGTGAAAGGTTTGGTAATGATGTCTGCAACCTACACCAAACACTAGAAAAATATTAAGCCAATGACCTGACTATGAATAAGCTCCGAAATGAAATGCATGTGAATCTCTATGTGCTTGGTCTGCTAATATTGAGCTAGATTCTTGCAAATCTGAAAGGTACTTTGGTTGTCACAATAAATGATGGTGGGCTGCCTAATAGGAATGTCAAACTCAAAAAGAATCCCCTAAAGCCAAATAACCTTAGTATCTATATTAACAGCTCCCCTATACTCTACCTCTATGGATGATATAGCAATAGCATTTTGCTTCTTGCTAGACCAATTGATAGGACCAGAACCTAGAGAGAAACTATAACTAGAGGTGGACTTGTGAGTCTATGAATCGCTAACCCAGTCTGAATCTGTATATCCAACCAAGTCAACCTCTATGCCAAATCTATAATGAATCTTGTATCTATGTGAACCCTATATGTAATGCAAGATCATCTTAGCTACTTTCCAATACAACTCATGAGGTTGCTGCATAAATTTGGAGACAAGTCCCATTACATATGATATGTTGAGCCTGGTGTGAGTCAAGTAGATGAGATTGCCAACAAGTTGTCGATACCGAGTGGCATCAACCAATGGTGAAGAATAGTTAGCCTCAAGCCTGACTCCTAATAGAAATGGAGTCAGAGATGGCTTGCAATTAGCCATGTGAAATCATGCCAATAAGTTAAGAGCATACTTAGGTTGTGCAAGAGAAATCCCTGAATCTAACTGTGAGATCTCGATGCCAAGGAATTAGTGCAACAAACCCAAGTTTGTCATGTCAAATCTATCCTAGAGAGATTCCTTCACCATTGCAATAGTCAATGAAGAACTCTCGATGATCAAAAGGTCATCAACAT
This sequence comes from Torreya grandis, assembly GCA_037957365.1. Classification (NCBI taxonomy): domain Eukaryota; kingdom Viridiplantae; phylum Streptophyta; class Pinopsida; order Cupressales; family Taxaceae; genus Torreya; species Torreya grandis. The sequence continues at coordinate 164,041 of JARHVA010000642.1, read as the reverse complement.
AAAGAACCAGTATCAAGAGCGAGTCATCTTACCATAAAAAGTAGACATTAGGATCATAATGGCACCTAGTGAAACCCATTGTGAGAAGGAAGGAATCCATCATGGCATACCATGCCCGAGGGGCTTATTTAAGGCCATAGATAGATTTCTTAAGTTTGCATACTAAGGAATAATACTAAACAAATCCTAGCGGCTACTCCATGTAGATCTCCTCCTCTAGGTCTCTGTGAAGAAAGGCACTCTTCACATCTATCCGGTGCACATCCCAACCATGTGCTATGATAATAGATAAGGTGAGTTAGATCAAAGTCATCTTTGCAATGAGTGTAAAGATCTCTGAGTAGTCAATGCCTACCACCTATGAGAAACCCCTGGCTACCAATCACACCTTGTATTTATCAACTGACCCATTTGCTGCAAACTTGGCCTGATATATCCACCTACATCAAACCATCTCCCTTCCCTTAGGAAGTGAAATCAAATCCCAAGGATGATTTTTGATTAAGGAAGAATATTCTTCCTCCATAGCACTATCCCACTCAGGTACCCTCGATGCCTCTCAAAAAATTTGTGGATCTAAAACTAAAGCAAAGAAGGCATCTAGACTCTCTGAAAATCCCCCTTGGTTTGTCTATCATTTGCAAGATCTCCTGCCCAAGTACCAGCACTCTCAAGTGTTTGTTTGGCCCAAACTGGCCTAAAAATGGGTGAGTCAGGTGCTAACTCCTCATCCTCTGACTAACTATAGGTGGATGACTCTGCATAACTATCTTCACTATCTGAACTTGAAGAAGAAGAAGATGTCTCTGGCTCAAGAACCTACTGTGGCTGATCTGAATCTAATGAGGGATCATCATGAATAAGTAGATCCTATGAGGGAGAAGAAGTGTCAAGTGTTAAGTCTCTAGAAATCTCTTAAAAATGGATACTTCTCTCGATGAACAACTCATGAGTGACTGGATCTAGAAGGTGATGCCCCTTAACACCATCTGGATATCCCACAAAGTGTAAGGCTTTCACTGACATTTCATAGCTTTGCATTTCTTCTTTGGTATGCAGGCCATGGCTAGGGATTTGAAAATCCTAAGGTGCTCAACATCAAGTTTCCTTTTATGCCAAGCTTCATCAAAGGGTGTTATCCCTTTCAAAGCTTTGTGAGGAACCCTGTTTTGAATGTAGCATGCACAATTTATGGCTTCGGCCTAGTATTATGGTGCTAAGGATTTGGAGTGAATCATACAACTACCCATCTCTTTCAAGGACCTATTTTTGCATTCTACAACCCCATTCTATGAAGGACTATAAGTGATTGTGCACTGCAAATCAATCCCCTCTGTGGTGTAAAATTGCTCAAACCTGTTGCTGACATACTCCCCTTTATTATCAGTTCAAAGAACCTTGATGTATTTCTCACTCTATTTCTCAACAAGAGCCTTGAATTCTAGAAAATTTTCAAACACTTCAGACTTTTGTTTGAGAAAATATATCCAAGTGTACCTAGAGAAATCATCAATGAAAGTGAGGATGTACTTGGCCCTTGTGAAAGATGGTTTGGGAAAGGGTCCTGATACATCACTGTGGATTAACTCTGAAGGTTGTGAAGCCCTCCAAGCTTTGCCTTTGTCAAATTTTGCTTTGGGATGCTTCCCAAGGGAGCACCCCTCACAAAGTCCTTTTGAGAATTGGACACGAGGCAAGCTAATGACCATGTCATGTTTGCTATGTTGCTCAAGGTAGCAGTAGTTAAGGTGGCCAAACCACTCATACCATAATTTGATAAATCCATTTGAATGAGTCAACAATGATGTTAGAGAAGAATCAGGTGCAAAATTTGAGAAGATTTATAACCTTTCTTGGTGATCTACCCTACCCACTGCCACTGTAGTATCACTATGCAACCCCTTGATAACCACTGAATCTGGAAAAAACTCAACTCTCATGCCCCGACCAATGTGAGTGATTTTGTACACTGATAAGAGATTGGTTGAAAGAGAAGGAACACTTAGAGCATTATTGAATGTTCCTCCTTCCATTTCAACTAATCCTCTCCCTACAACAGAAATTGATGTGTCATCACCCAAAATAATTGAAGTCATGTTAAAAGGCTCTAAAGATGAAAACTCAACTAGTGAAGAGCCCATGTGGTGAGAAGCACCTGAATCAATGACCCATGATGTTTTAGAAGCTATAGTTGCTACAAGGGCCTTGCCCTTTTCTTTCTCTGTACCCTTGCCTTTTGCCATGGTAGAATCTTGGGTAGATGAATTATGCTTGATGGACTCAAGAACACCTATTTTATGCTTCTCAAGAAGATGAGTTAGGTGATCTATTTGTTTCTTCATGCATTTGTGTTCATCATACCCTGTCTTCTTACAATAGGCACACTTAACCTTCTCCTTCTTAGCTTTAGCATTGGAGGAGGAAGACTCAGTGTTGTTTTTGGCAGGATTATTGTTTTCTTTCTTCTTCTCTAGGTCCTTGTTCTTTTTCTTCTTATCCTTTATTGAAGTCTTATCCTTACCATTTATAGCTATCAAATATTGGGGTTGAGTAGACTTCATTATGCCCATTTGGATTATTTTATCTTGCTCCCTAGTAAATTTGGCAAAGAATGAATCCAAAGAAGGCATTTTCCATGTAGCACCAAGGGCACTTTTTGTGGCATGGAAAGTGGAGACAAAGACTAAATAGCTTGGACCTAACTTTGCGAGAATAAAAAGGATGAGTTGGTCATCTTTCTTCCCTATCCCGCATTCTTTTAATTAAAATATAAGGGCCTTAAACTTAGTGAATAAGTCCTGTAGGGTGTCAAAGTTGCTAGGACTTAGACTTATGAGTTCATTTTCGAGCTCATGACCTCTCATCTCATCAAGCTTCCCAAACAAGGTTTCTAGGGTGTCCCATATATATTTGGGAGTCTTGGAGATTTATAAATGGAAGAGAAGTTCTAGAGACATGGACAAACTTAGTAATCCATAGGCTTCATCACTACAGTTGTACCACTTGACCTTTTTAGCATCAGTGTTGGGTTCTACTTCAATACCCATAATGATCCTATACAACCCTTTACTTCTAAGAATGATTGGAATTTTAACCTTCCATTCATGATAGTTGAAGGGTGTTAGGAGTTTAAGTTGAAAATAATCCATTTTAAGCTAAATTTAGGTGAAGTTGTGTTGATTTCAAGTTGTGAAATAATGCAAAAAGGATAATGAAAGCAAAGATTGCAAGTGCTAAAAAGCAATCACACCCCCTAAAATGTTGAGCCCCCCCCCCAAAATATGGAAGTGCACACTCAAAATATGTTGGTCTCAGTCAATAATGTGTCTTAGAGCAATCAGTGCAAGACTTTAAGCAAATAGGATGTCAGACTCAGCTGAAAATGCGTCCTGGGAGACCCAAATTTTAGGCACTTTATAAACTAGTGAATTTTAAACAAATAACAAGCTTACACTGTGAATAATTTAAATACAAACACTTTTTCAAAAAATGGCACCCAAATTTGAGCAACTGTTTGCAAAATATTAAAGATTCATTTTCCAACTAGTGTTTTTGCAAAAAATAGCACTAAAGCATTAAAAAATGCCTATTTTGAGAGAGAAAGTGGCCTTCCAACCACTCATTGGACTCGAAAGGGAGAAAGGAATCCAAAAGAGATCTTTGTGAGGTTTAATTAGCCTCTTACCAACCCAGGCCTCACCCTTCGTCTTTGACAGGGGAAGATACAAGTTTAAATTTAAACCCCCAAATTATCAAAACTTAAAAATTGTCTAAAATACTCAATACTCAGTCAAATTGACTGATTATTTTTTGACAAGTCAATTTTAACTGAAAAATTAAAGTAAAAGATAGAATTTAATGGATTTCCAAATATTTAAGGGCCCACATGGGACGCCAAACAAGCAGAGGGGCGACAAAGTTTGAGGAAAGAGCAAATTTAAATTTGTTGGGCAAAAAAGATAGCAGAGACATTGAATTCAAAGTAGATTATAGGTCCAAGGAAGGCTTGAATTTAATGACTTTGTCTTGAAATCATACCACAATAGATGACTTATGTGGAGAAGGAGAAAAGGATGCAGAGCTGGATTGAAAAGTTCCAAGGAAAGTGTGCCAAGGTGGACGTAGGACTGCATTTTACCATCACACCTTTTTTGAAAGCTCAAAGATTGGTGTTTTATCACCAGCAAGTGACTTAGCTATGAACCCAACCATGTTATTTCCTTCAACCTGCATAAACTCAGCCTTTATGTGCTCAGGTTTCTCACTTGTTTTGGAATGCCATGGATGTAACTCCACACTTCTACACTCGGGTCTGAGACAAACTCTTATGCAGATCATGAACACTATGAGACTTTCAACACTATGATGAGAAGATCATGATCATAGGCCTGCATGTGTATGGAGAGACCAAACAAGCCATGGAAGGAACAATAGCATAGAGAACTCGCAATATCTCCCAAAAATTTTCAAATTTCACAAAAAAATGCCTTAACAAAGCTCTAGATTTCAATGAAAGTAATAGAAAAATAGACAACCAATTATCGGGGTGGCTCTGATACCATATCAGAGGATTCTCCAAGGTCAGAATAATGAGGATGCACGAGTCATAGTTACATGGGATGAAGCAAGTGAATACCACAAAATGCTAAAGTAAATGAAATCAAACAAGAGACAATTGCATAGACAATTTGGAGAAAAGCTAATATTCCATTAACATGAGATGGCCATAATGAAGAATACATATAAAAGATCTCGTAAGTAACTCCTCCACAAAAGGTGGTCAAAGCACCCCAAGAATAGACTGTAACTCCTCCATGAAAGGTGGTGACAAGGTGCTAAGAATAGAGAAGTAACTCCCATACCCAAAATAGACGGTCAAAGGAGTTACTTATGACATTCTTATGACACTTATGACACATCTATGACACACATCTCCACATAAGTTAGCCTATCCCACAAATGTAGGAAAACTCCATGTATGCACAAATATATAATATTCCTTAATTAAATAATATAGAAAAATAAAAGCCTACACTAACAGATTTTGATAGTAGTGGTTTTTGGAGAATAATGTCCTCTTAATAATCCATCATGGGACTATTGAATTATATTATCAATCTGATTATGTTATATACATCTTATAAGAATTCCATTGATGTCTTTAATAAACAACACATCATAGATAAGAACATAAGAAATATCATGTAACCTAAAATATCTTATTTTTTATTTATCAAGCCCTTATGGATATTCACCTAACTAGAGAAATCCCTTCATGCTCTAAGTCTATCTATCATAAGAATCCATGTCAATTAGTTATTCTTCTTGTAGCACAAGGACTATTTTACCTTCTACTTATAGATTGGTTGCTAATTATTCACACAATCATTTCCCTCTTATGAGCTTGGTGATTTTGATGTCAATATGATATTCCATCACTTTGGTGATCCAACTAGCTCTTTTTTCATTAATATCTATAATCAACAAAAAAAAATTCACACTTGGATGTGAGACCATCATGTAAATATTGATATTAGAGAGCATGTGTCTGAATTTATTCAATGTTCTTGTGATAACCAACACTTATTTTTCCATGAAGATATATCTCAATTCATAATCTTTAAGAACTTGATTGATGAAAGCAATATGCCACTCCATTTTTTCATTGCTTTATTGTACTAAGATTGATGAGATGTTTTCATCTCCTCTAAAATAATAGAGGATGAAATATTTTATATAACACAAATTTAAAAGTGTGAGGGCTTGGGATATTTTTATTTTCATTACTTCAAAGTTGTGTTTACCTTATCTTATATATTTGAAAATGGAGATCATTTTGATTATAGAGGTAATCAGCTTGATTAATGAAACAAAGATTGGTATAAACCTTCTCACAAAGTTTATCTTTCCCAAAATGATTTGGAAGTTTCTCTTATGGTTTGGTAGAGAAAGGGAGCTGATGGCTTATACTCTCTATAGGTCAATGGCCAATCCATCCTTTGAAATAATTTTCCCTAATAACTAACCTTCATGGATAATAAATACACACTTTTTTGGGTCTTAAAATACCCCAAACTCTCTACATATATCAAAGACTTACTTTAAATGATCCAAGTGATCAGCTGCACATTTGGAGAAAATAGTTATATCATTAAGGTAAACTAGGATCATATCATTGATCAAGCCCCTAAAATTTGTGTCCATATCTCTTTGTAAGGTTGCACCAACATTAGTTAGTTTGAAATTCATGTTTATACATGTACAGGTACCCCATTTGGTGGTAAATTTTGTCTTGAACTAATTATACTCTTACACCAATATCTGATAGTAGCCTAAGTAGACATCAAAAAGTGAAAACCTTTCAGCCCCTCATACTATTTGGAGGATATGTTCCATGGGTAGAAGGGGATAGTGATCTTTGAGGGATTCTCTATTTAATTCCTTGAAAACCACACATAGCTTGATCTATCCACTCTTATTTCTCACTAGGATTAAATTATCTACCCCAAAGAGGAGTGTTTAATTGGGAAGATGATATTAGCCTCAATGAGTTTGACCCACTACTTCCTCATCAACAATTCCAATTTGGGACTAATTTGGCATAAGTGTCTAACTCAATTGTATGTTGGGTTAAGGTTGGATTAAAGCCCTTGAGATCTTAGTATCCCCATGAACATATATCATCATAGTTTATACAAAGGTGAATAAATTCTTATTTTTTAGGCTAAGTGCATACCTTTCTATATCTTAAGATTTTTCCATTAGAAATGACCACTTGCTCACAATTCTCTTTCTTTACCTTCATGTTTATCTTCTCAGCTTTGAACTAATCATCAAATTTGAAGATGTTCTCTAGCATGACCAATTTTTTGGGTAGCTTATTTCCTTTTAATTAGATGATTTGATCCTCATATTATGTTTGTAACCCTAACTAGTTTTTGGTAGAAAACTCTACCTTCTCTTATAGAAAATTGATGATATGCTTATTATTCTCAAACACTTTCCAAGTATCATCATTATCACGAACTATGGGTCTAACCATAAGCTTGATAAATTGTCTTGAAACTATCACAAAATAAATAGGGATGTTATATTGAGAGCATATTATGGTAATTCTATCTACATCAACATTTTATTTCCTCATCACAACTTATATGATGAAAGTAGTGAAGCTTTCAATTGCATCCTAGACTCTATGTTTATAAACCTTTAGTAGGCTATTTTTTTATGTATTGTGGGTTCTCACCTAATTTACAACTAGACCATTATGCCTAAACACTTGAAGTGTCTTAGTTCCTTTATTTTATTCTAATTGAAGGCTTTGGATTAATGCCTCATATTTGGCCACATTATTGCTGCCACTAAATTGCAACATATATGCATGAAAGTATGTCTCTTTTTTAGGAGAGATCATCATAATGCCTACACCTACACCATTTTTTCTTATGAATCCATCAAATATTAGCTACCATGTGCCTTCAAAGTCTTCTTGAGTTTTTATAAGGTTTAAAACAATAGGTTTGTCCTTAAATATGTAGTAATTACCTAGTTCTATTTCCTTCATACAATCATATGGATCATATCCATATTGATCATTAGCACAATCATCCAATGCTACACTTAGGAATTCTTCTAAAGGTGTGTTAGTCTCATAAAAGATTGAACTATCTTCAAATTCATGTATTATATAGTTCATGTTGATGTGATTAGGTGAATATGGATATATATGATCTCTACAAATAGGCTCGGCCTTAATAGTCACCTTGGTTCCATATCTAGTCCTCAATAGCATGTGTGACCAATTAGATGATAAGTGCCCACCCATTTTTGTAGTAAAGCCTCTTGAAAGACAAATGGTATAAAGGGTAATTAAGTCTATAATACATATGTCTTGGGTAATGGATAGGCTATGAAATGTATGCAAGGTAAGATTTAAACCTTTAATAACCCTTATAATTTTGATAGTTGTTATATCTAATTGAATAACTCCTTTTGAAATTAGGCTATAATTTATACCTAGCATATCATCTATTTTCATGGGCATGACTAAGCTACTTGCATATAAATCAAACATATATTTATGGATGGGGTGATTACCTATGATTAAGGAGATATAACATGGAGGTGGCTTGCTGGTTTTGTTAAGCTCTCCTTCCCTTACTTGACACAAGCTTGTGGAAATAGTTGGAGAGGCCTTTGGTGGTTCATGAGGATGAAATCTCTTCAACGCTTCATGTGCAAATTCATTTGAGAATAAATGGACAGGACTTCCCACATAGTCACATTCAAGCTTGTTTTCTTCATTTGTTACACCATATTGAAGGTAATTTGAGTCCCTTTCATCTAAAACTTTGAGATAGAAGCCTCCTCCTTAGTGTGTTGAATGGATTGAAGTTTATTCTTCTTGTCAATATTCTAATTTATTTGAACTTGGGTGGTAGTATGAATCACATTCTCTTTGGAAAATTCACATGGAACTTTTGAAGTAGAGGTTTGGCTTATGAAGGAAGATTTCTCACCCTCCATTTCCCTTCTTTTAAACCTTGTATTATAATAAATTAGATTATTTTCTACATCTGATACTTGGCTCTAATTTATTCCAATGAAGTTATTCTCCTAATAATTTTACCAAAGTGGATTCATCTACTTATGTTTGGTCCACTTCACTCACTTCTTCTCTCTGTGAAGTTTATTCCTTTGGCTACTCTTAAGGGTATGATATACTTTGCACCATTAAGGCTTGGTTTAACATTCCATTTGTGTACGTAGAATAATTATCTATCTAATTGAGAGTAAATCACCATTCATAAAATTAGACTGAATTCTTTTGAATAGGAACAAAGGATTAAGAGGTGTTATCAGTATTAGCATTTTACGTATTGGGTGGTCTAGAGTAAGTGAGATGGGCTTTGGTTTGTACACTATTTTTATAAGGATACCTATCATGTTAGTAATATTGATTAAATTAATTTTACTATTTCTAATGCTAAACATTTTGCCTCTTTAAATCTACTAGCTCATTCCCAAAACTTTGTAGTAGTGATTGAACTTCATGAAGTTCATTAGGAGGGGTGATAGATGTAGTTGGTCTACTAGCTATAATAGGGATAGGTGCTAATGAAAGTTGATTAGTAGGCTAATTAGGTAGTGATTATGGAAAGAGAGTAATGGGAGGCATGGGATAAATCTTTCTATCTTGAATTAGATAATTCTTATCCCTTAAAATAATGTTTTATGCATCAGGGAGTACTACTCCTATAGATTCGACCGTTATAGCCATATATTCATTTAGAGATCTTAAATAATATAAAGATTTTGTATTTTGAGATAGATTAATCAAGGGTGGTGTTCTATCCCATGCTCTTTTGAATATGAAATTGAAATCAACCATTAACTCATGTGGGGATCTCTTAATGGTGATAAGTTGTTCCATCAAATATAAGTGGTCACTTTTATCTTGCAATTGCTTACACAACTACTCTCCTAACTCATCGTAACTATGAATGGAATTAGGTCTCATAAGCCTATACCATTATATGGCTTTTCCTTTTAAATAATGGGTGAGTAGCTTAACTGCTACATTATCTTCAATGGCATTATGGACTAAGAAGATGTTAGAAATATATTATATGTGTTCTATAGGCTGGACTCATTCTCACTTGTAAAATATGACAAGATTTTAAGCACCCAAATTGGAATGTCACCATATTAGGCTAGAGCCAAATGACTAACTCCATTAAAGGGCACAAATAACTAGTTCTTTTAGGTAACCAACAAGGGAATAAGAAGAAACATTCCTCTAGGTAGGGGAAATCTACCAAAAGGAGGGGTAAATTGAGCTCTAGGGGATGAGTTTATTGAACCTCTATCTATCCTAACAAGATACATGGATTTTTCTAACTCTTATTCTTCTATAAGGTATAGGTAATTCAATAGAATGAAAAATAATACCTTTAGAAGATGATCTCATTTGTATTGGCATATAAATGAAACATTGATTTTCACTAACCAAGAATTATTGGAGTCACCAGGTGATCTATAGAATGTCTATGACACCATTATCCTAGTATAGAATTGAATTATTAGTTAAACATTTGATGTGTCCCACTTGGTGTGCCAAGAATTGTTATCACTCAAAGCATTCACCCATCATATTAGAATATGGTTTGGTGAGATAATTGGATTGTCCCCTAAGTTGTGGGGCTCTTTCTCTCCTTAAGATAAATCTTTAAAGGTGGTTAGCTTCCTTCTTATCTAAATGCATTTAATATAGGATCAACATGTAGGCCTAAAAAAGATAAATGTAAATATACTACTAATCCTAAATCTAAAATATATTGAGGGGAAAAATGAGAGAGAGGGATGTTAAAATGTAAAAGGTGATACACCAAGACTATAAAGATAACATATATAATCTTTGAATAATACACTACAACTACATAAAATGAGAAAACATTACATAATCTCCAAAATGGACATTGCACTTACATAAGTGATTCATATGAAGGTGCATGACAAAATACAACATTAAGATGGATGATCATCGATCCACAAATAGTGCCTCTATAGACATGAATGTGCATAACACACTACTTGAAAAAGAGAGTCAAGTTATGCACATAGGTGCCAAGGTATGGTCAATAATGAGAGGGACAATAATTACCCATGGGAAAAGATCAAATAACCAAAAATACACACATAATGTAAGAATCATGAAGAAAGGTAAACTCAATTCTCATTAATTGTAAGGCTCAAGTGGTAAAGGAATCATGAAGGGAAAACTATTTTAGCATTATTGTACCTAAAAATGTTAACCTTTTTATAATGTAAGACCCAGGCTTCTATAGGCAATGGGAAGCCCATGGGTCATTGATTATAGTAAGAAATATAGCTGAGAAAATTGAATCAATATCAAGAAATCAAGACACACAATCTCTTTGTAAATTAGACAAGGATCACCAAAGGTAATTAAAACTCTGATTGTGTCCTCGAAGAATGGTGATGATTGATTTAAACCTAAATCTATCATCTCAACATCTTCTCTATTTCATTATGTAACAACCAATATTTAATTTCTCAATGACCACTACTAAATTTCAAAGTTTTTATGTGTAGTAATATGACTATAGATCTCATGGAATTACTACCTTGGAAGATATTGGCCTAATTCTATCACTTCTCTTCATTATGGCTTAACCATATTCATTAATATGTGCTTTGGGTAGTTTGTCACCTGCCACCTATCTATTTCATAGCTTGACATGCCACTTTGTTGATTTTTATTTCATTTGGAAACTATCTTTATATAGGTGTCATCTATTGTATAAATTCTAACCTAGTTGTCATCTATTTGACTTCATTCATCGAGTAGATCAGGTTCAAGCTTGGCTCTTTTGTATCATGCTCATTCACTATGAGCTCAAACTTCTCTTTGATGTTATTGAGCTAATCAGTCATGACACCATCATGATGGGTAAACACCCATCAACCTTGATATGTTGAATTAAGGACATGTGGTATCTATTCATAGATTTTGTATCAGCACATCTACATCATATTTCAACATTCATGAATTTTGATTCTTCAATTTCTTTCCCATGGACTTTTCATGCAAAATATGCAATGATAATCTTTGAAACATGGAGAGCCATTACTTCATTCTCATGATTTCTTCAAGACCTATGAATCATTATTCTGAAGACCTAAGTCTTTATAAAATATGTTGTAATGATTTTTGTTCAGAACTTATATCCAAGCATTGTTAGTCTTCAAAACTTTTGTCCAAATTTTTTTTTGACTAATATTTGCACAATGTTTTCAAAGACCAAAACTTTGAATAATTTTCATGAAGTATTCAAAACTTTTGTTTTCAACAAAAGTTTTCACTAGTCTTTCACCAAAAAGTGCAAAGGCTAAGTTTTGTAAATGTATTATCTTTTCCTTCTTTGTGACTTGTACTTGGATTCTGTTGGAATAATTATTCTGAAGACCTAAGCCTTCATAAAAATTAATTTCATGACAATTGTTATGACTAGTTGCAACACACATTTTCCAAAGAGTAAAACACTTACAAAAAAATTTCAAAGTATTCAAACTTTATACAGACTTTCATTTGTGTAAAATCTCCAACTCATCTTTGATGAAAATCATGAAGATTACTTCCCTACCAAAAAGTCCAAAGGTTAATTTTTGAAAATACACTAATAAGTTTTTTTCCATTTCTAACTTAGTCCCTTTTTGTTAAACTTTGACTTAACTTTGATCACATATATGACTGTTAAACCCTAAACTAAAATTAAAAACTACTCCTCCATGGTAACCAAAAATGGTTAACACCTTATATACTATGAAAAAATATCTAAACTTGGTTATATCCTTCACTATAGTTTTGGACCTATACCTATTTTGTAGCTTCCTAGGCATTGTGTCCCAGATAGACACCTGTATTGATGTAAGTGTCCACTTTTCCTAGAAAGTGTTTGGTACCCAAAATTCATCCAATTTTTAAATGAAATGTATCATAAATTTTGTCCTAAGTGATTTAGTGTGAGATATTTCTAAAATAGATTGGTATATGTATAAAATCAACCATCTCTCATTCCTCACATAGGAAACACCTGGAACTCACAAGGAAACATATGAAAAATCACTCAATCAACAATTTGAATGAAAAAACTTGCCTTATTCATCCTTAATTCAATATTCTCATAGGTCTAAAAAATTTAAAGATTAGATCACAATCCATATTTTCCAAGTTATAAGTTAGGTGATTGCCTGTATTTTCTTATCATACATTACATCCTTGTACACACATAATCCAACATTTAGGGGAGAAGTACATAATATTAAGGCCCTATTAAAATTATTGGATATGTAGGTAGTGATCATTAATAAAGGGATCCTTAGGGAAAATTGACACTGTAAGCCCACTAGCACATTTTCTGCATAGTTAGTCTAAGGGTGAAGAAGCTATGGTTTGATAATTTGAAAAATAGTGATAGCCTATGCATTTGATCCATATAAATCAGATTAAAGGTGAAATAATGATCTAGTTGGTTACATCCTCATCTAGTTAGTATTATGTACATGACACTTATTATTAGTGTTAGACACATGCATTGACACAACTATCCAGATCTAATGTAAACATCTAAGGCCACATAAATAATATTCTAAGAATGTAACAACTATTATAAGATGATAGTCTAGTGTAATTCCATCCTTCTCCAAATTAGATTTGCATAAGCATGATAAATCAACTAAGTATCATTTATTTCTAATTCATTGAAATATCTATTAATAATTGTATACTATTTTTGGCAATCTTAGTTGAATAAATTAAGAATATTATTTGACTAAGTTTTATATTTAATTATCCTAATCATTATATTATCTCATCATCCTTATTTAAAATTCAATATAATGCCCCTTAACACTAGATATCCCCTTATATAAATTTAGCATTAAACAAGAAAAACAAATGAGATAGCAGTTAGAATAATGTCCTAGAAGTTGAGTTTTCTTTCAAATATCACTATATGTGATTGGTTCAAATCCCATTCACCCAGTTTCAAAATGTAAAGTTTGTAAAACCCAAATTATAACATAAAATAAATAAATCTTATAATTTAAATAATTTTCTATGTCTGAATAATAATACATGACTCTTGATTTAATTTTTAAGGGATTATGTAATGTAAACCCTAGGTTGTTAAAGGGTCTGAGTATAATAAATTAGGGTAGAGATATGCAATAAATACAGTCATTGATTTTTGTAAGAATTAACCTAATATGATATTTCCAAAAATAGTAATAAATGATAAAAATAAGTACTTAGGTGGAAACTAAGATAAATGATTTGGAGGCTAAAAATTGGCACATAAATTGATCAGGGTGTTATAAATAGGATTCAAATGTCAGAATTCCTCTTGGATAGTAGTGTGGTTCCTTGGATAGTAATGTGGTGCACTAGTATCCAAGGTAGTGTAATTGTGTCCCACTCAAAAACTCCATAAATGATTTATGGGTTTTACAAAATTGACCCTATTCAATCTTTGGTCCAAATTTAATGTTTGTGAGATTAAAACTTTTTATTTTATTTATATTTTATGCTAAAAATCTTAGGTTTTCATACTTGTAATGGTTTGAATAACCACCATTATAAAAATGGGTTAGTGAGTTAGATGTGATGGATGTGTAATCCACACCCATTTGTGACCATGTTGAATACATACCACTACTCTAAGGAGGGATCAAGCCCGATGTAGTTATCATGCCTAAGTGCTTGGTGTAAGTGTAAGTAAATGCTAGGATGAGTGATAACTTGAGTGTTTTGAGTGTTATTTAGACTATAAATTTGAGTAATATGAGATTAATAGTTTTATATATAGATATATGTAGTAGTGGGGTACAATAGGTATTAATGACCTTGATTTGTAAAATTGTTTTTAAGTTTGTTCATGAGTATTTGTATCTGATTTCAATCTAGTAGATAAAGGGATAAAACTCATGTGTGTGTATTGATATGGTATTTATGCAAAGTATGAAATAGGTCTAGGCTAACCCTAGGTGTCTTAAGAATTGAAGCATATTCATTGGGATTGAAATTTGGCAAAGGACACTAACATAGTCTCTTGGTCACAAACGCAGGGTGTTAGTGTCCAAAGAATCATGTTAGTTTCTAGGTGGCATAACCTAAGGCACTAGGGGCTTGGATCCCTAAGGGAATTTCTAAGACTAATTTTGAGATGTCTAAGGATATGTAATACCTTTATTAAATTTAGATAAAGTTTGAAAGAGGCCTTAAGATAGGTTTAGGGATAAATTAGGGATGGGTGGTCTCAAGTGACACTAATTTCACTCAAGTGACATTTAATATAACTAAATTTTCACTCTTTTATTCTATAAATGCATCAAATCAAAATGACTCAGATAAAGGAAAAATAAGTTCACTTAGACTTACCTATGAGGTGAAGCCTTTGAATCTGGGTCTAAGTATGTTAAGCATGCTCCATTACGTATCTTATAAATGAAACATGGATGAATTGATCCTTAATGAATATCAAAATCAAAGACAAAACATAGTAAAGAGATAAGAGAGAGAGGAAAAGAATGAATAAACCACATTGAATATATAAACCAATGTAAAAATATAGTGACATCCTATGTGTGTACATGTAGATAGTGATCAAACAATGAATAACTTGGATTGAATCAATGGATTGATCAATCCTTATGCGTAGGTGGCTCAATAACTAGAGTAGTCTATGACTCCATCATTTCCTACCCAAGTTTATTAGATACATTTGTGACTAAAACTATATTATATAACTAAAACTATGTATGATGGCTTTGGGGCCACTCAAAAAATCTAAAATGTAAAATGGCCAAGGGGCATCTCAAGCACTTAAGAATGTGGCTCAAGGACTACGTGGAAATGCCAACCAATAAATATGGAATAAGGCATCAATCTAGTGTGAAGCTTGGTTAAAATAGTGTCTAAAGTATACAATGTAGAAAATTACATGGAGTTTCCCATTCCATTATAGATGAGCTAGTGTAAAATTGATCATGTGAAAATAATGTGTCATGCACATGCCCCCAATTTTGATATATGTGTATATAGATTCTATATCAAGTTTTATCAATCTATGTTTATGTATATTTAAAACTAAAATGGGTATTATTATTACATGCATGATTCCTCCAATCTAAGAAAATATAGTATGATTTTATACAAAATTGAGCATAAATTAATCAAATCTAATAACATGTGACTAAAACTACACAAATATGGGATGTAACTACTGAGTTCTTCTACAAGTATAGATTTTAATATTTTTAGGGCTACTGGATAGTAGCATAGTTCCTTGGACATTAGTGCATCATGTTAGTGTCCTTTATACAGTGTTATTATCCTTTTGGGTTTTTGTATGCAAACTTAAATTGATCTATGTCTGACTATTTTCCACTATGTTTTCATGATTTTTTGCTCTATAATTTTGTGTCTGCATGCTTAAAATTATACTCTAAGTACACTCAGATACCCTAATCTCTATGAAAAACCCTTATTATTTCCCCTTTTTTAGGGGAGTTTTATACCTATGTAATAAATGTCCTCACAAGCAAAGATTTGCATGATGTGGGTTAGAATGAGCATATGTGATATTTGTGAAATAAACTAATATATTGTCTATACATGGCATTATAATGTAATATAATTTGATTATAAGTTGGTAATGTATAATGTATGTTATATTTAGTATTCCCAAGGTTTTCAAGATAGATATAATAATGTAAGCATGTGTATGAACTGCATAATCTAAGTAATAATCTATGTAAACTACTTAGGGGATGGGGCATGATGTCCATCATTTCACCCAAAGATGAAGGTGATATGCACGAGTTCCCTCATGACATCTAAAATTGAGTATAAGTGTAATAATTAATAGAGAAGTGTCATGTCCATGACACATACATGAAATAATACATACAACACACATAAGCCATGCAAAGTAGGCCAAGTGGACATAATACAAGGAACATGGTCATATGTTACTAATTATGAGAAATCAATACATATAAGGACATGTTAAAATGTCCACATACACAAGAATTAAACAAGGTTTGGTTAGAACCACATAGAATAACATTTTCAAATGTTTGCATACATAATGAAGAAGCCACACATAAAGACATGGTCACATGTCCAAAACATACACACAATGAAAGTATTTGGCACAGAGCCATAAAATAATGGCTATTTAAATTACCTTGAAAATATGTAGAATTAAAAAGACACAATAAATACTAAAATAATAAATCTAGAAATGAAAGTATGCATGAACATGTGATACAAATCTGTATAAGAGAAAATATGTACATAAAATGAGTCTATAGTAGTAGTAGTTGGAAAAAAATAGATGTAGTTTAGAATGATCAATATCAATATGTAAGGAATGCTAAATATGTGAGATGGAGTATACAAAGATGTAACCAAGCAAATTGGAATCTATGTATAAGATTGTTAGCAGAGGTTCCTAGATCACCAAAACTTGCTAATTATAGGGATAGTCAACTATGATACTAACAAATAACATATATAGGGACTTTTTATATACCTATTAAAGGTTTATATAGATAAATCATAGGGTGTTATCATGATTTAAGGTTATATCACAAAGATTCTTAGTCGCATGAACACAAATGCATAGAAATAGAACTTAAATTTTATAAATAAAAAACATGGAGTATTTCATAGTGTGACTAAGTACATTTAGATTTTACTTAGTTCATATAAGAAACATAGAAACATTCAATAAAATACTAGAAGAATTTTTCTTATATTAATTTAAATACTTCATTACGTAATATCACATAAATTAACTTGCAAAATCTTATAATTGTAGCTCAATGAACAAGGACTACATTAATCTCATAGCAGAGGAATTACAATGATAACAATAATGATAGTAATAAACCCTTTTCCATATATATGCATCCATAATATAGGTCAAAGACATTATAGTTTCAACTCCCCATCTATTCTAGGTAGCTATCTATGTCAAGTCACTTGTATTTTCTTATGTTGTTACTAACTCAAAATAGGCCAACTCTATTTTAATATGACTAGCTAGTTAATAAGATTTCACAACTAGAAATAGAAGTTGTACTATGCAAAAAAGATATGTTTGGACATGATAAATAGTAATATATTTGAACATATGACATATACATACATATATATATATATATATACACACACAAATATATATGTATACATATATATATGCATACATATGTGTATATATATATATATATATATATATATATATGTATCTATGTATATATGTATATATATATATATATATATATATGTATATATATATATATATATATATATATATGTATATATATATATGTACATGTGTGTATATGTATATGTATATGTATATATATACATATACATACATATATGTATGTGTGTGTGTGTGTCTGTGTGTATATATATATATGTATGTATGTATGTATGTATACATACATACATACATATATATGTATGTGTGTATGTATGTATGTATACATACATACATACATATATATGTATGTATGTATGTATACATACATACATACATACATATATGTATATATGTATGTATGTATGTATATATATATATATATATGTATGTATATATATATATATATATTCAAATATTATACTTCTAACACTTTCCTAGACTTTAATTGATGTCTCACCCCAAGACAATGTCATAGTAAGGTAGAGAAATACCAAAAAGATAGGAAGGATCCCATGAGTCACATATCGCCTAGTGCATCATTACCATTTTTCACCCTATATGCACTACATAGCCACCCTCATAGGTTTTCAAATAAGTAGTGCCCTATAACTCACTATGTAGCCATCCAGACAAAAACACAGTAGCAAAATTCTAAAATCGAGATAGTTGTGCACTATTTAAGAAGTGGGAGGACTCGAGTCCAACTAGCTAGGGATCGAAGAAAAAGGTAATGAAATAACATTTCTTTGTTAAATTTTGGCCTATAATTCAATTAGTGGAATAAAATAAGGATTACTAAGCATAAGCATAATTACAAAATCCAAAATTGACAAGTCAACTTTAAATGTTTTCCAATCTAATAGAATATCATAGATGAGATCAAGAAATACTCATAGGTGGCCTTGGGAAATTAGTAAAGCTTAGATATCTTCATTTGTAGTGGTAGGAAAAGTAGTGCACATAGAAAGAGCTCACTAAGTAATATCTTGATGGAGGTATGTGAGCTTGTCAACAAACCTCTATGCTTGAAAACTAGTAAAATTACTATGATGGGTGTGTATTTTCACCAACACAATGTCATTGATAGAAGAAGAGGCCTGAAGTGTGATATCTAGGTCATCCACAAAAGTGGTCAGGTTGAGGATAGATATCTTAGCCCTAGTAACTTCTAAAAATGTTGAGTACATGTTACCCTAGATGCTATCTAGATCTTGCTTCTAGTCCAGTAGGCATTGGGATACCTATAGGGACTATAAATATGTAGTATGGATAAACTTATGATATTCATCCAATAACTATAAAAGGAGTTTGGTATCATCTTTAATTCCCAATCCTTAGGTACATAGACTCTATAGTTATTAAAAATTTTACTTATCTTAGGTCAATTGTGCAAGGAGCAATATAAGTTTTCATGTAGAAGATAGACTCTCCACATCTAGGAATGTTGCACTAGGTTGGGGTAGGCATATTCAATTATTTGAAAAACCTAGTTTAGGTCAGCTCACCGTCCTAAATTATCTAATGTCAACTGGGCAACTCTATTCTCCAGTGATGTAGCTTTATGTGTAATGATATCATGAAAGGAAAATGTGCCTTCCAACTGCATGGCTAATGATGATTGTGAAAAATCTAAAGATGCTTCCATGGTGGGAATGCAAAGAGATAGAGAAAAGATTGATATTATTGGAAGTGCTTATTATAAGGGTGTAATTAGCAAGTAAAATGTCATGCAGTGAGAGGAGGTTGGTAGAAGGTCACACAAATAAAGACTTTGAGTGGGGAGCCTAAAATAAGTAGCATAGGTAGTTGTTCCACTATGACCTTTGGTGGATTCTACTATGTTTTTACTTTACCTATCAGTTACAGTGTCACCTCTAGCTATAGCTACTTAGTAACCTCCTTGGCCTTATGCACTTTTGCCTCTTATTATTCATTCCAATCATCCTCAACATCTCTTTAGCATTAAGCATCAACCTCTACCTTAGTCTTTACCACCTCTTTTTCAACTTGATATTATAGTTCTTTTTCATATTCATCCCTATCTTGGGTAGACATCATAGGATTAGAGTCACGTATCCTTTATTCTTATAATTCCTTCTACCTGTATTATTCATCCTAAGTTTTAGTTGTTACCTCTTTATCTTCCACTTTGGCAACTTGAGGTTCTATGTGTTATTTTGGGAGTATGTGTTGTGATATGGCTTCCTTTTTATTTGCCTCTACTTTGGCTTTGAACTTTTCTTCCTGGTGTACTCTACATTTGACAACTCACTAGGCTTCCTCATGGGTTGCCTATTGTTCCTTAGTAGTAGATTGGTGAGTTGTAACTTCTTTGGAATGAGGATTAGGATCCTTAGAAGGGGATGAGGAGTGGATAAATATCTACAATTGAATCTATACTTTAGAAACCTATGACTTCTTAATGAGATGCCCTATGGATTTTAGAGAAGGTTTTGTTGGTTGAGGCTACAGTGTGGACTGTGTTTGAAATGGCTCTAGATCCTACTTATGAATTTTTAGTACAAGGAATGTCTCACTTATGTCTTAAGGTTGATAAGGATGTCTTGGTGTGTACTTATTTTGAGTGAGATATTTCAAAGGACTATCCACCGTTGGATTAAAAATGTTGGGATGTATAATAAAAGGAGGTAGTGGGTATGTAGCTAGGGTCTCATGAATCTTTTATATATTTTCTTCTTCTATGACTGTGTCTACTATGATGAAATATGGGTAAGTGGGAAATTCCACTCACATGTGTGACATAACCTTATTCTACACTTGTGTGGTATGCGTAACTTTCCAAAATAATTACTCCTTTTGTTCTTCTTCATACAAATTACTAGCCATATCAGCAAGCATGATATAATACATTTGTTGCTCATCTATGCCCATTTTAGGAATATCATAATTAGTTATGATACATGAAACACTTAGATCATCTAACCATGAATCCTAGATATGATTTATGCATCAATGAGGAGATGGGTATATATGGCTACTGGGTATTTTGCACTTACTAGTATCTTTGGGTTATGTGATAGAGGTAGAGGGTGGTGAAGTTGAAGATAATGAAGATATCAACTATGGATAATAAATTTAAGAGGTGTTACTCATATGGAATCCATATCCTTCTTCTTGGTGATCTCTTGTAGTGCAATCTACATGTCAATGAAGAAGGGAAGTAAGGAATTGGGGACTTTAGGCAATTCATATATGCAAATGGCAATGTTCCTAGGTATCTTTGTGACAACTTCATGTTACCCCAAGTACCACATCATGTTTAGAGGAATGCATGGGTTTGTCTTAATTATTTTGAAAAATTATTCCTATCATACTTTATGTTTCACTTGTTAGATTATATACCCTCATTCCCTTGTCCATACTAAGTTGGAAAATTATACATTGGGCCAATAGTATACATCTTAGTGTACCTCACATTTAATATATTTATATTGTGTAAAAACCAAAAACAAGACTAAGAAAAGGTAATAAAAATTTAGGTTCATAGACTAAAGAACCTTTTCAATATTTATGGTGAGTTTAGATACTAAAAACTCGAGCCAATCAAACTCTTCCTGATAGTGGACCATGCAATGGGTAATGCCAATTATCCCCTTGGTTACTTGTTTAGAATTTTTGGTGGTCTATGAATACCATTTGGTAATGTATTTTGATAAAATGTGCACTAGTTTATCTATAATTTATGAGATCTCAATCCCTCTAGAGCTTCTTGCATAAGCTTCATGCACTTTTGGCAAAATAGGTCACTCTATGGACTTGTATACGTCCATGTATTTTCCTCTCACTAGGAGGCCTATCATACATGCCATCATAGCCATGTTGATGTACACTATAATGTCTTGGGAAAGATAAATATTTCCATCATTATAATAGTTGACTAAATTTTGCATGACTTCACCCAAATCATAGAATGTGGGCAACTAAATCAGTCACTTCACATCAATGTTGTAAAAAGGATTTGGTTGTGCTAATGTTAGGGTTTATTCACCTTAGACTTGTTGAGGACCAAATAGTCTCTATTAAACTAATTAAATTAAGCCAATTGATTTAGGTTCAAAAAAACTCACTAGGTGTAGTGATAATCTGATGCCCATAAAGCCATTTAATGGTATGATCAAGTGAGCTACATCAATGGTTGTCATGGTGTATGATGCTATGTTAGATTGATTTAAAAAATAAGTTTGGCTCTCAGATACCTATCATAGGCATATGTTATCATATAAAAATGGATATCAGTTGAAAACTTAGTGCAATTATGATGGCAATGAGCTATACATCGTAATTTTATAACTTGAGGTGCAAGCACTGAAGATCACATCATTTAAATATAATTTGGTGTCATTAAATATCCACTCATGTGATTTAAATAGATAAAATATTATCAATCAAAATTATCATAAATTTTCTTATCTAGCATCCACTTTATTAGTTTAACAATGATCATGATACAATATGACTTCTAACTAGTTTGACATCGTTTACAGATATTTCTTGATTAGATAATAAGTCACAATCTCCTTGAGAAGACCTCAACCATTGATCACCTACCTTGACATTAAGGGTCATAGATAACAATTATTAATAGTTTATAACTTTGAGCTAATTTCAATTTTCATTTCTTGGACTTAACTATTGCTTCTCACCATTTCTTTGCTTACCTATGAATGCCATCTTATTATGAATATTGACATACTACTCTACGAATACTTATCTATGATCTTTATTGACACACTTATAATATACTTAAAAAATCAAATCATGCACAACACACATAAACCAAAAAATAAATTTTAATCTAACTTGGTGTTATCCTGTACCTATTATTATTGTGGTCTAATTTTTACTACCTATAGACTTTTAGTCTACAACCATTAACTCGGCCTGACAAGATGTTTCCTAATAAATCACATAGAACTACTACATCTAGCTATGATATCTCATGTAAAATATATGGACCCTTCAACTCTATGTTTAGTTTTATAATATTATTTAATTTACTATCATACAAGAGAACTAGCTAGTCTAGCTTTAATTCTTTCTTTTACAAATTTCTGTCATGCCAAACCTTTTTTTGCACTTTTGAATTTTTTGTGTCTAGATAGTTCTGTGTCTATCTTTTTCCATGTGATTAATGTATATCAACCTATTTGTGAGGGATTATTCACATCCCATGCACATAATATGATAAATTCATAGACTAGGCACAACATATTCAATGGCCATCATAGGTTCTAGACCATACACCAACTAGAATGGTGTGAGGCCCATCACACATTTGTAATGTGTGTAATAAGCCCATATCACTACAAGAGTCTATCTTCCCAATAATATTTCTAGACATCATAAATTTTGGTCAACATCTTGCAAATAACCCTGTTCATAGCTTCTATCTGACCATTCTCTTGTGGATGATATGCTGTGCTCTTTTGATGTGAAATAAAAAACTCATCTATTAAATTTTAAATTATTTTTTTCAAAAAATGAGTGCCTTGATCACTTACCAATTCGATTATTCAATAGAAATCAGTAATGATGTTATCATATAGGAATTTTGTAGTATCTTTGGCTTCATAGCTTGGTGTCACAACATATTATAGCCATTTTGTAAAGTAGTCAATCATAGTGATAATATACCTAGCTTTATTGTGGTTTCTTGGTGGGTTGATGGGGCCTACAAATTTAATGCCACATTACTCAATTGGTTATTATGAAAGTATTGGTTATAATGGAATTTCATCCCTCTCATTCAGTTTACCCATTCTTTGATAGATGTCACACTTTTTTGTGACCTGGTGCGCATCTTAAAATAGGTAAGGCCACCATAATCCACTCTATAGTGCCTTTCTCATAGTAGTATCCCCTACAAAGTGACCTCCTGCAACCCCTTGATGTGTCTTCTAAAGGATCTGTGGTCTCTCATGTTCTAAGAAAATTCTATGCAAGAACTCATCTTTCCCTAAAAAATAGAGAGCCATCAATTATACTATAAGGGAGTGTTTTTGTAATAATTTTTTTCTTCTCCCTCTTTATATAATATTTAGGAAAGGTCCCTTATTCTATAGATTGTGTGATATCTTATAACTATTTAGGAATCATAGTAACCCAAAATAAATGGCTATTAAGGGACTCATATGGTATTTCCTTAGGTTTTTCACCATTAGTTATCCTACTTAGATGGTTTAAGCCTATATTTTCATGCCCTGGCTTCACATTGATGCAAAATTGGAACTCCTGAATAACATCAACCATCTAGAAACGCATCCTCTAAGTAAGGGCTTATTAACCAAGTATTATAGATCCTAGTGATCTATAAAGAGTTCAAAGGGTGTTACTAAGAGGTAATGTCAAAACTTTTATAGTGTGAACGTGATGGCCAATGCTTCCCACTCAATTGTTGTGTAATTATTTTTAGTAGAAGAGAGGTTTCTAATTAAAAATTGGATTGGATGGTCCAATCCTCCCTCTTCTGGTTGTGTGAGAATTACTCCCAATGTGATTACTAAAGCATCCACATGGACATGAAATCATTTATTCTAGTTAAGAAATATTAAAATTGGTGTATTGACTAATTGATGCTTGAGGTCTATGAATTTTTTTTGGTATTTGAGAGTCCAAAAAAATTGTACTCCTTTCTACAACTTCTTTAATGGAATTGAGATCAAAACATATCCTTTGATAAATTTGTAGTAGTACTTCATATTCCCTAAGAAGTCTTGCATTTAAGATGAAGTAGTTTGTGGTGGCATACCAACTATCATTATGATCTTTTCTTGATCGACTAATATACCTCTACTACAAACTACATGACCAAGTAAAACACCAAATGGTGTGAAAAACAAACATTTAGTTAAATTTAGAGCTCTTCACCTTTTTAAAATCAATTACAACTTAGATAAGTGTTATTTAAACAATGATAACACTACTCAATCATCTAGGTAAATCTCCAAAATGTTATGAATAAAATCCATAAAACATAGAAATAATAACTCTGAAGAACACCATTGGTGAATTTTTCAAGCCAAATGGCATTACCTTATAGGTGAATCATCCCCACTCTATTACGAAGGTAGTCTTTGTCTAGTCCTCCTCTATGGTAGGTATCTAGTGGTAGCCACTGAACCCATCTATAAATGAATAGACCTCATGCCTATGACAAACTCTAGTACCTCATGGGTAAATGGAATTAGGAAGGGATCATTGACACAAGCATAATTTAAGATGTGCTAATCACCACAAATCTTGATTTCTCTCATCTCATTTGGCTATACCACCATAATATTTACCAATACTCTTTTTCCATAGGAAAACATATTTTAGCTATGATTATCCAATCCAATTCTTCCCTGACTTTCATTTTCATGTTGGGGTTTATCTTGTAGGTCCACTTTTTTTATTGGCCTTGAAAATTCTTTAATTTCAATGTGTAGTTATCCAAGAGAGGGATCAACAACTTTGAATTCTACAAATGTTGTTGGGAAGATGTCCTAATAATCTCTTAGAAGCTGTAACACTTCTAAGATGTCAGCGTATGTCTAGTAATCTCCTATATGAGATAACTTAGGTACTTCCTCCATACCAACCTTCCCAATATGTTCTTTAAGAGGATCTTGGTAAATATTTTTCTCTCTTTTAGGAATGGTTTCATCAATTTGTCTTTTAGCCTCTCATTTTTGAAAATAAATCTCTCATTGCCTATCTTCTTCTATTTGTTCTATGATTTCCTCTCATATTGGTTCTAGGTCCCTTTCTAGTACAAATAAATCTTGAAGATCCATATCACCTTCAGTTTATTGGTTAGATTTCTCCTCTAAGTGGGTTTAGATCTGATGACATGGTTGGATTTCTCCATGTTCCTACTCTTGAAGAAGGGTATACATATTTGATGTCTCTTCTACGTCATAGACTAGATTCTATTTTGGACTATAATCCATCAGAGTTGGCAAATTCTCAACTCATCCTTGGCATAGAACATTATCCATTTTTTATAGAGTTCAATGGATTATGAGATGATAATTCTCAATATCAAAGGTCTATATGAAATCACTTTGTATTTGTTCCCAATTATTTGTTTCCTTCCTACATTCTTGGTGAAAATACCATACCTTAAGAATGACCTCTAGAGTATAAATAAAACTATGAGGCCAATATTTTACATCTATACTTTCTCTTATCCAAACCTCAGTACACCTATGATATAAAACTTGGGAGGTTATCCTTCTTATAAAATTGGCCACTCCTATCACACTTATTTTGGTAGCTAAAACCTTGCAATTAACAATCCATATGCTTAGTCCCATTTTATGTGGCCTTATCTGTTCACTAACCACCAATTTGTATCAACCCCTTTGAGCATATAATTGAGATAACTAAACCTCTATTTCATATTAGGGATATGTATCTAAAATCACATAAGGAAGCCACCTACATCTTTGGTTGCAAGGTATTGAGGTATCCATTTTTCTATTGTGTATACCATACATAGAGGTCACATTTCATGGTCACCCTTGGCCCAATTCAAGAGATGGGTATATGAATATCCACTTAAAAAATATATGCTATCCCAAGGTAGCGTACCATCATGTCATGGATTTATTTAATCCTTGTCAGGGTAGTCTATGTTATAGATGAAATCAACCTCAGACTATGTTGGTGACCCCATAAATATCGAGTGCACTTCTTTCTTATTTAATTGATGGTTTGATATAGTACTTCATAGAGGTGTACTAGGTAAATATACATATTCTAAAACCTATATTTGTAGACTAGGCTAGTTATAAATAAAACTATAGTTTATATCTCATAGAACCTATTGCCCATCGTCTATTTTCACCTTCATCCAGCTAGTTCCCGTGACTGCATATGGAGAATCTAGTCCTTGGGGATAATATATGGATTCATATCTACTTTATTCAATGGAATAATGATTCTCTTGTCATCCTAATGTGATTCAAGTTAATTCATTACTATATTTATAGTCATCTGCCCATTATAGGGCTATTTCTTCCTAATAAGAGTAGGATAGTGAGTCTCGGTAGTCTTCATGTCGATGACTTCAAAGTCACCTCACAAGATGAGCTCAATTAATTTAATATCCACACATTCTAATTGTCTTATGGTTTATATGTTCCCATAATATACAATTCTAAGTTTCATAGGACTATAACTCAACACAGGTCATTTAATGACCTCCCAAATGGATCTAGGAATCATGTTGATTGTGTTTCCAAAATCAAAGACAACATTTGGTATTTCATATACAGTTACTTTAATGTACATTCATGCATCAATATCCCATGGTTTCTTGGTCTTCAAATACCAGACCATCTTGTTAGTCAGCTTTTGGCCTTTCTATACACATTCTAATAGATTATGTAAGAGATTAATTATATTCTAAGATATATCCTCATTACACAAAGTACTAAGGAGCTTCATCAAGTTGGTTAGTGAAGTGACAACTCCTTTCTATCATAGGATTCACATAATTTAGCCATACATATAAGCATCCATAGATTCATCATCTTATTAAATGTTCCCTTATTATTGGATATTTTTGAGAATCTATGTAGTTTCTCACCTCAGGCTTTACTCAACACTAGGTTATGGATACTTATCAGATCACACATTTTTGATCCCTATATTGAAAGTCATCTCTAATCAAGAAATTATGTGTGTTGTGTGTTTTTAGCATGTGACATATTGTGCTAATGCATTACCTCTTGGTTATGCTTTGACCATGTTAACATTGCACACAGAATTGTCTCTATGTTAACCTTATATCAACAGGGATTCATCTATGTCATGTTGATCTAAAGTTATATAGTAGGCACAATATGGCTATAACTAAATATTATGTGGATAGTTCCATTATAAATTATTTAATTCACCACATAGATAGCACTTAATTGGTTGTCTCCCTCATCCTCATTATGTGCCTCCTTTGTATCCACCTCAATAATTGCCTTCTCCTATAGTACCTTAAAAACCCCAACCACACTATTTTTATGGCCCAAAATTGGTTGTGTTTTGGGGTGCATTCTAACCCTATTGATTTTGGTATCTTTCATACCCAACATATTAGGTCTATGGTGGGTTTGGAGCTTAACTAGCCTACTGTGCCTAGAAAATTGTAGGGTTCTGAGGAGTTAAATATTGAGGTGTTAATGGATGTGCAAAAATGTTCAATTATTATGTAGTGGATGGTCTATTAGCCAATCATTGTGTCTGATAAGATTATATTTTAGGCTCCCAAACTATAGTAATCTATGAAGCATTGATAGGAGTTACCTCTAATCAAGATGTAGATTATGTCACAACATTTACCTATTGCACTATGACTACAAAGACATTTTTAGTAATGTCTTCCTTTTGTTCTTGTAAGACCCAAAAATCCTTGTCTTCATGATTCATAGATTTGCATAATGTACAATGAAAAATTTTTGGCTTCTTAATTTAATGTTGTATTATATAACAACTTTCATTAGAGTAACCTACCATTCAGTTAATTTTGTATAATTAATTTTTATGTTTGGACACTCATTTCTATGATGTCTAGACTAATTACATATATGCGCTAGAATTCTAAATTTTATCTGTTAATCTTATATTAATATTTTTAAAGCTTTTAAATAAGGGTATGTAGAGTATATTTTACCTTAGATGAATCAAGTGTTACATCACCATAATTATCAATCTATTTTACTCTAATAGCAACAGTCCAAGCATATGATTTATCACCAAACTATGTTTGGGCTATATCAAACTTAATGTGAGCTTGTAGAGCTTTGAAAAACTAGGTCACTTTATCTTTATCTTCCATAATAAATTTCACCTTGTTCATGACATCCAAGAATCTACAATCATAGTCTTCAACAGTCTCTGTAGGTCCTTGTTAATTCTCTTTTAGATATTTTATAGTCTGTATTATTCTTTTCTTTACTTTAAACTTAGTGATCAACCATTTATATATATGGTCAAAAGTCACTAAAATGGTATCTTTGTGATAGATGATTTCTAAGGATCTTCTACCTAGAGCACCAATTAATTCAAAATTCATTATATTTTCATCTATAATTCCTTTAACTTTCCATTTAATTGAAAAGGTAAGAAGATATTGTTTAGGGTATGATGACCTATCATAATGTGCCAGACTGAGAAAAGTTCCTTTGTTGAAGCATCATACCTATTGCTTGTGTAGTCACAAAAACCTATTATTATTGTGTGTGCCTCTTTGCAAAAATTTGTGGTGAGTGTGTCTATGATCCTTGTGTGAAAGGATATAATTCTTAGAGATGTGATCCTAAAGTAGGGTTGGTTGACTTTGATGAATTGAAAACTTCAAACTTGCTATCATAATCCTCTTCTAATAATGTTACACCTACTCTAGGATAATTTTATTATTTTATATCAATAGAGTTGATCTAGTGTACTAATGTTTTTATCTTCAAAAAAATTCTTTGCTCTCTCAGAGGGTTCTCTTCAATATCTTTATGTTTTAATCATACACTTTTCTTTACTCTAGATCAATTGAATATTAGTCTTTTATTCTAGTAACTAAATTATGATTGTCTATAAAGAAATAGGGCTTAGGGGATACATGCTTCCTGGGTGAATGGTCAAAACCTCCTTCAATTATTTCTTCATCACTTAAACCGATACTAGCACTGTGATTATGTGACACTCTTCTTCCTTCTCCTATCATTAACCTTATCCAAACCTATGAACCTTCTCCTAAATATTCTAAGACACTAATATCTTCTTTCTCTTCTCTTTCTTCATACTCTACATTAATTTATTTCTCTTCATCTCTTTTCAACCTAGGATTCTCACTATCTTACTTTGCACCTCTCTTCTCTTTCTTCTCTTTTCACTCACTCTTTGCTCTTACTCTAATACTACTACCTCTCAAGTTCACAGTCAATTATGTATCTATACTTTGGTTCCACCTTTTCTATTGTCATAGTGCTTGATTTAAATATAAGGTCTTATTTTTCTATTCTCACAGTGCTTCCTCCAGATCTTGAATCTTTTTCAACTCTCATTTTGTTCACTTTGACATCTTGAGTTCTGGTTCAATCCTTCCTCATCATCTATTATCCATCTACCTTTTGTCACACACATTCCCATGACACCCATGTGACTACTCCATGTTAGGTGGAGTGAGCACCATGGATCTTTCTAGAGTCAACATTTTAATGAGAAAAGGAATTCATTGTAAAAATTTACCTCAGATTCCCCTCACAAACTGATTCTTTATAGCTTCAAAGGCAATACATCCTTGTACTATAAATTTTCTTATATAACTATCAATGGTTGTGTCCACTCAGTAGTCAATCAAACACATCCAAGGTACATACAAGCTTTGTAAACTTTTGATATTTTATTAATTCCATGTTATATTATGCATACTTCTTGACTAGTAGCATAAATGTTCCAATCTCTCCACCCATGTAGCTAGAAAACATGGGAACTCATATTAAAATATCTCATAGACATCTACATAAATGTGATCATGAATAATTGATGTAGTATTACTTCTTATCCTCCTTCCTTCCCCTTCTATTAAATCATTAATTTTTAGATCTAACCATACTTTTATATCTCTCTAACTTGTTAAAAATTACAACATATGCTTTAATAGTGAGTTTCACACTCATTGCACCATTGTTAGTAGAGGTTCCTGGATCACCTTAAATTTCTAATTATAGGGATACTCAAATATGATACTAAAAAATAACCTATTTAGGGACATCTTCTAGACCTATTAA
Source organism: Torreya grandis (assembly GCA_037957365.1). NCBI lineage: Eukaryota > Viridiplantae > Streptophyta > Pinopsida > Cupressales > Taxaceae > Torreya > Torreya grandis. The sequence goes on along the minus strand of JARHVA010000642.1, from coordinate 133,458 downwards.
AGGTTTGTAAAAATAAATTTTAGGGTTTTATAATGATTTGAGGCTATATTAGAGAGATTCTTAGTGGTAGGAACATAAATACACATAAACAGAACTTCGAATTGACAAATACAAAACATGAAGTATTTCATAGTGTGACTAAATACATTCATAATTTACATTGTTCATATAAGATACATAAAAACATTTAGGAAAATAACAAAGGACTTTTTCTTAGATTAATTAAGATATTGCATTACATACTATCATAAAAATTAACTTGTGGAATGTTACAATAAAAGATAAATGAAAAAAGACTACATTAATCTCGTAGTAAATTAATTACAATGATAATAATTATGATAGCAATCAACCCTTTTCCATATAGATGCATCCATAATATATCTCAAAGACATTGTAGTTACAACTCTTTGTCTATTCTAGGTAACCACCTATGTCAGGTCCCTTGTAACTTCCTTTGTTGTGACTAACTAAAAATAGGGCAACTGTATTCTAATTTGACTAGTTAGTTAATAAGATTACACACCTAGAAATGGAAGTTAATATTATGCACAAAAGATATGTTTGGACATGTTGAATAGTAATGTATTTGAATATATATATCACACACGCACGCACGCAGGCACGCACGCGCACGCACGCGCACACACACACACACACACACACACACACACACACACACACACACACACACACACACACACACACACACACACACACACACACACACACACACACACACATGAATATTTTCCTGCTAACAAAGATGCCCCCAATGGTTAAATGCATCAATTATGAATCTATATATGTGCCCTCAGTGGGTAGATAATATAAAATTTGGATCTATTTGTTGGACCTGAGTCTTGCAAGAATCTACAAACACTAGAGAAGAACAAGTGAAATATTTTTATATGATAAAATTGACTATACTAAGATAACATATCAAGTACTTGGAAAGTATAAAGAATGTAAACATGGATATGTAACCAATCTAAATTTTGTATTTGTTGATAAAATATTAGAATGTTTTTGTGTTTTTAACATGTTATATTATTTTTAATATTTCTAAGTATAATCTATGTATAATCAATCATGAAAATGAAACTATATACAAGTTGTGAGGTAATAGAAACTATGTACAAGTTGAGAGGAACATACTAATTAATGAGTCTCAAAAATCACTCACTATCACAATGTCCTATATCAATGTAAGGAAGAGTGACCACATGTGTTGTGCAAGGAAGTATTTGAGATCTATAAATTAGATGTACTGAGTAATCTATAGCTAAAATTTCTTACAAAGTGGGGTTATAAATCTGTGGTACTGATTGAACTAACCTTTGGATTGTGGCATGCACTATCTAAATCTTGATGGAAGATTAAAAAAGTGACCATATTCCTCATGTTGTGTAGGTGTAAGAATAGCCTTTGTAGCTGATGCTTCTCATGGTTTACAGCTGATAGATAGATTTTTAGACTCTATAGTAAATATCTTAATTAGTTATCATGTTAAAATTATGTTCTATTGTGCATTATGTTTTATAAATATCTTAATTTGTTGTTATATTGATAATTTTCTCTATTGTGCATTATGTCTTTAAAACATATTAATTGGTTGTTTTATTGATGTTATGTTATGATCTATATGATCTCTAAAAAATATATTAATTAGTTATCCTATTGGTATTATGCTCTGATCTCTGTGATGTTTTTCAAATATCTCAATCAGTGGTCATATTGAGACTATGCTCTAATCTCTATGATTATTTCCAAATATGTAAATCAGTGGTCAAACTAAAAGTATGCTCTGATCTCTATGACTATTTCCAAATATATTAATAAATATTCAAACTAATATTATGCTCTAATCTTTATGATTGTTTCCAAATATATTCATTGATTATTGTAATAAGACTATGCTCTGATCTCTGTGTTTTTTTTTTAATATATTAATCAATGGTTGAACTAAAGCTATGTTCTAATATTTGTTATTGTTTGCAAATATATTAATTAGTGGTCACACTAAAATAGGTGGTGGGTTTGGTTTTTATTTTTTTACCATGCTTTTATAAGTAGGTTGATCTCTATGAATTAGTTTCCATATCTATTGAATCTATGGTGCATGAGATGTCGCATAAGTAGGTGTCTCAGAAACCACATGGCTCATATGATGAGTAACCAATGGTTCCTTACAAGTAATGTCCTAAGATAACTCATCCAAAGAATAACATGATCTAGGAGAGTGTGGATAGGGATATATTTATGCCTCCTTTGTGAATTTTATAATGCCTCTATCAACACATTATTCAATATGATCTCTGAGTGCATAACATTTATTTTCCTAATGTCCATTGATTATGTGATAGTTTTAATATCATTTGTTTCTTATTTCTATGATGATGTGATTGATGATACTAATTAGGAGGAAGGGTGATCATTCCTTTATCTATTAATGTAAATAATATATCATGGGGGATATCTCTATCTAAAATTTCTATAGACCCACTACAGGTTTCCTATGATCTATCCACTGTATGACATGTGTAAAGTGGCTTTTTGCCTTTATTGAGTATCTTTATTGGTTGTTTTTATTACATGTTTTCCTTACTCATATGTGGATTAGGTGATTGTACCATATTGGATGACTATGTTTGTGAGAGACCTAGATCCAAATCTACCTTTGAATGTGTCTCAACTAGTCCCATCTTCTACTCTAATGCCATAGTTGTACTACATAAATGCAGGAATCATTTAGATGTCTCATATAATAATTTATCCTTAAGATGGAATATGATACCTCTATAAAATATGTATTATACCTATAAATTTGTCATCTGATAGATCAACTATTTCATGCATGATTTAAACTATAAAATGTAATCACTCATTATTTCTAACTTACCCTGTTGTAGTGAAGACAACCTCTCATATGTGAATTGAGGTCCCTTATTTTTTAAGTAGTGCATTAGAAGTACTTTTCATAACTCATCGTATGTATGTAGTGAACCACTACAGAGTGAATGATGAAATCAATTTAATGTCTTACCCTCTACAATTTATGGAAATAATTTTAGGAGAATCAAACTTCTAGTGACATATGCCATAACTTTCCTATAAGCTTTAAGGTGTACGTATGGGTCTCCATGTCCATTGAACTTTAGAAATATTGGTATCTGAAACTACTTTGGTAACTTTGTATTGAATATTCTATATGGGATAGGATTGGCATGAGTAGCATTGTCATCAACCCAAGAGTAGTATGCTTTACATTCTAAGTTGAGTTGATGTACTTGTTGTATTTCACCCACAATGTGCATTAAATATATTACCTCTCACAAATGTATATTAACATCATCAAGAGGTTTATTTAATTCATCAATCTTATTATTAATTTTAGCCTTTGGTACACTGCATCAAGGACCATTTTTTAAGAGAATTTGTTCTCTCTGTAACCTATGGAGGTGTGATATCTTGGACCTAGTGAGAGGGAAATTAGATATTACCCTCATGGAGGTTAATATGATAAATGGGTTCAACTATAATAAGGGGGCAGGGGATGAGGGAGATTCATTGATACCCCTTTTTATTGATTTGTAAAAAAGTATCACATGTTAATGGACTAGAAGATACATTATTATCGTGTGAATGTAAAATGTGTAAATTATGAACACAAGTTTAAGTTCACTTATGTTTATCCAAAGACATATTATAATTTTAACTAGCATTTGATAAGCAATCAATATGAACATGAGATAAGGGTGAAGTAGGGAGAGAACTAGAAAGACTAGACTCAATTTCCTCTTCACGAAAATCATAGTAATCATCATTATTCTAAAATTCATCAAAATAAGAGTTTAATTCACTTGTAGAGGTAAGATTAGAAGATTTATCATTCTCATGTTCACTAAGAGAGAGAGTATAATAAGATTTTAATTTTTTACTACTATGCAATATATCATCATGTGTAGGTGCACTACAATGCATGTCTTCACTAGTTATGGGTGGAATACATGTATGATCATTATTTTTAACCTTAGAGTCAAGGGTAGAAGAAGTATCAATCATTTTTTCAATTGTAACATTATGACATGTAGGATAAGAGTTAGAGATATTTGAATTATATACATTTTTCAAAAATCATTGTGTTGATCTTGAAATGTAAAAAATGTGATAAAATAATAGCATCTATATTAGTTTGTACATCAATAAAAGGTGAAATATCATTTTCATATTTTTTTTAAAAATTAATTGAGAATGATAAACAATATGCATTGCTCTTTTCTATATTGATTGAATCATGTAAAATAATATTTTACTTCTTACACTTATATTGTTTAAATTTAAATAAGGAAGTATAAAAAGTGGTTGAAATACTAGTATCACATTAGAACAAAACACTACCAACAAGAGGTTTTTTGTAATTATATTATTAGTTTAATTTTGTAAAGTAGGAGAAGAGAGAGAGAAAGAGAAGAAGATGCTTTTAATCTATCCTCATCGATATCTTCATTGTCATGATCATAATAATAATCATATCCATCAGTATAATAATAATCATCATCATTATAAATAAAATCATTATCATGTGCTAATGTACAATATTGAAAATTTTCGCATTCATTCTTATAATTATGAGAAAAGGTTAGAAATTCATCAACTAGGTGAGGGGAAACAGGTTTCTTGGATGTCATTTCAAACTTGCCTTGACCTTTAGCTAGGAACACCAACTATTTAAGGAACACCCACCCCTTAATTTAGTCAAGCACCCACTTGACCTTTAGCTAGCTCAAATTAGCAAGGAGGATATAACCCCCTAGGCAACCAAGAACCCACTCAAATACCTTGATCTGATCTTTAACTTTGATTTGATGTCTTCTACACCTGATGATGGACTTCTCTTGCACTCTTTTCATTTTACACTCTCACAAAATTGCACACAAAAGAAATGTATCTAAAACACCCTTTTGGATCATTCTTCACTTCTAAACATATACATAATTAGAAAACCTATAAAAAATATATTACAATATCAATAACATGACCTATAGGTCATGCACATACTCTTTAACCTTCTCAACTCTTCAGTCCATCCATTAAGCACACTCACTCAATTTGCCTCTTTTAGGCTTATTAGGTCCAATGACCTATGTATTGACATTCATCAACATGATTAGATAAACATGACTAATCCTCTTTGCTATTTTATGTTCCTCACTGACCTATAACTTCTCTTTCAAAGATTCCTTTGCTTAATATTACATCTTCTCTACTCCTCTCTCTCTCAAGTCTAGAAACCATTGCCTTGGTCTCCACTCTTTATAGAGTCTTCATGAATATAATCTTCTTGGTCAGCCATAAGACTTCCTTAACCCTTAATAATTATATCATGCTAAGACATATCTCAAATCCATCCTCACATGTTGGCCATAGAATCTATGGGTCATACTTAAGCAAGTACACCTTTCAATTAGGCCTTATTAGTCCTTATAGGTCTCATGGAGACCTACTACTCCTTTTAGCACTTTATTAAGAAGATTAAGAACATAAGATCACTTTAAAATACATTTTTCCAATCCATATGACCTTTAATACATATCCAAATTAATTATCCTACCAAAACACTCTTCTCCTAAATCACAAATTTGCTTAAACAATATTTTGTACATAGTAGCACCATAAATGAACAAGTAGTCAAATTTTAAGATTAATAACTTTGAATTTAAAAATATTAAAAAATTATAAATAGATTATATGGATGTTACATGGATTATTTTAAAACTTTTATTTTTACTACATAAATAAATTCATCTTGGATCAAAAGATATAGCACAAAAACTAAGCACTAATTTTTCCTCGTTAATTTTAATATTCAAATTCCAACAGTCACTGAGCAAATGTTAAACATCTGACACTTTGACATTATCTCATGTTCCTTGATAACTGTAAAAAAATATGCACCATATATTTCCTAAAATTATCTTAGTATTTATCTTCCAATGCTCATCATTGATCTTATATCCTTACTTCCATGATCGTTCCATTTAATAGCTATGCATGCCTTCTGTGCACATTGACTAGTTAACTCTAATGAGCTTTTGCCACCTGGTATCCCCAAACTTATAATCATAATCCTCTGACATTGTGACTTAATAAACACCATTTTATCACCATTATATGATCATATTCTCACCATTAGATCTTCATATTTTATATTAGACGCTCACCATAGATCTGCTGCTTAGACTTCGTGATTATGACACATGTCACTAGCATGTGAAATATTAAATATTTAAATTTAAAATACACCATTATATCCCTATCTAATTAGATTAAATTATCACCATTTTATCTATGATATAATTAAATTATAGCCATATATCTCCTCTTACAAATTTGGCTAAGTATAGAAACTTAGTAAACATTGTTGAACTTTGTTTGAGAATCCAAATTTACACCTTAATAACATTTTCTACGCTCAACCTCATGACCTAAAATTTGAACCATATGATCTACTCACATAGGATAATTTATCCATATGTAAATTTTCTCTGTAGACATTCACAAATGTGAAATATAACATCATCAATTTGCTCACTCAACTTTATCTGTCAAGATGACTACTTGAGCTTAGACATTCATATGACTATTTTGATGAATTATGTTCACTTTCATACACACTCCAAACACTCATAACATCCCATAGGGTCTCTAAAACATTTACATACTATCAATATTAACCATCAATTACCTATCCAAGTCAAACATTGAATAACCATGCAGGAACACTGAGGCACATTGAAGCACACTTTGTCATTATCAATCTAACACACATGACACTTCATTAACCACATTGGTCACCTTGGAGAAATCATTGACAAAACTCCAAAAATATCCCCCTTTTTGATTTATGTCAAAACTAATACAAATCACTTTCTCCCCCTTTGACATAATGATAAATGCATCAAGCTCAATAAGGAGATAGAATCCTTTAAGGCAATCTAAAGAAAAAAATATGATAAATAGAATATAAACATTCTTGAAAATCAATTAAGAGTTACAAAGACTAATCTAAGTTCAAAAAAGGAGGAATGCAGACATCTCAAGACTTATTTAAAAGATACTAATGCCAATTTGATTTCAAATTAAGGTGAGCATGATTTGAAATCCAATCTTGATTCAATAAAGATTATTGAAGAGCAACAATCTGTATTGAAGGATGGCATGGTTAAAGAAGCTAAGATGGATAAGAAGACCATTCAATATCTTATAATTTAGTTATAGGTTGTAAGTTCAAGTATGAGAGCTAAAGAGGATGAGATCATTAAATTGAAAACCAATCTAGATTCATTAAAGGATGAACATGAGTGATTTTTTGTCAAGGTAAATAAGACTAATAAATGTCAAGAGAGGTTAGCTCAAGATAAGAAGGATGCAATCACCAAGATCAACAGGAAAATATCCATCAGGTAGCAAATTTCAATAAGGTATGAAAGATATTTTAATGGTCATTATTTTGCTTGTCACAGGTTTGATCATAAGGCAAGAAACTATAGAAGGATGAGTAGATGGTCAACTATAGGTATGGATAATGTATTATACTATAATTGTCATGACATGGGACATATTTCTAGATTCTACCTAGAATGCATGGGAAAAGATTAACCCAAGTATGAATACCAAAGATACTTAAGCTTGAGCATAATGAACCTAAGAGATACGATGGTATGTTTGTTGAGATTTATAATACTCATCAAGCATAAGGTATGAATGATGTTATTTGTTTTAGTTGTCATCAAGTTAGTCATAATGCAAGATTGTGTATAAGTAAACTCTCAAATCATAAGAAGGAGCATGGACATCCTAGTGTGCTAAAGAAATGTCAATCTTTGAAATGGAATCCTAAAGAAGTGAAGACCAAGAAAACTAATTTAGTAAAGCTAAAAGATCAAGATGGACTTCCTACTAAAGTATAAGAAGAATCAAATATTAATAAGGTTTAAAAATGATAAGAGAATGTGTCATCTATCTAGATAGAGAAGGAGAATCAAAAGTTAGTTCAATTCAAGCTCAAGGAAAAGACCAAAATGATAATTGAGGATAGTTATAAGGTATATATGAATCCAAGAGAACATCCTACTAGTGTTGATAAGTTTCATGCAAAGAACATTAGTTGTCAATGCCTAGTGATGAGTTTATTTATTCAGATGAAAAGGTATATCATGAATATTTATTTTCTCCATGTATTGTCAATTCATTATTAAAATAAAAGGATAATATTTTAGTGGATGATCAAGTTGTTTCTCTTAAGCCTAAGAAGAAGAAGTAGAAGTATCAGTATCAAATGATCAAGAAGGAGAAGAAATATGAGAAGTTATGGGTAAATCTTGGCTTCATATTGTTCTAAGACATTGTGGTTTATGGTGTCTTTATGTAAGCTTCAAGGAGACACTTTAAAAGTAAGAGAAAGCATGGTGGATACCAATTAAGATTTGGTTGATGTTTCAAGACAAGAATATCATTTGAATATGTGCATAAGGTGATGGGGATCATATGTGATATGTTCTAGTCATGGTTGAGATATGAAGAAGTTTGCTAAAAATATGAACTCAAGCATGTTGATGTGATGACTTGATCAAACCAAGTCAGGTGCTTTCACAATGTATTAAATCCCCATGCATAAACAAAGGGGGAGCTTTGTAAATAGTCAAGTCTTAGGATTATAGGTCTATGTAGTTGAATCTGAGAGAGAAGGTATGGAGCAAATTATGTTGTTTCTTCATGTCTGAAGATGGTTTGAAGATGCTTAAAAGGGTTTTTATGCTCAGTTGACTTAATGGAAGTCCCTCTTAATGTTTTCAAGGTAAGTTCATGCAATTTTTGGTGTTCATATATATTTTGTCTTCATATAAGCTATGTATGATCAAAGAAGAGTGTAGTCATGGATAATTTTGAGAAACTCAAAGTTATGAACATTTTTAGGGGGAGTTTTTATCATCTCTCAGAGGTGGTCCTTTCCTATGATTGGTCTTTGAAGTCTTTTTAGGTTTAAAGGATCAGGAGTTGAGCCCAATTTATCATTATGTCAAAGGGGGAGAAAGTGATTTGTATTATTTTTGACATAAATGAAAAAGGGGGATATTTTTTGAGTTTTTTAAATGATGTCTCCAAGGTGACCAAGGTGGTTAATGAAGTGTCATGTGTGTTAGATTGATAATGACAAAGTGTGCTTCAATGTGCCTCAATGTTCCTGCATGGTTATTCAATGTTTGACTTAGATAGGCAATTGATGGTTAATATTGATAGTATGTAAATGTTTTAGAGACCCTATGGGATGATATGAGTGTTTTGAGTGCTTATGAAGGTGAAAATAATTCATCAGAATAGTCATATGAATGTCTAAGCTCAAGTAGTCATCTTGACAGATAAAGTTGAGAGAGCAGATTGATGATGTTATATTTCACATTTATGAAGGTTTAAGGAGAAAATTTATATATGGATAAATTCCCCTATTTGATTAGATCATATGGTTCAGATATTAGGTCATGAGGTTGAGCGTAGAAAATTTTATTAAGGTGTAAATTTGGATTATCAAATAAAGTTCAATAATGTTCACTAAGTTTCTATACTTAGCCAAATTTGTAAGAGGAGATATATGGCTATAATTTAATTAGATCATAGATAAAATGGTGATAATTTAATCTAATTAGATATGGATATAATGGTGTATTTTAAATTTAAAGATTTAATATTCCGCATGCTAGTGACATGTGTCATAATCACAGAGTCTAAGCAGCATATCTATGGTGAGCATATAATATAAAATATGAAGATCCAATGGTGAGCATATGACAATATAATGGTGATCCAATGGTGATTATTAAGTCATAATGTCAAATTATTCTCGTTATATGTGTGGGGATACCAAGTGGCAAAAGATCATTAGAGTTAACTAGTCAATGTGCACATAAGGCATGCAGAGCTATTAAATGGAACGATCATGGAAGCAAGGATATAAGATCAATGATGAGGATTAGAAGATAAATACTAAGATAATTTGAGTAGATAGATGGTGCATATTTGGTTACAATTATAAAGGAACATATGATAAGGTCAAAGTGTCAGAAGTTTAACATTTGCTCAGTGACTGTTGGAATTTGAATATTCAAATTAATGAGGTAAAACTAGTGCTTAGTTTTTGTGCTATATCTTTTGATCCAAGATGAATTTATTAATTTAGTAAAAACAAAGGTTGTAAATGACTCCGTGTAACATCCATAAAATCTATTTATAATTTTTTAATATTTTTAAATTCAAAGTTATTAATCTTAAATTTGACTACTTGTTCATTTATGGTGTTATTATGTACAAAATATTGTTTAAGCAAATTTGTTATTTAAGAGAAGAGTGTTTTGGTAGGATAATTCATTTGGGTGTGTATTATAGATCATATGGAGTGGAAAAATTTATTTTAAAGTGATCTTATGTTCTTAATCTTCTTAATAAAGTTCTAAAAGGAGTAATAGGTCTCCATGAGACCTATAAGGACTAATAAGGCCTAATTGAAAGGTGTACTTGCTTAAGTATGACCCATAGATTCTATGGCCAACATGTGAGGTTGGATTTGAGATATGTCTTAGCATTATATAATTATTAAGGGTTAAGGAAAGTATTATGGCTAACCAAGAAGATTGTATTCATGAAGACTCTATAAAGAGTGGAGACCAAGGCAATGGTTTCTAGACTTGAGAGAGAGAGGAGTAGAGAAGATGTAATATTAAGCAAAGGAATATTTGAAAGAGAAGGTACAAGTTAGTGAGGAGCATAAAATAGCAAAAAGGATCAGTCATGTTTATCTAATCATTTTGATGAATGTCAACACATAGGTCATTGGACCTAATAAGCCTAAAAGAGGCAAATTGAGTGAGTGTGCTTAATGGATGGATTGAAAAATTGAGAAGGTTGAAGAGTATGTGCATGACCTACAGGTCATGTTATTGATATTATAATATATTTTTTATAGGTTTTATAATTATTTATATGCTTAGACATGAAGAATGATCCAAAAGGGTGTTTTAGATACATTTCTTTTGTGTGCAATTTTGTGAGAGTGTAAAATGAAAAGAGTGCAAGAGAAGTCCATCATCAGGTGTAGAAGACATCAAATCAAAGGTAAATATCAGATCAAGGTATTTGAGTGGGTTTTTGGTTGCTTAGGGGGTTATAGCCTCCTTGCTAGTTTGAGCTAGCTAAAGGACAAGTGGGTGCTTGACTAAATTAAGGGGTGGGTGTTCCTTAAATAGTTGGTGCTAGTATAAATGTTGGATCTTGTTTTATAAGATGGTAGCCCATATTTTAGGTTTCAATGAGTTTTATTCTCTAAGAGGGTTTCCCACATATATTATGTGTTCATTTGATGTATGCTCATATGTATGCTTTAGATATATGTGCTTTCATGTTTATGTTATTTGATCAAGTTGATGTATGTTGAATGTTTAAAATTTGGGAATTGAATTGGATTATCTTACATCATTGATTCACCTAGTAACCCAATGGATTATGTTTAAAATTTGTAATGAGCCTATTAACCTAGTAGTTCTCATTAGACTTTATCCTCCATAATGGGAGCTTCTAAAGTTGACAAAGCTTCAAAATAAGGAGGACCCTCAACAACACCTTCTAGCATTCAGACACACTTGTTACCTCATAACAAATGATGATGCACTTCTTATTACGACCTTTCCTATGTCATTACCTTGACCTACCCTAGATTGGTACAACTTAATTCCTATACATTCCCTATTCTCCTTTGGACAGCTAGCCAAAATATTCATAGAGCACATTTCTATCAATATTGTAAGAAAAGTCACTATAACTAATCTCTATGTCATCTAATAGTTTGATGATGAATCCATCACTAACTTTGTGGCTAGATGGATGATTCTCATCAATTAACTCACCTTTTCCCTTCCACAACCTGAACTAGTCAAATTATTTGTGAGATTATGTGATAAACACATCTCATCAATGTTATAGGTACAATATTTTAAAACCTTTGATGAGGCCTTTTTTATGGCCTACAAACTAGAAATTTGATCCATATAAGAAGGGAAAGTTAAATTATGAAATAAAAAATTTAAACCTAATCTCTCTAAATGAACTAAAAATAATAATAAAACCAAAGGAACTACTAATGTTGTAGTTGTAAAATCAGCACCACCACAAACTAAAATCCAATCTAAGCCCTCAACCTCATAGGGACAAACTCATATGCCATTGACAAGTTTTCCTCCATTATAATATACACATATAGGAGAATCCTACATGTATATTTTAGATAAGATATTAAAGGCATCTCTCATCAAGCTTATTCTGGTAAGACCTCTGAATGATTCTCTCCCTAACCCTAGACAGTTTAGGGAAAATGACTTTTGTAACTTTCACCATGTAATAGGTCATGATGTCAGTATATGTCACTATTTCAAGGGCCTCATACAAAATCTTATATATTAGGGGGAGTTACAACTAGATAACCCTAACGTTCCCCAAAATTAGTCTATAGATATATTTAGGTAGTCGTTCCCTAATCATGCTTCCATATCAAAAAATTTCTAATCTAATTTGGGATCCACCTCAAAAACATGAAATTCTTGTAAGTAACATAATCCATTAACATATTTTGCCTAAATAAGTTGATAGTACTTCTATCCTTGATCTCCTTATAAGAGATACCTTCAAGCCATCTGAACTAAGTCAAGACATCCTGAAAACTTCTTCAAGCTTTTTAAATAATAAAGTAAAATATTGTTGAAAGAAAGGTTTATTTAGACATTCCACAAGGTACACAGACCATTCCTCACATCATTTCAATACCTCAATCTAACATACCCATTCCTTCTAGCTTATTACCCCTTGAATAAACTATCATTTTACCTTAGACCAGCACAAGACCAATTCCCCCCATTGCTAGAGAGGTGCAAAATCTTATATAAATCAAGGTAAAATCCATAGATGTCAAAAACAAAAACCTCTAAGCCCCAAGGGGAAAATATATAAAACATCCTCTTATCAAGATTTAAATCTATAAAGAGGATATCCCCACCACCCCTGAGCAGATTAGAAAAGGGAGGCATAATTGCCACCTATTAGGACAAGAGCATCTATATCAATACCTCATCCTTTAGCAAGACTAAAATATACCATTATAGAATCATTCACCAAAACACATGTACCATTACAATGAGATCTTCCCATCATGATAATGCCAATACATAACCCTTTAAATACCTATTATCCACAAGGTTTAGGTGTAAGAGATTATCCTAAACATAAGGTACCATATGTAGGCAACATTCAAACAACTAGTTCAAAAGGTCAAGGTTCAAAGTCACATACCTCTTCCAAACCAAGGCCTCAGAGGGTTGAAAAGCCTAGTCAAGATCCATTGAAAGGGTCTTATTCTAATATCCTTGATCAACTTCTCTAAACCTCCATTATCACTCTACCACCCATAAATCCTATCAATCCTCATATTCAGAAACCAACATGGTATAGAGAAAATAGGAAATGCATGTATCATCAAATAATAGGTCATGACATAGAAAGTTGTAATGCATTAAATGTCATAATATAAAATTTATTAGAAGAAGATGATCTCTTAATAGAATAATCAGATCATGACCATCCCCACAGTCAAACTACTAGGGTTATAACCACCTCATAAAGTAGCATACTACCAATAGTATCAAAACAAGCTATAAAAGAAGATAAAATCTTTGATAAAGCTTAGTATCAACCTCTCCTAAACCCTTTATATGTGGTTGATTATGAGACTGCAATGAGTAACCCTTTATTTTAGATAGATGAAGTTTAAATTACTACATGATCCCAAGCCTAAGGTCATAATACCCACAATCATGAAAAATCCAAAGTGATTATTACCAAAGCACCAACTCCTACCACAAATATTCCAACCATTCATACTTTAAAACCTAAACAACAATGCTTCAAAACTCATATAGATATATTTTCTAAAGCAACTTCATCAGCTTCCAGTCAATATGTCTCTATATGAACTTGTCAAAAATTCTCCACAACACTAAGAGGATATGATAGAATCCTTGTAGGCCATTGAGATACAAGCTGATAAACCCCAAACTTTATTGACAGTCATTAAATCACTTCAAAAACCCTTATCCATAATGTTCCATGATTCAAAATTACCACCCTTATAGCCTGATGATTAGGATCTTGCACTATTTATCACTACCTAGATTGATTAAACTCAAATCAAATGAGCTATGATTGAGAATGGTGCCAATATAAACATCATCCCCTATCATACATTTAAATAACTATATCTACCTAAAATAATTATGACCCTATCCCCCACCATCTTAAAATATTTTAATGATACTATCACACCTATATTTGAAATAGTAGTCCTTCATATTTAAGTAGGCATGCATATTATACCTAAATTATTTTATGTACTTAAAGGGGAGTTTCAATACAACATTCTGTTAGGATGTCCCTTGATACACATAATGTGTTTCATCCCCTCTACCTTACATCAATTTATTAAACTTGAACACGAGGGTAAAATACATAATGTTCTAGCTGATCTTCATCCATTCAAAACATGCAACCTTACCTTGAGACCAAAAAATGTCTTAATTATATTACAAAGTGCTACCCCATCATCATCTTAAAGGGGGAATTTATTAGCCTTCCTTAGGCCTTTATAACCAAATACATGATAAACTATTTACATAAATATTTTCATTAATTGATATACCCCACTTCATAAGGACATACCTATAATGGTGTGCTTGGAAGGGTTTTGGCATAGGACATTATGAACAAGACTCACACAAGGTTGCGTTGGGAGATTTTAAGAAACCCCATGAAAAGCATAACCTCAGTTTCAGCAAAAATCCTAAATCTAATATGGAGGTTACTATGTTTCTCATCCTTGAGAAGGACATGCCATCTTCACCATCCAGCACCCTTTCTTTGATAGATGACATTGTATCCATTCCCCTAAATATTTTTTTAGTCAATACCATTACTATAAAACCTCTCATATATCATCATGATGGGGAAGTCAGGACCACCCCTTTATCCTACCCAAACATGATAGGGAAAGATTTTACCACCATCTCTATTCTTTAGTACCAAGATAATGAGTTGATCTTAAATCATTTAGCATAAAGAACTCCTATCTCCATAAATTCCTTCCATCTAAAACCTTTAGTTTATTAAATGAGGCCACCATTGATGTTAACATAAGATATTATGAGACTTTGTATATAGTTATGGTTAGTAAATATTTATATCCATAGGAATACTAGGATTTCACTATGTTTCTAATAGATCATAGTGAAGCATTTATTTGGTCATATAGAGATATGCCTAGAATTGATCCTACTATCATCATGCATAACATTGTCACATTACTTGATGCCCAACCTATAAATCAAAAGATCTAAAAGATGCATCTTCACATTGTTCTCTTAGTCAAATAAGAGTTATAGCATCTATTATCCATTAACTTTATCCAACCTATCGATTACCCTTAATGTGTATCTAATATCATCCCTATCACTAAGCCTACAGGGTGATTACACCTTTTTATTTACTTTCAAGATCTTAATCTCACTTTTCCTAAGGATGATTTCCATCTCCATAATATTGACCAATTAGTGGATTTAACCACTAGTTAGGAAATGTTATCACTTATGGATGGTTTCTCTAGGTATAATTAGATCATTATCACACTAGAAGATCAACATAAGACTTCATTTATTACTCCCTAAGAGACATTATACTATCAAGTTATGCCTTTTGGTCTAAAGAATACAGGATCCACCTATCAAAGAGATATGACTTACGTCTTCTGTGATATTATCCACAAAATTGTATAGGATTATGTGGATGATCTCCTCGATAAATCAAAATTATGAAAAGACCACATTTCCATCTTAAAAGGTATCTTAACTCACGTAATCTAATTTCATGTCAATCTAAATTCTAATAAATGAATTTTTTGAGCATTGATGGGTAAACTTATAGGATTTATTATCTCCATATATGGGATAGAATTTGATCCTACCAAGATCAAATCCATTTTATAAATGCCACCTCCATCTAATCTTAATCATCTTCAAAGTTTATAAGGTAAATTTCAATTTATCTATCATTTTATCTCCCATCTATTCGATCGATGTCAACCATTCCATCACCTCTTAAGGAAGGTTATCCTTTTCAAGTGGGACTCTAGTTATCAGGAGGCCTTTGAAGCACTTAAGAGATACATTCTTTCACCACTAATTCTCACTCCACCAAAGGAGGGGTAACTTTTCTTCTTGTATATTTATGTTATATACCATGCCCTTGGAGCCATGCTTGGCCATTGTGATGAGCATCACAAAGAGTAGGTGGTTTCCTATATCAATCTCACACTTATTGAATACAAGACACATTATTCTCATATATAGAAGTTGTGCCTAGATCTAGTCTTTATTACTTTTAGGCTTCACCATTATCTACTCAATCACAAGACCTATGTGGTCAATATCATTGCTCCCCTGAAGTTATGCACTCTAAGCCTTATCAAAATTAGTGAATGGCCAAATGGTTTATAATTTTAGTAGAAATTGATCTGGAGTTTATCCATAAAAAATAAATTAAAATTCAAGTCATTGTTGATCAACTTACTAAATCATGTCGTATTGATAATCAACCAGTTAACTATGAGTTCTCAAATGAATCTATAACCTCCATGTCTCAAACAAATCCGCAATATCAAATTATTCTATTCTTTGATGAATCCAAATGTGAGCATGGTGGGGGATTTGGAATTATTCTAATCCCTCTTGGGGGGACACCTATCCCTCTATCTTTTAATATTGATTTTGATTTTAGTAATAACATGGAAAAATATGAGGCTTTAATCATAGGTTTCCAAACTACTTGAGCCTTAGATATTAAAACACCTAATATCTATGGTGAGTCCTAGCTTTTGGTCAATAAAATTAAGGGCATCTATCAATGTAATAATGACACCATTCAAAAGTATAAGACCTTAATTGATTAATTGCTATCCACTTTCAAGCATTATGATATCCAAGCCACTCCCTGATTAACTAACAAGTTTGTGGATACTAAAGCTTCCTTGGCCTCCTTTATCCCATCATCATCTCAGGAATCTAAGTTATTTATCCTCATCTATAGGATTAATCAACCTTCCTTTACCAAGACTAACCTTTCCCTCCATCTAGAAAGTGGAGAAAAATACATCAGATATTTAGTACATATAGATATTTGATTACCTATTAAGGGGGATTATTCCCTTAAATCTATATAGAAATGGAAAACAATATTTCCAGCATCATGTCATGTATTTTGTCATACTAGGGGGTGTTCTTTATAAGCATGGTTTCTATAGTATCCTTATTCATTATCTCTTGGGTCATGAAGCTACCCTTGATATCAAATAAGCTCATATGGGTCATGTGGTGGACATTTTAGTGGCTACACCATTGTTAAGACAATCTTACATTTGGTATATTATTTTACCACCTTAAATTAGGATTTTTATGAATATGTTAGGAAATGTGTTAAATATTAGCAGCATACCAACCTATCCCATGTCCCTAGCCAAACATTATAGGTAGCATAAGAATTTTAGCCTTTTTCCTAGTGGGGGCTTAATATTATAGGTCGAATTAATCTGAAGTCTTCCTAGTATGATGGATTTATCATTACCTCCATTGAGTATTTTACTAAGTGGATGGAGGATATCCCCCTTATCTCTCCCAAGCAAAAAAAATTGTTAAAATCATTAGTTAACATATTATTTGTCACTTTGGCATCCCTCATAAGATCATCAAAAATAATGGAAAATATCTTAAGAAAAAAAGGCTCAAGATCTCTATGATTCCTTTAGCATTAAGCTCAGTTGCTCCTATCCTTACTATCCTCAAGCTAAAAACTAGGTTGAGGTATATAATAAAACTCTTGTCAAAATCCTAACTAAATTCGTTAATAAAGTAGGTAAGAAATGGCATCTTCATGTTCCATTTGCCTTATGGGTTTATCAAAATAGTGTTCAAACCCCCATAAGTATTACTCATTTTTCCCTAGTCTATGGTATTGAATCTATACTTCCTCTTGAGGTTCAGACTCATTCCCTTCACATATCCCTTAAAGATATCCTTTATGAGGATGACTTTTGTTAGGAATGATTAGCCTAAATCAAACTCTTGGATGAGCATCAATTGGCTAACCTTGACCATCTCCATTTCTATCAGAAATGAATAAAGTGCACCTATAATAAACATCTAAAAGAACATGAATTTAATATTGGTGATCTCATCTTAAAGAAAAATCAACATGTCACAAATATGTTAAAAAGCAAAAGGGGAAAATTTTCTCCAAATTGGCTTGGACCATATATTATCACCTATAAGTATGGATTTGGGGAATATCACTTGACCTCTCTTGAGGGAAATTGGAATAATAACCTCTTAATACATTGCATCTGTATCCTTTCTATTGTTAATAAATCTTAATTACTTGGGTCTACCTAGTTTAGTTTTTAGGTTTCATATCCCTCTTTTTCTTATACCAAATAATGATATATAGAGACGTGGTTATTTGATAACATTGTCTATTTTTTTACCTTAAATATGAATTCCATAGCTCTATTCATAGCATGCTTTAATTGGATAACCTTCACCTATAATGGGAAGGAGCTCCAGAATTCATTTTGAGAATAAATGTTTAGTCTTCTATAACAAAGCTTTGGGAAATTATCCTAGGATACACGAGGCTAGTCCATAAACAAATATTAACATTGGGATAAAAAATCAAAGTAAATAAAAATCATATACAAAAGAAAAGAAAAATAAATAAACTACTCCCTTGAAGGGCAACTATGAAATCTACAAAATCTATAAAAATATATAAAATATCAAAAGCACAGACTTTTCCCTCAAAGGAAAGATGCTTTAAAAAAGCATGTATAAAATATAGACCACTACCTTAAAGGATGAATATCATGCATAAAATATCCATAGAAAGCTTCCTGCATTGATCAACTTTCTTTAATTTAGTTGACTTCCCACATTGATTAGTCTACATGAATTGGCACAAAAGGATTTTAGGTTTGACCTTAGTTATAGGTAATGCAAGATGGAAAAATCTTCTTCTTAGAATCCACTTTCTATCAAATCCTAAAAGAAAATCCTTAAATCTTGAACTTAGTTGACCTAAAGTTTTTAGGATAGTTATTATCAGTTGCTTAAGGATGCACATGCATTCCTTTCAAGCAATTTTCTTGGGTCATGGTACGAGCCAATAACAAGTAATAAATCCCTTTTTAAATTAAGTTCATGTTTAATTAATTACATATTTTCCAGATATATTAACAAAATATCCTAATCTATTAATTCAAAAATCTATAAACATGAAATTAGTAATTTATAGATTTCATCCATAATAATCATAATTCATTAACATTTTTCATAATCTAATCCAAAATCATAATTTAAGACATTTTACAATTTTAAAATCCATAACCCATAATCACATCACACAAAATCTATAATCCATATTCAAATAATAAAATATACATCCATAATCCATAAACACTTTTAAATAAAGGCTCATAATCCATAAGCTAATAAACTCATTAAATCCATAATCACATAATCAAAAAATCACATCCATATTAATTTAATCATGAACATTGTAAACATTACATAAATCCATACATCAAAATCACATCCACCAGAAAATAATAATCATGATCCATAAATATTTTATAATATTTAAATCCATAATCAAATAATTAAACCACATCACATAAAAATCCAGAATCCATGATCAAAATTACATTCATAATGCCCATAATCCATACACATTTTAAATATCAATCCATCACATGTAACAACCATATGTTGGAAATATTGTCATTGATGTCAAAGGTTTAGTATTATTGGTGATAAAGGCCCTATTGCATTTAATGTTGTTTAACTTGGCTAATATGAGTTAATATTTATTTAATATTAATGAATATATTTTTGGTTGCATACGAGACAAAATAAGGGCCCATAGAGAAGTCAAAGACTCACGGGATAAAGACAAAAGAAGGATGGGATGCATTTTCCCATGAAGAGTCATCTTGGGGAATACCAGGAGTCACCAAGTAAAGACAAAAGAGTAAAGGGCGAATTTCTCATGAAGGGACACTTTGAGGAATATGAAAAGTCACCAAAGATAAGGACAAAAGTGGGAAAGGCATTTTTGGTCATGAAGTGTCACCACATGACTTTTCAAAGGCTTGAATATGAAGGGTTATCCAATATTGGTGCCATTTTCCATGAGTATTGAAGGGTCACAAAGGGGGAAGGCCAAAGGTCATTTGGAAAGCTATAAATAAAGGCTTGAGAAGCCATTTGTAATATGAGTGTGAGAGGTTGATTTGATATTGTGATATCTAGCTTAGAAGAGCAATTGTGAGAGATGAATATGATTTGTATTTGTTATATCTAGCTTAGAAGAGCAAAGGTGAGAGAGAGGAAGGAGATGGTGTACTGATCTATCATTTGTTGAGATAGCAACATTGAGAGATAGGTGTGTGGTATGTACAAAGGGGTTGGTGCTCCTGTGGGTTAGTGCTCACGAATTGTTGTTGAGTTGGTGCTTAGCAAAGGGGTTGGTGTTCTTATGGGTTGGTGGTCATGAATTGTTGTTGGGTTGGTGCTTGGCAAAGGGTTTGGTGCTCCTATGGGTTGGTGTTCATGAATAGGTGTTGGGTTGGTGTTCAGCAAAGGGGTTTGAAGCTACTATGGGTTGGTGCTCACAAATTGTACCTGAGGTTTATACTTGGCAAAGGGGTATGGTGCTCTTATGGGATTGTTCTCACAAATATATTTGAGATTAACTGTCTATGTTTTTTCCCACATTGGGTTTCCATGTTATATCTGGTGTCTCTCTCTGTCTTGTGTGATGTTTATTGTTTGAGTTTTATTGCATATCTTGAATGATTAATTAAGTGGAATTTAGTTAAAGGAAAGATTTATAAGATATATAATATACTAATTCACCCCCCCTCTCATTATATTCCATGCTTAACAATTGGTATCAGAGTAGGTTCCTTTTTAAAAAGTTTTACATCTTGAAGGTAGATCAGGAAAGCACGATGGCTAGGTAACAGGAAGAATTTTCTACAAATAAGGAACCTTTGTTTAATGGGATGAATTATGCTTTTTGGAGCATGAGAATGAAGGTTTATTTGATGGACCTTGGATTCAACATATGAAAATTAGTGGTGGAGGAATATGAAGAGCCACAGACATCTACAATTACTTCAGTAGAAAAGAAGGCAAGTGAATGTAATGTTAAAGCTTTAAATACTATTTTATGTGGTTTATGTGAATCTGAATTTGTTAAAGTTATGCAATGTAAATCTGCTCATGAAACTTGGGTAAAACTTGAGAATATTTACAAAGGTGATGGAAAGGTTCAACAAGCTAAGCTGTAGACTTTTAGAAGGCAGTTTGAAAGTTTGAAGATGGAAGAAGAAGAAGAAGAAGATATAGCAAGTTATCTCTTGTGAGTTGATCAGATAGTAAATCAAATTCAAGGTCTTGGAGAAACATTGGAAGAGTCAACGGTGGTGCAAAAGGTTTTGAGATCTCTACCAATGAGATATGATGCAAAGGTTTCAGCAATCGAGGAGATGAAGAATTTAGCCAAGCTAAAGATGGATGAGCTTCATGGTATTCTCACAGCATATGAGATGCGGATAGAACAAAATAAACTCTCAAAGAGAGAAGTGGCTTTCAAGACATCAAAGAAGGAGAAAGCTAAGATTCAAGAATCAAGTGATAGTTACAGTGATGATGAATATGACAATGAAGCACTTTTCATTTGCAGGCTGAAAAGAGGAACAGGAAAATATCAAGGAAAATTACCTTTTAAATGTTTTCATTGTGGAAAGATTGGACATTTTTTAGTTAGATGCCCAGATAAATTTAAAGATGAAGAAGAAGAAAAGCCTACATACAAGAATAATTTCAAGGCAAATCCAAGAAGGGATTCGAGAAGAAGAGCCTGTATTCTAAGGATCCTAGTTTAGGTGAAGATAGTGGAGTCAACGATTTAGAAGAAGAGATTTTATTCATGGTCATACATAATAATCAAGAAGAAGAAGAGGAGGAATCTAAAGTAGATATGGAAGGAGAACTCAATTGTGCCCTAGAAAAGTTAGAAGTTATTTAGAAGAAGAATCGAAGGTTAAAGCGCCAGATTGAGAAAAATGAACAAGAGTCAACGAAAATGATTGAAGATCTACAAGCACACTTTGAAGAATCCAAGAAGAATGAAGAAGATCTCAAATCATAATTGGAAATAGCAATAAAAGATTGTGAAAGGTATGTTATTGAAATTTCCTCTTTAAAAGAAGATATTTAGAAAGCAGTCAATGAAAAAGTAGTTAGTGATTCAAAATTTCAAGATAGCACTAACATGCTAAATAAGATATTGGAAAGTCAAAAAGCATATTCAGATAAGACAGGGATCGGATTTGAAAATAAAAAGAGCTATGCTGAAGCTCTTACAGAAGAGGAAATAAAAAGGGGAGAAGATAAGAATACAGAGGACATTTCAAATAGAGAAGGCTAGAAGGAACAAAGCTACAAAAGGCAATCAGGTCAGAGATATACAGGCAGGTCTTATTTTTATGGCTATTGGTTTTATTGTAATAGATATGGTCACAAGAAAGTAGAATGTAGGAAAAGAGCTAACAATTTCAGAAATAAGGAAAAGGAAAGTCAAATAGAGTCAAGCAAAATCCACAACTCTTTTGCTCTTCTATCAAGCTTTAATGAAGAGACCATAGTGTGCTACAAGTGCAACAACTTTGGACACATAGCTCGGTATTGTGGAAGCGTGTTCGAGTCAGTCAAGAAGGATCAAAATTTTAAAGCTTTATTCATCAAGAAGAAGAATTAGAGTGTCAAAGATCCATTCATCAGGAAGAAGGTTCAAACATGTTCGTGGCAAAAGAAACAACCTGAAGATTCTATGATGGTGTAGATAGCTCTACATGTGAGAGGTAAAGATCAGCCATGGTTAATTGATAGTGGATGTTCGAGGCATATGATAGGTGATAAAAGTAAGTTCATTTCTCTAAAAAAGATAAATGGTAGTACAGTGAGGTTCAGAGATAAAACCACTACCAAAATAGCCGAAAAAGGAACTTTGAGCTTAAATTATGGTAAAACTAAGACTAAAAATGTTTTGTATGTAAAAGGTCTTAAGCATAATCTGTTGAGTGTTAGTCAAATTTGTGATCAAGGATACATATTAAGGTTTCATGATGAAGGTTGTGAGATTAGAAGAAAAGATTCATATGAGTTGATTGCAGATGCTCAAAGGATAGGGAACAATGTGTATGTATTGTTAGATATCTTTTCAAAGGCACGATCAAAAGATATACTCAAATATTGGGGAGAGGAGTTGGAAGAAATTTCTATTACTTCCTGCCATTGATGTTCAACATCAAGTGAGGGTGAGCTAAGTGTTAGCTCTAGGTAGGCCCTTTGCAATTGATGTCAAAGGGGGAGAATAATAGGTATAGGTACAAGTGTAGAAAATAGGTACAGGGAACAAGTACAAGTTGCTACAGTAAGGGGGAGTTACTATATTTTTTTAGATGATAGGATGTATAGGTGATAGGATGTGGCAGTTTCAGGATTGAGGTTGCCATCAATGACAAAGGGGGAGATTGTTGGAAATATTTTCATCGATGTCAAAGGTTTAGTACTATTGGTGATAAAGGCCCCATTGCCTCTAATGTTGTTTATCTTGGCTAATATAAGTTAATATTTATTTAATATTAATGAATATATTTTTGGTTGCATATGAGACAAAATAAAGGCCCATGGAGAAGTCGAAGAGTCACGGGATAAAGACAAAAGAAGGATGGGATGCATTTTCCCATGAAGAGTCATCTTGGGGAATACCAAGAGTCACCAAGTAAATACAAAAGAGTAAAGGGAAAATTTCTCATGAAGGGACACTTTGAGGAATACGAAAAGTCACCAAAGATAAGGACAAAAGTGGGAAAGGCATTCTTGGTCATGAAGGGTCACCACATGACTTTTCAAAGGCTTGAATATGAAGGGTCATCCAATATTGGCACCATTTTCCATGAGTATTGAAGGGTCATAAAGGGGGAAGACCAAAGGTCATTTAGAAAGCTATAAATAAAGGCTTGAGAAGCCATTTGTAATATGAGTGTGAGAGGTTGATTTGATATTGTGATATCTAGCTTAAAAGAGCAATTGTGAGAGATGAATATGATTTGTATTTGTTATATCTAGCTTAGAAGATAAAAGGTGAGAGAGAGGAAGGAGATGATGTATTGATCTATCATTTGTTGAGATAGCAACATTGAGAGATAGGTGTGTGGTATACACAAAGGGGTTGGTGCTCATGTGGGTTGGTGCTCACGAATTGTTGCTGAGTTGGTGCTTGGCAAAGGGGTTGGTGTTCCTATGGGTTGGTGGTCATGAATTTTTGTTGGGTTGGTGCTCAGCAAAGGGGTTAGAACTCTTGTGGGTTGGTGCTCACGAATAGTTGTTGGGTTGGTGCTCGGCAAAGGGGTTTGAAGCTCCTGTGGGTTGGTACTCATGAATTGTAGCTGAGGTTTGTCAAAAATAAAGGATCAAAATCAAAATGACTAGTAAAAAATATGATATCATATACATCATCACCATATAGGAGTGTCAACACTTCTCCTCATCCTTACTCATTTATAAGAACTATAGGTGTTCCCTACATCAAAAGTTACAAAATCTAGTAGATGTCCTACTCAATGATAGTCATCCCCTTGCTCACAAGCTATAATGTCCCAATCATAACATCCCAATACTCAAGTAAAATAATTAATAACCTTGTGTCTTGATGGATGCATCTATAGTGATGCACCCCTCCTAAGCCTACGGCCTCTAAATGGGCCCAGTCGTCATCTCTTAGCTAAACTTGTAATCATTCTAATAAGGGCAATATTCGATCCTAGATCTATAGTAGGATCCATGCCTATTACTAGAATTCTTTATGAGCCTAAAATATCCTTAAAAATATAACTTATCCTAACCCTAGCCTCTAATCTAAGACCTTCACATTTTTTATGTGAATCAGTATCGGTCCCTTATAGATCAACATCATTTCATAAGGATCAAATTTGTTTCAAAAAATAATGTCAATTTTTAGTGAATCATCACTGATTCATAAGAATCAATAATGATTCCTTGGTGCCACCTTATCATAATCCTATCCCTATCCTAGATCCAAAAATCTTAAAAAACTTAAATAATTCAAAAAATAATAAAATAATAAACCTACCTCATCTTATGAGCATCATCATCACGTCAATCTGCTACCACTAATCTCCATCTCATTTCATAGCACATTCATCATTTGAGCTCTCAGACATCATTTTATTTTCACAAATAGCAAATGAGCCCTTTTCCATGACATACTTGTTTATATACCCCCAACTTTAGATTGTTGCTGATTTATTTTGGATCGACACCAATTTGGTGGATCGATGTTGATTCATTTCAAATTAGTACCAATTGTCCCTTTTTTACACTACTTATACTTTTACATACATCTAACCCTTCTCCTTAGCTTTATCCTTGTACATTTCCACATCTACCCCATTATTTATCCTATACCATTTTAGGTTTATGGATTTTGACCCCTTGTTGGTCCCATGACCTATGTAAGGCATGTACTCTTTTGGGTGTCTCCCCTCAGTGGGTCTCAAGAGTGTAGTTTCTCTTGAGAAAAATTGTCTATAAGTATCATGCACACCGTATAGCACATTAGATGTTTTTGTCATCCAAGCCCTATCACTTGTTCTCTTGTTTAACCTTTTATTAATCCCACTTATTCTTAGTTGTGGCATTTTATTATAGGATTTACCTTGGGGCATCTCTACCTATATTACCTTACATCTTGAATGTGCAAAACATACACTTTGTGTTATACATCTATATTTATTATAGCCCATCTGTTATCTACCTATCCTATCCATTTTTCACACTCATCACCCACTTCTTATTCTCTATCAACTCCTAGTTTGAGGGGGGATACTTCTTCACATAAACCTAGGGTAATGGATCTTTCATTATTTTTATATTACAGCACGTATTCCTTACTACTCCACAAAATAGGATAAATGTAAACACCATAATTTAATACCCTCTATATAATTCATTAGGTGTTGTAGGTCCTTATTTTTATTTAATCTCCTAAATAATCCCTATCCTAAGATTTAGTATATTTGCCATTGATAACTAGGTAACTTGCCTTTACTATTACCTTTCTACCCCCCTAACCTCCTAAATCCATTAATAACCTAAGGAATCTATCCCTAACCACTTTACCCTCATATAGTGTCATTACCAACAACTCTACGCGTATCAAATCCACTTTTACCCATGATTGAAAAAATGGTGCCAATTTGGGTGAATCAGTGGTGATTCACCTATGATCAGTGTTGATTCTCTAGATCAGCATTGATCCATAAATACCCAACTAACTTTTGGCTTATAGATTGAAAAACTCAAAACCTTGAATTATTGCTAGATTTTTGCAAGAATTAGAGACATCTTTAATGACACTCTACTATAATTTTGTTGTATTCAATCCATATCCATCGTCATGAGATAGAGAGACTACCTATATTTATGAAGAAGAATTTCATTCTATTTTTAATTGCATCCAAGGTAAGTCATTGTATATTTATTTTATTTTATATTAGCTATTCTATTTTTATTTGCTTGTATAATCTCTGGAATACCATTTACATCCCTCTATAACCTTTTATTTTTATCTTATCCAATCTATTCTTAGTTTTTAATTAAACTCAGATATAAAGAGAATCCATGTCGATTCATTCTGAATCAGCACTGATCCTATCAAGATCAACATCGATCTATTATGTTTAATTTTTAGAACCTGAGACCTTAATCTTAGACCACTATCTACAATCCTTTATTGATTTCTTATCATTTCAATATGGCCTTTGAATGTAGATAAGTCTACTAGTCATAGTACATGACATAATCAATATCACAGATCTTCTTATAGAATCACAACCTCTATTTATTGATCAGAGTGACATAGATTTTTAGCCATCTCTCTATGTTTTTATTTATTCTCCCTCTCTCAAAGCCACTAAAAACCAACTAAATATCATTCAAGATGATATAAATGCTACGACACCTTATTGGGATGAATATTATGCTTATATCAATAGCTTAATCAAAGATTGAATATTAATTATCATTTTTATCATATCTTTTATCTATTGTAAATTAATATGTTATTTATTCACTTGACTATGTAAATGAATGAGATAACATCCATTTGAAGAAGCTCACAAATTCTTGGGATTGGTCTCTAACCAAGAAAATCACCCAATTATCTATAAGTCTATTTTTGTCCAAGTGTTTACATGTGTGCAAGTTATTCTTCCCATCCAAAAAGAAACTCTCATAGTCATTGGATTCAAAGTAGTGCACAACATCTTCTAATCCATAGGTATTCACCATAAACCCTATTTTCATTTGAGTTTTTAGTAAATTAATTTTAAATTTAAATAAAAATAAAAAACTACTATAACACAAAGAACACAAAGTTATCCCTAAATGATAGGCAAATAACATAGAATAAAATGGGGAAAAAGAATAAAAGGAAGGGGGATGGCCAAGCTAACTCTAGATGTACAAGACAAGTAGACTTCATCTACATAGTTTCATGGATACAAGATCTAACATGAAATTTAGGACAAATGTAGTTCTCCCTAAAAATGGGATAAAAAAAGTGATGATAAGAAAACATGATTTATGTTTTAAAGGAAATAAGGAAAATGGGATCACAAAATGGTGAGAGCGTTCAAATGAGAATGGTCTTACAAAATGGAAAGCATGTAGGACATGTAGAATAAAAAAAATGTGAGATAATTTTTTTGTTCTTTTATTGATCATTTTTTAATTTTTTTGTGTTTTTTAATAAGCTAAAAAAATGAAATGTTCACAAAAAGGCCCAAGGGCAACTACCTAGTTGAGAAGATGCATGTCCATAGGTAAGAGCTCAAATAATATCTAAACTAACTATAACAAGGATCTTAGATATAAATAATAGAACATGGAACTAACTAATCAAGGAAATTTACATTTAAGAGTAGATGTTCCAATAATAGCTAAAGCTGTCTGTAATGGCCCATGCTCACAAATCAGTGAGAGAGAGAGAGAGATCTTATTAAGGTAACAATGCCTATCAAACATTAGAAAAATAAAACTAGAACAATATGTTGTGTGACATAAATTTGAAGAACCATTCAGTAGGTAAAAACCATGAGCTTATGTATTTTTGTTCACTGGTTTATAAGAAGAAGCTACAAAATACTATTTATGTTGAACTACTTTAGAGAACTGGTGTTAAATGTGCCCAAAATTCCTATGAGTCATAATCAATATCATAATTGGTCAAGGGATACAAGATGTCTATTCGTGTTGAACTACCTAGCTGAGGAGATGCACGTCCATAAGTAAGAGCTTAAATAATATCTAAACTAACTATAACAAGGATCCTGGACATAAATAATAGAACATGGAACTAACTAATCAAGAAAATTTACATTTAAGAGTGGATGTTCCAATAATAGCTAAATCTGGCTATAATGGCCCATGCTCACAAATCAGATATATATATATATATATATATATATATATATATTAAGGTAACAATGCCTACCAAACATTAGAAAAATAAAAATACAATAATATGTCATGTGACATAAATTTGAAGAACCATTCAGTAGGTAAAAACCATGAGCTTATGTATTTGTGTTCACTTGTTTATAAGAAGAAGCTACAAAATACTATTCATGTTGAACTACTTTAGAGAATTGGTGTTAAATGTGCCCAAAATTCCTATGAGTCATAATCAAGATCATAATTGGTCAAGGGATAAAAGATGTCTAGGATAAAATATGTCTATTCGTGTTGAACTACCTAGCTGAGGAGATGCACATCCATAGGTAAGAGCTCAAATAATATCTAAACTGACCATAACAAGGATCCTAGATATAAATAATAGAATATGGAACTAACTAATCAAGGAATTTACATTTAAGAGTAGATGTTCCAATAATAGCTAAAGCTGGCTGTAATGGCCGATGCTCACAAATCAGTGAGAGAGAGAGATCTTATTAAGGTAACAATGCCTACCAAACATTAGAAAAATAAAAATAGAACAATATGTCATGTGACATAAATTTGAAGAACCATTCAGTAGGTAAAAACCATGAGCTTATATATATGTGTTCACTGGTTTATAAGAAGAAGCTACAAAATACTATTTGTGTTGAACTACTTTAGAGAACTAGTGTTAAATGTGCCCAAAATTCATGAGTCATAATCAAGATCATAATTGGTCAAGGGATAAAAGATCATAATGAAGTGAATGCGTCTCAATCTCAATCAAGATAATAGCTTCTATTCCATAAATGAGTATAGAGTGGCTCATATAGGGGTTTAATGACTAGTACGATAAGCCCTAAGGGGAATAAAAAATTTCAAGTGGGAATTATGGCCATCATCATTGACAATCTTCTTCAGTAAGGCCATAATGGTTTTTTTTTATGCCTCAGCTTATCTATTGCCTTGTGGGTTATATGGTGTGGATTTCTTGTGCTTGATTTTGAATTTTTCACAAAGCTATTTAACTTCTTGGTTTATAAATGATGTACCATTATCAGATATAATGTGAGCTATGAAACCATATCAACAGATGAAATGGTAATGTATAAACTTGGAAATCTACATATCAATGATGTAAGTGAGAGGAATGTCCTTAATCCACTTAGTAAAATATTTGATATTAGTGATAATATGTTTATGGTCATCTAAAGATGTTGGGTTTATTTTCTTGATGAGATCGAGGCCCCAAGTAAAAAATGGCCATGATGTAGTGATTGGTTGTAGTGGCAAGGAAGGTGTGTGTATCAAATTTCCATGTTGTTGACAAGGAACACACTTCCTCACATAATACAAGCATCTATCTCCATTTTTGGCCAATAGTAACCTATTCTGAGGAGATTTTTAGCTAAGACTACACTATTGATGTGGGACCCACACAGTCCTTCATGAACCTCCTTAAGTTCTAGCTTGGATTTTCCTGAAGATAAATAATGAAGTATCATTACATCATAGCCTTTTTAATAAAGGGTGTTTCCAAGGAGGGTATGATGGGATATATAGTGAAGGAAATGTTTCTAATGATTATTAGAAAGGTCATGTGTAAAAATGTGATCATGGAAATAATTATAAAATTCTTGAAACCAAGACAACTCAGGTGGGTGATTAGGACTAGTAATGGCACATACCTTTTCTAAATTTGGAAAGACATGAACAGGCTATTTAATATTTTCAATGAGAAATTGATGTTATTTATCACTACTTTCAATCTATATCATGGACCCAATTATTTCCATGACATCGATCGATCTGTTATTGGCATGTGGTACTTGTTAAAAATATAGAGATTTAAAATGAGCTTTGATATTATCCATAATATGCTTGTATAGTACTATCTTATTATCTCTAGTTTGATACTAATGAGTGGTTTGATTGATAACCAATTAGAAATCATCATAGACCATTAAGTGATGTATATCCCACTACACCATAAGATGCAATCCTATAATAAGTGCTTCATACTTGGCCATATTGTTGGTACAATGAAAATTGATATGAAATGCTTTAGGAATCAAATCCCCTTATGATGTAATCAAAAATAATACTAGATCTAGATCCTTAAGAAGTGAAAGAACCATCAAAATATAGTTTCTATCATTCTAGTTCATGTTGTACTTCTTCCACTATCATAATAGAATCATTTGGAAAGTCAAATCTAAGTGGTTGAGTGTCTGTAATAGGGGCTTCTACAAGTTGATCGATAGTAACCTACCCCTTGATAGCTTTCTAATTTTGATATTCAACATCAAACTCACTTAAGAGCATGACCCACTTGGCCATGCAACTTGTGAGAGCTACTTTGGATAATAAAAAATTGAGAGGATATACCTTAGTAATAAAAATATTTTGTTGTTTAGCATATAGTGTCGTATCTTTTGGGAAACAAATATCATGGTTAAACATGCGTTCTCAATATGCATATAATTGTGTTCATAAGCCACCAATGTGTGACTTAAATAATAAACTTCATGTTCCTTTACCTAATCATCATGTTGGGCCAAAATTTCCCCCAATGCATGCTCGATCATTGAAATTTAAAGAAGCAATGGTTGTCCAGGTGTTAGTAGTTTCAAAACTAGCGAGTTAGCCAAATATGTTATGAGCTTATTAAATGCTAATTAATACTCTTAGTCCCATTGAAACATGACCCCTTTCTTTAAGATATGTGTAAATTAGTGGCACTTATCTACCAATCAAGAAATGAACCTATGGATAAACTAGATCTTTCCCTATAGCCTTTAGATCTATTTAAGATTTGAAGTTAGAGGTTTTTCAACAATAACCTTGACCTTAGCAGTGTCAACTTGATCCCTCTTTATAATATAATAAAACCTAGAAATTTTCCTAAAGTGATACCAAAGACACACTTCTGGGTATTTAGATGGACCTTGTACTCATAAAGCCTCTCAAATATTATCCATAGAACGTCAGGATGTTCAGCACATGTTGTGATTTATCTAGGATGTCATCAACATAGTATTCAATAATATCATGCATCATGTCATAGAAGATGAAAGTCATAGCACACTGATAAGTGAATCTAGCATTATTTAATCCAAATGGCTTGAATTGATAATAGAATATTCCCCATGGCATGGTGAATGTAGTCTTATGCTAGTCTTCTTGAGATATCTTGATCTAATTGTATCCAAAAATCTATCCATGGGGGACATCTCATACCCAGTAGTAGAATTGACAATCATGTCAATGTTGGGCAGATAAAAATCATCTTTGGGGCATGATTTATTGATATCTCTAAAATTAATATAAATATGTATAACCTATGGCTTTTTCAAACTAAAACTATGTTTGATATCCATTCAGAATAGTCTAGTGGTCTAATGAATCCTACTCCTAATAATTTCTCTAGTTCAACTTTTACCAAAAGAGTGATGTGTGGATACATCCTTCTAAATTTTTGTTTGAATAGTTTGGCATCTGAATGAATAAAAATTCAATGCAAAACTGATTTAGGGTCTAATCATGGCATGTTGGAATATGCCCATGTAAAAATATCAATAAAATCCATCAAAATGGATATAATGTGATCTTTCTCCTCATCAGTGAGAGAAACTCCAAGGTGAATAATTTTGGGATCATCAAATGTTCCCAAGTTCACTTCAATAGTCTTTTCTATCCTATAGAATAGTAGGTAATGTGTGATCATGATCACCTTCTTTTGCTACTATTTATTATTATTCTTCCCAAATCTCTAGATAATATGACGAATTGGAATTTTCCAACTCAAGTAATGGCTAACTACTAAATATTTAGGAAAGTCAAGAGCAAGACACTTAAAGACTTGTTCTTATGATGTGTTGCTACTACTTGTTATAGAGCTAAGACTTGATGGACCTTGTGTGTCTTTTGGGGATTAGCAAACTTTCTCATCCAAGAGTGCCTAAAATAAGTTTTCACTCAAGGGCTTATCTTTTTCTTTACTTTTCCCCTAACCAACGAGTGCTTTAAAGAGGTTTTACCCTAAAGATATCAATGTTTTATGTTCTTTATGACCAAGAAAGTTTGAATACTCTTCAAATTAGGTATAAAGATCCAAAAAAAATCAAATCCTTGATTATGATCACTACTTGGCAATCCATCTCTGAGGCCCATATACACTAAAATTGATTCTTCATTCCAAAATTCATCAAGGCATATGACCAAAAAAATTTGGTACCAATAAATGACTTTAGGATGACAAAGGCATAGGGCACAATGATGAGTTATGGTCATAATGAAATTAGAATCAAATACATCTATGTCAACAAACTCATTTAAAAGACTATAATGGTATGCTACATCACTTCCAGGAGTCTCATCAATAGTCGATTCAAAATGATCACTATCAAAAGTCATGAGGTCACCCCCAAGTGCTATAAATCTGAGACCTTGATTCAAGTTAGGTTTTCCAGTTGATAAATGTTCTATGATTCCTAGCACTTATGTGCCAAAACCTTTTCCTTTATAAATAAAATTATCCATGATTTTATTAGGGATAGGATATTTTGGATTCTAAAAATGATCAATAATGTTGTTAGAATATAACAAGTTACCTTTAGTGAAATCCTCTAGAACTTGTTTTGGCAAAGTATTAGGTATAAATACCATCGATGGTTTCTTTATTTATTTCTTCTATTTTTAAAGCATGTTGGATATGTTAGGGATTTTGGAATGTTTGGGTTTACTAAAGGTATTTGGGGACTTTGGAAACCTAGCAACATGGAAGGCATCCTTAAGATGGTATGTGGAAATGCCCACATCTTCTACAACAACCTCTTTTATAATATTTATGGGAATTGGATTAGTCGAAGTAGAAGCAGTTCACTAATGTTGACATAATTGGATTTTGGTGGATGTGAAACTATTTCGATGTTCTTATTTATAACAAATTTGAAACCAGGGAAATAGTTATAATTATGGAATTTAGCCTATAAATGTTTACAGTACTGATAATACTATAGATCAATATAAATGGTGACTTTGATCCCATCATTGGGAAACTTTAGGCATTGATGCAAAGTGGATAGAATGATATGTACCTCATAAATCGAAGGATGACCAAGAAATATGTTATAAGGAAACTCAATATCAATAATATGTAACAAAGTGTGATGGGATACAGACCCAACAATGATTGGCAAACAAATAGTATCATAAGATTCCCTTTTAGTGTTATCATAAGCCTTTATGGTGATTATCTCTAGTTGAATGTCTTTTGTAGTGTATCCCAATCTTTGTATCAGTTTGAGGGACACTATGTTCAACTGCAAACCATTATCTATAAGAACCCACTTGATTTTGTGGTTTTCAATTATGACCTCTATATACAAGGGGTTATTATGGCTTGAACCAAGAGTGGACATGTCTTTTTAATCAAATGTGACCTACCGAAGTAAAGATAAATGTCTCACAAGTGTTTAGAATTGTTCACAATTAATATCTTAGGGAATAATTGATTGTTATAAATGGTCATTAAAAATAGTTATATAGACTTCAAACATATGTAAAAGATCTAAAATAGAAATTTGTGTAGGGGTTTTACTTAATTGGTCTTTAAAAACTATAAGGATTTTTAATAGTAGGATGAGATGATTTGGCCTTGTATGGTTCAGTGTTTGTCTTTAGATTTTAAGGCATAATGTTCACATTGGGTTCAATGGTAAAAAGAGAGGGCAAAGGGACCTAAAGGGTAAGTTACAAGCGTCTAGTTATGATTACATAATCCATAGGTGGTAAGGATCTATTATAATTAGAAGATGAAGGCAAAGGGCCTTGGAGAGTGACACATAGGCATCTAGTTGCATTAGATCAATTTTGAGTTGATTATGAGTCATTATAATTAGAATAAGGGTGGGGTCTAGAAATAGTAACCTACACAAACCAAGGAGCAATAGAATTGCTTGAACTCAATGCAAAATTACTTAAGGGATAGGGTATTGACCCTATAACAATGGGTTTAGCACTTTGAAAATAAAGGGATGGTTCATGGGTTTCAATAATAATAGTGTAAATGTGGTTTGCATAAATGCATCCCATGGTATTTTATATTCATAAAGCATGTTGTTGTAACCCAAGTTATTAAAATGGGTATTATGATCCTGATTATGATCATGTTGATTATGATTTTGACCTTGATTCTAATTTTACTATTGATTCTATCCTTGGTTTTGATTATTCCTTTGTGGTTATTGATTATGTGGAGGAAATGGACTTTGTAGATTCCCATATCTAAATTAGTGTCTTGTAGATCAACCTTGATATCAACTTCACCAATTTTGTTCAAATCTTCAATGAGATGTCACAATTGAACATAACAATAATTACCATGACCAACAACATGATGAAAGTTAAAAAATTCATTTTCTCGATACCAATCAGGTTTGGCTTGATCTTCAATAAATGGCCTTGGTATATGTAAAACAATAAAATTAGCTACTATGAGCTTTTGGAACATAGCCTCAATAGGCTCTCCTAGTTTGCTAAAGAATCTAAAGTTGTTATTGAATATCCTTAATAAACGGACTCTTTGTAAAGTGTTTAGTGGATTAGGTGGAGCTAATTGCACATTAGAAGTTAGCAGAGCCTGCACCATTTGTACATGTCTTGATTCAGTTACTCCATTTCCTACCATGTGCCTTTTCTTACTAAACCCCTTCAACTTCTCTATTGCAATAGTTTGAATAGGATATGGGGTCTGATTTGATGTTTGACCTTATAAATAAATCTTGACAAGGCCTTTGGCAATAAGTTCCTTCTCAATATGCACACCCGTGTCTATAATGTCTTGAAATGTGTTTGCAAAAACAAGCCATATATTATGTGCCACCTCAGGGTGTAGGTTCTGTGTAAAAATGTCAGCCAACTATTTATCTATAAAATTATCTTGAAAGCATACAGCTAATTCTCTCCACTACTATAGATATGTTATGAAGATTTATCCATCTCAATGTTTGGCTTTGCATAAGTTAACAATGGTGAATTCATGTTCAATGTTATAAGAGAATTGGTTGACAAATTTTTTAGATAGAATTCTCCAATTTACAATCGATCATTTGGGTAACTTAAGAAGCTAGTTTAAAGCTTGTCTTGTTAAACTACAAAAAAACAAATGAAGAAAATAAATCTTATTATAAGCTACCTCTTAGAATAATACAAAAAATTATTGAATGCGTTCATGAGGGTCACCCTTTCCATTATATTTTTCAAATTTAGGTTCCTCAAAATGAGGTAGAAAAAGGACTTGGAGAATACTCAAATCCAATAGATATGGACATATCTAGTCAAATTTGAACTTCTTTATTTTGTTTCCTATCTCTAATCATGACACCATTTATTTCATCGAATTCCACTTTGCATGTTTGGTGCATTGGTGGGTGGAATATATTTATGTTGGGATGTTATATACCCCTCTTACATGGATTTGTTGGGGATATACACCTTAATATATACAACTTTGTTTTGGTTTGCTCCTTGAGTTGAGTAAGTGAGTCATTAATTTCTAGGTTGATTAACATTCCTTGATGTCGGCCACCTTGAATTTTAAATGTTTTATTGATTTTAGGGAGTCCATGGTCTATTCACCAATGTATGCATTGTTTGAGAAGAATTGCCAAGTTGTCTTGAAAAATTCCCTCAATGCGCACTGAATGTTTTGATCCTTCATTTTGTGAGGGAATAAGAGGTTCTTAATGATTGAAAAATGTATGCTCCATGTCTAATGAAGCATGTTATGGAACCTCTTGAAACTTAAGTTGTTAAATTGAGATATCTTAATCTATTATAGGTGTGTTCTCAACTAAATTTTATTGCATTGATTCTACCACATTACCTTGCTCCTTAGAAGCATTGTTGTGTATAGAAGTGACAACTAAAGACTCAGTCAAGTCCATGATAAGTTGGTTTGCATATCATTGACTTACCTCCTTGATATTGGTGACAATATCTTGATCATTAGGTGTTGACTCTATGAGAACTTCATTTCCTTTACTAAAAGAAGCAATGTTTGTTTTTTCAATATGTGTGGGGGATTGTTCTTATTGTTTCTCTTCTACACTAACCAAGGTATGTAATTATTCCATAGGAAAGTTTGATGGAAATCTACCACCTGATTCAATTAACCTTAGGAGTGATTCATCTTTTTCCTCTAGGGGTTTAGGTTCAAAGTTATCTTCCTCAAATCCTACAATTGTGGGAATGTCCTCTAATACCATAGAATTGTCTTATCCATCATAAAAGTTCTCTTCCTCATAACTAGAGCCGTAAGGTACCCCACTATGAGTATACCTTTGTGTCATGTCTATAAGTTTTTTCTCTACATTTTATAATATTTGGAATGTTTTGAAAATGTTAACAAGGAATATTTTGATGTTCTCAAAATAAGTGAAAAGACAAAAAAAGACTATAATAAAGAGAAGATGGTTTAATACCACACAATTAGATTAAATGGTTCATGAATTTACTCAACTTTTATGGGTTGAAATTTTCTAATTAGAAAAGGGTATAATACCTTTGAAACCTAAATTGTAAACTAGTACACAAAATGTAGGTCAAAGATATGTCAATACCATAAAATATAGATCAACTTTTATGAGTAGCTACTGTAAATTTGAAAGAGAATCTTTCTCATGAGGAAAGTAACAATGCAAACTAAGAAACTCAATATGTGAAAACACATAAGAATTCCTACATATAAAATTAAAACTAAACAAGAAGCACAACACTTCCACATGGTAATAGGAAGTATAAACTATGTTCTATAACTTAGAGTGTGAGTGATATGCAAGATAACCTAAGTTCACAATGATCAAATGATGATGATGAGTCTATAAAATATCCTTCAACCCAAATATAAAATCTTACCCAAGTTAACTCAAACCAAGTGCAAATGGTAAACTAATTAACATGTTGGCATAGAACTTAGAAAGGTGAGATTCTAAATTTTAATTACAAATTAAGGACTTAAATATTTTGTAAAATGTTTTAGACTCAAATGGGAAGCATAACAATGTTGTTTACATAAGACAAACACAATGTTTCAAATGAGGATTTCAACAAGGAAAAATATGCTTTTGAATTGGTCAACATAACACATCCTTTTTCAAATAAAATGGTGGACAACAAATGTGTTTGGTTGATGTGTTTTGGAATTTTTATACTCAAATCAAGACCAAACAAGTAAAGGAAAAGACAATTACAACTAAGTATAATGTCCAAAGACCTAAATTGACAAGGTTACTTCAGACCACTAAATTTCATCTATATACATGATCTTAGGAGCATTTTAAGTGTTAATACAAAAATAGAATCACATGAAGTAGTAGGGTTTTTACACCCCCTTCTCCCAGGAGATTATATGGTGACATAGAACTTTGGGCTACTTGCCCTGCATCAACAATATGTTTGTAGTAAGTCGGGTTGTTCTAAAACTAAATTTTTGATCATATATATGGTCTCAAGTGTGATTAACATTAGATATTTATAAAATAAATTGATTTAATACTAGTTAACTTAATATGTAAGGGTCTATTCCTTTATATAGCTATTCCATCTATGTACTTCTTAGTGGAATCCCCTAGTTAACTAGACTTGACACAGGTTTTTCTTATGATTAGAGAGGTTAGCCACTCAATCACCTGGTAGTTATAGTATACATTTCCTAATTTATATACCTCACCATGGAGTGGGGTTGAATAATTCTAAGAAATGAAACCCTGGGTCAAAGCTTCCCTAAAGAACTCAAGAGGAGGCTATGAACTCCCTCTCATAAGTCAAGTTACATAAAATAAATGACCAAGTGAAAAAACTTTAAAGGTTATGTTTATATCACCCAAACGATCTAGGTTTTGGGGATAACCTTAAAAAAATAAAATTATGGCTTCGACTAAGCACAATTCCAAGGAAGAAGCACTTTTGGTCATCCAAGTTCCTTAAAGGGGACTGTTGACCAAATTTGACCATGTAGGTCAAATTGGGACACCTATAGGTAAGAAATTGATATTTACAGATTTTTAAGGAGTATAATATTTTTACATGTGGTATTTTATATATATGGATGTCATTTAATGTTATATTAGCCTTGGTCATGGTCTTTTTAGTCTATATGTCATTTTGAGTCATTTAGGGGTCATCAATGCAAGTGGCATGGTTTTAAAGGTGTCTAGCTATCCTATTTTCCTTTAAAACATTCAATAAGTTATATTACCTATCAATAATGTTATTTTATCTAAAAATTATAGGCTATCTAACTAAAAATTAGGAAATCAACTGAAAAAGGAAGAGTTTGGCACTTGTACGCCCCATTTGGGAAGGTGACAGGTGGGAGAAGGTCACAGAATGTCTATTCATTTTATTCAGACTAAATTATAGATTTGAAATTCTCTATAAGTACCAAATTTGAGCTAAAATGGTTCTACTCCTTATTTGCCTTTCTAGACACATAAAAGTAGTTAGTAGGTTTGTTCTTGGTACGGACATTTGAAGAGGTTTCAAATCAAACACCTTTGGAAGGTGATAGTACACTAAGATAGATCCATTTCAATAATAATATTTTTAATATTGGTAAACCATGCTTTATGAACCATCTCTAACAAGTTAATTATTTTTTCTACTCATTGTTTCCTACACCCTATAGGTTTTTATCTATTTTGGATAAGTCCATATAATATAGTTGGTGATGTTGACTTTGGATGGTGATTAGTTCATCCTTAGATGCTTTCCATGCTTGGTTTCATATTTTATGATGTTTTGATTGGAAAAGTAATTGAGGTTGTAAGTGAATGCACATTCTAAGTTATAGGCAGTTTTTCACCATTTTCAAGATATTCATGCTTTGATCATGGTTATATATGGTTCTGACAACTTCATTTCAATGTTATCAATGTTTTATTTATTCCCTTATCCTTTCAAGCTCATTCTCTAAAGCAACATTCCTTAAAGTTATAGTTCATTAGATACATTGTCAGCTCTCAACTCCTCCTTCAATCATGACTTGTAAAGGCTCTAATAATGTCCATAGAGGTTTGATGAAGGTTTAAAATATATGGTATATCCTATAGAAACATGAAGTAGTGGTTTGAGTTTATAATTATAAAGAGTCCATTGTAGTTGATTATATGTAGTACTTTTACACAGTCTACCATTGGAATGTTCATCATCAAGTGCTTGAAAGGTAAAATCACATTGAAATGAGGCTATTTTGATTTGTTATAAATACTCAAAATTTTAAGGGAGTTAATTTCAACATTTTAAGGAGGTATATGATTATTGAAATTGAGACTTATCTTTAATGCCTAAACTCAATATTTTCTTGCATATAACTCAATCTTCATCTATAGGAGTCTCTTTGATGATGTCATATTGAGATGGAGAATTTGATAGTTTTATTAATATCTTAGAGTGAAAATAATTACATTTTAAAAATTGGTGAGTGAATCTAAAGTGTTCATAAACATAGGCATATTTCATATTGTCCCAATCTGCTTTACTGTCTGTATGTGAAAATACTCACCTACAGGTGGCATCATATAACTATGAAGGACCTTGTATAGAAGGTTGAAACATGAAAAAACTTTTTATTGGAATATTTTTAGGTGGAATTGACCATGATAGACCTATTTTAATGGTTATGTTGGCAAATGGAAGTATAAACTATGATCAAAGGTGAGATGACTAAGTTTTGAGATCAAATCCTTAAAGGATGAAAATAGAGTACCTTGGTGTTTTGTTGATATCTTATAATAGGGGTACTAAAGGATTTGAAGCATATAAATAGGTATACCATGTATACCTTATATAATAAAAAATCCATGAAAATTTTAGAGAGAATATGATTAGTGTAAATTGGTTGTTGGGAGGCCTAAATTGTACCTTTAACCACTAAATTAGGGTAGTGAAACCTATAGGATCTAAGTTATGAAAAAACCTATTCAACCAAGGGTTTAATATGAAACCATGCCACCATGATAGAATGGTTTTATATGGTGAAAATATCATTCATGATCTAAATAATCATTAATAAAAGTTTATATAGACTACAAGGGGTCCTAATCTACACTTATAGGTGTCCCATCACTCCAAATGCTTACCTACAGCCAACCTAAGGTACAAGTTTGAAAGTGTTTTTTTCTTATGGACCTAAAGCATAGTAAGCTAGTGAATGATGTGAAATTTTTTTAACATGATCACCAAGAAGGATATTTTATTATATTGATTTTTTATCAGATAAACACCTATAGATACCCCCCTCATTTGAAAATATGCAACTACAGCCACTGTAGATGACTGTGAAAGATAGTGAATAAAAGAGAGGTGATTCTTGGTGATTAGTATATTCCAAACATTAATTAATAGGTTAAAATAATTTATATATGAACTTGGAATTTTTAAATAGGTCCATGCACTATTTTCAAGTCTATTCCCTCCTAAACCACCTACAGGATTCATTGTTGAGGAAGAGATACAGGAAACATAGTCAACACTTTAAGCAGTCAACTCAAGGGTATGACTTGAAGAGTGTTAGAAAGGGTTAACAATAATTATATGTGATTATAAAATGAGAATGGATTATTTATGGTACACCAATGGCATGTAAATAGATAAGGATATAACCCCAATTAATGCAAAACATAATCCACATCTTGGAACCCTACACAGTCTGACTCTTATAAAAGCTTGTTTATGTTCTTGGGAGAGTTAGTAGGTCATATGACATAAAAAAAGATATAAAATTTTTTATATATAATCTCCATGAATTTTAAAATATCTTAAAATGACAAATTTGAATGGGAAAATAGGGGAAGGACCCTCTATTTTATCTCAGATAAAGGGTACTTCCCTTGATAGAAAACCCTACAGTTAGAGGAAAGTATAAAAGGAGATGATACCAGAAGCTAAATATACCATTAAATAATGTGTGAGAGGTTGAAATACACCTAATAAAACATGGAATATATATCACATAAGGATGAAACTCAACAGGTGATCCAAACCTACAAGATTTGTAATCAGGCCTAGTAGATAGGGTTTAAGCCTAGAGGCCAAATGGAGGGTAACTTCCAATTATAACATGATATGTATATTATAATGGATTGTGTAATGTTTTTGAGGTAATTTTATACATGTTAAATATTTAACCTTGTATAGGAATAAATAATAAGGTCACTTTTGGCTCAAGACAACTTCAACCCTGTAGGGAATGGAAAAGACAAGCTCAATAAGGTAAATTCAAATGCTCACATATTTCATGAGGATTTACATGTAGTTTAAATGAGTTTATGGAGGTTTATGGAGGCCTTAAACTCTAAATTTTTGGATTTTTTTTCAATTCCAATGTTAGGGCTTTATGAACAAAGCCTAAGATCCTAAATCACTCAAAACAATGACAAACCTTGGTTAATGACCCAACTAAGAAAACAAGGTCAAAGGACTATCTAGATAACAAGGAATGGCCATGAAATTTATTTAACCTTGAATAATACTCTCTCAATATCCTCCCCATCCTTTTTAACTGTACATAACTATATGTATGGAGTATAAAATAAGGTATATTTGATAGTTGTGTGTATTGTGTAGGTTCTACGAGGTTTCAAGAGATGAAATAAACTTTCAAAAGAATATTGAGACATAATATAACTCCCAATGTCCATTTAATTCCTTGGAAAAAATCTTAAGTGTGCCTAGATGAGCTCTCATCTTAGCCAATCCAAACTGGCATAGTGAACATGATGGTGAGAAGGGTGAAAACATTAAGTGAGAGTATTTTTAAGGTGTTCTAAATGCCTATAAGGCCATGAAAGGTCTTTCTAAGTGTCATCGACTCCATTTTACTAATTTTCATGGAAAACTAATGTCATTTGGAGGCCAAGTGTGAGAGGTGTGTGAAAGAAGAGTTTCCTTTGAGTGTAGGTAGTGATGGCTCACTTCTAAAAGATTTTAGATGACCAAGATTACAAAAAATACATGGAGAGGCATGTTTAAAATATTTCCCTTAGTATAATAATTATACATATCCCTATTCAATTTTGGGATGTTCAAATAGGGATAAATCATGAAGGTAATATCTTTGTGCAGAATGAGAAATCCTATGCCACATTTCAAGAGTTTCATGACATGGGGTGAAACTTGTACTTCCTAACTTTGCATGATAAGTTTCACATTCCCTTCTCATTCACAAGTAACTCATTTTCTTAGCTTGATAAGTGTCCTTATGACCTTTGTACTTATTTATTCTCCTCTCTCTCTCTCTCAAGTTCTATAAGAACTAGTCATTTTGGCCTTTGTAAAATATGTTCCACCTAAGTATGGTAGAGTCCTGCTCATTTGCATAACATGGATCAATAAAGACTACTAATTTTTACCTCTCCATGACTATTTATAGTTTTTTCACTTGAATGAT
Organism: Torreya grandis; assembly: GCA_037957365.1. Classification (NCBI taxonomy): domain Eukaryota; kingdom Viridiplantae; phylum Streptophyta; class Pinopsida; order Cupressales; family Taxaceae; genus Torreya; species Torreya grandis. The sequence continues at coordinate 90,222 of JARHVA010000642.1, read as the reverse complement.
TGATCTTGCTTATGTGATGACTATTGTTTCCTTAGCATTGTTGTCTCATTCTCTCACTCATTTATAGTGGGAAAAAAAATTATTATAGGTCATGTGAAGTGTTTAATTATGTGTCAAGGTTGAGTGAGTTATTTTATTAAATAGTGCCATTCTAGGCCTCTTTTCTAGTCCTCCTAGCCTGAATTTTCATCACAACCTCATAATGAAATATTGATGTGAGAAGATTCAAATTGGAGAAGTGTATGTTTATTTAGTCCCTTATTCTCATGTGTAACATGCATCTAGTTGGTAGTCATAAAATTATATGGTGTTTCACCTTTTTTAGGATAGTTTACTTTAATTTTTCTCTCCCCTTTCCCTCATAATCATAGGTTTAGTAGTGATCTATAAGCTATACATAAAGGGAGCTAGCCCTATCTATAGATTTACCTCATTTTTAGGCTAATCCATAGCATATAGGTGTTTTAATTATTCCATTTGGATGAGGAGAGATGAGACATCTCCTCAAAGTGTGAAAATCTAAGTGATAATAGTTTTTGGCACACCTAATGGGACTCTTTATCTAAGAAGTTGAAGGATTTTTTGTGTTGTCTTTCAACACATCATCCTTTGAGGGCATCTATCCAAGCATCAATGGAAACTCTAAAGTTACATCAGCTGGTAAAGTATCCCATGTATTCCTTTTGAATATTGTTGATAATCATTCATTATGTTCTTGCTTTCTATTGAAGTTCCATGGCTGACTTTGGTGTTGAGTGTTATTTTACACAAGTTGGTGAGCTTTATCAATCTTATGGCATTCCCTATCAGCCTTGTCATGATATTTAACATCTCTAATATGATTCTTACCATCTTTGTCATGTGTTTTATCAGTCCTATAACCAGCTTTCCCAATATCTTACTCCTCCTAGTCAACCTAGGCACTTCTCTAATCAGTCCATTTCCACCTTCAATCAAACTCTCTTGGGTTATGATAAATACATGATATAGCCATATATAATAAGGGGATATGGTCAATATGTTCCTAGTAATTTCATTCTTAATGTGAGAGATGCATTAGATCAAGTTAAAAGAGAGTGGGCACATATTGAGAGAGTAAATTGGCAAAGGCTCCTAAGTGAGATGTTAGATGCGGGTGGCTTGATTGCATCTTTAGAATATAGGCTAAGAATTCATGAGGATTTGAATCACCAAGTATATTATACCTCATATCCACCTCCATAATATTTATATCAGTCTGACTTGACCCTTACTTATGAAACCAATCAACCTTTTCAAAGCCATCTTTTTCCCAATCAGTTGGAAGAGAGAGTTGTGGAGAGAAACCTTATTTTGGAAGAAAATATTTATAGGTAGATTGAGTTGGATAATAATCAGATACATAATTATAAATCATTAACAAAGGAAGGGGAATTTAATCCCTCATTTCCCCCTCCCATTACATCCCCACCTCAAGAAGAGACCTCTAGATATGAAATCCCAAGTTGGAGACAAGGTAGAGAATCCAAGCCTAAGGAGATCCCAATTTTCTTGAAAACTTAATTCACTCCTAAAATTACATCACTACCTCAAGAATATACTCATATCCTAAGCTGGAATAGACAGTGGAATCATGGGGAAAGAAACGAGATAAAAGTTTTGATAAAGAGTGTGAAGTTGAGAAGGAGCTTGATCCTATGCAAACCCCTCCCACCCTTCCTCAAGAGACCTCTTGTTTTCCATGTTATCCCTCTTGTACTCCTTATCCTCATGATTATTCCTATAAAATTTAAGAGATAATTTTCCAAGAGAACTTATCCAAGAAAATTGAAGAGTTAGAGTCAAAGATGAAATTGCTAAGTCAAGGTGTGATGGAAGGTTTAGAGCCAAAAGAAGATCCTATGCCTAAACACACCCCATCTAGCCTTCCTCAAGAGATTCCTCAAGATAAATAAGATTTAAATGAATATATTTTCAAATTTAAAGAATAAAACCAAGTTATTTTAGCCCAATTTTTGCCTCCCCTTCCTCAAGAACACCCAAAAAGATCATCTATAATTCATTCTCATTTTGATTTTGAGTTCTATGTTCCACCTCCACTAACTAGTTCATCTTGTCCTCACCCCATCACCCTATACCTTGAAGGACATATGGTATGGGAACCTAAAGAGGAGAATTTAGTTTAATAAAATTTAGAACTCTTGCTTGAATAAAATTTAGCTCCTTGATAGTCTCATTAGGCTAAGTCACATGTTTTAAAGATGCCTAATCTTGGCGTAACCAAGAAGGAGAAGGAAATTGAGGATATTTCAGCCCTTAAGAACCAAATTCATGTTATAACCATTGAGATGCAACTTCAGGGTCCTTAAGAGTTCCTAAATGCTAAATAAGAGGTTAGTCCTTATGTTGAGTCTTCTTGTTGTGTTGATAATGAGGAATGCCTTCTTTATGTCAAAGAAGAGATATTGAATGAAGTCATTTTGGATTCTAAAGAATATGATGAATGAGATTATCTTGTGTTCCCCTTCATGATGTTGTACAAAGAGAATATGAGGAATTTTGGTAGTATTTTGTAAGCATTTGAAATGAGTTTGAGTCTCTCAGGGGGTCTACAACTTCCTTAGACCTGATTGCAAGTGATGATAAGTAAGATGACATTTTTCAAAATGTCATAGATGAACAAGAAAAAGTCTCTAATAAACCTTGGGATGACTTTTTTTCAATCATTAGAGTAGGATACACTCCTCTTTAAGGAGGCTATGATTTATTCAAAAATAGAGAAGGCCATCTTGACACTCAAGTGGGTATATAAAGAAGAAGTAACTTTTTAAGCTTGTCCCTTCAAGAGGCATATCCATCTCATGATGACATGTTTGAAATAATAAAAATGGGTTATCATCCTCTCAACCAGTTGGGAGAAACACATCATATTTTTAAGGATGGATCAAGCTTTTATTAGCCTTAATCTTCCCAAGAACAAGAAACTACTCCTCTTGAAGCCATGCCCACCAAGGAGTTACAAGTTGATCATGAGATGAAGAGTAGGTAGAAGTACAAGGTATGTGTAAAAGTTCAAGAGGAATACATTTACATTAGAGACCTATTTGATGATGATCTACTTGAGAGTAGATCAAGTAAAGTGCTAAGGAGTAGGTCTGATCTACTAAGCATCCAATCCAAGGAGCAACATGATTGGCACTATGATTCATCTTATCAAGAAGATGATTCAAGGAAGTTTCCTTTTGATCTTGGAAAGGAGGTATGCTTCATTGATATTTGTGTATATTTGTTTTTTTTCTATTTTTTTCTAAGTGCTTTGAGCAGATGTGTGTCTTTTGTTGATTTGTGTATGTCCTTTATTTTATGTGGTTAAAGTAATTAGCTGTCTTGTCTTGGTCAAAGCTTGTTGTAAATGGTCAAAGTCCTCCTTTTGTGTTTCATAATTTATATTACTCCCTAATCCCAATGGACTAATAAGGCTACTGGTCTTTAGTATAGTAGACATAACACCCTTATGAATCACCAATTTGTTGACCAAATTTGACCATATAGGTAAAATTGGGACCCCTGAGGTAAAAACTTAATCTTTATAGGTTTTTATGGTGTATAATATTTTGTCATGGGGAATTTTGTATATTTTTTTATGTCATTTAATGTTATATTAGCCTTGATCATGGTCTTTTTAGTCTATATGTCATTTTGAGTCATTTAATAGCCATTTAGGGGTCATAAATGCAAGTGGCATGGTTTTAAAAGTGTCCAAATATCATATTTTCCTTTAAAACTTCCAATAAGTCAGATTCCCTATCAAGAATGTCAGTTCATCTAAAACTTGTAGGTTATCTAACTAAAAATCAAGAAATAAACTGAAAAAGGAAGAGTTTGGCACTTGTATGGCCCAGGAGGGAAGGTGATAGGTGGGAGAATGTCATGAAATGTCTCTTCATCTTCCTTAGACTCAATTACATGTTTGAAATTCTCTATAAGTGAAAATATTGAGCTAAAACCATTTTTCTCCTTCTTTGCCTTTTTAGACATATAGAAGTAGTCAGCAGATTTGTGCTTGGTACAGACAGTTGAAGAGGTTTTAGGTTAGATTACATTGGTAGGTGGTAGTACACTTATATATATATATATATATATATATATATATATATATATATATATATATATATATTTCCATAACAAGAGTTATAATATTGGTTAACCATGCTTTATGAACCATCTCTAATACGTTGACTATATTTTTCTAATTGTTGTTTCCTACACCCTATAGCTTTTGCTCTATTTTGGACAAGTTCATACAATTTAGTTTGTGATGTTGACTCAAGATGGTGTGTAATTCCTCTTAAAATGATATGTATGCTTTTTTAGTGTTTCATGATGTTTTTATGAGCAAAGTAACTTTGATTGATTATTGCATTTAGGTTATTTGATTTTATTACACATTACATTTGACATTTGTTTTCAGTTTTTGTTCTTATATATCTCTTTCATTTTTGTATTTTTATTTCATTCTTTACCTTGGTAGCTTTATGATTATTTTCTCCCTTATTTAGCATTCACCTCATTGGTGTTCACCTTATGAGTTGTAGTGTAATACCATGGATAGGACCTAACCTTCCTCATAAATTACCACATTAAAACATATTTAAACCACTTTTAGATGACTAATACATTCAAGGGTGCTTGTACTAGATACATTGTAGGTTAGTATGGCTTCTTTAATGACATTAATATCATAGCATAGCCCCATCCCTTTCATAAAACTTTCTTACCTCCTTTTGATCAACTACAAGTGTATTCATCATTGTATCACCCATTACATAGATGGATCTCTTATTATCCCCATATTTCCCTTATCTCCTTTCATTTGAGGCTCACATCGATCAATTTTGAGATTGCACACTTATTTGTGGGCTAGTTTAGGAGTCCCTTGCACCTTGGTCTTTAAGTCCTTTTCTCTAGTGACCAAGTGTAAGTTCTCTTGTGTTTGTCACCTATTTCACTCATGTTTGGATCTCTAAATACTTATGGAGGAGGAGGAATAGAAAAATAAAAAACAAGTTAAAATCCAAATCATAAAATATAAACAAAAGGCAATGATTCAAAGGCAAAAATAATCTTAAAAGTTAAATCACAACAAAAGACATGATCTATATTTAGCACATATCCTATTTTAGTCTAAGCTCAAACTCTAAAATTGACCTCATGATAGAGATAAGGTCCATTGGGGTGCAGTAGGCTAGTAGATTAGAAAATAAGAATTAAAAAATATTTTAGTGCTACCTAATTTCTCACGCAAGTACCCAATCTTCGCAATTGATGAATGGCTCTGTAAGGGGTCCTAAGGAATGGGGAACACATTATGGGAATGTAGGTCCATTTTAATTTTCATTCATATAGCCTTCATGGGAAGGTATATATATTTCACTTCTTAGCCCAAGCTTTGTGTTCATTAGTCAAAATGTCCTAAGTCCTTAGTGTTGATAGTTCTTAGCCTTTCTCACTTTCCTAATGTGTCTCATTATTACTAAAGATGTTCACATCACCCATGTGGTGCCTCACATTCCTTATTTACATCATATTTTCCTTATATTCCCCTTGTTGGATATTAATTTTAACCGATCACATCCTTGATCATATCTACATTATTACACCTCTTGGTTTATAGTTTATGAATTACATTGTAAGACCTTGGATAGGACCACACCTTCCTCACAAACACCCTTACACCATTTTCTTAACACACCATCTCATTATCATACTATTCAGGTCATTAGGTGGTTGTGTTTTCTTACATTGTGTCTTATAATAAGCATTAAGCTTATTTTTTCATCCTTTAGAGTCATTCATTTTCATTTATCCATCATATTCTTGTTTGATTTTTGTGGATTTCACTTATCTTACATATGACATTTGGAATTCTTACATGTTTTTATTTATGTATGACGTCTTCATGTTTTTATTACATCTTGACTTACATTTCATTTTCAGTCATTCATGGTTTTTTTATGTTTGATTTAACATGCTTATCTTACATGGGCTTACTTATCACTTACATATCTTTGTTAAAGCTTTTTTGCATTAATATTTAATTTATCATTCATGTTTTACATACTTACCAATGTGATTTAGTATGTTCTACATTCCTTTTTTCCATTTATGGTTTACAGGTTTTCTAATGTGATTTAGTCTATTCTAAAATCATTTGTCATCATTTTGTTATTCATTTCCCTTAAATATTTTGGTTCTAACCTTGCCTTAACAATCCTAATTTGCCAAATTTTCTTAAATCCCTCATATCTTTATCTGTACTAACTATTTTACCAAACCATAAAATGTTCTAAAATATTGACATCATGGAGAATATTTTCCATTACTATATGCCTATATTGTAAAAAAATTGTTTTTTCACTCTTTTTTGCACTAATCTCTTTAGGTTTGCCTAATGTTCTTTACATTAGACACCTTCACATCTCTCATAGTCTCCCTATTTATCTACATCACTAAGGTAATTAAAGGTATTTATTTTGTAATTGTATTTTCATTTATATTATTGCTCCTTACTACATTTTACTTAGCATTAGCATTTTGTGTTGTCATTTTCTATTCTTGAAGCACCATCTTGTGTTACATGTACATGACATGTGATGAGATTTGAGTGGGGAATATGTATACACATAATATTTTAAAACTTTTATCAATTATTGATGCTCTCTATCTTTCAAGAACCTATCAAGTCTCAATCTCTTTGAGTGCATGCCCTAAGGGGTACACCAAGAAAGGGGTGGGTAGACCATTGGTGAATCACAGGACTGTTGTCCCTTTTTTCACTCATTATCTACACACTTGTCTCTTGAAAACCATTCCCATAAGTTTGTTATTTTCTATTTTATACTTATCCAGTCATTTAGCACCTTTTATCCCCCTTTTTTTAACCTAAAATAACTTTTGATAGTTTACAGTACTAGGTCGACTAGGTCGATCTTGTACTCTTGTTGGTGAAATTCATTTAGGGTTTAGGTTGGATTTTGGCTGACCTAGCTTGTGACCTAGTGAATTTTTGTCAATAACAGTATTGGTTCAATTGGGGTAAACCTTGTCAGCTAAAACTTTTACAAGGGCTTATGGTTAAATTTGCCTATATATACAAGATCATTTCACCATTATTTAGAGAAAAGAAAAAGACGTAAGATCTATTGTGCATCTGATTATCCACCATTCTACTTGAGGAGCAAGCTTAGAATTTTATACATTCTTTGGAGATATGTATCTTGTCTTGTGGAGAAGTCTTTTGGATGCATAGATAGGTTGTGTATCCTAGAGTTGATTTATCCTTATCATCCTTACATACCACAATAACCTCTTATGAATCACCTTGGCCAAGGGAGAGTTTGAGGCTCGGTGGGTTCATCTTCAAAGGTAAGTATTCCTAACTTTGTTCCTCCTTTGTAAAAGTAGATAGATATGCATTTTCACTTCTCTTCCATGCATTAGGATTCTATATATATTGACATGAGTATGTCTCTTATGCATGTTTACTTTTGTTTTTTATTACCCCCCACTTTGTGCCACAAGCTTTTGTGAGCACTAGATGAGACTTTGATTTAATTTTTATTAGTTTAGTCAATATGAAAACATAAGACTTAGTTAGGATTATTGCTTAACTAGAGGCTTTAGAACTCTCCCTAGTATTATTATTTTGATAAGAGATCCCCAAATTGGGTCTAGCAAATCCACATATTGGTCATGTTCTTGATTATCTAATGTATCCCTAATTGGAAGTGTAAGTAGGATCTATCTTCTATAAGATATGAATTATTTATAGATCTAATGTATTTTTGATTGCATACACATGGCACCTATTTGGAAGAGGAGTATGATACATGGAATCTATGTATTTTAATGGAATGAGATGGTATCAATGAGGTATTTGCTAAGAAGTTTCCAATGAGGTAGTTATTGAGAAGTTTCCAAAGAGGTAGTTGATTCTAGGTATGAATCAAAGAAATCAAGTCATATCTTTATTCCTGACACACCCAAAATTCCTTACAATTAACCACCCTTGGTCTCTGATCATACCTCTGCACTTTTTTCCCAATGCTTAGCAAGTTTAAAAAATAGAAGTATGTACAAAATAGGAAATTTTGACTTTAAGCACACTTGAACTCATTGTGTGTGCAGGATAATAGGTTTCATCTTACACGTAGTCTAATATATCCATAAGAGGAATAATTGTAAAATTTATTTTGTATAGTTTTCAATTTGGTACAATTTTCATATAGTTTGCCATGATCTCCTGCATGGAGATACCTCTCACATAGACCAGTTAATCAGGAGAGTTATTTATGTGGCATAGTTAATATCCCCAACTTTCCAAACATTCACCATCCTCATTTTGTACTACCTTGAAACCCTCCTCAAAAACCACTAGCATCTAAATCCAGTTTGATGTATAGAAAATTTAGCAGTCCCATAATATTTATATTACTATTATCATCCCCTACTTATCATTATTTGGGTTATTTATTTAGATCATAGAGGTTTCAAGGTCGTGTATTTTATTCCTTATTTTTTATTTTTGATAAGTACATATCTTTTTTATTTAGGGTTTTCAAATGATAATTTTATTTTCTCATGCAATTTTTTGAAAATATATTATCATCATTATTTTTTACTAACCAATTCTTGTGTATCATCATAATGATCCTTCTTGGTCTGTGCATTTTATTTTACCTACAATTTTTATTTTAGTTGGATTGTTAGGGTTTAGTCAATCATTTCCTATTTTAAAAATTTGTAAGGTTTTAAATGACATATTTTCCTAACAACTTTATTTGTTTAATCATTTTTTTAATTTTAGTGTTGTTGGTTGTAGCTTAGTGGCAAGACTAAAATAGCACATTTCAATTATGAACATAATAAATGATGGGAAATAATTAATAACCAAATAAATAAGAATCATATGAAACTTAATGAGACCATTAAATATTTATAAACTTTATTCAATTATGGCCTGATTTCTCCTTCTCCTCTCATTTGCCTATAAAGGTTATTCAAATTCTCTCCTCACTCTATGGCTTCTCCATTTGTCTCTTTATCTTTATTTTTCCTTTTCCACTTCCTTTTTTATTTACATGATTTTTTCTCTTTTACATGATTTACATTTTATAAATATTCAATTTCCCTTTACCCATGTTAACTCTCACCTAGGTCAAATAGGTGTCTCACCTCAAGACACACAAAATCCCTAATAAGTCAACTTTTTCCAAATTTTCTCCATTACAAATTTATGTGAGGTAACTAATCTAATCGTACTTCTACTCTTCATGGGATCTTGTTAGATATCCATTCGATTCTTCTCTAAAACCCTAAATGCATTTACAACTTCACAAATTTGGGACCAATTTTACTTAATTTAAACCTCTTACATATTCTTTTAATTTTTTGCTAAGAGTATGACAACCAAAAACATTAAAATGAGACAAATCCTAAGCTGTACATTGTAAAAATATATAAAGTGACATTATGTTGCATGTCTTCCCAAAATATATTCTCACTCCAACTAGAAATATGTCACTTTATATTATTGTTTATTGAATATTTTACATCTTGATAAGCGGAATATGAAGATGCTAATATTGGTTTTTGAGAGGTAGTTGTCTAATATAGTAATCATTACCATTGTTCCTATAATTATTACTTTCATAATTAAATTGCTCACCATTGTAGTTTATGCAACCTTATACATAGGATCAATTGTTTTAGATAATTGAGCAAATACTTTTATAGGGCCTGATTAGAACATCAAATATCCCTCGGAACCCACTTGAGAAGATCCAAGTGAATGCCCATAGAATATGAACAAATCAGTGAAGATCATACATTTATTGATAATTTAACCAATGTTCTATGTAATTTTAGTATCTCCAAATGATAAAAATGATTATTAAATTCATTACCTTCATGCACAAAGATTGTCCTCAAGATTTAAATTTCTTTTTCCTCCTTTCTAATAAAACTACTAACCCAAATCATAATTATACCCAAGTGTGTCATGGTAACTGAATCTTTTTCATCCTCATAGTTGTATACATCCCAGACTATAGGTGTGAGTCCCAATGCCTACAGAACATCCATATAGCAGATCTAACCCTTACCGCTTACCAAATCCATCTTGGAATGAAAACACATGATATCTAAAGATATTGAATACTAGAAATAAGTGCATTACTCTAGCCTATACATACACCTGATGCAATAACAATACAATAATCTAAAAGAAAAAGAATGTGCACAAAGATATTCATTGGTAAATACTCCCATTTAGAATCTAAACCAACATTCATAGTTTCATTCTTTACATTAGAACAATGTGATTCTTCACAATAACATTTTTATCGTACTTGACCATTGTTAAGCCTATTGCCTCCACCACTTGGGACTGTAGATGGATCATGGGTTTGATGTTCTCCTTCCCTACCATTGTCAATACTTGATTCAAAGTTAGGGAATCTTCTTACATACCTATGATCTTATTATTGATTTCAATATTTCTTTGAGAAAGATGCAGGCTACACAAGATATTTTTTCCATGGTTCTCCTTGTCAAGCTGATACACCATCAAATTAACACCAAGTATACATAATATATAGTTACAGTATCTTTTTAAGATAGAATTCATGGGAATAGTAGTTTTTTCAACATTAAAACATGACCTTAGACTCATTTTACCTTCACTATCAACTCTTGAAATATTTGTGCAAATTTTAGAATAGTGTCACCTAAAATGCACTCCAAAAAAAATAATGACCAAAGAAGTAAAAAAAATGTTCTTTTCCAAGTCTAAATACCAATCAATCTCTTACTCAAGCATTTACAATTTTTTGAAACTCCCTTTGTCATGACGTGGTTTTGAAGATGAATTACTAGCCACACCATTATTGTTTGTAACTTAGTGACAAGACTAAAATAACACATTCCAACTATGAATAGAATAAAAAATGGGAAATAATTAATAATCAAATGAATAAAAAGCATATGAAACTTAAAGAGACAATGAAAGATATAATTTATTTGATCATATGGTATGATTTTATCCTTTTCCTCTCATTTGCCTATAAATTCTCTTCAACTTCTCTCCTCACTTTATGACTTATTCATTTGTCTCTGTGTTTCTTTTGTCTTGTCCACTTCTTTTTGTATTTACATGCTTTTCTCTCATTTTTGTATTTACATGATTTTATCATATTTTTACATAATTGACATTTTATAAATAATCAATTTCCCTTCACCTATGTTAATAAGTGTTTAAAATAGGAAAACAAGAAGTCAACAATTTTTTTTAAGTGATATAAAATTAAAGGATAATTTTTCAGGACACGACAAAGGCTAAGAAAACTTTTTCTTTACTCGATTATTTTTTTTTCATTGGGGTTTGATTTGGATAAAATGCCTCCTTTTTTGATAAAATGTACATGTTGATTTTATCTTCCTTTCTCATTTTTTTTGTGGTTGAATCCTTTTTTATCGATCTTTTTTATATATTTTTTGGGTTTGAATTAGGGAAGTTGGGAGTTTTTTTTTTATATTTTTAAGTTAAAATTATATACTCTACCTAGATTTAAAGTATGTGTTTGGAAGCTTAGGCTCCTCAAGTGCATTTTTATTTTGATTTGTTTCCTTTTTTGGTGATTTTATGGGGTTTAAACTATTGAAACTAAAATCATGGGTTGTCTACTCAGAATGAATCTACCAAGTTTTTTCATTTTATTAAATTATGGATTGTTTATTAGTTCAAATGTGTATATATCTTAAATGATTTTATGATTTAAGGAGATTAAAATTACAAAAGTGGAGCTTTTGAAAATTTGCAAATTTTTAAATGTAATTTTTGTTTCTATTTGTGGATAGGTTGTATTTGTTTTATTTTGGCAATCCCTATGCACAAAAAGTTTTAAAAATATTTTTTTCTTTTTTTTTTAAGTTTTTTTATTTTTTTTAAGTTTTCTACTTCAAGTTTGTTGGTTAGAGAAGCTATGATCGTACCCTACACATGGCATCCCACACAAACGAAGATGGATCTGAATTCATCCTAAAGTTTTTTCAACTTTTAATTAAATATGGGATATGAGAAGTAGCTTAAAGTCTTGAGCATTCTAAAATTTGGAATTTTTCATTTTTATTTATGTAGAAATTATATTTCATTTTAATGTTTATAATCATCTAAGATGCAGAAACAAGGATCACTTTTTTCTAAAAGATTATTTTATTCACATTTTTAAATTCCATAATGATGCAAGAGAACCCATTATATATTGATATTGTAAATTAGATGTACTGTATTTCTTCTTGTTGCTTATGGTCATTTGTTTACTTAGTAAAAATTAATTTTATGACATTCAATAATTGTTAGCAGAAAAAATAAAATGGGTAGACCCAAGTGGATAGGAATGAACAATAAAAAATAAAATATAAAAATTGAAACTTTGGAAATAGTATGTAACCTTTCAGAATAGTGTTGTAAATGCACTAAAACACATGCTAGAACCATAAAATAGGGGAGACAAAGTATGGCTGGAAATAACACAAGTTTGCATATATTAAAATGATTCTATAAACTAGTCACATCAAATAGTTATATCAACAAAAAATGTATAACTATATATAAAATAACTCCTTTAAAAACTCACAAAAAACTTCTATTTATTCTCCTTCCATCTTGTTGCTACAGTCGTACTCTGATTATTGTCATATTCCTCTCTATTAGTAAAACAATCTATTGCTCTACCTACTTTACTCCTTATTTATATTCTCTCTTTTGTTTTCTTCTTTATTTTTTTTAGTCTAGTTTTGCATTATATTCCCACCTACTTATGTTGAAACTTTTCTCTAGGATTATTCTCTTTAACTGTTGCATCTATTTTATACAGGTTGCTCTCTCTTTATGAACTATTGCTAATGCACAAAAAATCTATTCTACTTCTTCCACATTTTGTTTTCTTATTTTATCTCTTTTTATCCCCTTATTTGGATTCTCACCTACCACCATCATTACCCCAAAAAAATCCAAATGGTCCACACAATTCAAATTTGAACCTATTATGCATTTAATTCATTCAAGTGGTCTTATTATGGAAGTTTGTAGCTGATTGGGTAGGTGAAAATAGGGCCAAGGATATAATATTTTAACACTCCCTCTTATCCCTGACCTTCTTATAATGATCTAATGAACCTATTTCAACCACTAAAACATCCTTGTAACTTGTCTTCACATGTCCATATCCTTCTAAACTCATTTTGTGCATGTCTGGAGCTTCATTGCTGAAGTCTGTAGCTGGATTGGTAGAGTCTATAGATTATATATTAGAGTTTGTATCTCAACTATCAATGTTCTTAAATACCTTGTTGGATATCATAATTTGAATATAGGATTTTATATCTAATATGTTGGAGTCCATAACTGGCATGTAGGATTTGGGAGTTGTCCTATAGGAGTTTGGAGCTGGACCTTGGGAGTCTAGAGCTAGTCTATAAGAGTCTGGGGTGGCTTATAAGAGTTTGGAGCTAGATTTTAAGAGTTTTAGGTTAGCTTATATGAGTCTAAAACTAACCTATAGGATTTTGGATCTATACTATAGGAGTCTAAAGTTAGACTATAAGATTTTAGAGTTGACACAAAACCTTGTAGGCCCAATGTTATTACATTAATGACCCCTAACATTCCTCTTAAGTGCATGAAAATGTATTTTGATAATTGATTAGTAAAAATATCAAATATTCATTGATCTAAATTACAAAAGTTAAGCTCTATCACATGATCTTCAACTACCTCTTGGATGAAGTCATACCTGATTGTAACGTGTTTGCTCTTACCATGAAAGATGGGATTATTTGACAACACTATGGAGGATATATTGTCATAATATACCATATAATCCCCTTGTTTCTCCTCATGTAAATATGAAAGTATCTTTTTCAACCATATATCTTGGCATGTTTTTGCATTGGTTACTATGTACTCTACTTCAACTGTAGAAAGTGAAACTATAGGTTGCTTCTTTTAATCCCAAGACATGGCTCCTAACCCAAGATGAAATTCATACCCTAAAATTCTCTTTAAATCATCAAGGCTACCATCCCAATCACTATCTATGTCACCCATTAGTTGAAACTCATTTTTTGTTGCATAAAAAACTCCATAATCTCTCATTCCATTCATGTACCTCAATATCCTCTTGCTTTCTTGCTAGTATGTGTCCTTTGGCATCTCCATGAATATATATATGAGGTTGAGTGCATACATGATTTCTAGCCTAGTTTCAATCAAATACATTAAGATTCCCACTAATCTCTTATACTATGTGGGTTCTACATTATTGTTGTAATCATCCTTATGTAATTTAAAACATGTCTCAGTTGGTGTAGATATTGGCTTACTGTCCATCATCTTACACCTCTCTAAAATATCCTTTGCATACTCATATTGGCATATGAATATGCCTTCATCCATTTTTTTGACTTATATCCCACTAAAGTACTTTAAGAAGCCTAAATCATTCATTTTAAACTCCTTCATGGCTATCTTTAACTCTTGTATTGACTGATTTGCATTTTTGGTGAATATTAGATCATCCATTTATAAAATTACAATCAAAATACCACATTTGATTACTTTAATGTAGAGTGTGGGCTCACTATCACTTTTGTTTAATCCATTGCTCAACAAGTAAGAGTTTATACGGTTGTACCATGTTATTAAGGCTTGTTTGAGTCCATCCAATGCCTTTTTTAGCCTATATACCTTGCTCTCATGATCGATTATCTAATATCCATGTGGCTATCCCACATAAACCTCTTATTATAGAATTTCATTAAATAAATTTGACTTGACATCAATTTGAATCACCTTCCACTTGTGTTGAACAATAACGGCTATGATTGCCCTTATTGTATCTAGCCTTACTACAAGTACAAATGTCATATTATATTCACATCCTTGCCTTTGCTTGTATTCCTTTACCAATAGTATTGTTTTATGCCTCTTTATCTTTCCTTTGGGAGTGGTTCTTATCTTATATACCCATTTGACTCCTATGAACTCTTTTCCTTTTGGTAGGTTAACTAACTCCTAAGTCTGATTTATCTCTTTTGCATACATTTCTTTGTCCACTACCTCACACCACTTGTCCTTGATTTTTTATTCAAATTAGATAGGATTAGTTGATAAAAAGAGAGCATAATTCATAGTTTCATCTTCATCTTACTCATACCTTGACTGCTTATAGACTTCTTGTAAACTTTTTATTGTTGCTAGGCATTGACTTGAGTTGGAAGAGGACGATTTTGACTCATCCATAACTCCTTGAACTCCTTGATGGATATTTCTATTATATGAATCAATCCTTTATGAAATAAGGGTCCAAATTGGTGTATTGGTTGGTGTAGCACCTACAATTTAAAATTCAATAAAAGATCCACTAGCCCTTGTTTGTACATGCTCTTCTTGTCTATCTTCCCAAGCTTCATGCTCAATGAATTAAACATCTCAATTAATTATGAGTTATTTGGTGATGAAATTTTACAATCCCTAAGCCTTTAATTGATCACTATACCCTATAAAAACTTTCTTCTCACCTTTGTCATCTCATTTCATCCTTCTTTACTTAGGCACATATGCATATGCAACACATCGAAACACTCTAAAGTATTCAACACTTAGCTTCTAGATGTTCCATGCTTCTTAAAGGATCATATTCCTAACACCCTTCATTGGAAAAATATTCAAAAATATATGGCTTTTACTATAGCCTCAGCCCAAAAGTCATTAGGTAAACCCTTTGCCTTTAGCATATCCTTTGTTATCTATTAGATGGTCCTATTCTTCCTCTCAGTCACACCATTTTTTTCTATTGTATACTTCAATGTAAATTGATTCTTGATGATATGGTCCTTGAAAAAATTCATGAACACATTCTATATATACTCTTCCCATCTATCAATCCTCAAAATCATGATGTAGTGACCATTTTGTTTTCCCACCATGGACTTAAATTACTTGAAGGTCTTAAATGCATCCAATTTGTTCTTAAATAAATACACACACATCTTTTAGCTAAAATAATTTATGAACATCATGAATTATACATTCTTGGATATGGAAGAGGTCTTCATTGTACCAAACATGTTTAAATGGATCAGCTCTAAAGGAGCTTTATCTCTCCGTGCTTTACCCATAAAAAATGCACTCCTATGTTGGTTTCCCAATATGCATACTTCACATGATTTGTTTGGTTTTTATATAATAGGAATCCATATCACCATATGCTTCTTTTTAATAAGGTTCAAGCCTCTAAATCTCAAATTCCCATATCTTAGGTGCCAAAGAGTAAACTCACCTACTATATTTTTGAACATTACTATGAGTTCACTTTGCATTCTCAATGGAAACATCCGATTGCTTATCATATTGAATTTTATAATCTACCTATGAAAACCTCTCCTATAAAAGATGGTGTATTATCCATTCATAAATCAGACCTTATGATGCAGAGCTTGAAATCAACTTTAAATTCTCTTACACTTTGCTTGCAATCTTTCCAAATCGTCTTAGCCAACACTAGGCCTCTCTTGTCCAAATGGACCAAACCTTAGTTCCCTATTTATCTTAGGTTCCAAAAATACATAAAATATTTAAACATATTGTTTCAACCCTCTCAATCCTTTATCAATTATTTTCTTAATATTTCCCTTATCACATACAACTCCTGCCCTATTTCTCAAAGTGTCTAGTAGCCTTTTATCAAATCTTGCATGTAAAAAAAAGTACAAAATAAAATCACATAACTAACCTCAAATTCAAATACCTATTTTCCTCTAATATCTACTCACCAAGTTACATCCACCAACTCTTTTTTAGATCACCTTTCCAAGCTCCCTTAAGGTTCAAATTAGGTCTTTTAGGTTTATTAGCTTTACATTCATATATAATTAGTTACAAAGGTACGAAAACGAACCCATCTGGAGCACAAACCTTAAAATATTTTATTAGGTCTTCTTTCATAACAAATGATGAAGAATCAGAATTTTCCACTAGGTAATTTCTTCAAAATATAATTTTCTAACTCATTGCCTAGTGTAGGGTTTATCTCAATTTGTGTCTGCCTGGGAACACCCAAAATGCTCAAACTTTCTTTATAAAAGGTTTCAAAACATTTTGTAATATTTTTAGGATTTTTAATATGTATACACACCTAAAAAATTCAATTTCATACCTTAATTTCTCCTCTATTCATCATTTCAAACAAGATACTTGACAACCTGTACACATAGTTACATAACACAGGGTATGCAAGCATTCAATCAAAGTTATTTGTCCTCAACAAAGTTTCCCAAATAAAATTTGAAGGTTTGTCTATATTCTTGAAACCTTTATACACCTTGATTCTTTGATCTATCTTTCAATAATAATCAAAAATAGAGAATCTTACCAATTTTTTGTACATGGTCTAAGATAATTATGGGTTGGACCTAGTCTAACACTAAATGTAAAGAGTTCAAAGACTTGTTACAAAAGATACATCTTTAAAATATCATATAATTTTTAAAATTCTTGAGTAAATTCAAGAACACAATTTGAAAATTAGATTGGTATCTATACAATCTTTCTCATTCTTAAACACATAATTCATGTTATTCCTTCTGCACATGTAATAGGGTTTCTTTATTCAGTTTAAATTCAAAGAACTTAAACTAAATATATAGATCACTTGAAACATCAAGGAATTAATCCAAACACAAGGATCATCACATTATCTTCAACCAATCCTTTACATTAGCTTATGCCTTCTATAATTGATACACACAGAACATACAAAATGTAGGAAAAATAGGGTGTTGACACAGTCAACAACTTTAACACAAAATATGAAATTTTCTCATCCTAAGTTTGGAAATAAAATTATAAACATGCAAAGTCTGTCAAGTACTCACTCTAATAAAATTTTCAAAACACCATTATTATTCAACTAAATTTTTTATTCAATACAAAAGGACTCATACAATCTTATATTTTTCTTTGGCAGACTTACAACCCTTCTCAATCTTGTTTGTCTTATTTTTATCCTCATAATGCTTCCTAATTCAAACCACAAAACTATATATATTCTTTCTAACTTCAAACTATACTCTTAAAACATGACTATAATTGTTTCTTGATTCAAGAAATCTTAACAACCCCTAGACCTATGTAGGGTGGTGGATACTATGACCTCACTCCTAAACTAACTTTTCTACTCATAACCACTTTAGGACCCTTATTGAGACCATAAAGTTTTATTACAACATTATTTATCCATTACATATCATCCACATTCATACATACCACCTAAAACATCTTGAAATTTTAAAAATCCCTGTTTGTAGGAAAACTAACTTTGAACTCAAATTCAAATTTCATTTAGAAACATGACTCTAAGACAAATCCTAGATCAATCCTTGAGAATTCCTAGGCTGCCCCTGCATCATACTCCCAAGGGGAGAAAATAAATTGAACACTACATTATTCTTCATTCATATTTTCATATAAGTGTGTGTGCTCTTGGCTACCACACCTATGCATATGCTTCCTCATCTATGTGATCCTTTGATTTTTCTCTTGATGCTTCTAATATTACTATTCTTAACTATAATTATCCTTCTTGATTCATTTTATTTCATGATACTCTTTAATATCCATGGAATTTAAGATGAATTGTCATTCTCTATTTATTTCCTCCTTTAACATTTTTATTTCTATCTCTTCATCAGCATACTTATTCCATTTCATACTCTTCTCTTTCCTTAGTGACCATTCCAAGGTATCTTGTCTATCCACATTATTTTTATCAACATCTTCTATCCTATTGTCATCCATTTTAGTTGTTCCTTATTTGACTGTCCAATCAAAAAACACATCACATTGCATCTTCTCTTCATAGACTGGTAAATTAGTCACATTCTCATTGACCTATTCATTATTTTTCTCAAGCACTTCATCTATTTTCTTCTTCTTCACTACTCCAATGTACTCCTCAAACAATCCTATTGTATCTTTATACAAAACATCATCTTCATCTTCATAATATTCATCAAAAATCACATGCACTCTATTACCTATTGTGCCTTTATCTTTTTTATCACGTATTTGTTGCTTTTCATCTTTCCACTCCTCTTTATCAAGTAGTTCACCATCTTCAAGGTAGCAAAACACCTCATCTTTAGTTGTACCTACATTCTTCCATACATCATATTTTTGTTCCCAATCATAAACTTTACTTTCCATTTTTTTTACATGCATTCAACCATGACAAATCAATGCTAGATTGAACATTTTGAGGCCCAATTGGCTCTATATATTCCATCAACTTAAATTCTTTGACCATCTTCTTCCATTATTTTTGCACACATTCCATTACTTGTCGATTCTCTCACTCTTGCATTCTTTCTCTGAAGCAACACTTAACCTATTTCTTGATCTTGAGTCCATACTAAAAACTATACACATTTCACATCTACAATAAATCTCTTTTCATCCTTGCCAATGTATCTTTCATTTCCTTTAACTCTATCTACATATTCCTCTTACTATGGCATTCAAATTTAACCCTATCTCTTACTTTTATTTCTACCTCTGCTTTCATATTCATCTTAAGTACCACACTTGGGTACATACTTCACTTTTTTTTTGCCTCACTTTGACCACTTATTTTTTGTTCACACTTGGAACCCCTCTCATTCTTTATCTCATACCTCACTAGGGCCTTTCTACTGCTTGTCCTTCACACTTGGATTGCCTTCTCTTTCCTAAGCTCTATTTATGAGCTTCTCTCTCACTTGATCTTGTTAATATTTCTCTTAATTCAAAGCTACAAACACACTACTTAATTTTTTATTTCCTTCACCTATCACATATTATCATCAATGCAATCAAACTAATAAATCATACCTTTCTTAATCTACCTTCTTACTCTGTCTTCCAACAAGTATCCTTAATATCTAACTTCTTACTTACCTATAAATTCTTTATCCACATGAACCATGCATTAATTACTAAGTTAATACATGTATAAACTTGTTCCCATAACATCTAGATATCTTTAATGACAAATGATGCAGAGCTTAGAATCAACTTTCACTTCTCTTACACTTTGTTTGCAATCTTTCCAAATCTTCTTAGCCAAAACTAGGCCTCTCTTGTCCAAATGGACCAAAACCTAGTTCCCTATTTATCTCAGTTTCTAAAAACACATAAAATATTTAAACATCTTGTTTTAACCCTCTCAATACTATATCAACTCTTTTCTTAGTATGTTCTTTATCACTTACAACTCCTACCCTATTTCTCAAGGTGTTTAACAGTCTTTTTTTTAAATCAAATATTACATGTATGAAAATGTATAGAATCCAGTCACATAACTACCCTCAAATTCATATACCTTTTTTCCTCTATTACCTCCTCACCAAGTTACATCCACCAACTCTTTATGTAGATCACTTTTCCAAGATCCCTTTAAGGTCAAATTAGGTATTTTAGGTCTATTAGCTTTACACTCACATATAATCAATTATAGAGGTACGATCATATACCCATATTATGAAAAAACTCAAAATATTTTAGTAGGTCCTCTTTTCTAATAAATGACCAAGAATCAAGCTTTTCTACTAAGTAATTTCCTCAAAATACAATTTTCTAACTCACTACCTACTCTAGGGTTTATCTCAATTTATGCTTGCCTGAGAACACCCAAAACATTCAAACTTGATTTGTAAAATCTTTTAAAAGATCTTGTAATATTTTTAGAGTCTGTATTATGTCTAGACACCTAAATAAGTCAATTTCACACCTTACTCCTCTATTCATTGTTTCAAATAAGATCCTTGACAACCTATGTATATAGTTACATAACACAGGGTATGCATACATGCAATTAAAGTTCTTTATCCACAACATGGTTTTCCAAAGCATATTTAAATTTCTATCTATCTACTTTCAACCTTTCTACACCTTGAGTCTTTAATCTATCTTTCAATTATTATCAAAAATAGAGAATCTTACCAATTTTTTATACACAGTCTAAGACAATTATGGGTTAGAATCAATCCAACACTAAGTGTAAAGAGTTAAAATACTTGTTACAAAAGATTCATCTTCAAAATAGGATCCACTTTGTAAAATTATTGAGTATATTAAATAATACCATTTAAAAATTATATTGGTGTCTATACTATCTTTCTCATTCTTAAACACATAATTCATGTTATTCCTTCCACATAGGTAATAGGGTTTCTTTATTTAGTTTACACTCGAAGAACTTGAACTCAATATAGAGATAAATTAGAACATCAAGGAATTAATCCAAACACAAGGGTCATCACATTATCTTCAACCAGTCCTTTACATTAGCTCATGCCTTCTACAATTCATAAACATAGAACATATAGAATGTAAGAAAATAGGGTGTTGACACAGTCAACAACTTTTACACAAAATATTAAATTTTATAATCCTCAGTTTGGAAATCAAATTATAAATATGCAAAGGCTTTCAAGTAATCACTATAATCAAATATTCAAAACACCATTGTTATTCAACTAAACTTTTTGTTCAATACAAAAGGACTCATGCAGTCTTATATTTTACCTTGGCAAACTTACAGTCCTTCTCAATCTTGTCTGCCCTTTTTTAACCTCATAATGCTTCCTAATTCAAACCAAATATATATATATATATATATATATTCTTTATAAATTCAAACTATACTCTTTAAACATGACTATAATTGTTTCTTGATTCAAAAAACTCTTAACAACCCATGGACCTATGTAGGGTGGTGGACACCACGATTACCACCTCACTCCTAAACTAAATTATTGACTAATAACCACTTTAGGACCATTTTTGAGACCATAAATGTATATTAGAACATTATTTATCCATTACATATCATCACCATTCATGCAAACCACCTAAAACATATTGAAATTTTAAAAATCCCTTTTGGCGAGAAAACTAACCTTGAACTCAAATTTAAATCTCACTTACAAACATGACTCCAAGACACATCCTAGATCAATCCTTGAGCATTCTTAATATTCCCTTTCATTACCTTGTATCCCTTTTAAACAATTTTCCCTATGTTGATTAGGTTGTGCTTCATCTTGGACACATAATATACATCTTTAATTTTCCTTTTGCTGCCTTGCTTGGTATGGATAGAAATGTTGCCTTTGCCCATGATGGGAACCTTATCATTATTTCCTATATTTAACTCTAATTTGATTCACTCATAAATGTGGTTAAACATTTCCTTGTTCCCACTCATGTGGTTGAACATTTTCGTGTTCCCACTCATGTAGTTGATACAACCATTATCCAAGTACCATGTCTCTTTACCACTTTGCTCTATAATATTTCATGTTATGAACAAGTTTCCACCTTTCTCATTCTTATTAGGTTTAGCCTCTTGTGTTTTAGATACATTTAAATTATGATTATTCATATCATACTCCTTATTTATACACTCACTAGCATATTTTCTATACCTTATGAAAGAATAGAATTAGATGTTAGACTTGTCATAACTTTGTGTACATCCTCCTCTATAAGTGTTTTGCTCTTTCCTCTTCCTCTTCCATGTGACTCTTGATAGTTATGCCTTCCACCTTATTGATTGTTTCAAGTTATTCCTCTTCCTCTATTATTTTATCCTCTCCCACTTCCTCTCATATTCACTTTAGTCTTGAATGGTTGTTCATGAGAGGAGGTGGCTAGTATATTCATCCTTTGTTCATGGGTTTCCAAAGAACCCATTAGTTAATCTATCATCATTTGCCTCAAATCCTCTAACTCTTCAATTAAAACCAATATAGGGTTAAATATGATTTAAAGGTTCCTTAACACCTTCTCTATGATCATATGACCTTCAAGTGTATCTATTGGCCAAATTTGGCCCACATAACAAGATTTTCCCTAGATAGATAGGATGAACATAGTTCTTGATTAAGTGGATGATAAAATAACATGAACATAGTTCTAAGATTATAAAATAAAGGATTAAACATGTTTCCATGATTATTCATGGAATCCAAAGAGCATGAAGGAGTTTTTATCAAAGTCTCATTAGTTCATTAGAGCTTTGAAGGGAAAAAATGACTTGCACAAGCCTAAAAGAACCAGACCATCATCAGCACATCATGTAGAAATAAATAGGTCATATTGATTATGAATTTTATAAGTATGCTTAGAAATCTTCTCATATTAAAAGGATTACACAAAAATGAGGTTATTTATGCCTTGAATAGTCTCTACAAATTTCATGACTTGATGAGTTGTCTATCTCAAGTTACAAGCATTTAAAGTTAAACAAGAAGAATGAGACATGTGTGTGGACATCAAATTTAAGATACAACAAGTAACCATTTAGATTAAAATGTTTCAAGGATAAATGCACAACTAAAAATTATCAAGATCATAGAATCTCAAATCAATATCCAATGGCGAGAGGTGATCTAATGCGTCAGTGGGTCTCGAGGATCTAATGGTGTGCATTCAATCATGCATTCATAGATGAATGGTGAGCATCAAGTAAAAAGGTTAATGGACCCAATATTGAATGCACTAATGAAAAGTGTCAAGATATTAAGTACCTGAATGGAGATATAATGGTGTATACCAACTAATAAAGCTTGAGGGTCCAAGTAGATTGATGGTGAATAATCCATTGTGAAAAGGTATATCAACAACAAGTGAGATGTTAATAAGTTATTGAATCTCAAAGATAAATGCACATTTTCCAAGTGTCATAAACATAATATCTACCAGGTAAATAACTAGTAGGTGATTGAGCTAAGCAATGAAATATTGATATCATGCATAGGGTCAAAGAATTAGCATATCCTGAGGACCAATACAGGACTACCAAGTGATATAATCTCAAAGATAAATCATAGATCAATGGCTAATGATGAAGGTTGAAAATTGCACAATTATAAGAGCCTAGATCAAGATCAATTATTGAAATTAAAGGTTAAATTTAGGATATTTAAAATGGAGGTCCAAATATAGTTTAAAGTTCAACCAGAATAAATGTTTCAAAGGGCATGTACTGCTATTAGAGCTCGATTGAATGCCATTAAGCAGACATAGTTATAAAGTTAAGGTTTTGACTGGTGAAGATTCATTTCCATTAAATTTTAGAGGCATAATGAGGTTTTTTTGAACCTAATATATTCCAGGAGTGAAGATATACAATCTCTAGGTCTTCATCGATATTATGGCTATATGAAAATAAATAAATAAGATTAGTTTTCATATATAGTAAACCTATGATCAGATATTGAAATATGGGTAGATATATGGTTATAAAGAAATGCCTCATAAATTTACATGGTTATATCCTTGAAAAATCAATTACTTACCACTAATCAAAGCAGACATGGCATGGCTCTATCCAGATTCAAAATATGAGGACTTTGTCCTTACAGTGAAAGTGAGTAGAAGGTTGCATAAAAATCCCAAAATGAAGATCTAGTGATTATAAAATGTAACTAGAGCCTTTAATATATTTTTAATGTCTCTAAGGGTTTTTCTTCATAGCAATATTATGACCCATCACCCTAGACATGTTCTTATCTTCTAGTGTGTTACTCAACCAATGAAATGATTTGAAAGTTATTGGGACAAAAGAAAGATTTCTTGTCAATAGAGATTTGATCTTGATTTGATCAAAAGGTGGTGGATCATTCTTTGAAAGGTGTTAGAAGCTCATTTAATGATCTTGTATGGCATGCTCCCTCTTATCTCTTCTCCCTTTCTCTATATCACCTATCCTTTCAATTTTGTAAAGGGACTCTCTCTAATTTTGGATTCCCATAAGAAATATTTGATCTAGAAGAGTAGGGGACTCTTTAAGATATTACAAGATATTCTCATCTTGATTAGGATAGACCATGTAAAGCATTTATAAGAACTCCCTCTTGATGTAATAATAGACTTTATTTACCTATCCTTGGATCAGTGTTTAGTGAGTTGTACATGATGGCCTTGTGAGAGAGATTCTTTCATATCCATTATCCTCCTTTCTGACCTCTTTTACCATGTTTTCAAGTCACTTGTATGTCTACATTAGTGTTATTTATGCCATTGATGTAAGCTCTTAGTGAGTCTTAGAAATCTTCTTTGTTTGCATTCACAGCTTCTTGAACCTAGTATATGAAATAGTTATGCAATTAGCTTGATTTTGAGGTTGTGTGAGCTATAATTGTCTTCTAAAAATGTAGTGTGGGTTCAAGCTTATGGGAGTTTCCCATTTTTATTTGGTGCATCACATTTTATCCTTATTAGGATCTATTTTCCCCTTTTTAAACTTTTTCCCTATGACAACATTCGTTTAGGTGATGCATTAATAGGAAGTCAACCTTATCTGGAGGTTTAGCCCCATCATAGGTTACCCATAGCTTGGAGTTGTCCCAATATTATGTCTTAGTCAAAGGGAGCCTAAATAACTCTCTCCAAGAGTGCAGATTAATGCCACAATAGTTTATGGCACACCTTGTGGGACTTACTACATTGTTCACTGGTGAAGAGTTTTGATGTTCTCTTCATTCAATCAGCTTTTGGAGGCAAGTGTTCAAACATCAATGGCAACTCTAAGAATCTATTAGCTGGTTTAAGTATCCTAAATAACTACCTAATCATAATAATTTGGTATGTATAATATACCATATTTTGATCAATATGTTTATTTTTTTACCTCAACATCACACTTAACAAGAAAATAATGTTTATGTGCTCCCCCTAAGTGGCCTTCAAATAATCTATCATCCCTATCATGGCCTTTACCCTCCTCCCACCCCTATATATGACCAAGGTCTACCTTCTTTGCATTCAAATCAGTCTTTTAATTATCCTTGTTAAGACCAAGCTTACCATGTTACATCCTTGTTAGGAGTCAAGAAAGTATTATCAATTTATATTGAGTTGATAAGGGAGATTAGTAGAAGTTTGGAGTTTTCTCTAGTCATCCCTATCCATGTTCTACAAGAGTCAAGGAGTGCTCTTCAGTTGGTCAAGAATAGATGGTCAATTTTTGAGGGTGAACAATGGTCATCTTGTAAGAATGAGGACATAGTAATGATGATAAGTATGGTCCAAAAAGAAAATAATGTGTTGATATATTATGAAGAGTAGTAGACTCATTTGAATCAATCTTATGTGTCTTCTCTCCTATAAGATCCTCAATATCAACCTTTAAGAGTTCCTAATCAGCCCCCTAGTTAACCCATTCAAAGTCCATCCTTATCAAAAGTTAGAGAGGTAATATTAGACCAAGGCAGAACAATCATGAAAATCAATGAGGGGGTTAAGCTTGGACAAGAATTCCCCATTCATGCCATGGAGGGGATAAAGATCTTATTTCAACATTTTTAGAATGTGTGGGCATCCATTGAAGAAGTTGACTATCCACAGGTTGAGAAGAAAGAATTGTAAGGGTGAGTATTATCCATTGAAAATGTGTTTGAGTAGTGGGAGAAAGAGTATGTTAAACTTGAGACAATCAGTTTGCCCTCTCTTACCCCTACACCCATTCCCACTCAAGAGCATGAATTCATTCCATCATGGATCTTTTCTAATACATTCAACCCTGGCTATGTCATTCCCTCACTTGTGAGACCACCCTTTCCTATAACCATTCAAAAGGAAGAAAAAGTGTATATTCCATACTCATTTCCATCATGGAAATTAGTTAAGGGTATGAAGAAGAAGGAGGTATTAGTTGTAGAGGTCCAATAAATAGTTTAAAATCCACCAAAGAAGCCATTCAAAGTACCTAGCTAAAAGGACACCTTCTTAAGCTACAAATAAAGTGAACTTCTTCACCCTCCCACTAGCTCCCTCTTAGAGAAAGAAATTATTTTACAAAGGATAGAGGAGGAGCTTGTAGTCATAAGTGAGCCATGAGAGGATAATTCAAGTTTCTATGATGAGTAAATTATGATAGGTAGCCCACTTCATAGGGAAGAGCATGTTTCAGCTTTCAAGTTGTAGAAGCTTGATGAGAAGTAAGAAGACAACCTTCATAAACCTATTATGGAGGTCAAGGTTAGCTCAAGTGATTTACAATATCAATGGTAACATTTGTGCTTAGATTTATTGAGTGAAATGGAGAAATTTAGTGTTGTAAAGTTTCTTGAAGAGGATAATCCTCAAGTTGAACATGGGGCAAAACTTGAATGGACTACTAAAGGTCCATTCTATATAGATGAAGAAAGATCAAAACTAGTTGCCTGAGGTTGGTCTACTTCAAGATGAGGTGTTAGTTGAGGATAGCATTGATATGTTAGAGCTATGTGAAAGTAGATCAGACCTTGAGCAAGACAAATGTGATGTTTCAGACCTTGGATGGTTAAATCAACCCTCATTTCTATTTCAAGAACAAGATGAAATATTTAGTGAGGTTGATGAAAGAGACATCTCAAGTACTCAAGTGATATAGTTTGATAAGCATACCAGTGAAGATATGGTAATGGTTTGATGTCATAACCAAAGAGTTTGAAGAGGCTAAGAGACATGTCCTTCTTTGAGGAACCTATGAGCATGCTTATCTAAGCATGATCAGTCCTAATTTACACAAGGACAAGGTGGAAGAAAATGGTATTTTTGAACCACCAAGTGAACCAAGTGTAGTTGCTCCTAAGAGCCTAAATGAAGTCTTCATACAAGGCTTTATCAAGGGTGATGAGAAACATCATGCAAGTGATCCTACAGTAAAACATGAACCAAGCTTGGAAGACATGGACCAGTATGTCTACATTGGACACATGTTTATTCCTTTTCATCCATTAGAGAGCACATTAAAAGGATTGGCCATCAAGATAATCGGTTCACCAATTTTGGTACCTCAAAAATAAGGTATTTTTCACATTCATTTGTTAAAAGTAAATGATACTCAAAGTTTTCCATTTGACCTAGGAGGGAGATGCTTGTAAATTACTATATAATATTGTATATATTAGAGTAGATTTCATGCTTTTCTCTAAGTGCATGTGTGCACATTTTGTTTAGAAGGTTAGTTATTTTTTATTTCCTCCAAGTGCCTATGTGCACATTTTTTTTAGTAGGTTAGTTGTTTTTTATTTCCTCTAAGTGCCTGCATGCATTTACCTTCATTTGTTTTGTTCTCATTGTCCTTGTTGTCCTTATTTCTTCAAGAAGAGTTATCTAGAGATTGGTAGCCAATTTTAGCCTCAGATCAATATGTTGAAAGAAAAAGGAGACTCCATACCTAATGGATTAGCCAAGACAAATGGTCTAGGTTATCAAGTATAGCAGGCATGCTTCCCTAAGAGTCACCAAAGATGTTGGCTAGATTTGGCCCACATACCAATATTATACCTAGATAGAGAGGATGAGTAGAGTTCTTGATTGAAAAAATGAACAAATGACTTGTAAATATGTCTAAGATTTGAAAATAAAGGATTCAGCAAGTTTCCATGATGATTCATGGCATCTAAGGAGCATGAAGAAGGTTTTCTCAAAGTCTCATTAGTTTATTAAAGCTTTGAAGGGAAAAAATGACTTGCACAAGCCTAGAAGAGCCAAACCATCATCAATATGTCATGAAAAAACAAATAGGTCAAATCAATTATGCATTTTATAAGTATACTTAAAAAGCCTCTTAGAGCCAAATGATTACATGGGCATGAGGTTCTTCATGTCTTGAACATTATCTAAAAAGTTCATGACTTGATGAGATGCCTATCTCAAGTTAAAAGTGTTTTTAATTAAACAAGAAGATTGAGATGTGTGTGTGGATGTCAAATTTAAGCTACAAATAGTAACTATTTGGATTCAAATGTTTCAAATATGAACATGTAGATAACAAGTGTCAAGATAATGGAATCTCAAGTCAAGATCTAATGACAAGCAATGATCTAACCAGTCAGTGGGTCTCAAGTATCAAATGGTGTGCATTCGATCATGAATTCATAAATCAATGGTGAGCATCAAGTCAAAATGTTAGTGACCCAAGATTAAATGCATTAATAATAAGTGTCAATATATCTAGTACCTAAATAGAGATATAATGGTGTGCAGTGACTCACAAAACTAGTGGGTCTAAGCAAATCAATAGTACCTAATCCATCATGTAAAGGTGGGTCAATGAAAAATGAGAGGTCAACAAGTTAGCGAATCTTGAAGATAAATGCATAGTTACTGATTGCCATGACCACGAAAGCTACCAAGCAAATTAATGGTACATGATTGAGCCATGCAAAGTAATATCAATGACATGCATAAGTTTAAAGATTTGTCATATCCTAAGGACCAATACGGGGCTACCAATTGGCATGATCTCAAAGATAGACCATAGATCAATATCCAATGATGAAATGATTTGGAGGCTATTGGGACAAATGAAAGATCAATTTTCAATAGAGAGTTGATCTTGATTTGATAAAAAGATGGTGGAGCATTCATTTAAAGGTGGTGGAAGCTCATTTAATGATCTTGGATGGTGTGTTCCCTCTTATCTCTTCTCCAATTCTCTATATCACCCATCCTTTCCATTTTTCAAATGGACTCTCTTTGATTTTGGATTCCCACAAAAACTCTTTGATCTAGAAGAGCAGGGGACTCTCTAAGATATTATAAGATATTCTCATCTTGATTAGGCTAAACTATATGAAGAATTTTTAAGAACTACTTATTGATGCAATAATAGACTTTATTTGCCTATATCTTACCTTGGATCAATGTTTAGTGAGTTATGCATGATGGCCTTGAGAAGGAAATTCTTCCATATCCATTATCCTCCTTTTTGACCTCTTTTAGGGTGTTTTTAGATTAGTGTTGTTTCTACCATTGATGTAAGATCTCGGTGAGTCTTAGAACTCCTATTTTTTTGCATTCACTTTTTCATAAACCTAGTCTATGAAATACTTATGCAATTATCTTGATTTTGAGGTTATGTGAGCTAGAATTATCTTCTACAGATCTAGTGTGGGTTAAAGCTTATGGGAGTTTCCCATTTTTATTTGGTTCATCACTTTTTATCCTTCTTACGATCCCTTTTCCCCTTTCTAACCCTTTTCCCTAGGACAACATTATTTTAGGTGATTCATTAATAGGAATTTGGCCTTCTCCAAAGGTTCAGCCCCATCGTAGGTTACCCAAAGTCTAGGGGTGTCCCAATATTATGGCTTAGTTGGAGGCAACCTAAATGACTCTCTCCAAGGATACAATTTAATGCAACAATAGTATCACCACATGTTTTCATTTGATAGATAATATTCATTATCCTTTTGAATAAGTAATTGATAGACTCATTGTTATCAGAGGTTCTTAAAGAAACCTAACATGCTAAGGACAAGGATAGATGTGAGATACTTCATGTGCACAGAAAATTTGATCATAAAATATAGGAAATTAGAAGAGAAAAATGTAAGATGCATTAATTATTTTGAATTATTGAGCAATCTAAGAATAACTAGTATTGTATAAACTAAAAAATGTATTTATAATAGTTCAAAAATAAAGTAACCAAGACATTACACATGAGAATGCATGAAAGAAACATAATGAGAAATCATACAAGTAACCATAACCAGATAATCTCTCTTGATCTCTTCTAAAAGTAGAACCCCTTTCTTATAAAAAAAGTATATATATATATATATATATATGTTTTCACTCTTTGACTGTTCATCTTCTCCTTGTACTTGGTTCCAAAAGTGGAGTCTCTTCATATTCTAACTTATTATAGATCATGAAGATAAGACAAAATAGGCTATATAAAAATAAAATGAGTGCATAACACATGAATATCAGAAAAATGTCCTATATAGATTTATAATCCATGTTCTTATACCAACACTTTCCCAAACTCAAAGGGTTATCTTGTCTTGAGACAACATTACAAGATCTCCAAGAATGCATAATTGACAGGGAGATGAAAAATGTTTACACTAGTAATAGTCAAAGTAATCACTCAAAGTGTTGTTTTAAGTTTTCACCTCTTACACACCACTTAGCCACCCTTTTATATTTTAAACTAAGTAGCGTACCAACCTAATACCATTTGTGGGTTTTCAATAGGATGGCATAACTATGTGGCCACCCTTTATGGGCTTTCAACGAAACTAGTCCCACTTATCTTACTAAATCTTCCCCAAAATAAAACTTGTACTCTACATAGTACTTAACTCAAATATGGTGGCGTGGACATAGATGAAGTTTGAATGGTAGAGTCCTTAGACTAGGAATAAGTAGCCTTACACTATGTAATGATCTGCTTAAGCTCTAAAGTTGTCTTATAGGAAGGTATATTCACAATCTGTGGAATTGAGCTAGTGAAAGGAGTCAAATCTCTTTTATATGCATTCAAATATAGCATCACTTCTTATATTAAATGCAATAAGGTGTGAAATAGAGTTTAGTAATTGATGATCTTCTTGAGTTCTACATCATTAATGATGTTTAATTCAGCCTTGGTGTTTTCAACCCTCATTTGAATTTCTCCATTTAGATACTCTATCTTATTAGTATGTCTTTGATCTTGGAGACTAGCAAAATAACTATGCAATAGTTGGCTTTGCCATTCTATAAGGTTATCACACATATTATCCATAAAATTTAATGATTCTTAGAGTGATTCATCCCTCTCCTCCATAGTTTTTGTGTGTCTTGCCATGGTTACTTAGTTGTGGCAGCCTTTGCAAAGTCCATGCTAGAGCTGGCTAACGTAGTATCCAAATATTGCTTTTAATCAAGCAAGTTACATGAGAACTATTGGGATTGAACTATATTAACATCAAGCATACCTTGGTACTCCTCTAGAATAGTGATGAGTGTGGCAACCTTGGCTTTGACATCCTGACCCAATTTTATTAATGTGTGTAGTTTTTGCACTATGCATCGATTTTTTGTTAACTCAAAGATAAGTGTCTTGAGTCTATATTAGTCAGACATTATTTGGTCCCAAATTTATCAAGTGACCAAATCTAGATAAGTATCCTAGATGATTTTTACATCTTAAATTTGGGTCTACAACTTGATGTTCTCATCCTTAGTTTGATTAACCTACTTCTCTAGTGAGGTGGCCTTATGTACGATGGACTCTTGAAATGTCATTCTACCCTCAAATTACTTCATCAATGGTAACCTAAAAACATTTAATGATGCTTATTTTTGAAGTGGGAAGGCTACCAAAGTTCCTATGATAGCTTAAGGATCAAGTCATGGCATGGTTATAATTGGAAGAGAAAAGGTGGTGCATAGAGCACCCATAGTTGGAATGTCCTAGATTCAAACTCCTCCCAAAGGTAAGGCCAGTTGTTGCTCACTTTTTTTAGCTATGGATTTATATTATTCTTATACTATTTATTCTAATCAATCTTATTACTATTGTTCGGATAATTGTTATTTTTATTCTTTGGCATCTTCTTTAGTCTTAAGTTATTATGTAGTGTCTTTATCTTATTTTATCTTTGCTTCCTCTACTAATTTTCAGTTTAGCTCCTCTTCCTCAGCTTTCTTTTTCTATTCTTGTTCTTCTACTTTCTTCTTTTCTTGTCCTTCTACCTATTATTTTTGCACATGCTCTTTTTCCTTTTGCTACTCTTTAAGGGTAGCAACCTTATCTTATTTGGACTTGATCTACACTTGTGCCTCTAGATCAGTATATGCCTTGGCTACATGCACTTGTTCTTCCTATGCTTGAGCCTATTTTTTATGCAAAGCTTTAGCTTCTTCTTCTTTATTCTTCCTCAAAGTTCATTGTCTTTCTATTGGGTGAGAGTGGCATCCTTAAGAGACTTCTTTGTTTATGTCTCTTTATTATTCTACTCTTCATTCATATTTTTTTGGTATACCCCCTATGCCTACTTTGCTACATTAGTATCTTCTTGTGCCTTCCTTGATTCTTTGATATCTCATTGGCATCGAGCTTCTACATAATGGGCCTTTTTCTTGGCCTCAAATTCCTTAACTTAGAGGCATACTTGCTCAAATTGCTATTATTGGGCTTACTCCTTCTAGTGTTTCTTTTCTTCTTTGTGTACTCATCATTTTTTTATGCAATATGATTCCTCCCATGAAGCCTTTTGCTCCTCAATTTTAATTTGATTTTGTATCAGCTCTTTGATATCAGGGTTTTATTCTGTGGGTGTCGAATCACTCGACTAGATAATAGAGCTAAAAATATATGATTTATTTTACCCTAAAGTAACCAACCTACATTTGGTTGTTAGTGAATTTGAGGAAGGAGAATGTTGCACTTCTTGCATAATGGATGCCCTACCAAATGTGTATTCTTTAATATTAGGATAAACCCTAACCTCTCATCTAGTTATGGGTTTACACAATAGAGTCTCTTATAGACTATCAAGTAGTGGAAAAAATATGTTGATGAATTTGAAAGTGGTGGAAGGTTGTTCCTCAAAGATTTTGATCATTTTCTAATTTTGTTTAGCCTTTTCACACATAATGTCAATAAATATAGATGTTAGGTATGGTGGTATTTCCATACAAAGACTTTGATACACCTTCTCACACACTTGAATTATGTCCACTACCTTTCAAATAACTCCTTTTCCTCCTCATTCTCATATAAGTCATCTACCATATCTTCAAACATTACTTGGTATACCTCCTACTCATCAATCCCCATCTAAGGTAGGTTGTAGGAGCTTAAGATCTATGGTACCTTAGGGTCATCTAGCCAAGATCTTTTACTCGTCATCTTACACTTTGGTAGATGTGATGGTTATTATTCTATGAAGAGTTTGTGCTTTCCTTTATACTATTATGAGGTTGTGTTTATGCTAAAGGTTCTATTTCATCAAGTGGTATGGTTTGAAGAGGTGTCGTACACCTAGTTCTATATTTTTTTCTTAGAAACCTAGGTCTACACCATGGTCATGCTAACAAAACATGGTAGGGGTCCAAGTGGTGATCTAGGTAGTTCATGTATATGAATCAAGATGCCTTTTGGAAGCAAAATGATAATAGCATGTTATCCCAAGTATTGTATGATGTTTTTTGGTGCCTTTGGGTGTGTATAAATAAGCTCCAAACACTCCTCCCATTATTTCTTAAACTTGACCTCATGAGCTAGGGTTCCACCCTCAAGTGTCCATATCAAATTTTAAAATTTCTACACTACATAGTAGTCTGTATCTGGGTGCACCTCTCCTTTAGAGGACTTTCATTGAGTGATACATAGAAAAAAGATCTAAAATAGGTATTAGAAGGTCTACTTGGAAGTTGTGTGACACTTATCAACATTCATAAATATCTCTTATACAAATTATTCAAGCTAGTTGAACTGCTCATTATTGTAGATCATATGATATGCAATGTAAACCATTCTTTTGGGGATTTGATTTGTAAACTTGGTGGTCTACCATAATCTATGTGTAATGAACTCAACTGAGATGTGCACTAGTTCATCTTAGATATCTTCAATTGGGATTCTTCAATACCCATAGATATATATGTCTCTAACTTTTTGAAGGATAAGAGGTATTTTTAACTTGTAGTGAGTAAGAGAATCACCCTGTGCAAACATTCCCAAAGCTCTGGCCATTACTTTAGTGTTGATGATGATAGTGATATCTCAACCAATGTACATGTTTCCTTTATTGTAGTGGTTGATAAGTATTTTCACAATCTCCCCTAAATCACTAAAGGTAAGCATCTAAATCAAGCATTCAATGTCTCTATTCTAAAAATGATGTGGGGATGCAAAATCAAGTGGTTATGTAGCATCTACTAGATTATGTCAAAAAAAATTTGATCTACAGCTTAAAGGTAATAAAATAGCTCTAGATCATTATATTTAGTCTAATGAAGTATAAGATCAATGATCATTTCATCCTTCTAGGCATCTATCAAATTTTTGATGATCTGTTAATAATCCATGGTATCTATATACTAAAAATTATAAACTTTTTACTTTCTACACTGGATAAGTTAGCTTGGTTCTATAAATTTTGCTCATAAAATGGTTGAAAGAATGAAATTCAGACTCAATTCACAACCTTGTCCCTTTATAGATTTCATGCCTATTAGTTTCCATCTATATGTCATGTTGAGTTGTCCCTTTGACATCAATTTGAATGTTGATGTGGAAAATCTTGTCTGATATGGCATTAAAGGTAGTTAGTTATTGGTACATGCATCAAGATACATCATTATATTATTTTTTATTTGTACTAGGGTACATACTAATTATGTTAAGCGGTCATTGATTTGGTGACTATTAGATCAATCAAAGCTAGGCTCTAGAATAAACTGCTTGGGATGACCATTATATTATTAAGGTCTTGGTTGATTGACTTGACTATACATTTTCTAGACTTAATTGATTTCTTTCACTTCTACTAACATCAACAATGACACACTTGAATTATTCTATGCATGGGTGTCACATGTTATACTTCTTCTCATGCTTTCAAAATCTAGTGAATATATCATCTAACCTAAAAATGCACACACGCATAAGAAAACATACAAAAATGGGAAATCCTAATCTACTTAGTGCTACTCAACACCCATTCTTTTGGAGAAAAGAGATTAATTAAGACTATCATTTGTAGGGCTTAATCCTATAGCCATTCACCCACCCTAGCGAAATGGTTCCCTATAAATTTCACAAAATAATATTTCCTTTCTATGATATTTTGTGTATAATGTAATTCCCTTTCCATCAAATCTGTAGTTTACCTAAAATGCTCTGAAATAACTATAATATAATAAAACAAGTTGATCTTTGTGAAATTACTTATGTCACAGGTTCCTATTATGCCATGCTTTCTAACTTGCTTATGAGCTTCCTACATCCAAGATTCTTTGTATCAATACTCATCCATCCAATTCAATTCAAGAAGCCTATTTGAGAGATATGCATAATCCCCTAGTATTATAACCATTGTAATGCACAGATAGGGTAACAAATAGTCCATAGGCATTATGGCTTCAATCCCATAAACTAAATAAAATGGAGTAAAACTTGTAGCCCTCTTATAGTGTGTTCGGTAATCCCAAAGAATCACAAGAATGTGATCTTCCAAATCATCCATCTTGTCATCATATATCTTTATCAACATCTTTCCCAACACTTTATTAAAAGCCTTAGCTTGTCCTTTAGTTTTTAGATGTTATATAGTACTTTTATAATGGGAAATAATGAATTCTTTAGTAAGAGATTTGATAGTAATATTCAAGAGGTGTGTCCCTCAATCACTAAAAATTTTGATGGGGCATCCAAACCTATGATAATATTCTCATAAAGGAACTTTTTTGCATCCTTCATCTCATAGTTAGGTTTTGTAATAACTTCAATCCATTTGGTAAAGTAATCTATCACAGTGATAATATACTGAGCTTTGTTGTATTTACTCAAAGGATTGATAGGTCCTACAAAATTGATGCCCCACTTTTCAAAAGGTTATTTGGATAACAAAGGTTACAAGGGAATTTCATCCTTCTAGTGTGGTTTACACATTTGTTGACATACATCACAATGTTGCGCTATTCTATGTGCATCCTAAAAAAGATTTAACCACCATCATCCACTTTGTAACAGTTTTCATGTAGTGGCCAATAAAATGACCTCCTAATATTTCATGGTGTGTTTCCTATAAGAGTTGTGGATGTTCATGTTCTATAAATACCCTGTGCAATACTTCATCCTTCCCCAAATAATACAAGATCCCATTTATAATAGTATATAGCAAAGTGCTAGTGAAAAACTACTTCTTTTCTCTTTCTTGGTAGTGTACAAGGAATACACCTTATTCTAAGAAATGAGCAATTTCTTCAAAATTTCCAGGGATCATAGAAACTCAAAATAGATGGGCATCAAGAGAATCTTCTTATATTTCTTGTCTCTTACCCATTCATGATGTGAATGAGATGATCCAGCCTAACATTTAATCTACTTGGCTTGATGTTGATGTAAAATTTGAATTCTTGAAAGAGCATCAACCATCTTAAAATTCATCCTCTAAGCATAGCCTTATTAACTAGGTAGCACAGAGCTTGATGATCTATGAAAACTTCAAATGGTGTTAGAGTAATATAATGCCTAAATTTATATAGTGTGAATACTATAGCTAGTGTTTACCTTTCAATTATCTTGTAATTCTTTTTTGTGTCAGACAACTTTTGGCTTGTAAAATTTATGGGGTGGTCCAGTCTACTATCTCCTAGTTGTGTAAGTACAACACTAACTATGATACCAAAATCATCAACATGCACATGAAATGGCTCACTCTAATTTATAAAGACTATAATAGGCATAGTGACCAATCTCTTCTTCATTTCTATGAAAGCGACTTGACACTCAAAGGTCTAGACAAACTTTATACCTTTACATAAAAAATAATCCAATGGGGAATAAATGGTTGCATATCCCTTGATGTACTTCTGATAATACCCTATGTGGCCAAGAAAGGATCATATGTCCATTGATTTGATTGGTAAGGGCATACTAACAATGACTATAATTTTGGTCTGGTCCACTAAAATCCCTTCACTACACACCATATGACCTATCAAGACACCAAAAGGTGTTAAAAATAAACACCTTTCCAACTTCAAAGCAATATGTAGAGCTCAACAACATTATAACATGAGGCACAACTTAGATAAGTGATCTTTAAATAAAGAGAAGACTGCCCAATCATCTAGATATACTTCTAAGAAGCCATGGATGAAATTCTTAAAGGCAGTCACCACTGCTCTATAAAAAGTTATACATGCATTCTTGAGGCCAAAAGGCATTGCCTTATATGCAAAGGATCCCCATTCCATGGCAAAAGTTGTTTTAGCTCTGTCTTCTTTTGCAATGGGTATTTGATGATACATACTAAACCCATCTATGAAGGATTAAACTTCATGACCTGTGACATATTCTAAAACTTCATCTGTGAAGGGAATCATAAATGGATCATTCAAACATGTGTCATTCAAAATTTGATAGTCAACACATACTCTAATCTTCCATATTTTTTTAAGTTGTACTACTATGGGACTAACCCAATATACCTTCTCTATAGGATAGATTATTCTTACTTCTTGCATTTTATCCAATTTAGCCTCCACTTTCAACTTCATATTTGGATTCAACTTATATGGACTTTTATTTATAGTTTGTATGCACTCCTTGAGCTTAATATGTATTTCACCTAGGAAGGGATCTACTCTTCTGAATTTTAAAAAAATTGTGGGAAACACATCTTGATAATCTTGTAGTTGTATAACTTTTGAAACTTTGGATTCAGTTCAATAGTCACCCATATGTGTCAATTTAGGAATCTCCTCATTTTGATGTTTTCCACATGCTTTTTAATAGGTTTCTAATAAATCTTACACTTTTCCTCATCAATATATTCTTATA
This sequence comes from Torreya grandis, assembly GCA_037957365.1. Classification (NCBI taxonomy): domain Eukaryota; kingdom Viridiplantae; phylum Streptophyta; class Pinopsida; order Cupressales; family Taxaceae; genus Torreya; species Torreya grandis. The sequence goes on along the minus strand of JARHVA010000642.1, from coordinate 51,799 downwards.
GCATTATTTTCCCTTCCAACTCTATAATTTGTATGTTGCATAGCTATTTTTCTTCAGTGGGTCCTACAATTGGATCCTTTAATGGTTCTATTGGACGTTCAAGTTCAAACAAATCAGTCAGACTGATATCACCATCAGTATCTAAATTTTTAGTTTCCTCTTCTTCATCCTTTATTCGGTTGCATGACTGCATAGGATATTATTCTTCCATCTTACCAGATTTATATTTCTATTGTGTTGTATTCAAATCATAGGTTGTATTCTTTTACACAATAGACTCTACCATGGTGCTTAAATCCTCTATACACCCATAGAATAGGAAATTTTTTATTTTAAGTAGTGTATTATGAACCACAAAATTATCATCTTTAAAGACAAAAGTATGTATGAATTCACTCTACACATGTGTCTAGTGCTTTGTTTCCCTCTTGTGTTCTTGATGCATATACTAAGGAGATGGTAAAAGGGAAAGTGTGTAATGAAAGATATGAACCTAGTACTTAGGTGCCACATGCTATTTAGTCCAAACCTTAACACATTTATAAATATGGATTTCAAGGAACTCACCTTCTTGAAATAAATTTCAATTGCTTTTGATTTCCTATAGTATTTTAAATATGCTAATCATAAGTTCTCATGCATCATCCCAATCAAATTGATTATTTATGTGAATTTTCCACCATGTTGTTGTAACTCCTTTAAAATTTTAATTCAAGGCAATAACCTTTTGACTAATCATAGGCACATGAATTTATAGGCATAGAATGAATTCATGGATATCCTCAATTTCATAGAATGTGAGAAGTTGTCTTTCAGTGGCGAAGACCATTCTTATAGGTTGGAGTTCATGATCACCATAAGCCCAATTGATTAAATGTGTATATGAGTCTCTAATTACAGTTGAATCTATTTCCCAAGGCAAGGTGCCTTTTCTAGTCAGCTCTATATAATCATGCATATGATCATCTACTTAAAATATAAAATTAATTTTTAAGTGAATAGGTAATTTAGCAAACATGGATGTATAATCTTTAATGACAAACTAAGGTTTCAATGGCTAGGTAATTACTGGTTTAGGGTTTTGTTGTTTAAATGTCTTCAATTATTTAGTGAGTAAAGACTACACTTTAGGTTTATTTATTGGAAGCACAATCACTAGGGGGTGAATCAGTGTCTCGAAAACTTTCTTTAAATTCCTTCTTAGCATACATTAACCATCACATCAACATATATATCAAGTAATCAACTATACATGCATAAAACAAGATTACAAAAGTTGACACACCATATATATGGGAAACTTTAGAGGGGAATAAAACACATTGATCCTTACAAATGGAATATAGTCTTATAAGTCAAAATATCAAGTTTAGTGAATCACCAACTTCACATGGAGTACCAACCCCAACTAAGCTTTAGTAAGCACCAACTTGCAAGGAGGCACCAACCCCCTATATGACTCAGCACCAACTCAAACAAATAAAACTTTTTATCACCTTTAAAAAACCTTTTTATTCATACAAAATATGATTATCACCTTTTTTAGCTCTTATTACTACTTTATCCCTCTCAAATTGCCTTTTAAGCTTCTTCGCTCAAAATAGATCTCTTCAAGATAGATTAGGTCATATGACCTTGATTTCCATACACATAGTCTCTATAAAAACTTCATCATAGTTATTATACACTCCTATTATGGCATACAAGACCTCCTTCTTCTTTCCAATATTCTATTTCAGTTTTTTTTCTCTACACACACCAATATTTCAAAAACTACCTTGTATTTATACAAGCTTCTTGCTCATATTACCACTTAGTCATCCAAAAAATATTAACCCCTTAGGTTGGCCATGGAATATATCTTAGGAAATATCATAAACATTAATAAAATTTGCTCTAAGTCCCTTTAGGTTTGACATATCTCAATTAGGCTTCATTTTATCTTTATGTCTCATGGAGACCAAATTCCATTAGGTCTACTTTAGGACACATTACACTTTGCCTTCCTTGGAACACATTAAAACACATCACATGGTAGTAAAATATCATATTCATCTCAAATATACCCATGATAATCTCATCTAGGCTCCATAACACCTTTTAGCTTTAACCACCACTTGAAGCACACCATTAGAGTATTGTTCACAATTAGGCCTGTGCATACCCAAAAAATATATCATGAACTATTGAAGATAAAACACCAATTAGATAAATATAAATGGAAATAAATCACATATTTATAAACATCATGACCTTAGGTTCATCTAAAAATTTATTATATACTTTAACTTAGGGTATACAAGCTCAAACTCTTCTCTGTAAAATATTCACTCTGAACTGCCAACTAGCCTCAAAACATAATTATAGAAAATTGAACTTATAACACCTAAAAGAACACACTCAAGGAATTTAAATGTATTAAAATTATCCTAAAATATACTTAGATAAACATATAACAAAAATATTATAATATATAATGTCAATTATTAATCTTGCAGACCAATTTGTTGACCTTCACTCTCACAAACCTCGCTCAACTAGTCAAACCATTTTGGCTTCAACATTTTCACTACTTTCAATGACTATAAAACCTTATAAAAAGAATGGATATTAAATAAAAGTACCAAATATAAACACTATGTACATTATATGCTTCAACTCATGTCATATAGTCTTAAACTTGTCACTACAACTTACTTACCAAGAACTACCAGTTTACCTTAAAGCACAGTCATGGTGATAATGACCTTTAATCACCTGTATGACCATTTTTAGAGACTCATAATGCATTTGGATGATATTATGAGATAATAATTCCATTATTATATATAAATATAATATTTCCAAATATAAATATTGGTATTTTAGACCAATCTCATCACCTCACTATACACAGACCTCATTGAGCTAGATAAGTCAACTTGTGAGCAACTTTTTGCTATATAAAATGATCTCCAACCAATATTAACATGTATTAAAAGTATTTTAAAAATATTGATATAATTTTATTCATACCTATTCCATGATATCACATCCCTAATCATCTTCTCACTTATGCTTGGGTTTCTCACTATTTGCACCATTAGACTTGTTAGCGATAGGTTGTCTTGGATGACCATTTTAGAAAAAATGAGGGATATAAAATGTCTATAAACCATAATGGACATAAAATAAAAGTATCAACCTTATCCATCAAATTATTTTCATACTTTACTGCTACAACAATTCTTTAAGAAATGTGCACTTTCTTATAGGGTCTACTCACACACCTGACAACTCAATCACACCTAAGAGTTATTGGGAGAGTTTAATACATAATAAAATATTTTTTATAGTCATTTGAGACCATTATCATCTATTTTGAATAATATATTTCACATCAGGTCATTTTTAGGGTTTTAAAGAGGGTTAACACTATTTTTGGGGTTAACGATTATTCATAAAGGACTGCCCCTCATTTCAAAAACTAATTATTGGATATATTATCTATGAAACTTACCCATATTTATTTAATATCTCAAACTACCATGTATAGGTTACACATTCCAATGAATTGAAAGTCCTTCTCAGGTTTACATGCCTTCATTATATATACTCGAGAGACTTCAAAACCACTTTTCATGATTTTTTTATAAACCATGACCTAAAACTTTGTGAAAATTATTGATACAACATATCATACCTATAAAAACACTCACCTATCCATACTTTACTTGTAAATTTAACCTCAGACCCCATTAGGCTTACATTCTCTCTCTACACCATCGACTTCCTACCTTACTAGGCCTTGAATTATCCTTCATGCCTTCTTCCATTCTCTCAACACCTGAATTTAATGATAAACACCTTAATATCATGCCATAAAACCTATATCATGCTTAAACACATTAAAACATCCTTCATATGACTTGACAATAGCTCATGATGCCTTATTTCGTTAGGTAGTGTCTAAAACTGGTCTAGTTGCAAACTTAGAGTGTAGTTCCTACCCCTGTAGGACCACCTTGAGACGTTTATGAATGCCTCATTCTTAAAATACATTATAAATTAACCTCATAATTATTATTATGCCTTTTTTCATCCATTTCACCAATCTATAATGTTTATACCTTCTCATTAGAACTTTACATGCCATGACTAGTGTCATGCCTAGGCTTCTCAAGTACTTAAAACTTGACAACTGATATTGAAACACTATTTGATGATTATACACATTAAAAACATGCCTTAAAAGTTTTTAAAAATAAATTTCATACCTCTTCACATACCTCTTCATACTCACCATGCACATGATCATGATATGACCATGTTTGTTATGACTAGGCTTCTTAAGACACCTTATACTCAATAACTAGTACTCAAACATGATTTAATGATCACTTGAACTAAAATTTTACATAAACCATAAAATAATAATTAGGTTTCCTTAAAGTTATATCTCAATATAGACACATTAGGTTTCCTTCAAATTCTCTCTTCTCACATGGATTCCTTGTCACATCAAGCACACAAGTTCATACCTCACAGACCACTCACTATGCATCTTTACTAGATGCACCTTGACATTAATGACCTCAACCTTGACATAAAATGACATCAACCTTGACATAAATTACAACACTTCTCAAATTTATTATTCCCATACAAGATATTGTACTCGACTGCGTGTAGAGCTTTTGAGTTCTCCTTAAAGTTTACCTTCATCCAACTAGTTTTTTGTGTAACATAAGGAGACTCTGGTTCAATCAAAATGATGTAGGGTTTATGTACATTATTTATAGGAATGAATACAATATTATCTCCTTGATTTACCTATAATTGATTTTACATAGTTTTGATAGTCATATAACCATCATATGCCCTCTTTCTAATCGAAGTAGGATAATGAGTTTCTAATATCTTCATATCAATGACTTCAATGCCACCTTACAGGCTCAGTTATATGAATTTGATCTTAATGTCTTATAACTATCCAATGGGTTTAACTCTTATATAGTCTTCTAAACTTGGATTCACTAGGTTGTAACTGAGAACTGATCATCCAATTGCTTCCCATGTAGACTTGGGGATCACATTAACCATGCTACCAAAATCAAAGACATCATTTTGAATTTCATTTATTGTAACTTTAATGTCGATTCATGCATATACATCCCATATCTTCTTTTTTTTCACATACCAAACAATTTTTTATATATTCCATTTCCATCACTACGTAAATTCTAATAAATTATATAGTAGATTTTTAATGTTCTGGGTAATATCTTCATTGCATAATGTACTTAGTAGCTTCAATAAATCTATAAATGCAATAACAACTCCATCTTGTCACATAATGTGCATTATCTGACCATATATTTGGGCATATACTATTTTATCATCTCCTTTAGTAGTGTCTTGGTGTTGAATATTCTTTAACATCTACATAGATTCATACATCAGCCCATTTTCTATAGCTAGACCTAGGTATTTATTCTATTTCACTTTCTGGATTCCTTGGTCTTGAGGCATTTTGAGAAGAGGAAAACCTCCCTTTGTATGTTGGTGTTTCATAATGGTGTTCAAAACTACATCCTCCTTAGGATACACATTCACCATGTTAACATTCCTATTGGAATTTTCTTTTCTTTTCAAAAATAAGATAGTTTTCTATCCTATGTTGCTCATATACCCTGTAATATGCATAATAAGACTATCTTTGTGTATTCAAAGGACAATTTCACTACATATGGTTATACTCTCCATATAATTAACATTGAAAATTAGGATGTTGATAATTATTTCCTTCATCACCTTAATAATTCCCTTTATATCACCCTTAGATCTTCCTTTATTTGACTGATAGCCTTCCCTATAGCTTTCTTATTATTGCATTGTATTCCAGTTATGATGTTGTTGGGTATTATATCCAATACCATATTATTTTTGTGTAACTAGTGGATTCCAACTAATTTTCTATGCTGAATCATTATTGGTTCCCAAGGTGTTGAGTACTGGTATTATGGTGATGGTAGTGGTGTCTAACCTAATGAAGGAGGAGTCCATCCATCTAGACCTTGAGTTTGGTACTAAGGCAAGTTGGGAACCCATTTTGGACCTATTTTATTTGCACAACACTTATCGATCTCTAAGCCTGGAATCATCTACTTTACCAAGGTCAATTATTATGTAATGATGGAAAATACATCCTTTGTAATATCTTCTTTGAGCTCTTGCAAAGTCCTACAATTCCTTTCATCATGATTATACAATTTATAAAAAATACAATACAAACTCTATGGTATTTTTACATACTGTTGTAAGAGATGTCACTGCATTGTTGCATACCCTACTATTTTATAGATTTCATTAAAATTTGTCTTAATCTTAGGACAAATGTTCCTATGATGTCCTTTTTACCACACTCCATGCACCATAGAATTATCTTAGGCTTATCTACTTCATGATAATGTTCCATCCTCTTCATAAAAGATTGCAATGTATTTTCAATCTTAGAACCCACTACAGGAGCTTCCCCATAATCTTCAATTTATTCCACCTAGATAGTAGCAGCTCTAACATCTACCTTAGTAGTAAATTGAGTTTAATCTATAACAAAACTAATTTTGTAGTGCATTCCTTCGATAAATAACATAGCTTTATCTTTATCTTCTAGGGAAAACCCCCCTTATTCATAACATCTAAGAACTTGTGATAATAATCATAGATTGATTATCCAACCTTCTACCTAATCTCCTTTAGGTTGTAAATAGTCTGACTTGTACATTTCTTTATTTTAAATTATGTGATAATCTACTCCTTAACATGTTGTATAGTTTCTCGATTGATATCTCTATAGTGTATAAACTCAAGTGATCTTCCATTCAGTACCCCAATTAGTTCACACTTTTTATAGCCTTATCAATAATACCCTTATCTTGATATTTCATCTCATATGTTAGTAAGTATTGCTCATAATCTGTAGACCCATCATATGGTGTTAGGTTTATAAATTCTCCTATATTACCCATATTATAAATTGGTGTCGAGGGGATATGTTTTGAAATTATTATAGTGGGAGGTTGTGTTATATGCATTCCTTCATATGTACTAATAAAATTTACCTACACACTAGGAGAGTTTGTGCACTTTACTTTTCTATATTTTGTGTTTTTCTCTACTTGGTTTAAATGAACCCTATGGCTTTTAAAGCCTTATGAATTGAGTTTATTTCAATTTTAGTACCCAATTGATGTATTTGATCTAAAAATGGACCTTCCCAACTACTATCTATCTATCCTTCTGGTTGAAAACTTTTACTGAAATGTAACAAATTGGGTTATGGGGATGTGTACTCTTTCAAGGAATGATTCTTTCCTACAACTTCTTCTCTTTCCATGCTTGAACTGATGATTATTCTATAACTTTGGCTTGATTCTTTAATTAATATTTCATGTCCTTCTAGTAATACATGTTCTTATAGATGCACACTACATCTATCAACTAACTGATCTACCTCTACACTAATCTCATCTTCATCTTCAAACATCTCTTCTTCCTCTCGCTCTTCATCACTTCTTTCTTTCTACTAACATTCATCTTCTTATTTCATCTCATCTTTCTTCATTCTTCATTATTCATTATTCATCCCTTTCTTCTCATTCATCTCTTCTTCCTACTTGTTCTCAAATTACTATACTTCTATTCTTAACTCTACTCACTGCTACCTAGATATTTTTATGTTTATTTATTATGTTGTCATAGCTCACATTATTAATCTAGACTCTTCTTCTAACTCTTCTTCCATTGTGTCTCCATTATGGATTTAGGTCCAAGCCTTATCTTCTCATCTAATCATCATTCACTTTCATGTTGCACACACCCCCATATACCCAAAGTGACTACTCCATATTAGATGGAGTAGGCACTATGGCCTTGTCCATAACCAACATCTTCACTAGGATAATTAGTCACTATAAAAAATTTCCTGGATTTTATCTGATGAATAAGTCCTTTATAGCTTCAAAATATATGTATCATCACATTATAAAATTAGTTATATATTTTTCTACTATAGTATCAACCTAATGATCTATTTCTCTTATCTAATCAGTTTCTAATCTCTACAACTGATCTATATTTTCTTCATTCTAGATTGTATTTTATTCCATTCTTGGTTTAAAGATATAATATTCTAACTATGTTAACCAATTATCTATCAATTTAGGTAGCTTTTACCAGAAGATTTTGTAAATTTCTCCATAAATATGCTCTCGAATGATATCCTAAACTATAAGACCAGTCCTTCTTGATTCTTATTTTGTGAAATTGCATATCCTTTGGTCCAACCATATCTCTTTGCCCTAGTAACCATCTTAGCATAATTTCCTCCAAAAAGAGTTTCCACACTCACTACACTATTGTTATCAGAGGTTCATGAAGCATTAGAACATGCTAAGGATGAGGATAGTTGTGAGATACTTCATGTGTGTAAAATAGTTGATCAAAAAATATAGGAAAATGGATGATAGAAATGTAAGATGCATTAATTATTCTATGTTATTAATCAATTTAAGAACAAATAGAATTGTATAAACTAAAATAATGCATTCATAATAGTTTAAATAGAAAGTAATCAAGACATTAAACATGAGATTATATAAAATTATCATAATGATAAATCATACAAGTAACCATAACCAGATAATCTCTATTGATCTCTTCTAAAAGTGGAACCCCCTTCTTATAAACAAAAGTATATATAGACATTTTCAATCTATGACTATTCATATTCTTCTCATACTTGGCACCAAAATTGGAATCTCTTCATATTCTAGCTTATTACAACTCATGAAGATAAGAAAAAATAGGATATACAATGACAAAATAAATGCATAATGCATGAATATCAAACAAATAGCTTGTTCAGCTTTATGATCCATGTTCTTCTACTAACACTCATTATCCTTCATTTGTAGGGTCTCAAAGTTGCTTCTTCAGAGCTGAAACTTGAAAACTTTCACCTTGTCACTCCCTTTATTGGAATTTTTAAAAATATCCCATGATTTTTTAGAATGGATAGTTGATGTTATCTTAGGAAATATTAAATCAGCTAGTGCCATTAATATGTAGTTGAACGCTTTGGCATCCTTTCTCCTAATCTATTTTAATTCATTCCTTTATGCTTGGGTTAATGCATTGAAGGTTGATAGGTTTATAACCTCATTATATCCACATTCAACCAACTCCCATAGTTCTTGAGAGTTAAATATAGTCTTCATTTTGATGCTTCACACATCATAGAACTTTCCATCAAATGTAGGGGGTTGCTGCCATGAACCAGAACTACCTTTTACCATGTCTAAATGGGATTATAACCTAAGGGCTATAATACTATTTATTGGCATAAAAAATAAAATGTGTAGGCTTAGGTGGGTAGTAACAAACAATAGAAAACAAAATAGAAAAAACGAAACTTAGGAGATAGTTTGTAATCTATTATAATAGTGATGTAAATGCACTAAAATACATGTTAGAACCATAAAATAGGGGAGGCAGAGTATGGATAAAAATAACACAAGTTTGCATATATTAAAATGATTTTATAAATTTATTACATAAACGGGTTATATCAATAAAAAACCTATAATTATATACAAAATAACTCATTACAAAACTCACCATAACTTTTATTTCTTCTCCTTCTATCTTGGTGCTACAGTTATAATTTAATTGTTGTCTTATTATTTTTTGTCGACAAAACATTCTCTTGCTCTGCCTACTTGGCTTCTTCTCTAAATTCTCTCTTTTATCTTCTTCTCTATTTTTTTTAGTATGTTACTACACTATATTCCCACATACTACCATTTCAACTTTTCTCCAAGCTTCTTTCTAACTATTGCATCTATTTTCTACAAGTTGCTCTCTTTTTCCTAACTACTACTCTTATACAAAAAATATATTCTACTTCCACATTTTGTTTTCTTGTCTTATCCCTTTTTGTCCCCTTTCTAGTATTCTCACCTACCACCATCATTACCCTTAAAAACTCTAAATGGTCCACACAATTGAAATTTGAACCTATTGTGCATTTAATTCAATCAAACAATCCTGTTGTGAAAGTTCATAGCTGATTAGGTAGGTGAAAATAGGGGTGGGGATATAATATTTTAACATTTGAAATGTGCAGTTCCATTGTGATATAATATATATCTTCTATGTGAAATTATCAAATAAGTGGTGATGGTTTTGATTATCTTGAGTATTATGTACCCATAGCTTGTTTTTAGGTTTCTACTTTAGTATATCTATGGATGAGTTTGTTACCTCTGTATATAATTTATTTGCATGATTTATACTAATAGTACATTTATTAACAATGTTTTTTGTAGTCTATCTTCTTTATAAGTACCTTAGATATGTACTCACTTATTAATAAGAAAGTGTTGAACTAGCTTAGAGGATCATTTTCAAAAAATTAATTAGAACAATTTCTTTTCAATAAACATTTTTCTTGTTAATGACATGGACAAGTGAGTGGCCTTATGCCCATAGTAAGATAAGGTTTTTTCTAAATTTTTAGTGATACATTATATTCATTTCTTTCTTATGGACTTGAACCTAGAGATAGATAATTCATATTCCTTTTATAGGATAATATGGTCAGATAGAAATAAATAAAAGCTTCAAAAAAATGAGCATGTGCATTGAAGCCTCCCACATAATTTATAATGGAGTTTAAGAAAACCTTTGGTATGATAATTATTTTTATAAATGTGTATTTATACATTATATTTACTTTTATCTTATGGATATGAACTTAGAGATATTTAATTCATATTCTATTTATAGGATAATATGGTCATATAGAAATAAATAAAGCCTTGTAAAAATTTGAATAAGTGCAATAAAGTCTAAAACATAATCTATAAGTGGAATTTTAAAAAAACATTTGTGTTTATAGGCTGAAAAATGAACCATTATTTGATGGGGATCTTAGATCTCATGGTCTCTAATGAGGAAAGTGCAAACAATAGTATTTTTTTCATGTTGGAACTTATGCCTTGTTTCAATGTTATCTTGTGCATTATTTTATCTACTATTCTTTGTGTCTCTTTTCATTTCATATTTTTTTTATGAAAATTTTATGCTCTAAATTATGACTTATCCTCAAAGTTTCTTTTTAAACTAATGTTTAGTACATCACAACAAAAACCAACCATTACTAAAATTAACTATGTTTCAAACTAGACACTAGATTTAGTATGAAAAGAATAGGAAGTGATAGATGTTTTGATTATGTTATATGACATTCTTAAATTCATTTAAAATCTAAAATGAATGCATCTATTGTTAGATATTGACATAAATTTTATGTCAAATATAAAATAGTGGATCTCCTTGGGATGATTATCTTGGGGCTTCATTCAAAGATAGATGAACATTTTGGCATAAGTTTTATAGAGTACATGGCATCTAGTACAGTTCTAATTGGTATGTTTGCCTTTTAACATGTCAAAATTGTTTAGCAACTATCAGTTTTCTTTATTTTCTTTCCTACACTTGATTTCTTTGTTTTACATATTATGAAAGTCTTAATTCAAATGAAATAATAGGTTACTATATTATGATTTTAATATCTCATGGTATGTTTTCATGTTTACAATCTCACAATTCATGTGCAGTTTCTTGTCAAGTTCATAATTTTGTAGGACCAAAGATGGACATCCCTTTAGTTTAAGATGGGAAAAAGATTGGGTTTTTATTTATAATCATAGATGAACCTATTGATGTAATATATGATCTTATTGTAATATGATTGAAAAGTAATGTTTGATGTGATTAGGATGAAATTTCAAATTATTGTGATAGTTTTTATTGTTTTACCTTCTATTTTTGGTGGCTAGTGACTGTTAATGATCTAAATACAATTATCCCTATTGATTTAAAAGTAAATTATCTATCCATTTTATAAATTTTATAGTAGTTATATTGATAAGTTGTAAAAATAATGGCCACATAATAAATTGGATAAAATCATGGCCACATCCTAAACTGGATAAAATAATGGCCACATCTATGTCATACGGTGTTCTTATTTTTGAAATATTTGGCTAAATTTTTTATGTGATGTGATTCGTATTGAATGCAAGGATAATTTTATTAGGGTATTCATCTTGACAATGTTTTTTCAAGTTGTGTAATTTGGATGAAGTAGGATAATAATAGTAGGGAGTAATGCAATAAGAATGATATCAACGTCAAATTTTCTTTGTTCACTATTCTTTCTTAATTTTGACTTCTTGTATTATAAAACCACCTCCCAAAGCTTCTTTGTCATTTTATTTGTATTTTTGTTATTTGCCTAGGAATAAGGTATTTTAAGTGTAGAAATGGAGCTTATAAGAAATTATTAGTGGCACTGACTACCAGTGTAATATGAGCCAATATTAAATTCTTATACATTTATTTGTTAAATTCACTCTAATAGGTTAGTTACCTTGTATCATTCAACTCTTGAAGTGATTATATCACTTAGGTGCATGGTTGTTAATTATCTTTGTCCTTTAAGTGGTTGAATGATGCAATGTGATATTTAATAATTATTGTTTTTAATCGTGTAAATTTCTCAAATATTATGTTTTTTAGTGTGTAATTTATTCATAACTTTAGACTTTCACTATTTAGGTAGTGCAATTTTGATATTCAATCAATTAGAGGCTAATTTTTTGTTTGGTTGGAATACTTGATTTTTTTTCCTCTTGAAGATTAAAGAAATGATCAAATTATCATTTGGGGAATGGCCCTATTTTTTTCATTGTCAATAAGGACAAGAAGGAAATCTATTTTTTTGCACATATGCTCAGGTATTATATAAAGGCACCCCTTGATTTATATAATTTAAGCATGAAGAGCACTATTTTTACATACTCTGATCTCAAATATAACTTTTCATGATGTAGACTAAGGTAACAGTTCAAATGAATATTTATATTTGACATCTTCTTATCCATGGGAAAGGTTCATGATGTTGGAAGTAAAGTGTTGATGACTAGTATTAACAAATTATATATGTGCAATCTATGTTTTTCACTTGAATCATTATCTTTCCATAGTAGATTATAGAAGTATCACATTTTTAAAAAAATTATAAAATATATATATATATATATATATAATCTTTAATGTTTTAGTCTATCACTTTGAACTATACTAGAATTAGAAGGGTTATTTTGAATAAATAACTATCATCAAAATTTATTATGATTTTCAGGGTTGACCATCAAAAATAGCTCCTACTTCAATGATTTCAAATTATTATGACATGCAAAGCTAACCGTCATATTTACTCCCAATTGGACACATGAAAGATAATGAGGAATATTTGTATCGATGAGACAATTATAAAATTAATAATTAATCAATACTTCTAGTCTTGGTTTTCTTAGAGTAAGGGAAACAATGAATGTCAATATTAGATGGAAAGATGAAATGGCATTGAATTGTTGAACATGCTTCCAAAAAAAAAAATCAATGTTTCTTGGATTGAATGCACTTATTTTTTTATTCCTTAAAATTTATTTTTTTCTAAGCAACACTTCCCTCAATTAGACAAAAATGTGTGGGTCAATATCTAATGTGAAATGAAGGGTTTATGAGTACACAAATAATCCAAAGCCACCACTTATCAATTGAAAGTTAAAATATTTCCAATGTTGAGAGCTAAGGAATCTAAGTCTCATGAAATAATTAAGATGAATGCCTTTAAGGATTCTTTCTACAGCGTATATAAGATAACCATGTGAATAAAGTAACTTGCATCAAAGAGAAATTAATATGTCAATAATTCAATCTCACTTTTGACTATGAACAAAATGCCTATATAAAAGCATAAATCCAGGGGAATGCAAAAATGTTGATAGTTCAGTTAAGGACTAGCTTACACCATCTTAGGCATGGGATGCATAGGTGGAAAAATTCTAAATAAAAATAAGAAAAGAGAATATATCAATTTTGTACTTCATGAATGGTGGATATGTAACTACAATAAATCTTGGAATACCTAACTTACAATACTATCTAAATAAAACACACATATAATTTGAAAGTTGATACTTTAACCACCTTATTTGAAAGAGATATTAATGTGTGAATAAAACAAAATAATAAATGAATAAGTAATAAGGTATAGTTTTTAAGAGTGACCAAACACTAATTGAGAAATACAAAGGTGTGTAAGAGAAAAACTTAGGTAACCATGTGAATAAATCAACTTGGATGAAATAGAGAGAACTAAGTCAAACAATGTTGAGCATTATCATTGATTGCTGAGCTTTGGCACTAATGTTATCATTAATGTCAAAGGTTTTTATGAAGGCATAGGTCAAGGTGTCAAAGGTGATCATGCACATATTGAAAGTATGTGTTGTGACCAGGTCATTCTTGAAAGAAAGAATTTGAAGACAACTAATGTCCCAAATCATTGGTACAGGTCAAGCATGGAAGGTAGAGTGCATAGCAAGTATATTCATGTCATAAAGAAGAATGTGCATGGTGAACATGAAGATGTATGTGCAGAGGTATTACATTATTTTATTTAAGTGATAAGGTGATTTTTTAGTTGTCATTGATGTCATTGAGGTTACTACTACATCTTATGAGTTCTGATTGTCACAAAGAGGTATAATGGTCAAATGAGCATTGAATCATGGTTATGAGGCTCAGGGTCTGCATGAGGTCATGAGAAAATGTAAATAAAAATTATATTGTTTTATTAGTGTGAGAGTATTTTTATAAGATTTGTCTTGTTTGATATCATTAAGGTAATCATGTTTTATTACTAGTTCTTGAGTACAAGGTGTCTTGAAAAGCCTAGTCTAGACCCTGTGAGAAAGAGTGCATAGTGAAGTTTGGTGAAGTAAGTGAGCACAAGATTGTTAAAGATTATTTGTCATTATGTGATAATTCAATTAAAGCTTAGATACTTTCATAATTTTTTCAAGGTCATTTTTCAAGTTTCAAGTGCTTAAGAAGCCTAATCGTGGCACTAGTCATGGCATGTAAAGTCCTTATGAGAAGGTATGAGTATGGTGACTTGTTAAGATGGATGAACAAAGGCATGAGTGGTTTAATGAGGTTTATTTATCAATTATGTGAGTAATTTTATCACTCATTATAGTCTCAGGGTGATCCTACATGGGTAGGATCTTCAGACCAAGTCTACACCTAAACTATTTCTAGATCTTGCCTGGCCTAATGAGGTATTAAGATATATTTTCAAGGCATGTGAAGGATGTATGGTAGTTTTTAATAATGAGATAGATTTATTTTTTTTTTATTGAGGTTGATAATGCATGTAAATAATCATGAATGTTAACTTTAAGGCCTAATGTGGTTTGCAGGTCAAGGTCTAGAGAACAAAGAGAGAGAATGTAACCTAATGAGGGGTCATGTTCAGATTTTAGAGTGTTTGAGATTATGTAATAATTTTAAGAGTTGATTTATATTTTTAATGTATTTTTAGTTCATATTATAAATTAAAAGGCATGAAAAGTTGTTTAGAGGTCTCTCAAGTGCTTAGAATGAAGGGTTTTCCACCTGAGAAGGATCTTCTTATGCTCATTACCTCATCAAACCTTTGCATAGGAACATAATATATTCATGGTTTATGGGTAAAGGTTATATATAAAAATTATATGAATTATTTTTTGGATTGAGTGGATATGCTTTATGAATAATCATTAACAATGGAAGTGTGTTTAAACCCTCTTAAAACCTTAATAAGAACCTGATGTTGAAGATATTGATCAAAAGTGACCAAATTAGATTGGTATGAATAAATAAGTAATTGTAGGTTGTATTAAACTATCTTAGTCACCTATATGTTTGTTTGAGATTTTAGGTATGTGAGTAGACCCTAGAAGAAAGTGTGAAGTTCTCATAGATTTGTTGTAGCAGTCAGAGTTGACCAAGTCAAAGTATGCAAATTGATGGAAGATGATGCTTGAGACATTTAGTTTATGTCCATGAAGGTTTATGGATAATTTATATGATTTAGGTATGAAAATTTGGTGTTCTAATTTGGCCAGTCGCTAGTAGGCCTAATGAAGAAGAATAGTGTAAAACCCAGATAGTGTGAAAAGGTCATTTTTTATGTGATTTCATGGAGTGATGCATTGGAGTTCATGGTGGTGTTTTTTGATACCTTAATTAGATATCCATGATTTGTATAAGGTTTTATATTTAGTTAAAGTGGTTGATTTTTTGAATCCAAAATGGCTTATCTATTTTTTGTTATGATTGTGCATAATCAGGTCAATAAATTGGTCTATAAGACCAATAGTTTCTGATAGACCATATAATGTTTATATTTGAATATGATTTGGAGGTGTTAAAGGATAATGTTCATGAATTATAAGTCTTTTAAATTGGTCATACTGGTGTTGAAGTTCAATAGCACCATCACTGTATTTTAAGGTAAACTGGCAACTCTAAGTAAGCAAGTTGTAGTGATGAGTTTGAGGCTTTATTCCCTAAGTTGAAGTATACAATGCATATGGTGTTGTTGTTTATGAATTTAAAGTAATTTTCATGATTTTTTAAATCTTAGAAGTTAGTGTAAGAGGTTGAAAAATTAAATTCAAAATGGCTAGTCTGGTACATACAAGACTATGTGAGATAAGGTTAGGAGATTGGTCTTCAAGACCAATATTTGATATTAGAGATTATGATATTTGTATTTGAGGTTGTTTTGAGGATGTCAAAGGATCATGTGAATTTGTTTTTATTTATGATAAATCCCTTTTTAGGTGTTGAAATTCAAGTTCATCTTAATTGTTTTTTAGGCTAATTGGTAGTTTTGAGTGAGCAAGTTACAGGAGAGTTTTTGAGTCTTTTTTCGTTATGTGATGAAGTCTAATTCACTTGGTGAAATTTTTTAGGTCTTGTATGTTTTTTGTGTGATTTATTTTCATGTTTTTTTGTTGAGCATTGTCATTGATTACTTATTTTTGGCATTTATTATTGTCATTGATGTCAAAGGTTCTTTTGAAGGTACATGGTTCTTTCATTGATGTATTGATGTCAAAGGTTCATGTGAAGGTACATATTAAAGTAATGTTTGAGTTATGTGTATGATGAGTTATTATGCTATCATAGTGAGTTTTATATTGTATGAAGCAGTGATGTGAGTGTTGGAAATATTGTCATTGATGTCAAAGGTCTAGTATTATTAGTGATAAAGGCCCCATTGCATTTAATGTTGTTTGTAATAAATATATCTTGGATAATATGAGTTAATATTTATTTAATATTAACGAATATATTTTTGGTTCCATATGAGACAAAATAACAGCCCATGGAGAAGTCGAAGAGTCACGGGATAAAGACAAAAGAAGCATGGGATGCATTTTCCCATGAAGAGTCATCTTGGGGAATACCAAGAGTCACCAAGTGAAGACAAAAGAGTAAAGGGAGAATTTCTCATGAAGGGACACTTTGAGGAATATGAAAAGTCACCAAAGATAAGGACAAAAGTGGGAAAGACATTTTTGGTCATGAAGGGTCACCACATGACTTTTCAAATGCTTGGATATGAAGGGTCATCCAAGATTGGTGCCATTTTCCATGAGGACTGAAAGGTCACAAAGGGGGAAGGCCAAAGGTCATTTGGAAAGCTATAAATAAAGGCTTGAGAAGCCATTTGTAATATGAGTGTGAGAGGTTGATTTGATATTGTGATATCTAGCTTAGAAGAGCAATTGTGAGAGATGAATATGATTTGTATTTGTTATATCTAGCTTAGAAGATCAAAGGTGAGAGAGAGAAAGGAGATGTTGTATTGATCTATCAATTGTTGAGATAGAAACATTGAGAGATAGGTGTGTGGTATACACAAAGGGGTTGGTGCTCATGAATTGTTGCTGAGTTGGTACTTGGAAAAGGGGTTGGTGCTCTTATGGGTTGGTGCTCACGAATAGGTGCTCGATTGGTGCTCGACAAAGGGGTTTGAAGCTCCTATGGGTTGGTGCTCATGAATTGTAGCTGAGGTTTGTGCTTGGCAAAGGGGTATGGTGCTCCTGTGGGGTTGTTCTCACGAATATATTTGAGATTGATTCTCTGTGGTTTTTTCCACATTGGGTTTCCACGTTATATCTAGTGTCTCTCTCTATCTTGTGTGATGTTTATTGTTTGAGTTTCATTGCATATCTTGAATGTTTGATTAAGTGGAATTTGATAAAGGGAAAGTTATATAATATATATAATATACTGATTCACCCCCCCTCTTAGTATATTCTATGCTTAACAATTGGTATCAGAGCAGGTTCCTTTAGAAAGGGTTTAACAGCTTGAAGTTAGATCAAAGGAAAAACATAGATGGCTAAGCAGCTAAAGAAGGAGAATCAAGAGTTGAAATCTATGGTTGAGGCTCTTAAGGAAAAGGTGTGTATCTTGGATTCTAAGTTGGCTATAGAAGTAAAAGAAAATATGATATTTATTCAGGATCTTAAAAATTAGTTAGAGGTTGCAACTTCAATTTTAACATCAAAAGAAGAAGAGTGTAATCAGTTGAACGTTGAGTTAGATTCTTTAAAGGATAATCATGATAAGTTTATAATCAAGGTTGAGAAAGATCATGAAATATTTGTCCAAGGAAAGAAGGATGCATGTTTTGAAGGCAAATCAAAGAAGTCAACCAGGCAGCCCAATGCTTTCAAGTTTTCAAATTCTTTTCATGGCCATTATTTTATTTGTCATCATGTTGGTCATAGGGCAAGATATATTATGAGGAGAAGCAATCAGTCAAAGGGAGATCTCAGTCACATTCAAGAAAAAGGTATGAGAAATATTGTTTGTTTTTGTTGTCATGAGGTTGGACATATTGCTAAATTATGCCAAAATAAAGTAAAGAGATATTCAAAGTATGTCAAAGGTTACAAAGACCCTAGAAAATATGAGAAAAGACAAATTTAGGTTTGGAGACCTAAAATAGTAAAGGTTGATTAGGTTGAGTTCAAGAATGAAAATGAATTACTTGCTATAGTAGATAAAGAATCAGATAAGAAGGATTGTGCAAAATATCTTGTTACATTTGAGCATGAGCTTTGTCAAGATAAGACAGCTACAAATGTTGAGAAAAAGGAAAACATCATAAATGATAAGGTTAGTAAGTCAAAAAGGTTAGGCATGCTTAAATAGATTCTAAAAGAAAAACACAAGAAGATCAAGGAAGAGACAAAGGAGATGTAGGAATCTCTTGAGATTTATTTCTAGAACCCTTTTGTGTGGGGGCGTCTCTTCTAGACTTCAAGGAGACACTTTTAAGAAAATTGAATTATGGTGGATGTTATTGGGTCTTGGATATTTTGCATGACAAGAAGGTGAGTTGACAGATTAATTTGTATATTTTTTTAAGGAATATATTTTTGAAGAAAATTTTGCAGCAGTATTATGGTTTAAGGCTATTAGAATGATTCTTGCATATGCAGTGTTCTAAATTATTATGGTCATAATAAATTAGAATGTTGAAAAAGAGCTAATAGTTTAAGAGAGAAAGATAAGGATACTCATGTAGAATCAATCAAGAAGGATCAAAGTTTCAAAGCTCCATTCATCAGGAAGAAGGTTCAGTCGTGTTCATGGCAGAAGAAATAACCTGAAGATTCTATGTTGGTGCAAACAGCTTTGCATGTAAGAGATAAAGATCAGCTATGATTCATTGATAGTGGATGTTTGAGGCATATGATAGGAGATAAGAGTAAAGAAGATCAATGGTGGTACAGCAAGATTTTGAGATAAAACCACTGCCAGGATAGCTAGAAAAGGTACTTTATTTTTGGATAATGGTAGAACCAAGACTAAGAATGTTTTATAAGCATAATATATTGAGTGTAAGGCAAATATGTGATCAAGGATACACCTTACAATTTCATACAAAAGGAAATATTCAAATGAGTTAATTGCAAATTCGCAAAGGACAGGTAAAATCAGATATCTTCTCAAAGATTGATGAGAGGAGTTGGGAGTAATTTATATTACTTCCTGCCATTGATGTTTAGCACCAAGTGAGGGGGAACTAAGTGTTAGCTCTAGGTAGGCCCCTTGTCATTGATGTCAAAGGGGGAGAATAATAGGTATAGGTACAGGTGTAGAAAATAGGTACAGGGAACAGGTATAGGTTACTACAGTAAGGGGGAGTTATTATATATTATCAGATGATAGGATGTGCAGGTGACACGATGTGGTAGTTTTAGGATTGAGGTTGCCATCAATGACAAAGGGAGAGATTGTTGGGATATTGTCATTGATGTCAAAGGTCTAGTATTATTGGTGATAAAGGCCCCATTGTATTTAATGTTGTTTGTAATAAATATATCTTGGCTAATATGAGTTAATATTTATTTAATATTAATGAATATATTTTTGGTTGCATATGAGACAAAATAAGGGCCCATGAAGAAGTCGAAGAGTCATGAGATAAAGACAAAAGAAGGATGGGACGCATTTTCCCATGAAGAGTCATCTTGGGGAATACCAAGAGTCACCAAGTGAAGACAAAAGAGTAAAGGGCAAATTTCTCATGAAGGGACACCTTGAGGAATACGAAAAGTCACCAAAGATAAGGACAAAAGTGGGAAAGACATTTTTGGTCATGAAGGGTCACCACATGAATTTTCAAATGCTTGGATATGAAGGGTCATCCAAGATTGGTGCCATTTTCCATGAGGATTGAAAGGTCACAAAGGGGGAAGACCAAAGGTCATTTGGAAAGCTATAAATAAAGGCTTGAGAAGCCATTTATAATATGAGTGTGAGAGGTTGATTTGATATTATGATATCTAGCTTAGAAGAGCAATTGTGAGAGATGAGTATGATTTGTATTTGTTATATCTAGCTTAGAAGAGCAAAGGTGAGAGAGAGGAAGGAGATGTTGTATTGATCTATCAATTGTTGAGATAGCAACATTGAGATATAGGTGTATAGTATACACAAGGGGGTTGGTGCTCACAAATTATTGCTGAGTTGGTGCTTGGCAAAGGGGTTGGTGCTCCTGTGGGTTGGTGCTTGGCAAAGGGGTTTGAAGCTCCTATGGGTTGGTGCTAATGAATTTTAGCTGAGGTTTGTACTTGGAAAAGGGGTACGGTGCTCCTGTGGGGTTGTTCTCACGAATATATTTGAGATTGATTCTTCATGGTTTTTCCCACATTGGGTTTCTACGTTATATCTGGTGTCTCTCTCTATCTTGTGTGATGTTTATTGTTTGAGTTTTATTGCATATCTTGAATGTTTGATTAAGTGGAATTTGATAAAGGGAAATTTATATAAGATATATCATATACAAATTCACACCCCCTCTCAGTATATTTTGTGCTTAACAGTGAGTTTACTTTTTAAAGAATATTCTTATGTCAGCTTGATAAATATCATTGAGATTAGCATGAGTGAGTATAGGTTTATATGTCAAGTGTCAAATAACTTATAAAGATTTGTCTATAACTTTTGAGATTATATGTGTAGGTATCATGATGAAATGAGTGAGCTCCAAATAAGAAACTGTATGCTCTAAAGATCTATGTAAGTAGCTCCAAAGATGATATGAGTGAGCTATAAAGATGTGAATGCTCCAAAGAATGATTAACAGTGTTTGATCATGAGATCGATCATTTGATTTTGTACATCAAGTGTTTAGGGCCTTGAAAATGATTATAAGGTCATATCTAAAGATCTGCATATGCAACTCTGAATATGCTATGAAGATCCTTAGTTGAGCTTCAAAGATCTATAAGAAGCACCAAATATGCTCTATTGAAGCTCTAAAGAAGAATGAGTGTATGAGGTTGCTTGAGCATACATAAGAGGCATTGTAATACATGAAAGTTTCAAGGTTAATTCTATAGGGTTGATAGAAGGTTAGATTCAAGGCCTAATGAGACTTGCAGGTCAAGGCTTAGAAATCAAAAGGAGAGATGGTGACCAGATAGGGTCTTAGGATAAGTTTCTAAGACATGAGTGAGAAAGTAATAATTTAAAAATGTGATTCAAGTTATTTTAAGTATGTGCATAAATTTTCAAGTCATGTTTTACAATAAAAAGCTTGAAAACTGTTTCAAGGTCTCTCAAGTGCATAGAATGAAGAGTTCTCTATCTGAGAAGTTTTTTAAAGTGATCATTGATACATAAAAAATATATGATAATATAATTTATTCATCATATCTAAGGAATTTTTATATCTCAAAGTTCCAAGAATTAGTTTCTAGAAAGAGGAGCTAAGTTTTATGAATGATCATTAAGACTGGAAGATGGTCTAAACCCTCAAAAAACCTTAATAATGAATCGATGTTGAATATATTGTTACAAAGACATAATAATGGTTTGATATGGATAAATAAGTGATTATAGGTTGTATTAAACTCTCAAAGGCATCTCTATGTGTGATTGGTTTCTCAAGTGAGTGAACAAACCCTACAGGAAAGTGTTTATTGTTAAAAGATTTATTGTAGAAGATAAAGTTGACCAAGTCAAAGTTTATAAATGGATGAAGGTCAAAGTGTGAGACATGTATTTATTTTCCATGAAGTTTTTTTGATAGTTTAAATATCTTGGGTGTGTAAATTTGGTGATCTAAGTTGGCCATTTGCTAACATACCTAGTAATGTAGACAGTAAGAAAATCAAGTAGAAGTGAGAAAATTATTCTTGATATGTTTTCATATAAGAGTGATGGATTGAAGTTTATAATGATGTTTTTTTGGACTTGAATTTTATATATATATACTTTTTATAAGCTTGGAAGTTAGTATAAGATGTTGGAACATTGAAGCCAAATTGACTTATTTGACTGAGTAGAGTATGTGAGAGAGAATATCGATAGATTGGTTTGCAAGACCAAAGTTTTCATTAGATATCATGATATGATTGGTTGAGGTTATTATAAAAATGTTATAATATATTTTTCATGAATTAAAATTTTTTTAATGCATATAATTAAGTGTTAGAAGTTTATGTTTTCTTGATTGTGTTTTGAAGTCAGTTGGCAGTTTTGAGTAAGCATTTTATAGAGAAGAGTTTGAGCTTGTATACCCTGAGTTGGAGCATATAATAAAATTTTTGATGATCATGAGATCATGAGGTTTATAAATATGTGAATTTTTTCCATGGTAGTTTGTAAAATTCAATTTTATGCCTCAATTGTTCAAGATAGAGTTTTTGTATATGCACAAGCCTTTTATGAACAGTGTTTTGAGAAAGGGTTCAAATTATGGTTGGACATAAAAGGTGTTATAGACCTAAAGTGAATTTAGATAAGGTATATTATAGTGGTATATGATTTTTTCCTTCTAATGTATGTGTTTGAATATGCTTCAATAAATATCAAAGGGTAACGTGTTGGTAAGAAGACCTATTAGGTCTCCTTAAAGCCTAAAAAAGGAGTAAGGGCTAATTAAGCTATGGCCAACCTAATTTATTTATTGATTTATGATTAATGGCCTTACTCCTCTTTTAGGCCAACCTAAGCACATCCATATTGTTCTTAGTGCCTTTTTGTCAAGAACCTCCCAATCTGCATCCTTCATAGTCACCAGCTTATTTACTATTCTACCCTATGGTATGAAAAGATCATTTTGATATAGATAGTCCTCCATTTGCATCTTTTATAGCTGGTAGTTTTGGCCTTTGAACTTATCAACCTTAAAATTTCCTTCTTCTACCATTTCTCCCACTCAAACTAAGAACCCTTTTTTCATGTGATTTATTCTACCAAATACACCTATGGCTTTGATATCAGTTGTTAGGAATACAAAACATAGAGTAATATTAATAAATTAAAGATGGAAATAAAATGCAAAAAATACAACACAAGATAGACACATATCTAATGTGGTTCATGCAATATGGTCTACGTCCACATAGAAATAGCTAGTTCTTCTCTTTATTTAGTCCAAGAAAATGAAGGGATAAAACCTATAATACATCCACTGCAATCTCCTCTTCACTCACATACAGTGTGCCATCATAATTACAATGAATTCATATCAAAAGGAGGGTTATATATAGGGGAAAAATACACAAACATAATTTCTACCGTTAGATCTGTAACCTAATAGTGAACAGTCTAGATTTATTACAAAATTACAATATATTTTTAACAGGCTCCCCATGGCAACCATAGTGGGGGGACATTTCCCCCCCCCCCACACCCCTATGTCAGGAATTGGGCATTATAATAAGATCAAAATCCACCATCCAACACTGAGTTCAAGTTGTTTTAGTACCCTATGAAAAGGGGTGGGTCCATTAAGCTTCATGAAGACATTCTTCTATCAGTAAAAGCATGAGGTTACAGTCAAAAAAAATTTCTTTTTTAGAAGATTATAGGTTGTCTATGTTACAAAAAAGGATTTGAAGATGGATATTATACATTTTTGTGTTGATAGATCTATGGTTTTAAGTGTAATAGGTAGTATTATGAGATATCTAAGGTTGTTATCATGTATCTAAAGTCAAAGTGTAGACAATTGGTATATGAAAGGTAAGATTTTGGTATCTATTTGTGTGAATAATTGAGATTCATATATGAAGACAAAGGGGGAGTCCCTAATTCAAAATTTAGTGTCAATAATGGGATATCCTTGTATGTGGTCAAGAGTTTGATCTACTTTAGTCATATTAAGGAAGGTGGTTACCATACTTTTTGAAGACTATATGTCATCTAGTGTCTTTGAGAGATCAGCTCAAAGGGAGAAAGTATGATTTCAATAGTTACAAGTGACCCTTGATGTCTATTGTTAGCAAAATCATGGTGGATACTTGGTTTGACGGGATCTATTCATATTTTTAATTGAGCTTGATCTGTGTTAAATTGATCTTATAATATGATTTCATTCTAAAAAATATGATAGTTATGGAAGACCTTTGTCATTAATGTCAAAGGGGGAAAAAGATCAAAAAAGGTGAGAAAAGGCAAGAACCAAGTCTGAGAGATGATTGATATCAAGAGTGGTTAACATTGTTTTCTAAGTGTGTTTACCATCAATGATAAAGGGGGAGATTGTTGAGCATTGTCAGTTATTGTTGAATTTTGGAATTTAATGTTGTCAATGATGATAAAGGCTCTCTTGAAGGTGCATGGTTTTTTCATTGATGTATTGATGTCAAAAGTTCTTGTGAAGGTACATGTTCAAATAAGTTTTGAGGTATCTGTATGATGATTTATTATGACAACATAGTGAGTGTTATTGTTATATGAAAGTAATGATGTGAGTGTACTATTTAAAGAATGTTCTTATGTCAGCTTGTAAAATATCATTTAGATCACTATGAGTGAGTATAGGTATATATTTCAAGTGTCAAATAACTTGCAAATATTTATCTAGATGTTTTGAGATGATATGTGTAAGTATCATGATGAAATGAGTGAGCTTTGAAGAAGAAACTATATGCTTAGAAGATCTATGTAAGCAACTATAAAGATGACCTAAATGAGCTACAAAGACGTGAATGCTCCAAAGAATTCTTGACAATGTTTGAGAATGAGAGAGGTCATTTAATTTTGTACATCAAGTGTCAAGGGTCTTGAAAATTATTAGGTCAACTCTAAAGATCTAATTTATGTAACTCTAAAGATGCTATGAAGATCCTTAGTCAAGATTTAAAGATTTATAAGAAGATCTAAAGATGCTCTATTAAATCTCCAAAGAAGATGAGTGTATGAGGTTTCTTGATCATACACAAGATGCATTTGAACACATGAGAGTTTCAAGGTGAAGTCTACAGGGTGGCTAGAAGGTCAAATACAAAGCCTAATGAGACTTATAGGTCAAAGCCTAGAACCAAAAAGAGATATGATGGACATATAGGTTATCAAGATTAGTTTCTAAGACATGAGTGATTAGGTAATAATTGAAAAATGTGAGTCAAGTTTTTTTAAGTATGTTCATAAAGCTTAAAGTCATGGTTTACAAGAAAAGGCATGAAAATTGTTTCAAGGTGTCTCGAGTACATAGAATGAAGATTTCTCTACCAAAAAAAAATTTTCAAGTGCTCATTGATACATGTATAATTTGAATTAGAATCTAATATATTCATGGTATATGAGGAAGGTTTTCATTTCAAAGTTCCAAGCATTGGTTTTTGGAAAGAGGAGCTAAGTTTTATGAATGATCATTAAGATTGAAAAATGGTCTAAACCCTCAAAGAACCCTAACAATGAACATATATTGAAGATATTGTTATAAAGAGATAAAAATAGATTGATATGGATAGATAAGTTATTGGATGTTGTATTAAACTCTCCAAGGCATCTCCAAGTGTGATTGGTTTCTCAGGTGAGTGAACAAACCCTATAGGAAAGTGCTTATTTTTTAGAGATTTGTTATAGAAGATAGAGCTTACCAAGTCAAAGTAGATAAATTGATGAAGTCCAAAGTGTGATAATTGTAGTTATTTTCCATGAATGTTTCTATATAGGTTCCAAATTTTAGGTGTTCATATTTGGTGATCCAAGTTGGCTAATTACTAATAGACCTAGTAGTGTAGACAGTAATAAAATTAGGTAGAAGTGAGAAGATTATCTTGATGTGTTTTCATATAAGAGTGATGGATTGAAAAATATGATTATATTTTTTTTTACATGAATTATCTATCCATACTTTTTATAAACTTTGAATTCAGCATAAGAGGTTGTAACATTGAATCCAAAATCACTTATCTAACTGAGTAGAGTTTGTGAGAAAAAATCAATAGATTAGTATACAAGACCAATAGTTTTCATTAGATATCATGATCTAATTGGTTGAGTTTATTATAAGGATGTAATAAGATATTTTCATACATTTAAATCTATTTAATGCATACAATCAAGTGTCAGAAATTCATGTTTCCTTGACTATATTTTGAAGTTAGTTGGTAGTTTTAAGTAAGCATCTTGCAAAGAAGAGTTTGAGCCTGTATACCTTGATTTAAATCATATGATGAAATTTTTTATGACCCTAAGGTGATGAGTTTTTTAATATGTGAATTTTTTCCATGGTTTTTTGGCAAAGTTGATTTTATGCCTCAGTTATTCAAGATAGAGTTTTTGTAAATGCATAGGCCTTTTATGAATAGTGTTTTGAGAAAGGATTCAAATGGTGGTTGGACATAAAAGGTGTTATAGACCTAAATTTAAGTTGAATAAGGTATATTTTATTCTCATATGATTTTATCCTACCATGTGAGGTGTTTGAATATGCTTCAATAAATATCAAAGGGTAACATATTGTTAAGAAGACCTATTAGGTCTCCTTAAAGCCTAAAAGAGGGATAAAGGCTAATTGAGCTATGGCCAACCTAATATATTGATCAATTAATGATTAAGGAATTTTATTTTAATATTATAAGACCTATTATATTTCCAACCTAAAATATAATAATGTATGGCTGACTAAGAAGGATATGATCAAGTGACTTGTATAAAAGAAAGGCAGTTTAGGTCTATTTGTGTGTGCTTAGAGAGAGTAGATTATAAGTGAATGATATAGATCATTGGTTAGAATAATGAGGTCATTAAAACCATAATATAATTTTAATGAATATGTACATATTTTTTTCATGTTAGGATCAAGGTTAGAAGACCTAATCAAGCCATGAAGAGGTCTAATTGAGCAAAGAAGGATAAAGGCTAGTTTGAGAGGGATCAAAGTGAATGAAGAGCTAAGGAAGAATATCATAATATTTTATATGATAAATAATGGTTTATAAAGGTGATAAAGTGTTTCATGTAGATGAATTATTATTAATTAATCTAGGGGATTAGTTCATCCTTGTAAGTGGGTGCTTGATAAAAGCCTAGCTGAGTTGGTGTTGAGCTAGTTGGGGTTGGTGCTCCATGTAGAGTTGGTCCTTAACTAAATATTGATGTTTGTCTTATATGATTTTAGTCAATTTTATTAATTAGTGATTTTTATTCCCCTTCAAGGTTTCCCATGTATATGGTGTATTCATGTGTCTCATGTTCTTATGATTTGGTGCTTATGCTTGCTAAGATGTACATTCTTCTTAAAATGATTCATATATGTTTAATGGATTTGAATGAAATTTTTTAAAGACTAATTCACCCCCCTCCTCTCACTCAATTTAATTCCAATATTTTTTTGGCTAAATAATGTGTTGTCTTTAGTTTTTAAAGATAGACTTTTGTGTGTGTGTGTGAAGGCCTAATGTAAATAATATTAATGGTATGCTTCAAGTGGTGGTTGGAGCTAAAAAGTGTCATGGACATAATATGATCTTATTGGAGGTCTATTTTAGTGATATATCTAGTTTTTATATTGTGTGTGGAGTTTTAAAGTGTTCCAATAATATTAAAGGGTAATGTATATTAATGAAGGCCTAATTGAATTAGGTCTCCTTAAGGCCTAAAAGAGGTTTTAGTCTTGTAAGTTATGGCTGACTTATTATAGTTGTTGATTTATGTATGAAAATTTTGATAAGACCTATTTTAAGGTTAATAGAAATGTGCAAGTGCATGTGTCCAACCAAGAGGTATGTGATCTAGAGGATTCTATAAGAATAAGGCCCAATAGGCCTCATTGGGAAGTTGAAATATGAGATAGTGAAACCAATGGAAATAGTACATTAAAGAGTTGAAGGAGGTATTATACAACATCATATGGGTGTAGAGAAACTATCATGAATATATAACATGGGTATTATATATTAATATCAAGGTCATATTACCTAATCTACCTTGAAGAGACCTAGTTGAGCGAAGAAGCCTAGAAGGTAGTTTGAGAGGGATAAAAGAGAGAAGAGATAAAGAAGGTGATCATCATTTTTTGTGTTAAAAAAAAAAAAATTATAAAGTTGATCAAAATTTTCAGGTGGTTAATTTGGTGTTGAGTCATCTAAAGGGGTTGGTGCTTCCCTGCAAGTTTGTTCTTACTAAAGCCTAGTTGAGTGGGTGTTTGACTAGTTGGGGATGGTGTTCCATATGGGATTGGTGCTTCACTAAAGATTGGTTTTTATCTTATAATACTATAATCCATTTGAATATATCATTTGGTTTTATTTTCTTTGAGGTTTTCCCATATATGTAGTGTGTTATCTTGTTTCATGATCTTGTATGGTTGCATATGCTTTGGTAGATGTTCATGTTTATATGAATGGTTCATGTATGCTTAAGTGGAATTGAATGATTTTTTTAAAGACACCAATTCACCCCCCCCCCACATCTCAATAATTTTGATCCCAATAATTGGTATTAGAACCTGGTCCTTTGAAGTAGGCCTAACATCTTGAAGGTGATCCTAAGAAGCATAAGATGTCTAGTGATCAAGAAGACAACATATATGATGAAGAAGTCTACTATGAAAGTGAAGAAGGAAAAGTTAAATTAGCCCTTGAAGCTGATACCATAAGTGACCTAGATGATTTGAAGCATCAAAAGAAGATTAATCATGAGTTTATATCTATGTTCAAGGATCTTAAGGAATAGATATGTACCTTGAAGAGTGATTGGGTCAAAAAAACCAAAAGGGATGAGAAGATCATCAAGGATTTTAAGAATTAGTTAGAAGGTGTCAATACAAAGTTTAGACAAAAAGAAGTTGAATATGATCAGTTGAAAATAGAGATAGATTATTTGAAGGTTAAGCATGAGCATCTCATAGACAAGATGAATACCTATGAGAAATTTTAAAAGAACACTAAGGATCTAGATTACATTTTGAGTAGTCATAAGTAAAGTGATAAAATAGGTCTTGGTATCAAATAAGACCAAAAGGAGGTAGCTCAAGTCAAGGAGAAGGATAATAAAGACAAGACGGTCAACATGAAGAGACCAATCAAATATCCTAATGCTATGAGGTATGTTAATTCTTTCAATGGTTACTATTTTTCATGCAATTAGTTTTGTCATAGAGTAAGAGAGTGTAGAAGAACCTCTAAAAATGAATATGTATGGGATTATGAAAGGAATCATCATTCAAGAGGTATGAATGAATTTGTTTGTTACAGTTGTTATAATATGGGACACATTTCAATATTTTGTCCTAATAGAGTTAGAATGCCATCAAGTCAAAATAAGAGGTTTGAATCCCCTAGAGTACAAAAGAGAAGGCAAATGAATGTGTGGAAACCAAAGATAGTAAAAATGAGTCATGATCAATCTATAATCCCAATTGGACTATTTACTATGGTAGAGCATACTTTAGATGTGAAATCAAGTCAATAATGTCTATTATTAGCTCATATTATTGATCAAATGGTTGATGAATAGGTTAATTATAAGGTGCCAAACAAGCCTAAAAGTATCCTAAAGGATATTCAGTCTTGTAAGAGCATGGAGATCTGGGAATCTCCTAAGTTTGTGTTGTTTTAGTGCCCTATAGAAATAGGTGACCCCATTAGGCTTCATGGAGAAACTCTTTAGTTATCAGAAGCATGGTAGATGCTTGGTTTGAGGAGGAGTTATTCAACTTATTCATAAAGCTCCAAGTGTAGTTGTTGACAAGCATAAAAGAGGTAAACAAATTTGTTGTGTGTTTCTAGTAGTTGATCATGACTTGTGTTGTATATGGTTTGAGAATTTTGTTGATTCATTTGGTGAGCTCAAGTTGTGAAGACAAAGGGGGAGTTACTATTTATTCAGTTGATATCAAGATTTTGGTATCTCAGTAAGTAATCTTAAGGTTTAAAGTTCATTTGAAGACTATGCTTGGTCTAAGGGGGAGCTTCGTAGCTCTAAGTTTTTTTGAATTTTCTGAAGATTGTGTACCATCTGATGTCTTTGGGAGGTAGTATCAGCTTAGAAGGAGAAAGTTTGATTCTAGTAGTTATAGGTGACCCTTTGTCATTATTGTCAAAGGTGGAGAAATATCATAAAGGCTAAGAAAAGGAAAGATCCAGATGTGGGAGATGGTTACCATAGTTTTCTGAGTGTGTTTGTTATCAATGACAAAGGGGGAGATTGTTGAGAATTATCATTGATTATTGAATTTTGGCATTGATGTTATTATTGGTGTCAAAGATTATAATGAAGGCATAAGTCAAGGTGTCAAAGGTTATCAAGTATAGATTGAAAATATGTGATATGACCAAGTCATTATTGAAAGAGAGAATTTGAAGACAACTAATGGCTCATATCATTAGTACAGGTTAAGCATGGAAGGTACAATGTCTAGCAAGCATAGTCATGTCATGAAGAGGCATGTGCATGGTGAGTATGAATATGTATATGCATAGGTATGTGAAGAGGTATGACATTGTTTGAGGTATGTGACAAGGTGAGTTTTTAGTTGTCATTGATGTCATTGAGGTTGTTGCTGCATATTGTGAGTCTTGATTGTCACAAAGAGGTATGATGGTCAAGTGAGCATTGAATCATGGTTATAAGGCTCTAGGTCTACATGAAGTCATGAGATAATGTTGATCAAAAATAATTTTTTTTGGTGGTGTAGATTGATAACTAAAAATTGTTCTTATTTGATATCATTGAGGTAAGGATGTTTGAGAACTAGTTCTTGAGTACAAGGTGTCTTGAGAAGCCTAGTCTAGACCGTGTAAGAAAGTGTGCAAAGTGAAGTTTGGTGAATTAAGTGAGCACAAGACTATTATATATTGTTTGTAATTGTTTGATCATGTAATTAAATTTTTGATACTTTCATAATTGTTTCAAGGTTATTTGTCAAGCTTCAAGTGCTTAAGAAGCCTAGTCATGGCATGTAAAGTCCTTGTGAGAAGGTATGAGTATGGTGACTTGGTAGTATGGATGCACAAAGGCATGAGTGGTTGTATAAGTCCTATTTATCATGTATGTAAGGAATTTTATCACTCATGAGAGTCTAGGGTGAGCCTACAAGGGTAGGAAATTCTAACCAAGTCTACACCTAAACCACTTCTAGACCCTACCTGGCCTAATGAGGTATCATGATCTATTGTCAAGTCATGTGAAGGATGTATGGTAGTTTTTAAGCATGAAATAAAAAAAAATTAGTATGTTATTGATGTGGAGAGTACATGGAAATAAACATGAAGGTCATTTTTAAGTCCTAATATAGTTTGTAGGTCAAGGTCTAGAGAGCAAAGAGAGAGAATGTGGCCTAATGAGGGGCCATGATCATATTTCAGAGTGTTTGAGATTATGTAAGAATTATTAAAGTTTAGTTATGTTATTTAAAGTGTTTTCATGTAGTTTTAGGTCATATTATGAAGGACAAGGCATGAAAATTTGTTTGGAGGTCTCTCGAGTGCTCAGAATGAAGGGTTGTCAACCCAAGAAGGATTTTCTTATGCTCATTAGCTCATAAAAAAATTTAATTGGAACCTAAGATATTAATGGTAGATGGGGAAGGGTAATATATTAAAATTTTAGGAATTAGTTTTTAGATTGAGGGGTTATGCTTTATGAACAATTGTTAACAGTAGAAGTGTGTTTTAACCCTTATAGAACTCTAATAAGGACCCAATGTTAAAGATATTGACCAAAAGTGACAATAATGGATTTTTATGGATAGATAAGTAATTTTAGGTTTTATTCAACTCTCCCAAGCACTTTTAGGTGTGATTAATATTTTAGGTGTGTGAATAGACCCTATAAAAAAGTGTTAATTTATCAGATATTTGTTGTATCAGTCAAAGTATGAAAATGGATGGAAGATGAATATTGAGACATGTATTTTATGTCCATGAAGTTTTATAGATATGTTATAGGATTTAGGTGTGAAAATTTGGTGTTCTAAGTTTGCTAGTCACTAACAGGACTAATGAAGAAGAATAATACAAAACCTAGGCAGTATGAAAAGGTGGTTTTTGATGTGATTTCATGGAGTGATGAATTAGAGTGTGTGGTGGTGTTTTTTTGGAATTTAGTTTCCTATCCATGCTTTGTATAATGTTTGACATTAAATTAAAATGGTTTATTTTTTGAAGCCAAAATGGCTTATCTATATTTTCTTAGGAGTATGTATAGTGAGCTCAACAAATTGGTATGTAAGACCAATAGTTACAACTAGGCCATGTGATGTTTATATTTGGATATGGTTTGGATATGTCATATGATCATGTTCATGCATTAAATTCTTTGAAATTGGTCATATAGGTGTTGAAGGTCAATGTCACCATAACTATTCTTTGAGGTAAATTGGTAGCTCTTAGTAAGCAAGTTACAATGATGAGTTTGAGGCTCTATGCCCTAATTTTAAGTATATAATGCATATTGTGTTGTTATTTATGAATTAAAATTATTTTACATGGTTTTTTAAATATTTTAATTCAATGTAACATGTTGAAAAGTTGAAGTCAAAATGGCTTGTTTGGTTTATGCAAGACTGTTTGAGATAAGCTCAAGAGATTGGTCTGCAAGACCAATATTTGATATTAAAGCTTATGATTTTTTTATATGAGGTTGTTATGATTATTACAAAGGATCATGGGCATGTATTTTTATTTATGATTAATCCTTATGTAGGTGTTGAAAGTCAAGTTCATATTGACTAGTTTTTTAGGCTAGTTGGCAGTTCTAAGTGAGCAAGTTATAGGAGTGTTTTTGAATATTTTTACCCTATGTGATGAAGTATAATTCACTTGGTGAATTTTTTTAGGTATTTTATGTTATTTTAATTTAATTTATTATCATTTTTTGTGTTTCTAAATAATTTTTTATCTTTATTTATTTAGGACAAACCTTTCTCTATGTGTGAAGGCCTAATGTAAATAGTACTAATGGTGTGCTTCAAGTGGTGGTTGGAGCTAAAAAGTGTCATGTAAATAATATGATCTTAGCGGGGGTATATCTAAGTTATATATTTTTTTTACTTATATTTTTTATGAGTTTTAAATTTTTCTAAGGAGATCAAAGGGTAACGTGTACTACCAGAGGCCTAATTGAATTAGGTCTCCTTAAGGCCTAAAAGAGAATTTAGTCTTTTAATTTGTGTAAGACCTATTATAATGATTTATTAATATATTAATACATATTTTAAGGGGTAATTCAAGTGTGAAAGTGTGTGTGGCTGACCAATAGGTATGTGATCTAGAGGATTTATAAGAAAAAGGCCTACTAGGCCTAATTGGGAAGTTAGAATATGAGAGAGCACAAGCAATGGAAATAGTACGTTAAAGAGATGAATGATGTATTTTATACCATTATATGGGTGTATATAAACTATCATGAAGATATAACATGGGTATTGTAGATTAATATTAAGGTCATATGACCTACTCCTTCTTGAAGGGACCTAATTGAGTGAAGAAGCCTAGAAGGTAGTTTGAGAGGGATAGAAGAGTGAGAAGAGATAAATAAGGTTATCATCATCTGTTGTGTCATAAATAAGGTTTTCTAAATGTGATCAAAAAATTTATGTGGCTGAGTTATTTCTAAGTCATCTAAAAGGGTTGGTGCCTCTTTTCAAGTTAGTGCTTGCTAAAGCCTAGTTGAGTGGGTGCTTGACTAGTGAAGTTGGTGCTTAACTAAAGATTGATTTTTATATTATAGGATTGTATTCCATTTTCAAATATTAGTGGTTTTTCTTCACCTTGAGGGTTTCCCACATATGTAATGTGTTATCTTATTTTATGGTTGCATATGCTTTGTTAGATGTCCATGTTTGTATGAATGGTTGGCCCCCTCTCAATTATTTCTCTCTCAAAAAATAATTCAATCTCACTTTTATCTATGAATAAAATATATACATCTAATTCTCACAACTATCATATCAAAATTACAAGTTAGAATGACCTCCTATAATAACGTACAAATTGGAACAAACATCATTGAACCAATATAATTCATCCACAAACCTCATGTGCAATTTCTAAAATGTATCAATGTATCTTTAATTGGGGCAGGTCATTGTAACCAACTATTAGCTTCATTAAATACAATAAGAATCAAAATATTATTGTATATGTAATGTTTAAGGGATATTAAATTGAAGTGAAATAATCAAATTTTGGCATTGCATAAGTCACCTAAAATTTAATCATGATTAAATAGATAAGTAAATCAAATTAGTTGGCTAAACTAAAAATCCATGGAAATTAAATAATAATCTATTTATGGCATATTCAAAGTTCAATAAATATTTGAATTATGACCTCATCATAAAATCATATAAAAGTTGTCTTACACTAGGTATTTATGGAGATAAATATATGAATTAAGGTAAGCCATACCTTATTAATGCACCTTCTTTCCAAAATAATCAATGCATTTGCCTCAAAAATTGAATCCATTTGTGGCCAAACATCTTGATCTACATCCTAGGGTCATAATTAATCTTCAAATTTTATAAATACCAAGGCCATTACACACTTTCAACAAGATTTTTTAGTGTAAAGAAACCATGCATAAATCCATCTAAAAGTTTCACCAATTTTTCTAATTCATTCACAAACCAATCCAATAGAGCTTGAGGATATATCGAAGGCACTATCTCAATGACATTGCTAAATATTTTGAATTCTATATCTGGGCATGAACATATTTGTGGACCATCTTTGATGGTAAATCCCATGGGGAAGGTATAACTTGTCCTGTTTATGCTTTCTTATTTTTTTCTTCACCTCACATACCTTGTCCAACCAAGGGAGTAAGCTTAGTATGTTAGTTCTTGGTGTTTTTTCTTGATTTTACTCACTAATAAATGGACTAATCTATTTCATAATCTTGCTTCACATTTGGCATGCTTGGTGGGATTGCACACCCCATAAAACTCCTTGGAAACCTTCTTAGTATTTTAATTATCAAATTTAACTGCTATTTGTCATTTATTTTCCATTTTTTCTTCTAACTTTTTGGTATCTTTCTTATTGGTTATCAATGAGATCATTGTATGAAACAGCGAGATTATTCACCTAAATAGTGACTTCAACATGTGAATTTATGGAATAACATTATACTACTCTTTGTTTACTCTATGTATTTTGGAAGATCAATGGAATTGACCTAAAAAATGGTGGGATTGATATAAAATTGGTGGGATGACCTTGATAAATGGTGAATTCATTGTTCTACATTTCACTGTGTTTTCCTACAACCAGTGAACTTGACCTATTAAATAGTGGGATCAACCTGTAATCAATGGGGTCAACTAAAAATTAGTGGGGTCACTATAAGGTGAATTATATTTTTTATTATATCATTTTTTTGAAATAGTGGACTCATCCAATAATCAATGAGCTCATTATGCTAATCAGTGAAGTCACCAAAATTGTATCTTTGACTCCTTGTAGAATAGTAGGTTTGACCTAAAATTAGTTGGATCGCCCTACTAAACGATGAGATCACCCTATGTGAAAATTTCCATAGACTAAAAAAACTATATAAATCAACTTCCTCTTGAAAACAAAATACATTATTTTAATGCTTAATCATTTATCTTATATGTTTTGATATTTTTTACAATATTTTACACAATTTCACAAGGCAAATTTCAATCATCTTTTCTATTTGGTGCTTAAATAATGAACATCCACTTTTGACTTAGATCTTAAGAGCACGTGCATTTCATTATTAGCTTAGGTGGTTTATTATTTCCATTATTTTTCATGGAAATTTTTTTGCATATGCGCTTCCCATTCTCCCTTTAGGGAGCCTAGGTGACCAAAATCACATAATTTTACTTGATTTCTTGTCTACCCAAAAAACCATTTTAAAGTACACTCTTCTCTTACCCATCCATGGGGTCATGATAATTAGAAACAAAGCATGTTTTTCATTTTTTATTTGTTCATTATGTGAGATGGATTTCATTACCTTCCTATTAGTCTTTAAGAGTGTGTTGACCTAGGAAGTCACACCCTAGCATTGTACCAACCTTGTTATCTGAAGGGGTATATAAATTATGGAAACACTAGAAATATCTTAGATGGTATGTCCCTCAAATTTTTATTATGATAGTATAACTTCACTGAGACCCCAATGGTTGAAGTGGTCACAGAGATATAATACCCTTTAGGGAATGTCTCATAAAATCTCACATCTAATTGACAAATATTTATTGTACCCATATATCATAAGGTATATCAAGACCATATAGAAAAGCCAAAAAAAAATTAGAATAGAAACCACTTTTTTCATGACATTCTTATTGATGTATGGGTGCAAAGGTATCCACTCCTAAAGATTGTCTTTTAATACAGACCTTCGAGATAAGGGTGGGGTTAAAATACCACCAATAATTTTAATAATTTATTTAATGAACCATTAAATTTTATCCTCTCAAATATGAGTATATCAAAAGTACTCAATGATTAAGCCACAAACCCTTGTCATTTTTTAAGTTATATTCATGATTACTTTATTAATTTGTTAAAACTAGTAATGTGTTCACAATCACATTCAAAACAAATACATCAATTTCAAGAAACCAATATTTGAAAACATGTTTTTACATGTATACACACTAAGGTGTTATAATGCACACTTTTTTGAGCCATCCTTAGTCATTTAAGAGTATTATGTGTTTTAATTGAAATAAATCCTCATCTCATTTGGTATCATTACACCATCCATTCCATTCTTGGTCTCAAATTAGCATTTTCTTATGTCAAAACTTTAATTCTAAAGTTCAATTTTAGGTTTTAATTCAAATCCAAAACCATTTGATCTAATTCCAATTTCAAAAAAGTCAATTCCCAAACCAACCAAGGTCCAAACCCTTCTCTAGGATAAAAAACATTTGAGACATGCCTAGGTACATGTGTAGTGAGGCCTCTTATGGCTCTAGATTTGAGTAAGAAAATTTATACAAGCCTTTAGGATACCTTAGGAATTTTTAATACAATGAGGATAGTGAAGACCACCCAATAGTATTCAAAAACCACCTCCCAATGTTGAAACTAGTCCAAGTCAATTTGAACAACAAACCATGGAAGATAAGTATGAATAATTTTAAGACTTATAATTTGGAGCCAAGCTCTCACCTAGCTTCCCCATAGACTAATTATGCAGTCTTGTTGAATTACCTCAAGAATTAGTTGTTACCCAAAATTATCCCTTTCTTCAAAGTATAAAACCATCTATTATATCATCCAAAAAAGGGAAATGATAACTTATTGACCCATCCCAACATGGCTAAATCATCACTTCAACAATACAACAGATTAACCAATGATATGATAATTAGCTAGTAGTTGATTAAACTACTTATTTATCAAAAACATTTTTTAATAATGTCACCTTCATAGAGCAAAACTAGTTACTTGAGTAACCATAATAACCCTTAGCCAGTGTTACATCTAATATAGGTCCATTGGCTCTTTCTAAATTGGCCATTCAAACAAATGCTCTGCAAAAGAGTTCCACTTGACACATAACATACCTTTTTCAACCACTACGAGATCCTTTCCAACACATAACAAGTGCCAAACAATGCACAATAGGTTCCAGACAATGTACAAGAAGTACCAAACTGTACTCAACAATAAGTTGCCAACAATCCACCACCACAGCAAGCATTAGGTAGTTTCTAGCACACATTTCCTACTTATTCTAATTATTAACAATAATACCTTCATGTGAATCAAGAGCAAATTCCTAAAAACCAATAACAAATTCCTCTAACCAATATTAGATACCTATAATGTATAACAATAGATCCCTTATAAATTACAATAGTAGTTTCCTCTAAATCAATAACACCTTACCTATTCTAATCCAAATCTGAACCAACATCAAATCCATTGTCAAACTCAAAAGTATGTTATAACATGAATATCCCTATAGAACCATGCAAAGGGGTACCATTATTACTTATTGAAATGTCAAACAAGGCCATCAAACCCATCAAAATACCATCTTTTCATCATAAAATACTCCCAACATCCAAAAGTGGAATACGATGAATGAAATTATTTATAGAATTAAAGTATGTAACCAAGCACCTAAGAAGTATAAATTTAATGAAATATGGCCTTATCCTTTTGCCCTCATATTTCTCCAAGTAACTTCCCCCCTCATATCAAACTACCACATTTTGATAAATACAAAGGGAAATATGACCCAAAAGAGTATTTATAGTCATTTTTTTTTACATGCAAATAAGTAGCTTACAATAGTATATATTTGATTCACTTATTTCCACATATTTTGGGTGGACAAGCTTTAGTGTGGCTCCTCAAATTTCCAAAGGGTTTGGTAAGCACTTTCAATGAATTATCAAAAAAATATTCAATCATTTCTCCTATAAAATTGAGTATGAACTAATGGTAGTTGGTTTGTGCAATGCCAAGTAGTAAGGAGAAGAAATTTTCTCAACATATTTACAAAGGTGGAGAGCCCTAGCTAGTCATTTTTTGCATAATTTTTTAGATAAATAGTTAATAGGTATTTGCATGTAAAACCTAAATGTTGAGGTTACCCATAACTTAAGACTTTAATATGCAAACACATTTGAATAAATAAAGGACAAAGGGGTACAAATTGAAAAGACACTAATTGATAAGGGTATTATATAGATATAATCTCAAGCTCAAGTGTCAAACCAAAATCAAGCACCACTTCAATAAAGTGAAAATGAAAAGTTGAAGACATTTGTCAAGAATAAAAACATGGTCAGTAATGGGGTCACAGAGATGAGACATATACAAATAGTGTAGCCAGTGCCTGCCCAAAGTAACCCACCTAACCCTCTACTCAAATTTTAAATATTTCCCTTATGACAAGGACACTACCAAGATAAATTTTTCAATGACCTTGGTGAGACATTATTCTAAAAACTAGTAGTAGCTAATATGATTTTTTAGCTTATTCTAAAACCCTTTCTAGAGGGTCAACCCAAACCAGCATGGTATCAAGATAATGATACATGGTTGGTCATGTAATCTATAGATGCATGGAATTGATACATATAATCATGGATTTGCTTGAACATGGGCAATTAGAGTTGGATAAAAGAGCACTAATACCAACCAAGAGATGGGTTTATACAAAAACCCTTTCCCAAGCACAATAATTGATAACAAATAAACAATTAGAACCAAGTATAGGGTCATAATCAGCATCAAAGATAAGGCCAAAATCATAATGAAGCTAATTTTAATCAAAATCATGACACCCAAATTAACTAAATTGACTGTCAAAGTGTACCATATGATTATGGCAATGTTATAGGGTGTATTACCAATAACTATGTTTCTACTATCAAATTTATTCCCCATACACCATATAACACTCATTAGAGTGTTATCCCTTCCATATTAGGCCCATCCTTTTTTCTTATAAGTAATTCCAACATGGGTCAAAGAAATTTAATTGCACCTAAACCACTGTGAATTACTATTCCTAGACCCCCACCTAATTCATCTAATTCAAATAACTTTTTCTTGACTCAAAATTACACAGTCATGGCTATATGTCTAAGAGTTACTCTCCAAATCCTTTTTCCACCCTCTAATACCAATACCAATTCCAATTAGGACACTACACTTCCAAAAGCTAAACCACCTTAAATTTCTACTAATAAACCTTATAATATTGGTAAATAACTAAGCAAAATGCTTTCACATATTTCTATCTTAGATCTCTTTCGTATGTCTAAAGTTCATAGAAAAATATTAAATTACTTTCTCCAATAGTCCAAGGTACCCAATTACATTGATCTAGCCCAATTTCAATCACTTTTAGGTCATTTATCCCCACATCAATAACTCCCATTTGATCAAATAGATATGTCATCGCTTGGTCCCCTCCACAATAATCCTCTATACATCAAAACCATCATTACCCACCATAAAGTTAATCAAGTTCTCATAGATAATAATTTAGGGTTAACTATAGCTTTTTTAAAGCTAATTTAATATTTGGGATACACAATAATGAATATGTAACCAGATACTATTACAATCAAAGCCTATGATAATGTAGAGAGAGAATCTTCAAGTACCATGTGTTTGCCTATCATTGTTGGGCCTATTATCCATGACACCCTTTTCCACATCATTGGCATAGATCTTCTCTATAATATACTTCTTGGTCATCCTTGGATCCATGAAGTACAAGGAGTCCATTCCACCTTGCACTAATGCATTAAATTCCCTCATTCAATATTAGAGGTCATTATTCCTAGTGATCTACAGTCATACATGTATTAAAAAAACCTAGAAGATGAGTATGGGAACTATTATTATCCTAGCACTGAATATATAGGAAAGAAAAATAAAGGAAAATTTATCAAATCTTTAAAATCTAATTACATTGACCTTAATAACCTTGTGTCCACTTCCTCTAATCCACCTACTGAATCAATTTCCACCCACTTTACCATTGAATATGATGGCATTACCACATATCACATTCAAGATGCTTTTCACGTCAATAAATTTCCCAAAACCCATAAATATTATAGAAATCCAAAACCTATCCCGGGTAGGCCCAACATGATATAAAAAATAAATCCACTTCCTATCAAAATTAGCCACTCATGTTTGTAAAAGACACATCACCAAACCAAGATCGATCTACTAATTCTAAAGGAGATTAGTTGTATGGTGATGGCTTTGATACTTGTTATTAAAATGTTAAGTACCCCATTCCAAATATAATTATGGATGATCAGTGTTATAAGTTAAAAGGTATAGAGGAAAAAAGCATAAGGAATTTTTCAATATGACTTTAGAGATGCGGTTTTGACATAGAAAAATTTAAAGTATATACTTTTATAATAACTTGTGTTTCATTGTTGATCATATAGTGTCAAATATTTTGAGTAGAGAATACAAGTGCCAAACATAATTTTTCTATTATCAGATAATTTTTTTATAATCAATAAGTATAGGAGTGGTGTATTAAATAGCTCACTCATTATTTTGTTCATCGTGTTGTGATAAGAGTGCATTGAGTACATGATATATCATTGAGAGGTAGAGAAAAAGTGGCATGTCAGGTGTTGGTGGTACTAGTACAGGTGGGTTCAACAAGTATTGTTTGAGTTCATCAAAGCTTTCTTGACATGTGATCCCATTAAAATTTTATATCCTTCTTAAGAAATTTGGTGAATGACTGATTCTTATCTGCTAGTTATGACATCAAGTGACATATTACCTAAATCTTTCCCTATAGAGATTGAATTTGCTTTAGGTTTGTAAGAGGAGGCATGTCCATTATAGCTTTAACTTTCTTTGAATCAACCTCAATATTTCATTAGGATTGTATTAATCTAAAAAATTTACTAGAAGAAACCCCAAAGATGCATTTCTTTGGATTTATTTTTATATTATATTATCTCAATCTTTCAAAAACCTATCATAAATCTATTGCATGGTATTGTCTCTCTTTTGATTTTACAAGCAAGTCATCGACATAGTCTTCAATCATATTATGAATGCAATCATGAAAAATATGGGTCA
Source organism: Torreya grandis (assembly GCA_037957365.1). NCBI lineage: Eukaryota > Viridiplantae > Streptophyta > Pinopsida > Cupressales > Taxaceae > Torreya > Torreya grandis. The sequence continues at coordinate 9,497 of JARHVA010000642.1, read as the reverse complement.
TAGTTCATTGGTATGTTTATCATGTGTTCTTTAATCCAAAAAGCATGACTATGTAGCATAAAGAATACCATGGTGTGTTAAATAACTTCCTAGTCTTCCTCAATGATCTTGATTTGATTATAATTGTTGAAACCATCCATGAAAGAGAGAATTTCATAGCTTGATGTAGATTCTAATACCATATCAATGTTGGGAAAATTAAAATCATCCTTAGGACATGATCTATTTAAGTTTCTAGAATCATAATAACATCGAAGTTGGTCATTAAGCTTGATAACTGGGACAATGTTTGTAACCCATTAGGGATGAGTAATTGGACAAATGAAATTGGCATCATGGAGCCACTACATCTCATATTTGACTAAAAGAGCTACCTTGGGATGCATTTCTCAATTCTTTTGTTTAACTAGCTTTGCATGTGGATAGAGTGTAATCATGTGTACTATGATTAAAAGATCAATGCCCCAGGCATATTGGAATGAACCAAAGCAAAAACTTCAAGGAAGTCCTTTAAAATCTATTGAATATTTATATCTTCTTCTCTACATAAGGTAATAGCTAATAATATAATGTGAGGATCAGTGTCTATATCATAATTGAATTAAATTATCTCTTTGTTAACTAATGTAGATTGATCAACAATGTGAGGTGTTGTAGGGATTATACCATCTATGTTAGTTGAAATATCATTTGAAGTGTTTGCATGCTCACCAAAATATGTTTAGGCATTTTTGGAATGAGGAAACATGTTCTTATTATAGAAGGAATGAAAATCCTCATATGCCCCTAGGAATTATAAGAGAACCTTGTCATTAAATAATTCATTGAAAGTAGGCAAATCTTGAGAAATGGTATCATCAATAAGATTGAGGTAAATAACTAAAAGTATAAAAACATGATTTATTGTACTACCTACCCATGGAATGGGTGGACAAAACACTATATGCTAATAATCATGGTAAGAATACTTGTCATTACATATGTTATCCTTATATCTAAATCCTTGTCTACCTTGTTGACGATATGCCTCAATAGGATTAAGAATTCCATGTTCATGTTTTTTGAGGCCCTATTCTGTGTAACCCATTTTTTTGAAATATCTTAATGCAAATAGAGAAGTGAAACTATTATCATGTACTATGGAAATGTATGAGGGAGTGGTATGTGAATTATGTATGGTAAACTGGAAGGGTGTTGTAGAAAAAACTAGATGAGGAATATAATTATATGAAGGCTCTATATGCTGATAATATTTGAATTGTTCTTGATCCATAAGACATGTGTATATATGACCTTTGTAGTTGAACTTTAAATATGCATGTAAATTTTATGGAACTATGTGCATATCATGAATCTAAGGTCTCCCAAAAAATATTTTATAATAAGATCATTTTGCATAACTTGACATGTTGTAGGTAGTGTTCTAGGTCCCAATATAAGGTTTAGTGTGATTTAACCTAAAAATTTTCAACATAAATATTGATTAGATAAGCAACATAAGTTGGCTCTATTGTGTGAGGCACCTTAGTATCACAGAGTGTTACATATAAAATATCTTTGTATGTGTCAAAATGTTGTAAGATATCTAAAATGGAAACTGTGGCTCAAGAATCACTACTTTGGTTGATAAAACTATAGTCATGGATTTTGCTAACTTACCATGCTTTGGGACCACATGTGGAAATCATAGCATGGATTGTAGTGTCTATTATGAGCATACAGTTGGTAGTAGAGGTGGGATAGTAGCTAGATGTGTAGTGTCAAGAATTAATATGGATAAGTGAAGCCACAAATGTTTTATTATGTCTAGTAGTGATAAATTAGGAATCAAAGTGAACCAAAGAGCCAAAAGCATCTAAAGGAGAATAGTTAATTTTAGGTAGTGTGTTTGTTATCTTATGTACTATACCCTCTAAGTGTGTAAAGAGCTACTTCTTAATTGAATTCCACATAAGAGAACATAACATTCTAGAGAAATAATGAAACATGACATATATTTTAAATAATTTAAAGCATCATGTACATATGTGTTTATGTCATCTTTGAATTCATTCCAAATGAAAGGGAACAAGCATGCAAGAGAAGCTAGAAAACTTTGCATAAAATTTTGATAAACTTCATATGTCATTATTATCATGATTGTATGGAATAAAAATTATAAAATATAGGGATCTAAAATCTAAATGTGGGTCCTAAAAGGTTGGAAAAGTAAACCCTAAGGTTAAGGTTTTGTACACTATTTGAAATAAGTCAGGATCACCAAATGATTTAACTTTTAAGGGGTTATGGAATGTATGTTAAAGGGTATGGGTATAGTAAATCAAGAGAGAGATATATAATAAATTAAAACCATTGATTTGTGCAAGAATTGACCTAATTTGATATTTTCAAAAATAGTAATAAATGACACAAAAAATTACTTAGCTAGAAATTGATTGAGATGGATGATATGAAGGCTAAAAACTAGCATAAAAGCTTATCAAGATGTCATGAAAAGAACCCAAGTGTTATAAATCCTCTTAGATAGTAGTGTGGTAAATTATATAGTAGTGCACCATGTTAGTGTCTTCTTATTTAGTGCTAGTGTCCTTATGCAACCCAACTTATGTGAACTTCTAAGAGTAGCTATGTTTGAGTCTGATAGGAATGTTCCTATGTAGACAAAACTTGGTTCACTATTTATGACCTATTTTGGACTAAATTTGCATGCAAACCCTATACCTCCATTTTGTTAGGTTATTTAGAAGCACAAGTAGCAAAAGTGTGATGTTATCTAGGTAGGTTGGATGTCCTCAACACCCTATTATGTTGAGAGTTGCCTACATACCAATACCTTAAGAGGGGATCAAGCTCGATGTAGCACTCTGAATCTAAGTGTCAATGTAAATGAAATTAAATGCTAGTATACATGTCAACTTGAGTGCTTGAAATGAGGATTGAGATTGAAAATTTGTGTGTTATGACCTTAAGGTGGTTGTAGATGACTCTATGTAAAAGTAAGGTAGAATAGGGATCAATAACCTTAATTATGCCATAACTTATTCTAAGTTTGTTTGTGTAATTTGCATCTGATGTACATCTAGTGAATAAAAGGCTAAAATTCATGTATATACTAATTTATGCTTATACAGAGTGTGAAATAGGTCTAGACTAACCCTAGGTGTCTTAAGAATTGAATATGTGTGTGTGTGTGTGTGTGTGTGTGTGTGTGTGTGTGTGTGTGTGTGTGTGTGTGTGTGTGTGTGTGTGTGTGTGTGTGTGTGTGTGTGTGTGTGTGTGTTGAGATTGAAATTAGGCAAGGGACACTAACAATGTACCTTGGTCACTAGTGCATTGTGCTAGTGTCTAAATAATCATGTTAGTGCCCAAGTGGTAGAACCTAATGCACTAGGGGCATATATCCCTAGGGGAAGGTCTAGGGATGATTTTGGGATTCTTGGGGAAGTGTAATACCTGCGTGAAATCTAGATAAGGGTCAAAAGAGGTTCTAATATAGGTATAGGGATAATCTAGGGATGGGTGGTCTCAAGTGACACTCATTACACTCAAGAGACATTTTATATGACTAAATATGGAATATCAAACATTTACATGCTCATCTTCTATTTATGATTTGCCCTTATATTGTTTGGTTCTACAACCTCTAAAGGTGTATTTATCTTATATGTGCTAAGACCTGTAGGTGTGAATAAGTTATGTGAAGGGTGATCAAGTGGATCAAATTTAGTTTTTCCAATTATTCATTTGTCATATCATGGGCTAAATCATCACCACTGTCATAGTAATCTAAAACATGGTCATCTTGATGATTGGTGTGTACTACTAAAAGAAGCTCAAATGTTTGATTTTCTTTTGTTTTTGGTATTATTTATTCCTTTTATAATTACTTTTTCTCTTGATGTGCATCTATATGCACCTCTATGGTTAGTTCCTTGTTTGTATTTTTAGGTAAATAAGTCATTGTGATTGACTCACCCATTACATAAGTTTGTATATTCTCAATGGGAATACATTATTTAGGTGAAACCACTTTAAATATACACTCTATATCAGAATGTATCATTTTGCAAAATTTGAAATGTTCATAATCGACAAGTAATGTCAACAAGGTCCCATCATCTATGAATTTTACATATCGATGTAATGTAAATGGTATGACTTCCATTGTGTGTATCTATGGTTTACTCAAAAGTAAGTTATAATGTAGCGATTTTGATATTACTTTGAATTTAATTAGAACTGATTTTGGCCCCAATGTCACATCCAATGTGATTTGGCCAACTTGAGGGCTATGTGAATTATCGAACCCTTTGATATGCATAATTTATATATGAATAAGATTGATATTAATTTTTATGGTAGTTAAAAAAACCATGATATAAATGTTTAGGCTTAATCCATTATCAACTATCACCCTTTTGACTCCTTTATTATGCATACTTACTTATATGAACAAAGGTAATACTTGGTCAATAATATCCTTGTATGGTAAATTTATTAGATCAAAAGTGATGAGTTTTGCATTGTTTTTGAGATCTTGCATGATAACTACAAAGTAAGTTGGTTCAATGTCACTTAGAACTTGGGTAGCACCTAATGCTTCACATAGGATATCCTTGTATATAGTAGATTGCTTTATAATTTTGATGATTGAGATATTAGCATATATTTTAATTAATTGGTCAATAAGTTCATAGCCCTTAGATTTGATCATAAGTTTAGGTTTTGGAGGCACCTATTGTATATTAATAGGTGGCAGATTAGGTGTGCATATTTTTATTTTCATTTAGTGATGGCATGGATCATAGAATCCAATATAAATTATGGGTGAATAATGAGTGCAGGATGGTAGCTATAACTTGAATAGGACGTAGGTGGAATAAATGGTTGAGATCATGCACGTTGGCATCTAAATACCAGCTTTATTATATTAAAAAACTAGTTAGAAAGAGAGATTAAATTTTGCTTTCATTTTAAACACTCATTATATTGATGAATTCATTTATTGTGTTGGATGACAGGGTTGAACAATCAATCATAATAGTAAATTGTAATTGTAATTACAAATTGGAGGCAAAAGGGCATATATATGTATCCATATTGAGCATAATTATAAAAATGGAAATCTGATTTTTAAGTTTTGAATATGTTAAAATTAGAAATCAAAACATATAGAACAATAACTCAGCAAACCCTAGGTCAATTATAGGGCTTTGAGAATAAATTTTAGGTTCGCCAAATGTTTAACCCTAAAATTTTAGAATTGTGGGGTATCTAGTGTTAATAATATAGAAATGAATAAGCACAAGGGTGATAAATATATCTATAGTATGCTAATTAATTTATAAACTTAGATAAATAATGTTCTTAATTTATAATACTGAGATATTCCAAAAATAGAAAGTATATATATTGATTGATATTACAATAAATTGAAAATAAGAGTATTTAGTTGGTTTACTATGCGCATATAGATTTGGGTTGAAATAGGATGGAAATGGATTGAATTAAGATTCTATAATAGTTGTCAGATTTAACAATTTATGGCCTCAAATGCTTATGTCAAATCTAGATAATTATGTTGATGCTGGTGTCTAGGTTGGATATAGTTGTTTAGTATGGAAAAGTGACTAGATCTAGATGTGACCACCTATAACCTTTTGGGTTTTATATTGCCTTTATTCTGATATATTCATATTAAACACATAAGATGTCACTCTTCATTAAATTATTAAACCCTAAATTCCTCATCCTTGTAGTGACTGTAAGAAAAATGGATTAGTGGAAACACAGTGTTGAGCTGCCCTAATGACGCCTCTATGAATGGGTGCTACTTACATAGCTAATATTCTGAAGAGGGCCTCAAACTTATGTATTTATAAACTAGCGTGGAAGATTGATCTATGTGGAAGATTGTTCTTTTCCTTTGCTATAAATTTCCTTCAAATCTACATTTTCTAGATCTAGTAGAAATAATTTAATTTTTTCCCAGCATTTGAAAAATTTTAGTTCAATATTTTATTTTTAACCCATTTATGATAGGATAACCTTGTAAAAACAATATCTTTTGATTAGTAACTCAAAATCGAGTGCTATTTTTTTTAAATGTATATTTTTTATACCTGATCTATTGATGTCATTTTTATTTTTTAAATGCACTAAAATGTAAAGTGCTAAATTTGAGGGGGGTCTATACAATAATCATGGGAGATTTGCTTTCTCATTTCAATTTTGGATGCATTTTTGGTTGTAAATGATGTCCTATTTGCATGATCTTTGGCCCATATTACTCTTTCTTGGCCTAAATTGTATTTCTTATGCCACTCTTGCACTTTGCACTATCTCGAATGCATTTTTGATGGAGTTCGACATCCTTTGCATGTGCTTTGTAGATTTTCATTTTTTGGAAGCTAATAATTTTGAGTGTGTTTTTGCATACATGATGTATTTTTTTCCATTTGCCACACTCTTCCATCAGCGCATAACATGCATTGGTAATTTGACACTTTTGTAATTTGTGTCATGCCTCCATCAAGAACCCTTTCTTAACGCCTTGCCTTTTTGTATAGAGACACTTTTTCTCTCCCTTTTTTTTTAAGCATTTCTCATGATACTTGATGGTTTTTTTGATAGGTTGGCAGTCTCCTTATTTGGAGCTATTCTAGTGAAGTCTAGTGTCTTCCTTGTTTTCATTTGGTTTTTTTGTGTATGGGTTATATTGTACTCTCACTAATTTATAAATTGTCATGGGGGGTTTGTTGATTCAACCTTGTCTACCTTCATGCATTTATGTGCTCTATTTAAGTCACCTTTTAAGTTCTTTAGTTGCTTGTCTCTTCCATCACCACCATGGGCCATCATCTTTGAGATATTTTATCTATATTTTAAACACCATTTTTTGATAGTTAGCAGTATCTCACAGCTTGAATTGTAGTTATTTTGGAGAATTCTAATCTTATCTTATCTTTTTTTGATAGCTCAATAGTCTCTTTCAATGCTATAGATTTATTATAGTGTATACAATGTCATATTATTTGGTGTTTGAGTAGTGGATTCAAACCACTCATGTAGACCTTTTTTCATCACTCCACCTAGTTAGTAGTATGGGAGGGGGGCAGGGGCAGGCGGCGCATGGTTTGGTGTACATTCTACTTCTTAGGTGTTGGGCATTCCTTACACATACAATACTCTTTTATACTTTCATCACCACTGAGAGTCTTATTGATTGAATATATTTTGGTGAAGCCTAGTGTCATATGTTTTAATGATCGAGTAGTAGATTTAGACCACTCATGCAAATTGAGTTCTTTCATGACTTGCAAGTACTTAGAATGCAAACTATTTCAACATCATCTCTGGGGGGATTCCTAGCTCTCTTTTCTTCTTTTCTCTCTTTTTTTTCGGCGGGGGGGATTTTTTCATATGGGTTTTCTCTCTTTTATCCACTTTATGAGAGTTATATGTATATGTTGCACCTTTTTTAGTGTTTTTTATATCCCTTCTTTACACATGGGTAGCTTATTCAGGCACGTTATTTATCAGAACCCATATTAAGATTTTACTTAACTCCATAGCCTTCTTGGTAATTCTTATAGTGACACCAGTGTGGTATCCCCACCAGTAAGACCAGTGTGATATCCCCATTAGTCTTTGTGCTCACTTCTCACCATATTGTTGGATGGTTTTAAAGTAATGCTTCCTCAAGTTTATCAATCTAGCCAATATTTTAGAGTGCAGTGTTCATGTTCAGTGATCCTCCTATTTAGCACCATTCCTACTTTCACTTGGTGATTATAGTGACTTAGTATCCATGTATTTTGGTTAGATAAATTGGCATCCATAGGGACATGTGGCTTCACACTACATCCTTTATTTTACCCACCTAATCTATGCTCAAGTGGGGTGTTGGTATATGATATTAATTTCCTACTCTTTATCTTATTTAGGTATTAATTATTTTGGAGATGTTTATCCCACATTCATGAGGATGGTTAATTTATGCCTTACTTCCACCTATGTTGGGGAAGTTAGTCCCACATGCATGGGATGGTCAATATTCTCCTATCTTCTACCTATTTGTATATCTCTATTGTAAAATTTATAGAATAGAACAAAAAATGGATAATATATAGTTTATTCTTTGTGTATAATACTAAATATTTCATGGTTATGATATTGGATTCATGGAGAGATATTAGTTAAAGATTCTTATTTACTCTATCAAGTGTCTAGTATGAATTAGTGACTAAATTTGGATATGACTACCTAAAACATTTTACATTTTTATTTCCTTTCTTTTGGTATCTTCACATCGCACGTACAGGCTATCATTTTTCATTAAATGATCAAACCCTAGCTTCCTCACCCTTGGAGTGACTGTAAGAAAAATGGGTTAGTGGACACATAATGTCAAGCGTATCCCAATGACCCCTGTATCAATTGGTGTTATTTATATAGAAAATATTCTAAAGAGGGCCTCAGACTTATGTATTTATCTCCTACGTGTTGGTTTTAATGTGTGCATGAGGATGCAATATGTGATAATCAAGTATATAAAGAGGCCTAAACTTGTAACTTAATAAATATGGTTCATGGAATGCTCATTAAATACTTTAGACCTATGAGGATACTACTCATATGTCTGATATAGAAATAAATTTGAATAGGGCAAATTTGCTTACTTGAGTGCTTGATTGAGTGCTCTTGATAAGTTTCCTTGTGACTTCCTAATATTTTTTAGGTTAAGTGAATGAATGAGGGTTGATCTTGTATATATATTGATCCCTTTGGAAAATATCTCACACTAAAGCCTTAGGATGACCATAAAGATATGTCACATTTATAATTTGGATGACTTTTGAGCATTGGACACTTAGTTTGAAAAGGGATACTTGCATTAATGTAGGCATGTAGTTGAGATGCAAGAGTTTGGAAATCTAGAAAATAGGCATAGGTTTAAAACTTATAATGAAAGATAATAAACAAGTTTATAGAATTTTTCATAATCTAAAAGGCCTGGTCATTAGAATAATAGTGGTTTAAACTAAGAAATAATCAAATTGACACAAAAATATAGTGAACTCGAGCCTTTCAACAATGGAAAGCTCTTTGAACTAAAGGGTACAACCATTATAGGTATTTACCAAGTGTACAAGATAGAGGTGCTATATAATTCAGATTTAGTGTCTACAAAATTATAAACACAGATGCATCATTATAAATAAAATAATAGATTTTTGTGTGTAGGGGACAATACCAATCATTGGAGGTCAGTATCTATTATTGATACTGAACCAACCTAACGAAAGTGACTAGGGGACACTAGGGAAGAAAGAACCATACACAAAGTATTTGCACAATGTAGAGATGCAACATTCAGATAGTTAGAGTTCTAAGAAACATGAAAAACAAGCTAGGATCCTTATTACCTATTATTATACATTAATTATTAAAATTAACCTATGCACTTTATCATAGTTCCAATCAATTTTCATAAG